>CM056058.1:35294583-35981890 GCA_029574335.1 Rana kukunoris
TACCACCTCTCTCTCTCTACCACCTCTCTCTCTCTACCACCTCTCTCTCTCTACCACCTCTCTCTCTCTACCACCCTCTCTCTCTACCACCTCTCTCTCCTCTCTCTCCTCTCCTCTCCTAACCACCTCTCTCTCTCTCTCTCTCTCTACCTCTTCTCACCTTTCTCTCTACCACCTTTCTCTCTACCACCTTTCTCTCTACCACCTTTCTCTCTACCACCTCTCTCTACCACCTCTCTCTCTCTCCCCCTCCCACCCCTTCTCTCTCTCCCCCTCCCACCCCTTCTCTCTCTCACCCTCCCACCTCTTCTCTCTCTCACCCTCCCACCTCTTCTCTCTCTCACCCTCCCACCCCTTCTCTCTCTCACCCTCTCCAAGCCATTCTCCCCTCCCAAGTGGACACTGACTAACAGATGACAGCTCTCTGGGTACTCTGATGTATGGGGGGGCTCTCTGGGGACTCTGTATGGGGGGGGGGCTCTCTGTGAACCCTTATGTATGGGGGGTGCTCTCTGTGAACCATGAAGTATGGGGGGGGGCTCTCTGGGGACCCTGTATGGAGGGGTTGGCTCTCTGGGGACTGATGTATGGGGGCTGGGCTCTCTGTGATATCTGATGTATGGGAGGGCTCTCTGTGAACCCTGATGTAAGGAGGATCTGCACTCAGTTATGTGACAATATATACATACACACACATATATTGTATACATGTGTATACACGCCCAAGCATACGACTTTCTTTACTTGCTTGCTACACTGCTATGGGCTCTAGCCCGAGATCTTTTATAGACCTAGCAATGCCCATGGGGGGGGGGGGGCCCTTCATGGTTTCTTGCACCGGGGCCCTGAGGATTCTAGTTACGCCTCTGATACTAAAAGAGCCAAAGAACCAGAATATGACATGAAAATGTGGAAAGAACGTGAATAGGAACAGATGGAAAAGGGACAATTACGCCTGATTGATAAAGGCGTTAATGTCCCAATCCACGTTCATTCCATGTGGCATATAAGTTTTAAGTTGATAAATCCAAAAGGTCTCGTGACTCCACTGCGACTTGAGTCGCCCCTCCAATGAGGGACGAATTTATCAATGACCTGAAACTTAGTACCTGTAGGATTGCGATTGTGATATTGGAGGTAATGTCTGGGCACACTGTGATTTGTTCACCCCTTCTTGATACAAGCAATGTGCTCATTAACTCTCACAGAATCGTGCGTATCGTGCGTCCTACATACTGTTTATGACACGGACATGTGATCAAATAAACAATATAACGAGTAGAGCATGTGGTAAAATGTTTCATTTGGTATTGTTGGCCGATAGAAAGAGATTCAAAAGATTCGGATCTTCTTTTACCGCAAATGTTATGTAAGCATACATTACATTTTTTGCATGGGTAGTATCCTTTCAGGTCCTGAAAAAAAATGGGTTTGACGGGTGCATCAATCACATTAGGGGCAATAAAATTACTTAAAGACTGTGCCCCCCTGCAGATTACACCTGCTGATTCTGGGAGAACTGGGCCTAGAACATGACGTTTTTAACCACTTAAGGACCCCCCGCACGATTATGTACGTCCACAACATGGCACGTACAGGCACAAGGCCGTAAATTTACGTCCTCGCCTTAGTGCGGGTCGGGGGTCCGATCGGGACCCCCCCCCCCCCCCCGCTCCGTGCGGTGGTCGGGAGCGATCCGGGATGAGGGGGCAGCTATTCGTTTCCAGCCACCCCCTCGCGATCGCTCCCAGCCAATGGGCGTCCGCCTCTCGCCTCTTCCTGTGCTAACTGTAAACACAGGAAGAGGGAAGTGCTGTGTTCCTCCTCGTGTCTGGTCTTTCCGACCGGATACCGAGGAGAGAAGACATCAGTAACCCTCCCCTGTCACAGTGTCACTGAATGCAGTGATTTTATATTTACTTATCACTGCATTTAGTGTCATTGTTAGAGAAAAAAAGTTGCAGGGCAGTTAGTTTTAGGTCCAGGGTAGCCCCCTACCCCCCCCAATAAAGGTTTAACCCCTTGATCACTGCCCTAGTTAACCCTTTCACCCCCTATTGCCAGTGTCACTAAGCGATCGGTTTTCTGATCGCTGTATTAGTGTCACTGTTGCCGCCAGGTAGCTAGGGTTTTTTTGAGGTTCACCGCCAGGTTCTATAGCGTTAGGTACCCCCATAAATAGAAGTTTTAACCCTTGATTGCCCCCTAGTTAACCCTTTCACCAGTGATCACCGTATAAGTGTTACGGTTGACACTGGTTAGTTTGCTGTTTATAGCATCAGCGCACCCGCCGTATATTACCCAATAAAGGTTTAACCCCCTGATCGCCCGGCGGGTGATATAAATAAAATTTTAGCGCCAGTTAGGGGTCAGCGTCACCCCAGGCAGCAATAGGTTAGTGCCAGTAACGCTTACACCCACTCGCAAAGCATACACCCCCCCCTTAGTGGTATAGTATCTGAACGGATCGATACCTGATCTGATCAGATCTATACTAGCGTACCCAGCAGTTTAGGGTACCCAAAAACGCATTGTTAGCGGAATCAGCCCAGATATCCGCTAGCACCTGCGTTTTGCCGCCCAGCCCAGCCCAACCCACTTAAGTGCAGTATCGATCGATCACTGTCACTTCAAAAACACATCACACACAACTGCAGCGTTCGCAGAGACAGGCCTGATCCCTGCGATCGCTAACAGTTTTTTTGAAGCATTTTCTACATTTGCTTTTCTATAGTCAGGTGCTTTTTTTACCCGGGAATCATCACCAGTCTACGACTAAATTTAGAGCCCAAAATGGCAAAGCGGATGTACTCTGGTGAAGAGGCTGTTAGGATCCTGTGCATGTCGTCAGATGATGATGAGGAGGTCACGCATCTGACAGATTCGGGCTCAGAATATGATCCTGTTTACGACAGCGGCTTCATGTCAGATAGCTCTGACGACGGAGGGGTGGTCCCTGCTAAGGCCAGGCGTACCCAATTCTGAGGTTGTTGAGGAGCAAGAACCGCAGGACCCTTGTATGGAGCAGAGAGCCAGTACTAGCGCCGCTATTCCTTCTGGTGGATTGGCAAGAACCAGCGGCCTAGTACACCCTGGTCGTTCATCCAGCACTGCAGTAACACTTGGTGACGTGGCGAGTCCCATAAGTGCAGTTCAAGCTGGCGAGGTGGCAAGCACAAGTAGTGGCCCGCTTCCACCAAGAAGAAGAAAAAGACAGGCCCATAGTGCCCTTCCTGCAGATCTCGCCTTTCCTGATTGGGTCCCCGCCACTTCTGCAGCACCTGTACTTCCCCCATTCACTGGCCAACCCGGTATTCAGGTGGATACAGTGAATTTTATGCCACTTGATTTTTATTCGCTGTATTTCACGGAAGATCTCTATAGATCTATTGTGGACCAGACTAATTTATATGCTGGTGCCTACATCGCCGCTAATCCCCAGACCCTCCTTGCCAAAAATTGGAGACCTCTTACGGTTTCCGAATTTAAGACCTTTCTGGGCCTTACCCTCAATATGGGCATACATCCATTTCCTCAATTGCGCATGTATTGGTCCACAGAGCCAATTGACCAAATGCCCATATTCTCTGCTCACATGGCCAGGAAACGATACGAGGCGATCCTGCGGTTCCTGCATTTCAGCGACAATGCACTCTGTCGTCCACGTGGAGACCCTGAATTTGACCGGCTCTACAAAATTCGGCCCCTCATAAACCATTTCAACGAACGTTATGCAGCCTTGTTTAATCCCCAGCAAGTTGTCTGCGTTGACGAGTCCCTGGTTAAATTTGCTGGCCGCTTGTCTTTCAAGCAGTTCCTTCCCAGCAAGCGTGCCAGATACGGGGTCAAGCTCTATAAGCTTTGTGACAGGGCAACAGGCTACACATGGAGCTTTAGGGTTTATGAGGGCAAAGATAGTCGGGTAGAGCCGGAAGGATGCCCAGATTACATGGGGAGCGCTGGCAAGATCGTTTGGGACTTGGTGTCACCCTTATTCGGAAAGGGGTACCACTTGTATGTGGACAATTTTTACAGCAGCGTGCCACTTTTTAGTCACTTGTTTGATCAACAGATTGGAGCATGTGGCACCGTGCGACCTAATCGCTGGGGCTTTCCCCAGCGGCTTGTAGATTCCGGTATTAAGCTGGGGGCAAGAGCCTGCTGCAGATGTAAGAATTTGCTCGCTGTGAAGTGGCAGGACAATAAGAATGTTTTCCTTCTTACCACCCTTCACGCAGACACGACAGTACAAATTCGTACGGCGACTGGTGTTGTGGAGAAACCCCTCTGTGTCCACGAATATAACCAAAACATGGGAGGGGTGGACCTCAACGACCAGTTGATGGCGCCGTATCATATTGCCCGTAAGGCGAGACGCTGGTACAAAAAAGTGTCTCTACATTTATTCCAATTGACTTTGCTGAATGCTTTTGTCTTATGCAAAACTTCAGGACAGAATGGATCCTTCCTCCAATTCCAGAAGGATATCATCAACGGACTCCGGTATCCAGGCGGTTCTCCACCTCACCATCCCCTACCAAATGCAGTAAGCCGACTGCATGAGAGGCATTTTATATATGCCCTCGAGAGTACCCCTACCCAACGAGCCCCCCAAAGAAAATGTCGTGTCTGTACCAAGCGCGGATGGAGGCGTGACACCCGTTATTTTTGTCCCCGATGTCCTGCCGATCCTGGTCTTTGTATTGGTGAATGTTTTGAACGCTTCCACACACGAGTGAAGTATTAGTGTAGGGCAAAACTTTCACAGGCTAGGCACACGTACACAGGGTCTCCCAAGATGCCATCGCATTTTGAGAGACCCAAACCTGGAACCGAAAAGTTCAACAGTTACAAAAAAAAGTAAAAAATAAAACACAAAAAAAATATAAAATAAAAAAAACAAAAATAGTTGTTGTTTTATTGTTCTCTCCCTCTCTATTCTCTCGCTATTGTTCTGCTCTTTTTTTCTAATTGTTGTTGTTTTATTGTTCTCTCCCTTTCTATTCTCTCTCTATTGTTCTGCTCTTTTTTACTATATTCTATTCAAAGTTTTATTGTTATGTTTTTTCATGCTTGCTTTTCAGGTATGTAATTTACTTTACTGTTTTCAGGTATGCCATTCAGCTGTTGCGTGGAATTATTTAGCGTGACAGCAACAGCGTTTGCTCCCACGATATATAAAGCCGTGACTCCAGTGCTGTAGGAGGTGATTTCACCACCACAGTTAAAAAAAGAGCATATATGCCGAAGCATGGGGGCATTAGGGGCGGAGGAGTGATTTTGCTCCTAATGCCGCGTACATACGGTTGACATTCCTACAAAGTCTGACCGTGTGTACGCGGCATAGAAAAGTCCGACCGTGTGTAAGCGGCATAACTTTTTTGCGGGAGGATGCCCCCATGCTTCGGCATATATAAATGGTGCATGTATGCCCATCATTAGAAGTGGGTGGATGAAGGGAGGTATTCTAATGGTGGGCATACCCACCGATCAATCCATATGAGGAATTACACCCCAAAATACATTCTTCTGCTTCTCCTGAGTAAGGGGATACCACATTTGTGAGCCTAGCCGCGTGTGGGACCCCAAAAACCAATCACCGCCTTCAGGCTTTCTAAGGGTGTACATTTTTAATTTCACTCCTTACTATCTATCACAGTTTCGAAGGCCATAAAATGCAAAAATAGCACAAAACCCCCCCAAATGACCCCATTTTGGAAAGTAGACACCCCAAGGAAACTTCTGAGAGGCATGTTGAGTCCATTGAATTTTTTTTTTTGTCCAAAGTGATTGAATAATGACAAAAATTTTTAAATAAAAAATAAAAATTACAAAAAGTTGTCACTAAATGATGTATTGCTTACACATGCCATGGTTATATGTGGAGTTGCACCCTAAAATAAATTTTGCTGCTTCTCCGGAGTACGGGGATACCACATGTTTGGGACTTTTTGGGAACCTAGCCGTGTACGGGGCCCCAAAAACCAAGCACCGCCTTCAGCATTTCTAAGGGCGCAAATTTTTGATTTCACTCCTCACTACCTATCACAGTTTTGAAGGCCATAAAATGCCAAAATAGCACAAAAAACCCACAAATGACCCCATTTTGGAAAGTAGACACCCCAAGCTATTTGCTGAGAGGCATGTCGAGTCCATGGAATATTTTATATTTTGACACAAGTTGCGGGAATATGACAAACTGATTTTTTTTTTACACAAAGTTGTCACTAAATGATATATTTCTCACACATGCCATGGTTATATGTGGAATTGCACCCCAAAATACATTCTGCTGCTTCTCCTGAGTACGGGGATACCACATGTGTGGGACTTTTTGGGAGCCTAGCCGCGTATGGGGCCCCAAAAACCAAGCAGCGCCTTCAGCATTTCTAAGGGCGCAAATTTTTGATTTCACTCCTCACTACCTATCACAGTTTTAAAGGCCATAAAATGCCAAGATGGCACACAACCCCCCCAAATGACCCCATTTTGGAAAGAAGACACCCCAAGCTATTTGCCGAGAGGCATTTTGAGCCCATGGAATATTGAATTTTTTTGCCCCAAGTGATTGAATAATGACCAAAAAAAAAAAATGTACAAAACATTGTCACTAAATGATATATTCCTCACACATGCCCTGGTTATATGTGGAATTGCACCCCAAAATACATTCTGCTGCTTCTCCTGAGTACGGGGATACCACATGTGTGGGAATTTTTGGGAGCCTAGCCGCGTACGGGACCCCAAAAACCAATCACCACCTTCAAGATTTCTAAGGACATTAATTTTTGGTGGTATCCCCATACTCAGGAGAAGCAGCAGAATGTATTTTGGGGTGCAATTCTACATATAACCATGGCATGTGTGAGAAATATATCATTTAGTGACAACGTTTTGTAAATGTTTTTTTTTTTTTTTTCTTGGTCATTATTCAATGACTTGGTGCAAAAAAATTAAATATTCCATGGACTCAACATGCCTCTCAGCAAATAGCTTGGGGTGTCTTCTTTCCAAAATGGGGTCATTTGGGGGGGTTGTGTGCCATCTTGGCATTTTATGGCCTTCAAAACGTGATAGGTAGTGAGGAGTGAAATCAAAAATTTATGCCCTTAGAAATCCTGAAGGCGGTGCTTGGTTTTCGGGGCCCTGTACGCGGCTAGGCTCCCAAAAAGTCCCACACATGTGGTATCCCCGTACTCAGGAGAAGCAGCAGAATGTATTTTGGGGTGCAATTCCACATATAACCATGGCATGTGTGAGCAATATATCATTTAGTGACAACTTTGTGTAAAATAAAATCAGTTTGTCATGTTCCCGCAACTTGTGTCAAAATAAAAAATATTCCATGGACTCGACCTGCCTCTCAGCAAATAGCTTGGGGTGTCTACTTTCCAAAATGGGGTCATTTGGGGGGGTTTTGTGCTATTTCGGCATTTTATGGCCTTCGAAACCGTGATAGGTAGTGAGGAGTGAAATCAAAAATTTGCGCCCTTAGAAATGCTGAAGGCGGTGCTTGGTTTTTGGGGCCCCATACTTGGCTAGGCTTCCAAAAAGTCCCAAACATGTGGTATCCCCGTACTCAGGAGAAGCAGGAGAATGTATTTTGGGGTGTAATTCCACATATGCCCATGGCATGTGTGAGAAATATATCATTTAGTGACAACGTTTTGTAAATTTTTTTTTGGTCATTATTCAATGACTTGGGGCAAAAAAATTAAATATCCCATGGACTCAACATGCCTCTCAGCAAATAGCTTGGGGTGTCTTCTTTCCAAAATGGGGTCATTTGTGGGGGTTGTGTGCCATCTTGGCATTTTATGGCCTTCAAAACTGTGATAGGTAGTGAGGAGTGAAATCAAAAATGTATGCCCTTAGAAATCTTGAAGGCGGTGCTTGGATTTTGGGGTCCCGTACGCGACTAGGCTCCCAAAAAGTCCCAAACATGTGGTATTCCCGTACTCGGGAGAAGCAGCAGAATGTATTTTGGGGTGCAATTCCACATATAACCATGGCATGTGTGAGCAATATATCATTTACTGACAACTTTTTGTAATTTCTATTTTTTATTTAATTTTTTTTGTCATTATTCAATCACTTTGGACAAAAAAAAAAATATTCAATGGACTCCACATGCCTCTCAGCAGTTTCTTTGGGGTGTCTACTTTCCAAAATGGGGTCATTTGGTGGGGTTTTGTACTGCCCTGCCATTTCATCACCTCAAGAAATGAGATAGGCAGTCATAAAATAAAAGCTGTGTAAATTCCAGAAAATGTACCCTAGTTTGTAGACGCTATAACTTTTGCGAAAACTAATAAATATACGCTTATTGCGATTTTTTTTACTAAAGACATGTGGCTGAATACATTTTTGCCTAAATGTTTGACTAAAATTTAGTTTATTCGATATTTTTTACTTTTTGTTATAAGAAAAATCGTTTTTTTTTTAAATTTACGGTCTTTTTCCGTTAATATCGCAAAAAATAAATATCGCAGAGGCAATCAAATACCATCAAAAGAAAGCTCTATTTGTGGGAAAAAAAGGACGCAAATTTCGTTTCGATATAACATCGCATGACCGCGCAATTACCAGTTAAAGTAGCGCAGTGCCAAATTGTAAAAACACCTTGGGTCTTTTAGCTGCGTAAAGGTCCGAGTCTTAAGTGGTTAAGAACCTTCCAGTGTCTCTTCAGAATATTTTTTATTTGTGTTGAACTGAAAATGATGTAACAAGAGACCACTTGAATTTGTTGTCAGGTGGCTGCTGAGAATGTTCTGATAGTAAGGAATTCCTATCAATGAGAGACACTTTCTTAATTTCTTTGTCAATATTTCTAAGATCATAGCCTTTGTCCAAAAAGCGAGTCTTAGGCCGTATACACACGGCAGAGAACCTCGACGGGCAGAACACATCGTTCCGCCCGTCGAGGTTCTCTGCCGGCCGTCGAAATCGGCGACCCGCCCGTCGGGAATGGCAACCAGCCATTCATCCAGGCGGGCCGTCGAGCAAATAGAGAGCGTGCTCTCTATTTCTGCTCGACGGGATTCCCGACGGGATGCTCGCCGTGAGCGTACACACGGCCGAGGTCCTCGCTGGAATGCAGCTTCCAGCGCGGTTCTCGCTGGTTTCCAGCGAGAACCTCGGTCGTGTGTACGCCGCCTTAAGGAATTAACTCAGTTGGGGCCAGAATTGGTGAATATATTGATTGGTTTCTCCAACCCTTAGTAAAAAGACTGAATCTTACTTGAGGGATACAAAGCATTTATTACAGCTACTGGATACTATTGTATTGAATGGCAGCTCTGTATATATGGCTACAGCAGATGTTTCATCTTTATATACCATCATTAACCATAAGGAGGCCATACAAGCAACAACTTGGGCACTGAATGGTCTTAGTGACCTTAAAGCGAAGTTCCACCCAAATTCGGAACTTCTGCTTAACCCACTCCTCACCCCCTTACATGCCACATTTGGCATGTAATTTTTTTTGGGGGGGGAGTGGGGGCTTCAGGAGGAGTGGGACTTCCTGTCCCACTTCCTGCTTCCGCCGAGGGGCTGGTTAGGCGATTAAGCTTAATCGCCTACAGCAGCCCCTCCCTGTAGGCGATCGCATGGGACACTGACAAGTTCCATGAGATCGTCAGTCCAATCAGTGGCGGGCCGCACCGCTTGCACATGCACAGTGGGTGCCCGGCCGTGAAGCCGAAGGCTGTCACGGCCGGGTGCACACAGTTGAAATGAGGACGCCGGCCGGGGAGGGGGGGAAAGGAGCGGACCCCCCGGCTGGCGCGTCGCTGGATTGTGGAGCAGGTGAGTGTGTGTTTATTAAAAGCCAGCAGCTACACCTTTTGTAGCTGCTGACTTTTAATAAACACTGAGGGCCAGATTCAGGAAAGGTTACGCTGGCGGATCGAGTGATCCGCCAGCCTAACTGTGGCTTTGAGCCGGCGTTTCTGTTTTCTGTAACCAGAAAACAAGAAACGCCGGGTTGAAGTTCCGATGCGAGCAGCGTAACTGAGTTTCGCCATCGCATCGTTACTTCAACTTAAAAATGGCGCCGGGGGCGTTCCCGCCGATTTACGCTCAAAAAATATGTTAATGAGCGGAAATCGGCAATTCACGATCGAAATCCGGCGCGACGCAATGACGATACGACGTTTCCGGACGGGATACGCGGCGCATAGATATACCTACATGGGGTTGGAGTATCCTATGTTAGGTATAGGCGTCGTCATCGCGTCGGAAAAAAAAAAAAAAAACGTCGCTTGCGTAAAACGGTCATGAATGGGAATGTGACGTCATTGACGTTCATTCACAGATTTTGGAGCATGCGCACGGGGATGTTTTGACACTCGACGCATGCGCAGTACGTTGGCGGCGGGATCGCGCGTAGTTAGCATACTACACGCCCCGTACCCGCGACATTTGAATTCCGCCGGCTCATTTGTGATGCGCTGCCGCAACTTTAGGAGCAAGTGCTTCGTGAATGACAGCACTTGCTCCTAAAATTTCGGCAGCGCAACGCAAATCAGAAGCGTTACTCCAGAGCAAAGATGCTCTGGAATACGTGAATCTGGCCCTAAATGTGGCTGGAACACCCCTTTAAAAATGCACAGAAAAAGTTCATTGCTAGTTGCCTGGAATATAGTCTTGATCACAACTATTTTTGGTATGGAAACGTTTATTACAAGCAGCTCTGTGGCATAGCAATGGGCGCCAAGTATGCACCCAGTGTGGCAAATCTCTACATGGCAGAATGGGAAGCAGATGTTTTATACAATAAGGAAACCTCAATAATTACTTTTATACAAACGTTTTATTGATGATATTTTAATTCTTTGGTCAGGAGACAGGGAGAGCCTGAATGATTTTAGTTTTTATCTTAACACAAATGAAAAAAATATTAAACTTGGGACATAAGTAATGAAAAAATCAACTTTCTGGATTTGGAAATCATTAAAGATGGAACTAAACTAATAACACAAACGCACTTTAAAACTGTGGACAGAAATAGCTATCTACCCCTGGATAGCTGTCACCATTCACCATGGTTGGAGAATAAGGATGAGCTCTGGCGTGTTCGCATGGTACACGTGCAGAGCCCGCCAGGAAGTGTGCGCGGCGCTGCGCTAATCACAGCCAGGGAGACATTTCCCGATGCTCGGCTGCAGAGATCGGGACAATGTCTCCCTGCCTGTGATTAGCGCAGCGCCATGCACACTTCCTGGCGGGCTCTGCACGTGTACCATGCGAACACGCCAGAGCTCATCCTAATTGGAGAATATACCAAGGGGGCAATTTCTGAGACTAAGAAGAAACTGCACAAAAAATTATACATTTTTGAAACAGGCAAACTTTATTGGGAAAAGGTTTGTAGAGAAGGGTTACAAACAACATATGATTGAGAAAAAAATACAAGAGGTTGTGGCTTTGGATAGAGGTACCTTAATCCAGGACTCCATAAGAAGTAATACCTTTGCTGGGGGAGTGCCTCTGATTATGGATTACAATAAACAAGTTGAAACAATCTGCAGAAAATACTGGCATATCGTGAAGGCAGACCACCATTTGGCCTCTGTACTCCCTGAAAAACCTTTGTTTACTTACAGAAGGGCCCCACATTGAGAGATTGCCAAAAATGTATTAGACCCTCCTGAAAAGAAAAGCTTCTCATTCTTTAATGAAAAGGGGTTCTACCCTTGAAAATCATGCTTTACTTGTAAACACACCAAAGAAAGAAAAAATGTACTTTTAAATCTAGTTTTACAGGGAAAGAGTACAAAATCAAAGATTTTATCTCATGTAAAACAGAAGGGGATGTGTACCTTTTAGAGTGCCCATGCAATATACAGTACGTAGGGAGAACCAAAAGGGTGTTATGGAAAAGGTTACGTGAGCACATTCAAAATATACTGAAAGGTTTTCCTAAACACAGTGTATACCGCCATTATAAGCGTTATCACAATAAAGATCCCTCCTCCTTAAGGGTATGGGGCATAGAAAAGTACAAACCCCATTGGAGGGGTGATAACAAGGTCCAAAAGATTAGCCAGGCAGAATCACGCTGGATTCATGAATTATGCACTTTGGCACCTCAGGGACACAACATTGATTCTGATCTTAATTGTTTTATCTCCAATTATTTTTTTTATAAATTTTTTTAGTTTAATTCTCTTTATTTCGTTATCTTTCATATTTAAAAACAGATTACATACAAAATATTCTTTTTGCAAAACATTTTACATTCCCCGCATATCATAATCTTAGACTTAACCCCTATTGATCGATTATTTTCCCTTCTCTCCCTGCCACCCCCCTCCCACCGCCAGCCCTTACTCTCCAATTTACTCCACAACATTTAATTCCAAGTATCCTATACTGAGTAACCACGGTTTCCATATTTTATCAAATTCCTTAATATTCCCTCTCTTAATGTATACTGTTTTCTCTTTCCATACTGTTTCAGTCACAACGTTAGTCCACTCGCTTATTGTAAGGGGGTTTTCTGCTTGCCATCTTTGGGCTATTAGTTTTCTTGCCTGAAAAAGGCATCTTACCACTGCTTTTGTAGTACTCGCCGACCCTACCCTTTCTTCCCATATTCCCAATATACACGTTCTAGGGTCCATCTCCAACCTAGTTCCATATGTCTTGTTAATAATTTTGGTGATCTCTAACCAATACCTAAATAATTTAGGACATCTCCATAACATATGGATTAAGTCCCCCGTGTCCTGACATCTAGGGCATCCTGCATCCGTTCTCCAACCAAATCGAAATAGTTTTTTTGGGGTGTAGTATGCCCTGTGTATCATCTTTAAAAATGAAATCATCTGGGCTGGCGAGACTGTGACCATATGCCCTCTCTCCAGCACCATCCTCCATTGGCCATCCGTTATAATTCCCAAATCTTCCTCCCATTTCTTTCTACTTTTAGGCTGCACTGCTCCCTAAATATTCTCGCATATACATGGGTAGATTTCAGAAATAAACCCTCTCTTCTCTATCCCTTCTCTTATTTTTTGAGAGACTTGTGGCCTAATCCAGTTTGGTCCTGCTCCATTAAACTGAGCATTTAACGCGTGCCTAATTTGGAGATACCTGTAGAACATGTAATTTGGGATTTCATATTCCTCTCTCAGGGTGGCAAAAGTTTTTAGGGTCCTTCCCTCATATAGCTGAGCCAATCGTGTTATACCTTTTTCTGCCCATTCTTTAATTTCTCCCACTGTTTCAAGCTCTCGTAGGTTCCTGTTATTCCACAATGGTGCATACTCTGTCACTCCCACCTGCCCTCCCACTATCATTATGGCTTTCCACATTTTAGATACCATCTTAACCGTGGGGGTTAAGTTAATAAATGAATTAGCCTCCATCACCTCTATGATTGTTTCATGGGGGGCCCCTTGCATCATTAGACTTCCATTTCTATCTTCTCCTGGTTCCATTTTAACTCCAATATGTTGCAATTGTGCTGCTAGAAAGTAGCAGCGTGGGTGTGGTACTGCCATTCCCCCCTCCCTCATTGGCAGCTGCAGAGACTGCAGTCCTATTCTAGCTAGTCCCCCTTTCCATATTAATTCCCTAAACAGGGCGTCTATCTTCTTAAACCATTTTTTGTGTATCCATATAGGAGCATTATGTAATACATAGAGTAGTTGTGGCATCCATATCATTTTAATCAGGTTGCACCTCCCTGCCACCGACAATGGGAGGTGCCGCCAGATAACAATTTTGTTTTTAAATTTAAGTAACAATGGTTCCAAATTATTCTCTATGTATTTATTAAGATCATGTGCTATTGTTATACCTAGATACCGCATTTGTCCAGCTGTATCCAACTGTGGGATCTCCTCCTGAATCTGGTTCCTCATTGGGTCTACCGGCATCAAAGCCGATTTTTCCGTATAGAGCAATTCTCCTATTTCTCACTTTCGTGTACGTGCCCTCCTCCCACCCCCCACTCCACCCTACTTTAGTAAATTAAATGAATCCCCATATTCCCCCCCATTTTTGTGTCCCCACCTTCCCCTGCAAGTAATTGGTCTTTTTTTTCCCCAGCCATAGTACCGCAGCCTCTGGAGTGTCAAACAAGAAGGACCTGCCCATCGCTGTCACCTGTAGGCGCGCCGGGTATAATAAACCATATGTGAGATTAGCCTTTTGCATTTGCCGTTTAACCTCAATAAAACCCGCCCTCCGCTTCTGAAGCTGAGGGGAGAAATCAGGGTAGAACGAGACCTTAGAGCCTTCAAAAAATATATTTCCCAACTCTCTGCTCTTTCTCAATAAAGACTCTTTGTCACGGTAATTCAAAAATTTCAAAAGCATTGATCTAGGTCGCCCTCCAGAGGGAGGTGGTTTAAACAGAACTCTATGCGCTCGTTCTATCATAAAGGCCTGTGAAAGTCTCTTTTCCAAATACTTTTATGAACCAGTTTTCTAAGAATTCTATAGGCGGAGACCCTTCACTTCTTTCTGGGAGCCCCACCAGCCTGATATTGTCCCTCCGGAGTCTGTTTTCTATTTCATCAATTTTTTCCTCGTATTTGTCCGCTTGTGTCTTTAAGTCCTTAACATCTTGTTTGACAGGATGCAATTCATCCTCTAACTGGAATATCCTCCCCTCCGCCTCCAATATCCTTTCGTTGGTTTTCTGAATCTCCTGTCTCACCGAGACCAGCTCATCTTTTATACCCTTCATTTGGTTACATACCTCCCCCAGAGTTCTTTTACATTCATTCACCACCAAGAATACATCTTTTATTGTTGGGACTTCTTCTGGTGGTACATATACTATTAGGTCTGTGTCCGTTACGGCTGTGTTCTTATTAATAGATGTTTTAGATACCGCCCCACCTCCTGGACCTTGGCTTCTTCTGTCTACATTTATTTCCCCTGGGGCCAGAGGTGCCTGGGTTGGGCTACTTTTGCTGGGGGTTTGCTCCGCTGCATGAGCATTTTTTTCCAATTTAGCCGCTGCAGCGGCGGCTACCCCCCTCTTATCCTTAGCCGATCTTAGTGATTGTGGACCCGACATTATTATTGGGGGAGGGTCACAAGAGGGAGAGAGATGAATAGAAAAAGATCAATTTCTTGGAGACGAGTCCCAGATGGGGGACGGATGGTAAAGGGACAACAGGATATGCCGTCCTTAAAAAAAAAAAAGGACGAAAAATTATAATAGCTGGGCCCTTTTAGCTTTTGCCTTTATAGTTTTGATCATCCGGGTCTTTACAACAACTCCCCCAGGGAAAAAAAAGGGGGGGGCAATTCCTTCACTCTCGTCCCCTTATTCAGCAATATTGAGGGGAAAAAAATCAGTTGCTCAGTCAATCAGTTAGACAGATTATCAACCACCCAGTTAATACACAAATTATTTTATAACACTCCTTGTTTGGATTATATTGGGTTACTCGCGGTATCCATATACAGTTCTTTTGTTTCTTACTTTCTTTCTCAGGGGAGCCTAAGACAAAGTGGAGTGCTTAGTACGGCTTTAAATATTATTCAGTTCAGCTCAGTTCAGTTCAGTTCATCAGTTAATGATTTAGTTACAAAGTTCCATGTACAATGTACCAATATTACAGCGTTTATAGTAATTTACTCACTCCGTCCTTTCCGTACTGTTGTTCACGGCTCCACACCTGTTTGCCGAAATCACACTGTAGGCTGTAGGCTGTAAGCTGCCCCTGCAATTGGTCCCGTCTCTGCAGACGCTGCTGCTGGAGCTGCTGGAGCTTAGGAGCGCATCCTATGCTTCCATTCCCTCCCTGCTTCAATGCCCCGTCCGAATATAAGATTGTATGAGTATTATGGGGGGTTGGGGGGGAACAACAGGGACAACAGGGAGATCTCCGTCCTCCGTCCCAAGATCTCCGGCGTTTTGCTGGGCTGATTACATGGATCACCTGACCGGCCAGCTGACCGCTGTCCTCCTATCGGGGGCTCCTGTCCCGGGGTCACAACCGATCCTCCCCCACCAGCCTTCCGCGTCCTCGAGCCACCGAGGGAACTCCTAGATGTTTCAGGAGAGTCCCCGGGGAGACCCCCGAGCGGGCGGCAGTCCCGTGCAGGTCACGCAGGCACCCACATTCACCGCCGCTCACTCTGGCAGGTACGTCCGCTCGGTGTAGGCGTCGGCATCGGTGTTACCGCTGGCAGGCACTGGAAGGCAATCCGGGCTGGGCTACTCAGGGTTCATACAGGGGGGGGAAGTCCTGGGGTTTTCGTCCACATGTAGGAGAGGTAGGACCGTGGGAGACGCAGCTCACATCACCTCACATTCGAGTCTCTCCACACACGCTCCACACACCTGCATCCGGTCCCGTCCCTCTCGGTTTATCTCCAATTATTAAATATTATATATCTTAATTATTGTTTTAATTTTTCTTCTGTCAGGATAAGTACTCACCGAGGCCGAGATGCCGAGAGCGGCTCACCTTTGTGACTCTGCGCACTTCACCCCCTGGAGATGGAACAGCGGGGAAGGGCGCAAAGAGGCACTGGTTACCAGCAGCAGACTGAGCGTTGATAGCAGACCGAGGTGGCACTGGTCAGCGCACTTTAGTTGGCAGAAAGTAGCAGGTACTGGCCGTGAGTCAGGTACTGAAAAAGTTCAGGCAACAGAGGGCAAGTTCAGGCAGGGACTGGAAGCAGATCCGGGATTCAAGCCAAAGGTCAGGGGCTGGAGAAGGTAGCTAAGTCCAAGGTACAGGCCAGAGGTCAGGAATTAGGAGACAGCAGCAAATCCAATGAGACAAGCCGGGGGGTCAGGTGCAGGAGAAGGTGTAGAGTAGTCAAGGTCAAATCCGGGTCAAACAGGTTCAAGCACAGGTTCAGGAAGGTTTACACAGGCAGGAGCTGACAACAAACCAGCAACCCATCATGAGACTGGGGCTGGCTTAAGTAGGCAGGACCGGGATCCGATTGGTGCACATGAACGCATGTGCGCGCACGTGAGGCGGTCCCGCAGAACTGCGAATGCGCGCGCCCCGTTTACGCACGGGCATGCGCCGTAGCACAACCCGGCTGTTAGATCTGCTGGTTCTCTGACATCTCCCTTGATCCATTTTTTATAACCTTTTATTGGATTTTTTTGCACCATTGTCCTTATCTCCTATTTTTAAGTCATCTATTATATTCTGTTGGTAAATGTATGTATTTTGTCGGTACATTATTAATATGAATGTAGTTCCCTGCAGTATCCACCAGATGGGGCTCCATTATGCTGGATCTGAAATACTAAGCGGTAATCTATACATTATTAGAGGGACTTACAAAAGAGAATGGTAATTTTATCTTTTTATATCCAGGATTCATTACCTATATATGCATTATGATGTTGCGATTAGGCTTTGGTTTTACATTGTAAATTGGAATTGTATCTCTGCACCGTTGATCTTATTGATCAGCGTGCTAGTACTTAAGTCACCGTCAGACTCTAGGCTCTCAATCCTATGACTAAGTGGTGTGACTAGCACGCAACGCGTCAGAAAGGAGGAGAACCGTCGGTGACATCACCACCGCTCGCGGCCGAGAGCGGAGGTATCCTATTATGATTGCTTTATGCTGTTGTTTACACTGCCCGCATGTGAGTGTTATTTCTTTTATTCAATAAATTGTTTGCATTGGTTGCGCCATGAGGTCTCTCTTATTGTTTGTTGAGAGCCACCTGATCTTGGGAGACTGATGGGACTTCAGTGAACAGGCTGATCGTGGGACGCTAATTCATAGTGGGATCTGTGCTGTTTTATCAGGCTGCCATATAGGGCCAGATTCAGGTAGATGGGCGCTTCTTTACTTTGGAGTAATGTTTCTCATTTACGTTACTCCGCCGACACTTTCGGCGCAAGTACTGTTATTCACATAGCAGTTGCGCTTAAACTTGCGCCAGAGTAACGATAATGCGCTGGCGTAACCCGACGCAAGTGGAAGTGGGTGTGATCATATGTAAATGATGGGCGGAGCCCAGCGCAGAGGCTTACGTTCAGCGCATTATCCACGGAGCATGCGCGGTGATTGAGGCTCCACTCGCCCCCTTGTGCGCATGCTCACAACTTCCGTCGGCACCACTTCACGGGAAACGCCAGCGCAATGTGTTCCGTTGCGCGTATAAAAGCGCTAGCGGAAACGCCATTCCGGCGCAAAAGTATATCCGTTTCCCCCCACCCCAGGGAAGATACTTTTGCACTGTCATGGCTGCTCCCGCTACCCCCAAAGAGAGGAGGAACCTCAATTTTAATGCCCAGGAGGTCTCTGTGATCATCTCGGCTATGGAGACGTTTTATCAGTTCCTCCACGGGAAAAAAAGTAGGAAGACCAGCCGGGAGAGGAAGCAGGGCATCCTGGAGACCATTGCTGCCAGGGTCAATGTGTTGGGGTACTCCACCCGGACTGCTAGCGACATACAAAAAAAAATTAACGTCCTGCGGCGCAAGGTCCGTGGCAAGGTGGCCACCATTCGGAGCCATGAGCGGGGCACAGGTGGTGGTCCACCATGTCCGGTCAGCCTGACCACGGAGGAGGAGGTGGTCGCCCGCTGCCTGGACAGGGAGCAGTTGGAGGGGGTCCCTGGCTATGACTCCATGGAGGAAGGCTCCAGGACAGGTAAGTGTTTTTTATCCCCTATTTGGTGTGTTGCATGTGGGGGGGGGTGCCAAGTGTGTGGGACCACCAACATGTGTCTGCTTTGTGTCATCCACAGATGACAGAGCTGGGCCATCATCTCTTACCGGCCAGTCCACCCCAACCTCCCAACGGGATGCTGATGACGAGGCCCTGGGTGCTGGAGACACCGAGGTGGAGGAGAGTGCCCACACCACCTCTGCAGAGATGGTTATGGAGGAGCCTGTCCCTGAGCAGGACTTTGTGTTATTGTTGGAGGAGTCCTCCTCCTCTGCAGGGCCCTCTGTCATTCCCTCCCCCATCCTAGGTAGCCCCTCAAGGGCGACTCCATCCCCACGGGGACAACCTTCTCCTGCCCCCAGGAAGGCGACCCGTAAGACCAGGGGGGTGTCTGATATGGTCCAGGACCAGGTGGTGTTGGACCACGCAAGGCAGACCCAGCAGATGGGGGAGATTGCTGGCCACTTAGACCGGGTCGCTGACAGTCTGGGCTCCATGTCACAGCTGCCCAGTCGTGTGCAGGACGTTGTCACCAGCCTGGGGGAGGTGCAGGCTGATGTACGGCACCTGACAGCAGCCGTCAACGCCAACACAGCTGCCATCCGGGAAGAGGGGAGGCAGCGGCAGCGTGACCAGCGGCATCATATCACCCGCCAGCTGAGGATGCAGGCCCAGACCAACCTGTATCTCAGCCGTATTGCCGTGGCCTTGGAGGGCATGCAGCCAACAGCTCCCAGGAGTGGCCCACCTGGGGATCAGCCTCCTCCAGATGCCCCCCCACCACCACCCACTCCCTCCAGGCAGCTGAGGAGCCCGAGAGTGCCCCCAAGGAGGAGCCCCCGTCATCCCAGATGAGGGTTTTTTTTTTTTTTTTTTTTTTATTTATTTTTTTTTTTATACTCAGGTTATGAGTTTTTGTTTATTTTTGAATATTTATTTTATACTCAGGTTATGAGTTTTTGTTTATTTTTGAATATTTATTTTATACTCAGGTTATGAGTTTTTGTTTATTTTTTTTCTCATGTTATGAGATATGTATTTAATTTTTTACTGCACACGGTCAGGAGTGCAGGGGACAGTGTGAATGGTGTGTGAATGTGAGGGGGTGGCACTCCTGCCAGTAAGGGGTGTCACCCTCGGCCGTGGTGGTGAAGTTAACCCCACGGCTGTATGAATGACGTGTGAAAGGTGTATGAATGGACAGCGACATCATTGGGGCCTTGACGCTGGCGTTTCTGCTCCCAAGTCCTACATGCTGGACTTGGGCTAATCCAATGCGATGTGCATGTGGTGTGTGTGATCTAGGGACATCAGTGGTGTGATTATTGTTTTGGTTTATTGTCCAAAGATGCCTACGGCGAGGACCCTCCTGACTGCTCTTCCATCAGCAGACTGGGTCTCCTCTGGCAGGTGGGGACTGTGCGGGTCGGGGGTCAGGTCATCACGTATGTCAATCTGCAGGCCTTTTCTCATAGCAAAGTTGTGCAGAATGCAACATGCACCGATGATCTGACACACAAAGGTAGGGGAATACAATAGGGTCCCCCCGGACTTATCCAGGCAGCGGAAACGGGACTTCAGGAGCCCGAATGTTTGCTCCACCACTGCACGGGTTTTGATGTGTGCTTCATTGTATTTTCTCTCTCCTCTGGTTTGGGGGTTCCGGAAAGGAGTCATGAGATGGGGTCCCAGTGCATATGCAGAGTCACCTGGAAGGGAAAAGACAGGAGGATGTTATTAATGCATGTGCCACTTGTGATGTGCATCACGGGAGGGGATAGTCATGCCTGCCACCCATGTCACTCACCAACCAGCCAGCTGTCCCCATACATGTTCTGGTCGAATTCTGCTGGGATGGGGCTCTGACGGTATATGAAGCTGTCATGGCTGGACCCGGGGTGTTTGGCACGGACGTGCCATATGAGGCGTTGGGCATCGGCTATCACCTGTATGTTGATGGAATGCCAATGCTTCCGATTGCGGTATATGTGCTCTGTGGCACTGGGGGGCTGGAGTGCCACATGTGTGCAATCAATGTCCCCGATGGTGTGTGGGAATCTGGCAATGCTGTAGAAATCTGTCATTGCCTTCAGCCGCAGCTCCTCAGTGGTGGGTCTGATGAACTGGTTGGACATGCGTCTGAGGATTGCAGGGACAACCTGGTGCACACATCTGCTTATGGAGGACTGTGACATCCCAGCCACCACTCCACTTGTACGCTGGAATGATCCACTTGCAAGGAAATGAAGTGTTGCCAGTACCTTCACCAGTGGCTGCACTGCTTGTGAGCGGTGTGTCTTGCTGGTGATGTCATCCTGCAGGGTTGTGGTTAGTTCAAGTATTGCATCTGGGCTGAATCTAAAGAGGCGATACACCTCCTCATCCCCCATGCCAAAGAGGCTCATGCGCGTGCGGTATATCCTCTCACGTGCCCGCCTCCTTTGTTCCGGGGGACCCAGTACTAGTGCTAGGACCACGATTGCCCCTGGCATGTTGGCACACAGAGGTGTTGTCCTTGCAAGTGTGGTTGTTCAGCTTGCTAGTTTCGTCGGTAACGCTGCTGCTGGAGCTGCTCTCCTGCTGACTTGAGGCCGTCTGGAGTAAAGATAAAGCAGCTATTTGTAGAAATAACTTTGCGCCGGACGGACGAGATACGCGCGGCGCATGTAGCCAGCGTATGGTAGTAATCCGTTCGCGAATTGGGAAATCTCCCTCATTTGCATATTTGCAGGGGAAATCAATAGGCGCGACTGATGCGCCAAACGAAATTATGCGCTGACGAGACTCTGGCGTCGGAAAGTTAGGCCGATCGGAAATGGCCCGTTTTCAGTCGCATCTAGTTTGGTGGGTACGGCCACATAGAAACGACGGCCCATATTCACAGTTACGCGGCGCATATCAAATTACTCCAGCGCAAGTCTTTCTGAATCTGGCCCATAGCCTCTGGAAGGTGAGAGGCTTGTACTTGCATTCACACTGGGTGTCAGTCTGCACAACTACACTGTTTGATTGTGCGGTGGATTGCAGTACTCATCAAGCACTTATTGCACTTTTGGACTTTCTTATTTAGCACCTTTTACTGGACTTTTAATGAAGCACATTGCACTTTTGGATATTCTTGGAAGCACTTTAATTATTGTCATTTACTGCTTATCTTGGGCATTGTTCATTTTCATTGGATTGATGCCACACTTGTTACCACCTCATCAATTAAGAATTATTTTCTTACCAGTCACATATGTTATATTTTATTATCATCACTGTTTACACACCGCCTCATCATATTGTTGATGGCAGGAGGGATGTGTACCATTTAGAAGTGAGACACATTATTTATATTTTTTTTTTCCAATTAACATTTTTTTTTATTTATATGAAACAGTTCGCAAGATACAGATAAGTGCAGGTAATAACAAAAAGCCAAAGCAAAAACTTATCCAAGAATACAAGTATTACTCTTGCCCTTTATGGGTAGAGAAGGGATCACGTTCCCGACCCATTGGGCTCTGATCTAAAAGCTGGCTCTACTGCCAGTCGTGTCAACAAATTTTACATTTCAAACCGTTTTCTAAACTCTGGTGTCAACGGTGACACCGAAACAGTAGATTGTATAAGAGGAGAGAAGGGTCAAGAAAAGAAAAGGGGAGAAGAGGGGGAAGAGAGAATCAGGTCACCGCGTCTGCCCCCGGCGGGTCCTCCCGCCGGTGCCACTCGCTCCAGACCTCGTCGTGGGCATCCATGCCATTACGTATCCTGGCTGTCATCCGCTCCATCAGCTCTACGTCCTTGATCCTAGCGTAAAGGGCTTCTTGGGATGGGGGTGTGGATTTTTTCCAGTTAAGGGCTACCAGGCATCTAGCCGCCGTTAGTATGTATATCAAACAGAGCAGTGCAGCGCAAACCTAAATAGCATAATATTAATATTAAAACGAATATGCTCATACCAGTGAAGACATAATTGAATTAATAACAGTGAACAAAATAAAATAAAATAAAAAGAAAGTCCACATTTGCAAAGTGCAAACAAATCCTGTGATCAAAACAGTCAGAGTATCTCCACCATGTGACTTGGAAAACCAATATTTCAAATATTTCAAACGTGATCCCTTCACCAGTAAAGATGGGTACTCTCACCTCACACCAAGACCCTTGTTAGTATGTGTCTAAGCAGTTTTTTATATGGTTTGGCCAGGCGGGGTTGGGAGATACCTAGCAAAAATAGTTTAGGGGTTAGGGGGATTGGCGTCTCAAAGAGATGGGTAAGCAGCCGTTGCGTGGACTGCCAAAACGGGGTGATAAGGGGGCACGTCCAGTAGATGTGGAAGAGAGAGCCTCTGTCCTGATGGCATCGCCAGCATCGGTCAGAGGTGGAGGGAAATATTTTGTGGAGTATGTCCGGGGTTTGGTACCAGAAGCACAACATTTTATATGAGTTTTCTTTATACAAGGTGCAGAGGGACGATTTAGCAGCCTGCCTCCAGACGGCCTGCCAGGCCTCCATCGGCAGTGACTCCCCTAGTTCTCTCTCCCACTTCAGCATATATACATGCTTCCCCCGCCCCTGCCAATCATATGCGTTCAGCAGCTGGTAGATATCTGTGATCAACCCCCTTCTATGGCGCCCCTCCAGAACTATACGTTCAAATGGGGATGGTTGTGAGAATTGGAGCTTTGGGGCTATTGTCTGGGCATAATGCCTTATTTGTAGGTAACTATAAAACACCTGTCTGGGCAGATCGTGTTTCACCTGGAGCTCCGAGAATGTCAGCAGCCTACGGGACCTGGGGTGTACTAAGTGTCCAAAATGAAATAGGTCTCCAGAGGCCCAGGGCCAAGACATCTGGTGGGTCAGGCTGTCCGGTATTTTGGGGTTGCAGACAAAAGAATTCAGCAGGGAGCATTTGGACTGAAGCGCCACGTCTCGAGACATCTTGCGCCAGAGACCTCTAAGTAGGGACATCGAGCCTAACAAACGGTCAGGCTCCACCCTCACATCAGCATCCCATAAGAGGCTATTTGGGTGGACCGGGGCTAACCATATCTTTTCTATCTCCGTCCACTTATTGAAGGACCTCTGGGGGAACCAGGAGACCACTGCACGCAGCTGGGTAGCTTGGTAATATTTAACAAGGTTGGGGAAGGCCAGGCCCCCATCCCCCCGTGAAGTTGTCATGACCGACCCAGGGATCCTATGCTTCTTATAGTTCCAGACAAACTTCAGCATATCACTCTGGAGTTTGCGGAGGTGGGCGTACGGGATCGGGATGGGTAACGTTTGAAACAGGTAAAGGAGTTTGGGGAGGATGACCATTTTTATAGCCGCCACGCGGCCTAGGAGTGAGATATGATGTGCCTTCCATTTTTGAAGAAGGTCCCTAGCCGTTCGATATAGGGGAGGAAAGTTGGCCTGGTACAGGGAGCCGAAGGAGGGCGTAATGTGGACCCCAAGGTATTTAAGGGATGAACTCTCCCAGGTGTAGGGGAAGTTCGACTGCAGGTGATGGACCTCAGTCTCTGGGATGTTGATCGGGAGGGCTGCTGACTTTGAGGTGTTCGTTTTGTAGCCCGACATTGTCCCGTATTTATCTAGTTCAACATGAAGGTTAGGTAAGGAGATTCTGGGTTGGGTCAGGGTGAGAATAATGTCGTCCGCGAACAGGGATGTCTTAAATTCCTTTCCCCGCACTGAGATACCCCTAATGTCCGGATTTCCCCGTATGGATGCTGCCAGGGGCTCGACACATAGAGCGAAGAGCAGAGGTGAGAGTGGGCAACCCTGGCGCGTACCGTTGGCTATCTGAAAGGGGGAGGATGTGGCAAAGGGGGTTTTAACTTGGGAGGTAGGGTTTGAGTATAGGTGTTGTATCGCCCGTAGGAAGGGTCCTTTGAACCCCATGTGGTGCAGGGTAGCAAACATGAAGGGCCAACTCAGGCGATCAAAGGCCTTTTCAGCGTCTAGGCTCAATATGAGAGCTTCCGCACTGTCCCTGTTGGCTACATCAATCAGGTCAATGACCTTTCTGGTGTTGTCCCCTGCCTGGCGTAGCGGCACAAAACCTACTTGGTCCTTATGGATCAGGGAGGGGAGAATAGCATTCAGCCTAATCGATAGAAGTTTAGTGAATATTTTGAGGTCTGAATTCAGTAGCGCTATGGGCCTGTAACTAGCGCAGGAGGCCGGGTCTTTGTCCGGTTTTGGTATGAGGGTCAAAAAGGATCCCTGCATGTCACTCGGGATTGGGGTCTGGTGGAGAAAGGCATTAAATAGTGTGGTCATGTGGGGGCTAAGTAACGGGAGAAAGGTCTTGTAGTACTCGTATGGCAGTCCATCCGGTCCAGGGGATTTATGGGCTGGGAGGCCCTTCACTGTCTCTGCTATCTCCTCCACCGATATGGGCGCGTTCAGGCCCTGTAAATCCGCTGCCTTAAGTCGGGGTAGACCCGTTTGCTCTAAATATTGGGTCATACGGGCCTCCAGGTCAGGAGATGGGGGGTTATGTGGGACTTCCGGCTTGTTATATAGGTCTGTGTAATAGTCTGCAAAGGCTCCCGCTATGTCCCTGGGATGTGTCAGAAGATCGCCCCCCTTGTCTTTTATCTGGTGTGGAGTAGAGGTGAGGGCCCGGTCTGCCAGTTTCCTGGCCAGAAGGGCTTGCGCCTTGTTGCCCTTGTCATAGTAGAGTTGCTTCAGGCGCGTCAGCGCCTTTTCTACTTTGCCTAAAGCTAGGTCCCGCAGTGTCGTGCGCGTTTGGACAATCCGTTTGAGGAGTGCGGTGGAGGGATTTAGCAGGAGCTTAGCCTCCAGGGCCTTTAGCTGGCGTTCAGCTAGTGCTTTAGCAGCACCGGCGTCTTTCTTCATGGCCGATGAAAGGGCCATGCACCGTCCTCTAAGGAGTGTCGTTTTCAGCGAAGTAATGCTGAAGGGCCTCTTCCAGTGCCTGTTTCGAGGGGGCATGTTGCAGGAGGAAGTCATTAAGCCTCCAATTATAGGGGCGGCGAAGGGGAGCGTTTAAGTCCAGGGATAGTGTGATGGGGGCATGATCCGACCACGAGATAGGCAGCACACTAGCTGCTTCTGCAATCCGAAGCGTGTTATTATTCACAAAAAAATAATCTATTCGCGTGTGAGTGCGATGTGGGGCCGAATAAAATGTGTATTGGCGATCTCCTGGATGGAGAGCTCGCCACACATCAAAGAGTGCATTTTTCCTAGTCAGCTGGCGGAACAACTTTGAGTCCCTAAGGGCCCGGGTTTGCGAGGTCTGGGTATTTGCCACCAGGCGGTCCCAGGTGGCCGAGTGTGCCAGGTTATAGTCTCCTCCTATCACCAGAAAGTCATGGGACTCTCGGAACAGTCGGGCATGGACCCTGGTTAGGAAGTGGTGTTGATGTGTGTTGGGTGTGTAAACTACGCATAGGGTAATGGCCTGTGACTGCCACAGGCCCCTAAGGATAAGAAAGTGTCCCCGAGGATCTAAATACGTGGAGGAGCATGAAAAGGGAGACCCCTTTTTAAAGAGGATGGCCACCCCCGCCCTCTTATGTGGTCCGAAAGCCTGGTATACCTGGGGGAAGTATCGGGATGCAAACGTGAAGGAGTCCCCCCTATCAAAGTGGGTCTCCTGCACCATAATAATGTCTGCCCCCGACTGCCTAACTCTCGGAGCGCCAGGTGTCGTTTCTTGTTGGAGTTCAGCCCATGTACATTTTTTTTTTTTTTGTTTTATTTTTTTTTCACTTCAGACTCCACCACATAAAGTTTTCGTAAGTTTTACGTAGGACGCTCTTTTTATTCCATTTGTGCCCGTCCACAAGCGTCTCTCTTTAAGGTTTCGCATCATCAGTGAAGAAAATAAGGATATGCCTTTTTTTTTTTTTTTTTGTGTATATTCTGAATTAGTATCTAAGCAAACAATATAAAATTCCATCCATATTACAACATTTTTACCCCATTTACTCCCCTAGTTATCCCTCCCCCGCTTACTCTTCCCCTTTTTCTCGTCTAGGATTTGCCTAATGTGTTTATCTGATCTTTTTTTTCCTTTAAATCTCCTTTCTTAGATTTTCAGCGTAGCTCCAGGTCTTCTTAAATCTCTTCCAATTCTCCCATTTCTGATTTTGATTCTTTTTATTATCCTCAATACTACTTTTTAGATCTTCCATGGTGTATGTCCTTTCTACCATATCAATCCATTCCCACACCTGGGGGCTTTCGGCCTCTTGCCATTTACAGGGGATCAGCCTCTTAGCCGCGTTAAGCAGGTGTGGAACTAAGGAGTTTTTATATCTTTTAATGCTTTCTTCCCCTCCGTGGAACAGGATTGTCCATGGATCCATCTTGATTTTTTTCTCAGTGATTTCCTCTATATAGCCTATAATATTCTCCCAGTATTTTTTAATTTTGGGACATCTCCACCACAAATGGGCCATCGTACCTATGGATCGACACCCCCTCCAGCATTCAGCTGATTGCCCTTTTTTATATTTGCTTAATTTATCTGGGGGTTATATACCAGCCGGTCAGGCATTTGAAACACATTTCTGCCGTCCGGATGTCGGTCGCTGAGGTATGTGTCAGTTTCAATATTTTCTTTATTGTGCCCTTGTCCCTTTGTGTCCCTAGTTCCCTCTCCCATTTTTTAATAAAGGGAGGTACCTCCTGCTCATCCACCTTAAGTAAGATCTTGTATAGCTTTGAGATCGTACCTTTGGAATTTACTGTTGAACATAATTTTTCTAATTCTGTTAGCTGTTCTCCCGTCCTCAAAGGTTGTGGTAGTTTCATAATAAAGTTTCTGAGCTGTTGGTATCTCCAGTTATTTATTTTCATAAAGTTTTCTTTTTTTTCTATTTCCTGCAGTGAGATTAAGTGTCCATTTTTAATTACTTCTCTTAATTGTGCAGTGTCTTTTTTTATCCAATTTCCTCCCACCCCCTCTTTACCTGGTTCAAAAAAATCATTATTTTTTAGTGCCAATAACGGTGAATTATATTCTTTTTCTATTCTTTTGTGGGTAGTGTCCCAAATTTTTAGTGCATTCCTAGTGATTTCGTGTGTATTTATTCCCACTGCCCTATGTTGGGGGAGATTCCATATTATTTTACCTAAATTCACCTCTGATAGTGCATTTTCTATACTGACCCACCGTTTTTCTTT
Organism: Rana kukunoris; assembly: GCA_029574335.1. Taxonomy (NCBI): domain Eukaryota; kingdom Metazoa; phylum Chordata; class Amphibia; order Anura; family Ranidae; genus Rana; species Rana kukunoris. Next base: position 35,322,368 of record CM056058.1, read on the forward strand.
ATTTCCTCTAGCCCATTCTACCGCTCTTGATAATACCACCGCGTCATAATATTTTTTAATATCGGGGACTGCCAGCCCTCCCTTCTCTTTTGGTTGTTTTAATACCTGCAATGAGATCCTATGCTTCTTATTCCTCCATATGAATTTCATGATCAAGTTTTTGAGGGTTTGGAGCAACACCTTTGGGAGAGTGATGGGGAGCATTTGAAATTTGTATAATATTTTTGGTACGAGTACCATTTTACAGAAATTAATTCTGCCTATCCATGAGATTGGTCTACTCTTTACCCTTGTTATTTCATCTTTAATTTCGTTTAGGAGTGTGATATAATTTAACTCATAGATTTTTTTCATTGAGTTTGTTAAGTTAACCCCTAGGTACTTAAGTTTTTCCACCCACGGGAATTTGTACCTGTCTTTGAGTTCTTGTGCTTCAGCCCGTGGTGTACTTACGTTTAGGACCTCTGTTTTAGTAATGTTTAATTTGAAATTAGAAATTTCCCCATATTGGGTGCATATTTCAAGTAGTTTTGGTATTGATGTCTTGGGATTTACTATATAGAACAGAACATCATCTGCGAAGGCAGAGAGCTTATGTTCTTCTTCTTTTATTTTGACTCCTTCAATTTTTGGGCACCCGCGTATCCTGGCCAGAAGAGGCTCCATTGATAGTACAAATAACAGTGGGGACAGAGTGCATCCCTGTCTCGTTCCGTTCTTCATACCAAGCACCTGGGAGAGACTTCCATTTATTTTTATCCTTGCTGTCGGGGCCTGGTATAAAACTCTAATCCATCTCATTATCGTCTCCCCAAAGCCCATCTCTTCCAGCGTTTTTAGCATGAATCCCCAGTCTACCCTGTCGAAGGCTTTTTCTGCGTCCATCGACAGGAGCAGACTGGGGAGCCCACCATCCCCCATTTTTTGAAGGACGAGAAGGGCCCTAACCCCATTGTCTCTTCCCTCTCTCCCCTGTATGAATCCCGTCTGGTCAGGGTGGACTAGTTTTGTCATCTCCTGTTTCACTCTTTCGGCCAGTATCTTTGCGAATAGTTTTATATCTGTATTCAACAGAGATATCGGTCTGTATCCTGTACAGTTTTTGCCATCATTTCCTTCCTTTGGTATGACTGTGATAGTCGCCTCTGCTGCTTCTCTACTTAGCGGGTAGTCTTTCCCCAGCCCATTAAAGTATTGGCAGAGTCTGGGGATAAGTATCTCCTTGCATTTTTTGTAGTATAGGACAGTGAAGCCATCTGGTCCTGGGCTTTTACCTTGCGCTGATTCGTCTAGAGCTCTCTTTATTTCGTTTTCTGTAATTGGCCTGTCCATCATATCCACGTCTTTTTGGCTACATTTTGGTATTCCTGCTCCTTTTAAAAATTCTATTATTTTATTCTCCTTCTCCCCCTGTTTCCACTTCCTCTGTTCCACTGCATACAGCCTCTCATAATAAGTTCTGAAGGATTCTGCTATCTCTTTTGTGGTATGTACTATCTCCCCTTTCTCGTTTTTTATTTTTTCAATATAATTTCTTGTTTTTTTTTTCTGTACCATCCTGGCTAGATGTTTATTTGTTTTATTTCCCCACATGTACCTTTCTTTTGCAACTAAATTGAATGCCCTTTTTGTTTCGTGCCCATGTACATTTAACGAGAAAATTCTAGCCATAGCCTAGGAGGGGGTGTGCTACTCGTATACTTATCTGATGGAGCAGGTGATGTGTCCGGGTCAAGGAGCGCGACATCCGCGCGAGGAAGGCCGGGAGCCAACAGGGCGAGGCCCAGACTGCGGCGACCAGGAGGAGGGAACTCTAGAGGGGGGAAAAGAAATGAGAGTGAAAACACACAGAATAAACACAGTGAACATTTGCGTACATGCCCTGGCTGACCAAGAGGTCGCGGGCCATATAAGTTCCAGTCGGACTCCCCGGCCGGGAGATTTAAGAAGTCCGGGCCGGGGAGACTCTGAGGGACCAAGGTCCAGGGAGGAACTCTCTGGCGGATAGCCACCAGTGGGGGTCAGCATCCAAAAAACCGATCAGTCCAGACAGGGGCCGCCTCGGGACAGCCCGACAAATAAAAAACTAAAATGTGGCGAGGGCCTTCGGGGGGGAGGCAGGGATATGGAGCTTGTGAGCTACCAAGAAAGAAAAAGGGACCATAACGAACTAGCACCGACAGGGACAGAAAAAAAAAAGTGATACAAATCAGTACTCAGTTTTGTCTGGCCAGGCAGGTCGGGTTGTACAGGTCAATCAGCCGGCCATCAGGGAAAGGGCCTTCCAACTCCGGGGCCCCCGGTTCTGTGTTTAGGGGATCGACGGGAGGGCTCCGGGCCCTTGGGGCGTTTGTTCGGTGGAACTTTCTGCCATACCACCGGGGGCGGAGGGGGGGTGGCCACCAAGTCCCAGTCAGGTAGTGTAGGGACAGGGATGTCCAAGGCGTCGCAGAAGGAGTCTAGGTCCTCGGGGTACCGTAGGATCGCCGACCTCCCTTGATGTTTGGCCGTCAGGCTAAAGGGGAAGCCCCATCTATAAAGAATGTCCCGGTCTTGCAGGGTGCGCAGCAGCGTTTGTAGGAGTCTCCGCTTCTGGAGCGTGATCCATGAAAGGTCTGGATATATTTGTATCGGGGAATTGTCGAACACTAGGTTGCGGGCAGCGCGGGCTTTGCGCATAATGGTCTCTTTCAGTGGGTATGATTGTATTCGGCAAATGACATCCCGTGGTTTTGAAGCGGGGCCTTTCGGGCGTAGGGCCCTATGAGCTCTGTCCATTTCGATACGTTTGTCCAAGGGTGCCCCTATGAGGTCGTTAAACATCGTCTGGAGCGTTTTCTGCAGATCTTCAACCTCTTCCGCCTCAGGGAGGCCTCGCACTCTAATGTTATTGCGGCGCCCCCTGTTGTCCAGGTCCTCTAAGTGGCGTTGCATGTCCCGTAGCATAAGACAGTGATCGGAACCCTGAAGTTGGGTCCTATGTACGGCCAATTTAGTCTCCTGTACCTCTTCTTCAGCCATCTCTACTCTATCGGCCAGGTGTTTAAGGCCTGCTTGAATGGTTTGGATTTCGGTCCTGCATGTGTCTTTTACGTCCGCAATCAGTTGCTTAAAGTCCTCTTTTGTAGGGAAGGCTTGCAGAAAGGACTGCCAGGGGGGCTGCTCAGCGCCATCCAGGCCCCATGGCTGGTAGGGGGATGCAGGGTTCACGTGGCGGTGGGACTCTGCCATAATGATCTTGGTTCGGGGCCGGGGGTGTTCAGATGAGAGAGCACCCGGATCAGTCCATGGTACGGTCAGGGGGGGCTGTAGGGTGGGCCCCGGGGACATGTCCCCCTGAAGTGGCGGGCTGGTCTGTGCCATCTGGGCATAGGAGGGGTGGGGGTGGTGTGTTGCCTCGTGTACCTCTGTCAGGAGCAGGTCTGTAGAGTGTAAGGCTCTCTGGGCCTGAGGTGGATTCGGAGCCCACATAGAGGAAAAGTCATGTGCCTGGGGAGAACCAGGCCTCACCATCGCGTGGGGGTGCGATGGGTTTGGCAGGGCCGGGAAGTCCAGAAGTGGATCCGGGGGGGAGGATGGACCAGTAGTGGTGTCCTATGATCCCGGGGCCTGCATCGCATGGTGCGATCCGGGGGTGGGCTCCGCGCCCTGCCGCAACTGCGACGGAGGATGCGTTGCGGCCTGGTCCGCGTATTGCATGTGCGGGCTTTGAGGCGGATGGCCGTGGTCACTCACCCCCTGCTGGTCCGATGTCCTCTGTGGGGATGGTGGTGTGTCCCTGGATGCCGGCGGATGAGCGGTGCTCTGTCCACGCTGCGGGGAAAGGTCCCGGCGCTGATAGGCCTCGGCCTCCGGCGCCATCTTGCTGTGGCTGCCCGGCAGGATGTCGGGGACCTTGAAGTAGTCCCTGAAGGACGTGGAGGCTCCGGAGAGCGGCAGGGCGAGTCCTCTGGATGTGGAGGATCGAGTGGTGTGGGAGGCGCTCATCGATCCGGCAAGATTTCCCCCGAAATCGGCCTGTGTGCTGCGGGCTGATGCGGAGCTCCTAGGCAGCACGTCCGTCCAGCTCGGCTTCCGGTCACGCCCCCCTTATTTATATTTTTATATCTTTATTTGCGGTAAATATTGTTAATTAGTAAGCGCCACCACACCCCCCTTATTTTTCAATACATCTATGTGTGAGCACTTCATCTGGTGGCTGCTGCATTAGTTATTTATTTTAAGGGCCATATTGGTTATTGCGCATTAGTTTCCCCCTTTTCACAACATTACAACAGGTTAGCATCAATAGACACATATACATAGAGGGTAAACATGTGTAGATTTCGGCTCAAGTCGGTGATCAACATTTATAGTAACATACTCCGTTAGAGATGGGCACGCAGGCAACAGAGGGCTCAGCCTCCGTCCGCGCTGCACCTCCCTCTCCAACACAATCCTCTGACGGACCCCATAAAAACCACGTGTACGCAAAGTACGTTGAGTCCCTGCCGTCCCGTGGGTCCAGCCTCCCTCTTTACCTTTTACAAAATGTGAATAAAGGTAGAGAAAGGAAGAATAAGATCGCAGTTACTGCACAGAGAGCAGTAGAGGAGAGAAGAAAGGTGAGGGAGTAGAAGAGAGAAAAAGGGGGGGGGGGATTCGCGAGCATGGACAGCCGTTATTTTTATATGGAGCACTGCAGGGAGAGGGCTAACCAGGCATCTCAGTTATCTTTGGGGGACGGACCCTGTCGGGGAGCCCTAGTTGCCTCACCTGAGGGCCTGGCCCTCCTCCGAGTATGTGAAAATGTTCCACAGTTGCCAGGTCTGGGAGTAGAGTTCACTCCTATCCTCCCTCGTCAGGATAAGGTCCTCCACCTCGTTGATCTTATCCACTTTCCGCAGCCACATAGCTACTGTTGGTGGGTGCGGAGATTTCCAGCAGAGTGGAACACACGCCTTGGCTGCGTCTAACAGGTGGCGGATGACTGATTTTTTTTATATATGCGCGCAGGGGTGTCGTTCCCATGTAGAAGTACGCCGGGTCATCGGGACTTAATGCGGTCAGTGAATTTTTGTGAGATTCGCCTGAACATCCACCAGTACATCCACAAACGTGTGCATGACCAGAAGACATGCAGCACAGTTCCTTTATCTGTCTGACACCTCCAGCAGGGAATAGTCTACTCAGCAGGGCCAGGGTCCTGTACCACCTTGTCAGTATTTTATAGTTGGTTTCCTGTATTTTAGTGCAGATGGACGATTTGTGTGTGTGAGCATGAGAATCTGTTGTTTTTTGTTGGTAGAGAATTGACAGTCCAAGTCTCGTTCCCACGCACGGAATCTGATATCCCTCCGTCGGCGTTATCAGCATTGTTTGCATTAAAGACAGGGCATGTGGTAATGTGCCTGACTCCGAGCACAACTTCTCCAGGGTCGTGAGGGGTTGGCCTGTATTGAAGGGTTCTCAAAAAATGGCTGAGCTGACAGGCTCTCATGAAATTCAACTGATATTGGTCCTCCGGGTCCATCAGCTTAGCCAACGTTCTCAAACGACCTAACTCGCCAAAATGTGAGGCCTGGAAAATTCGACTCCCGTGGCGCACAAAATTTTGTGTCTCCAATCCCAGGTTCAAAGAGGGGGTGCCCAGAATCGGGCGCATCGGTGAGGCTTCCGAGGATAGGCGGGTCTGTGACATTAGCCGTATGCATACCTTAACGGTGTTGCCTATAAGAGGATGATGATGATGAACATTCTTTTGCGTTAAAGTACGACAACAAGGAGCGCGCCGCAGTAAAATCCCACATTGCGCCTGCTCCAGCCAGGCCAAAGTTTGGGCGACCCGTGTCGGCACCAGTCAATGAGGCATTGCCAGGCCACCGTACTGCATGGGTAGGGAGAGAACTGATTTGTGTATTCTAGGATGCGTTTCCACCCAAAGAAATGTCCTAAACATGGATTGCACTTGTTTAAAGTACTCCGGCGGGATATGTATGGGGAGGGCCTGCAGGAGGTATAGGAACTTGGGCAGAATGGTCCTTTTGAGGATACTGCATCTGCCAAACCAAGAGTGGAGACCAGTTGTCCAGAGACTCAGCAACTTTTGGACTGTTTTAAGCAAAGGCGGGAAGTTAAGTTTAAAGACGTTAGACAGTTTTGGGGGGATAAGCTTTCCTAAGTATGTCAGTGCTACGTCCGTCCATTTCAGACTAAAACTGTTCTGAAGATGGGACAGTTGTGGTTGGGGGATTCCCACTCCCATAGCCTCGGATTTGGTCAGGTTAATTTTTAGGTTGGATAGTTTCCCATATTAGTCAAATTCACGCATTAGGTTCGGTAGAGATATCAATGGGTTCGTCAGAGAATAACATGTCGTTGGCATAGGCCGAGACTTTACATTGGTCATTTTTCGCGTCTATTCCTGTGATTTCGGGGTTCAGATGTATGTGTCACAGGAAGGGTTCTAGGGACAGTGCGAACAGGAGGGGCGACAGCGGGCAGCCCTCTCTGGTCCCATTGGTGATCGGAAATGGGTCTGACAGTGTCCCGTTTGCCCTGACCCTAGCCATCGGGTTTGTGTAGGCCGCAGTTATCCAGTTTAGCATCGTCTGTCCAATATCTATGTGTCTCAAGGTGGAAAACATGAACCGCCAGCTAACCTGGTCGAACGTCTTTTCAGCGTCTGTGCCTATGAAAACACAGGGGGTCTTTGTAGTGTTTGCGGCATGTAGCAGGTTCAGCACCTTGGACGTGTTGTCTCTGGTCGGGATGAAACCTACTTGGTCAAGATATACGAGATCGGGGAGATACCGCTGGATTCTAGATGCGATTACTTTAGTGAACAGCTTAATGTCAGTGTTTAGCAGTGATATCGGGCGGTAGCTCCCGCATTGAGGGAGATGATAGTCACCGCTCCAATAAGGTATGGGGATGGATCCGTGTCCTCTCAGAGAAACCCAGGTGGCGGTGATGTAAAAAAGCCTCGGACCTATGCAGAAATCGGACCCGCGTCACTTCCGGTGCTCGTACGTCAGAGGTCCACGGTGCATGCGCAGACGCTTTTTCGGTCCGTGAAACTCATAGGCTCGGGTGGGCGGGCGGAGAAGGATTCTAAATTACATCACCGCCAGCACCGCCTCCAGCCCCTTCCCTAAAGCAGGTCCGTGAAAAACATAGACTCGGGTAGGCGGAGCAACATTCTGAATGACATTATCGCCAGCACCGCCTCCAGCCCCCTCCCTAACAGACACTAGCCTGCTGCGGAGGAGGGGAGGACATTGTATATAGAGTATATAGAGCGGAGGAGGGGAGGACATTGTATATAGAGTATATAGAGCGGAGGAGGGGAGGACATTGTATATAGAGTATATAGAGCGGAGGAGGGGAGGACATTGTATATAGAGTATATAGAGCGGAGGAGGGGAGGACATTGTATATAGAGTGTGGGGGACTCAGTGTATACATTGTATCCTCTATGGGAGGAGCTGCACCATCAGCCAATCACATTCTATCTTTAGATTCATTCTGTCTTCTCCAGTCTTTTTAATAAATCTTCCCCCCAATATACCACACATTGTAGGGATCACCCCCCACCACCATCCTCCCGGCTATAGGGATCAACCCCCCACCCCACCACCATCCTCCCAGCTATAGGGATCACCCCCCACCACCATCCTCCCAGCTATAGGGATCACCCCCCCACCACCATCCTCCCGGCTATAGGGATCAACCCCCCTCCACCATCCTCCCAGCTATAGGGAACACCCCACCACCACCATCCTCCCAGCTATAGGGACCCTCCCACCACCATCCTCCCAGCTATAGGGATCACCCCCACACCACCATCCTCCCAGCTATAGGGATCATCCCCCCACCACCACCATCCTCCCGGCTATAGGGATCACCCCCCCACCCCACCACCATCCTCCCAGCTATAGGGATTACCCCCCCACCACCATCCTCCCAGCGATAGGGATCATCCCCCCACCACCATCCTCCCAGCTGTAGGGATCAGCCCTCCCTTTTGGGGGAGCAATTTGGGGGAGCAATTGCAGCCTCACTGTGCCCGTCATACCCAGCCAGTGTGCCCGCCATATGCAGAAAGTGTGCCCGTCGTACCCAGCAATTGTGCCTGTCGTACCCAGCCAGTGCGCCCGCCGTAAGCAGCCAGTGTGCCCGCCGTACGCAGCCAGTGTGCCCGCCGTACGCAGCCAGTGTGCCCGCCATACGCAGCCAGTGTGCCTGTCATATGCAGCCACTTGTGCCCGCCATACGCAGCCACTTGTGCCCGCCATACGCAGCCACTTGTGCCCACCATACGCAGCCATTGTGCCCGTCATACGCAGCCACTTGTGCCCGTCATACGCAGCCATTGTGCCCGTCATACGCAGCCACTTGTGCCCGTCGTACGCAGTCAGTGTGCCCACTATTTGCAGCCACTTGTGCCCGTCATACACAGCCACTTGTGCCCGTCATACACAGCCACTTGTGCCCATCTCAATCTCAAACAAACCTCCCCCTGGGGGGGGCCGGATGTGTCGATACTTATCGAATGACGACACTTCCTCCCCCTCTTCTGTAGCGGCGGCTGTGTCTCCTGTGTCCGCTCGGCTTCTCAGGCTTCCTCCGTCATGTCTCCTTCTCCGCAAAAACGTTAGGCATCCAAAAGGATCGCCTAAAGTTTTGGCCAATCGAGAGACAGGTTTTACTGACCTGCCTGCTGATTGGCAAGGAGGAACTTTAGTGTGAAAATAGCCTCTGGCTCTAATCACGTGCTTCAAAACACACACCCCGCCTATCTCCACCATAGTATTTCATGTGTCCGGCGTCCTGAAAGGGGCCGGGCACATGAATAGGGAGGGCGGCAGAGGTGACGGGGGTGGTGTCCATGCATTGTGGGCCCACCATGCAACCATTCAGGGGCCACCACTGGTCTTTGATCTCTGTCAAGTGCTGGGGTCTGGATCGCCTATGCTGCTTTTCCTCCAATTGGGCCAAAGAAGCTGAGTTCGAGTTTACCTATAGCCCTCTCACTGGAGACTTGTACACCATCATCATGGCATCCCAGGACGGTGGGTATGAGGTCACGGGAGGGCAGAGCGCATGTGTGACCCGCTTTGGAAGTCACTGGTGGCTTAGGGAGGAGAGGGCCTCTGGGTGTCCGTGGGAGAAGAAGAGGGCCCCTGGGTCTTTGGAGGAGGAGAGGGCCTCTGGGTGTCCGTGGGAGAAGGAGAGGGCCCCTTGGTCTTTGGAGGAGGAGAAGAGGGTGGCTGGGGAAGAAGAAGAGGGTCCCTGGGTGGCTGGGGGAGAAGGAGAGCGAACCTGGGTGGTTGGCAGAGTAGTGAGCCCATGGCTGTTTGAAGAAGGAGATGGGCCCCAGTGTTGACCAAAATTGGAAGAGCTGGTCCTTGGGTGGTTTGAAGGAGGAGAGGGACATTATTCTCTCCCCCAGGCCACCCTTCTTCCCCCAGAGGACAGGGACATTATTCCTCCCCAGAGGAGGACATTATTCTCTCCCCCAGAGGACAGGGACATTATTCTCTCCCCCAGAGGACAGGGACATTATTCTCTCCCCCAGAGGACAGGGACATTATTCCTCCCCCGGAGGACAGGGACATTATTCACCAGAGGACAGGGACTCTCCCCCAGAGGACAGGGACATTATTCTCTCCCCCAGAGGACAGGGACATTATTCTCTCCCCCAGAGGACAGGGACATTATTCTCTCCCCCAGAGGACAGGGACATTATTCCCCCAGAGGACAGGGACATTATTCTCCCCCAGAGGACAGGGACATTATTCTCTCCCCCAGAGGACAGGGACATTATTCTCTCCCCCAGAGGACAGGGACATTATTCTCTCCCCCAGAGGACAGGGACATTATTCTCTCCCCCAGAGGACAGGGACATTATTCTCTCCCCCAGAGGACAGGGACATTATTCTCTCCCCCAGAGGACAGGGACATTATTCTCTCCCCCAGAGGACAGGGACATTATTCTCTCCCCCAGAGGACAGGGACATTATTCTCTCCCCCAGAGGACAGGGACATTATTCTCTCCCCCAGAGGACAGGGACACCCATTATTTCCCCCTGGAGGATAGGCACACTATTCTTTCCCCCGGAGGATGGGGACACCAGGACTGGACTCGGACAAAAATATTGCCCTGGACTTCACTTTGACAGGTCTCTCCCATAGCGGCCGGCCCCCATGCTCCTCTGTCCCCCTCCCTGCTCCCCTGGTCCTCCCCCTGCTTCTCTGTTCCCCCACATGCTTCTCTATCCCCCCCCCATGCTCCTCTGTACCCTCATGCTTCTCTGCCCCCCTGTGCTCCATTGGTCCCCCCCCGCATCTCTGTTACTCTCCTGCTCCTCTATCCTCCCCCCATGATGCTCTGGTCCCCCATGCGCCTCTATCCCTTGTACCCCATGTCCTCCGGAGGAAAGAATGGTGTCCCCGTCGTCAGGGGGAGAGAAGGGTGTCCCCGTCGTCAGGGGGAGAGAAGGGTGTCCCTGTCCTCCGGGGGAGAGAAGGGTGTCCCCGTCCTCAGGGAAGAAGGGTAGCACCCTCTCCTCCTCCAACCACCCAAGGACCAGCTCTTCCAATTTTGGTCAACACTGGGGCCCATCTCCTTCTTCAAACAGCCATTGCCTCGCTCCTCTGCCAACCACCCAGGTTCGCTCTCCTTCACCCCCAGCCTCCCAGGGACCCTCTTCTTCTTCCCCAGCCACCCTCTTCTCCTCCTCCAAAGACCCAGGTGCCCTCTCCTTCTCCCACGGACACCCAGGGGCCCTCTCCTTCTCCCACGGACACCCAGGGCTATAGGTAAACTCGCACTCAGCTTCTTTGGCCCGATTGGAGGAAAAGCAGCGGAGGCGATCCAGACCCCAGCACTTGACAGAGATCAAAGACCAGTGGTGGCCCCTGCATGGTTGCATGGTGGGCCCACAATGCATGGACACCACCCCCCTCACCTGTCACCCTCCCTATTCATGTGCCCGGCCCCTTTCAGGACGCCGGACACATGAAATACTATGGCGGGGATAGGTGGGGTGTGTGTTTTGAAGCACGTGATTAAAGCCAGAGGCTATTTCTTTCTCGTACATCACGGGACACAGAGCGGCATATTCATTATTATGTGGGTTATATGGAGTACCTTCAGGTGTGGACACTGGCAATCTCAAACAGGAAGTCCCCTCCCTATATAACCCCCTCCCCTAGAGGGAGTCCCTCAGTTTTTTCGCCAGTGTCTTAGGTGTTGGTCACGGAATAGCTTTGCTCCACATCCTTGGGATTAAGGGCGGGCTAACCGGATCTGTCCAAGGAGCCTCAGTGCCAAAGTGGACAGTACCCGGGCCCCAAGCCGTGGGGTTTTGCCTATAATGCTCCTCTTTGGAGGGCTGGACCCTGGGCCCAGGACTTGGAGTTTGTAAAAACCATAAGTTCCTGTTTTGCCAGGGTGCTATATAGGTCCAGGACAGTGGGTACCTTCATAGGACCCCAGGGCCTGAAGGTCTACTACGCTACCCACGGAGATGGGAGAAGATTGGATCAGTTTGCTGGACAAACATCCTGCAGCATGGAGCAGGTAAGGGGGAGCCTGCGGGACTTGGTTCGACAGCAGGCTCTCCGGGGTAACCTAAAAGGGGGGATAGCCTAAGTATGCTCTGCATGGGCAACCTTGTTCACTATGTCTAAAGAGAGACAGGATGACACCTTTTTCCCCCCCATCACTAGGTCCCCCTGTCTAAATATGTGTGCTAGCTAAACCTGCTGTTTCTTCCTAGGGCTAATAAGGATCCCTAGGGGCCTTTGGAGAGTCCTACCTGGCCGGGGGTTTGAATCTGCCGCCTGTTTCTGCGTTCCTGGATCTCCAGCAGCGCGGCTCCTCCATGTTCCTCCTGTTTCCGGCATACGCGCGCGTGCGCGCGCACGTCTTATGGACGTTTTTCGCGCCGTTCACACAGGAGGGCGGGGGGGGGCGTGCCTGCGGCGTCATACAGGGGCGCGCCTTTGTGCTGTTATAGACAGCAGGCATTGTCAGTGCTCAGTCTGAGGCTGATTTTCAGAGGAGAGGACGCAGAGCGGCAGAACAGTGACTCCCGGTGGCGGAAGAGGGGTAGTACATGTGGACTTTGTTCCAATACCTTTTTGTTAAGCCAAGAAATCCCCCTTTTTTGCAGCAGGTTTGGAGGCTGGCAAACTTAGTTTGGGGTCACTGTATGTTGTCAAAAGAAAATATATAATATATTTAAAAAAAAAAAAAAAAAAAAAGAACATACGGGATCCCATCAGTTTTTGGGCATTAGTGGTCTATTGTCCCCTAAACTCTGATTTTTGTACTCCTGCCCACTACAGTCTGTTGTGTGAGCGGAGTCCCTCGATTTTGTATTATGGCTTCCAAGGGTTCGGGGTCAAAGGGTACAAAAAAGACCAAACAACAAAAGGGTTCCCTTTCTGATTCTGATATGCCGATACTTTCCCCGCAACTTATTAATTTAAGAAGCGCCTTGGATGAGCCATTAGGGGGATCTGGTGCGGAGGCTGGCCCAGATCAGCCCAGCCCTGTGTTCATCACAGAGGAGATACTAGCCGTATCCCTAGGGGGGCTAGAAGAGAGAATAGCAACATTGATCGCTAGAGCTATTCCTGGTAAGAAACGGGTTAGATCCCCATCACCAGGAGGTGTATCCTCAGATGCTGAGATTCTCTCTCCAGAGGAATTGGAATCACAGGAGGATCAACTAGACCTGAACCAAGAGGGTTCAGGGATTGAGGGATCTGCCTCTGAGGAACCATTTTCAGACTCCCAGACAGAAAGACTGTGGGTACAGTCTTTGACGGACATGGTCCGCTCGGCATTTAGTTTACCATTGCCAGAGCCTCAGGTTCCTCCGGTATCCTCTCTGGGCTCTTTGAAAGCTCCGTTAAACAACACAGTTTTTCCGGTCCATCCTCTCTTGGAGGAATTGATCTTTCGGGATTGGGTACGGCCGGACAGGATTTTTCTGCCACCGAAAAGGTTTGCGGTCATTTACCCCATGGAGGAAAAGTTCTCCAAGAGGTGGAGGCTCCCAGTAGTGGATGCAGCCATCTCATGTGTGAATAAATCACTAACTTGCCCGGTGGAAAACATACACATGTTTAAAGATCCAGTTGATAAAAGATTAGAGACACTTTTAAAAGCATCCTTTGCTACGGCAGGAGCAGTGGTGCAGCCAGCGGTGGCTGCAATTGGAGTTTGTCAGGCATTAAAAGACCAGACAAAGGAAATGTTAAGGGACATGCCTACCCAACAAGCAGAAGAGTTTTCTGACATTCCCAGAGCTCTGTGTTTTGCGGTAGATGCTATAAAAGATTCCATCCAGCAGGCCTCTCGTTTATCACTATGTTTGGTGCACATGAGAAGGCTCTTATGGTTGAAGAACTGGGCGGCGGAGCCCCCATGCAAAAAGCTTCTGGCAGGGTTTCCCTTCCATGGAGGACGACTCTTCGGAGAGGATCTGGATAAATATATTCAGACTATTTCAAATGGCAAAAGTACCCTTTTACCAGTCAAAAAGACATTCCGGGCTCCTACATTTAAAAGGCAGCTCTTTCCTGTCTCGGGGCCCTCAAATTCCAGGCAGTATCGACGGCCGCCTGCACGATCCAACGTTAACAGTAGATCGCAGGGACAGACCCCTGGGGGTAAGAGGCCGTGGTATCGCAAGCCGTCAAAGACAGCCCCTAAGTCTGCCTTATGAAGGGGCGCCCCCACTCTTGCGGGTGGGGGGAAGGCTTCGTTTCTTCGCAGAAGTTTGGGAAGCCAAGATCCCCGACATATGGGTCCGGGCATCTGTAACCACAGGTTACAGACTGGAGTTTCTAAGGTATCCTCCGCCTCATTTTCAAGAATCAAGGCTACCAAGGGATCCAGCGAGGAAGGCCTCAATGCTGGCAGCTTTGGATCACCTGCTTTGCCAGGACGTAATTATACAAGTGCCAGCCCAAGAGCAAGGCCTAGGTTTCTATTCCAACCTCTTTGTCATACCAAAGCCCAACGGCGATGTCAGGCCAATCTTGGACCTAAAGAGGTTAAACGGTTACCTAAGGGTTCGTTCCTTCCGGATGGAATCCATCCGGTCAGCAGCCGCCGCGCTTCAGAAGGACGATTTTCTGGCCTCCATAGACATAAAGGATGCTTACCTTCATGTACCAATCTTTCAGTCGCATCAAAGGTTTTTACGCTTCGCGGTGGGGCAGCGACACTTCCAATTCAGGGCGCTCCCCTTCGGGCTGGCCACGGCCCCCCGGGTATTCACGAAGATCCTAGCCCCAATTCTGGCCAATTTAAGGATCCAAGGGGTCACAGTCCTAGCATACTTGGACGACCTTTTAATCATAGATCACTCACGGCTGGGTCTGCAAAAGGCAGTAAACCTCACGGTTCAGTACCTCGAAGAATTCGGCTGGGTCCTGAACCGAGGAAAGTCAGCGTTCCAGCCTACAAAGCAGTTGGAATACCTCGGCATGAGGTTAGACACAGAACATCAAAAGGTGTTCCTGCCCCTTGTAAAGATCGAAGCTATCAAGGGGTTGGTTCAGTTGGTTCTAAACAAGAAAAGTCCAACTATTCGCCTGTGTATGCGATTACTAGGCAAGCTAGTGGCCACATTCGAGGCAGTACCATACGCTCAGATCCACACTCGCGTCCTACAGGCAGCCATTCTAGCAGCCTGGGGCAAGAGGGCACATGCCTTAGAGTCCCCTTTGACGCTATCATCAAGGGTCCGACAAAGCCTGGCCTGGTGGTTGAACCCCCAGAATCTTCTAAAGGGAAAATCCTTCAGCCCTGTTGTCTGGAAGGTAGTTACCACAGACGCCAGCCTGGCAGGCTGGGGGGCGGTCTTCGAGGGGTTCTCCCGCCAGGGAACTTGGGTGAAAGCAGAGAGGCAGCTCCCCATCAATATCTTGGAAATCAGAGCTGCCCGCCTAGCCCTTCTGGCTTGGACCTCCAGATTAAAGGGGTTCCCGGTGAGAATCCAGTCAGACAATGCCACGGCGGTGGCATACATAAACCACCAAGGGGGAACCAGGAGCCAGGCCGCTCAGAGGGAGGTGAACTTGATTTTTCAATGGGCAGAGGTTCATGTACCCTGCATTTCGGCGATATTCATTCCCGGAGTGGACAACCTGCAGGCAGACTTCTTAAGTCGCCAGAGTCTGTTGCCAGGGGAGTGGTCTCTGCATCCCCAGGTCTTTCAGACAATCTGCCAGAGGTGGGGAATGCCGGACGTAGATATAATGGCATCCAGGTTCAACAAGAAACTAGACAGGTTCGTGTCGCGAGCGAGGGATCCTATGGCCTGCGGAACCGACGCGTTGGTTTGCCCTTGGCATCAATTCAGACTTCTATATGCATTCCCTCCACTACAGTTACTCCCGTGCCTGTTGCGCAAGATCAGAGTGGAGAACAAGCCAGTCATTCTAGTAGCTCCGGCTTGGCCCCGGAGGACTTGGTACTCACTAGTCCTGAAGATGGCAGTGGGAGACCCTTGGACTCTCCCTCTACAACCAGACCTACTCTCACAAGGCCCGATCCTCCACCCTACATTACAGCGTCTAAATTTGACGGCCTGGAGGCTGAATCCCTGATTCTCAGGGATAGAGGCCTGTCTAGGCAGGTAATTCCTACCCTGATTAGGGCTAGGAAGCCGGTCTCCAGGGTGATTTATTACAGGGTGTGGAGGAACTACGTAGGCTGGTGTGAATCCAAAAGATGGAATTCCCGCAAATATACTATTGATAGGGTGTTAAGTTTTCTCCAGCTAGGAGTGGATAAAGGCCTGGCACTAAGCACAATCAAGGGACAGATCTCAGCTCTGTCAGTGTGGTTTCAGAGGCCGCTGGCCACCCACTCGCTGGTAAAGACCTTCTTACAGGGGGTCTTGCGTATTAATCCTCCTGTCAAGTCACCAATTTGTCCATGGGACTTAAATCTTGTCCTGTCCACTCTACAGAAACAGCCTTTTGAGCCGTTGGCTGAGATTCCTTTACTCTTACTGACAAGAAAGTTGGTTTTCTTGGTCGCCATAGTTTCGGCCAGGAGAGTGTCAGAATTAGCAGCCTTATCGTGTAAGGAACCATATCTCGTTCTGCATAAGGACAGGGCAGTTCTCCGGCCCCATCCTTCCTTTCTACCAAAGGTTATATCCAAATTTCACTTGAACCAGGATTTGGTACTTCCATCCTTCTTTCCAAAACCTACATCTAGAAAGGAGGGGTTGCTGCATACCTTGGATATTGTCCGGGCCATGAAGGCCTATCTTAAAGCTACAGAAAAGATCCGGAAAACAGATGTGTTATTCGTTCTACCAGATGGCCCCAAGAAGGGGCAGGCAGCTGCAAAATCCACCATCTCGAGATGGATTAGACAATTAATCATTCAAGCCTACGGGTTGAAGAGGTTGCCTCCTCCGTTGTCGGTAAAGGCCCATTCTACCAGGGCCATGGGCGCCTCTTGGGCAGCACACCATCAGATCTCTATGGCTCAGATATGCAAGGCGGCAACGTGGTCATCAGTCCACACGTTTACAAGGTTTTATCAACTAGACGTGAGAAGAAATGCGGATTCAGCCTTTGGGCAGGCAGTACTACAGGCTGCAGTTTGAAATCCTCGGGATCAGAAACACCCTTGGTTATAAAAAAAAAAAAAAGTTTTTTTTCTTGACTAAATTGGAATTATTATTATGATTTGAGTTTATCTCAAAATTGAATCCTTCTTTGGAAGATGTCTCCCTCCCCTCATTAAAGCATTGCTTTCGGACATCCCACATAGTAATGAATATGCCGCTCTGTGTCCCGTGATGTACGAGAAAGAAAAAGGGATTTTTAAATACAGCTTACCTGTAAAATCCTTTTCTTGGAGTACATCACGGGACACAGAGCTCCCACCCCTCTTTTGGGTGACCATTTTGGGAGGCATACTGCTTGCTACAAAACTGAGGGACTCCCTCTAGGGGAGGGGGTTATATAGGGAGGGGACTTCCTGTTTGAGATTGCCAGTGTCCACACCTGAAGGTACTCCATATAACCCACATAGTAATGAATATGCCGCTCTGTGTCCCGTGATGTACTCCAAGAAAAGGATTTTACAGGTAAGCTGTATTTAAAAATCCCTTTTTTCACACTAAGGTTCCTCCTTGCCAATCAGCAGGCAGGTCAGTAAAACCTAAAGACAAAAGATAATCTGCGCTAGTACCCCCTAAGTGAATTGATGTGTGGATATAAAAAAACGTGAAAAATATAAATTATGAAAAATAAAAGTGAAAATGCTGCACCTTAATACAAAGAAGCCCAATATGGGGCTCCACTAGACATATATATACAAAGGAGAAAGGTGCGCAACAATGTAACATATTTTTTGCACAGCAACCTGAAAATAAATACAAAAACTTGTTTGAAAAAAAGGTAGAGATACAACGTCCCAAATGTGATTCCAAGTGTTATGTGCTCAGAAAATTGTTTCCAAATGCCGTTAAAACACAGTTCATAAGAGAATTTCACAATGGAGTATTGTAGACAATTCAATTGATAGCCCACATCTGCTCTGTGTAAGGAAGTGATAGGTGGCCGCTTACCGCAAAGTTGGACCCTTCCAGGGGTCAGTAAGGCACTCAAGGTAATTATCCGCGGCTGGATCCTGGGAATCACTCCACTGCTGACCACTCAGGACTGCTCAGGAAGGCTGAAAAGTTTTTCAGTCAGTAAGTGTCTCCCGATTGGCCAAAACTTTAGGCGATCCTTTTGGGTGCCTAACGTTTTTGCGGAGAAGGAGACATGGCGGAGGAAACCTGAGGAGCCGAGCGAACACAGGAGACACAGCCGCCGCTACAGAAGAGGGGGAGGAAGTGTCGTCATTCGATAAGTATCGCCACACCCGGTCCCCCCCCCCCAGGGGGAGGTTTGTTTGAGATTGAGATGGGCACAAGTGGCTGCGTATGACGGGCACAAGTGGCTGCGTATGACGGGCACAATGGCTGCGTATGACGGGCACAATGGCTGCGTATGACGGGCACAATGGCTGCGTATGACGGGCACAATGGCTGCGTATGACGGGCACAATGGCTGCGTATGACGGGCACAATGGCTGCGTATGACGGGCACAATGGCTGCGTATGACGGGCACAATGGCTGCGTACGGCGGGCACACTGGCTGCGTACGGCGGGCACACTGGCTGCGTACGGCGGGCACACTGGCTGCGTACGACGGGCACACTGGCTGCGTACGGCGGGCACACTGGCTGCATATGGCGGGCGCACTGGCTGGGTACGACAGGCACAGTGAGGCTGCAATTGCTCCCCCAAAACGGAGGGCTGATCCCTACAGCTGGGAGGATGGTGGTGGGGGAATGATCCCTATAGCTGGGAGGATGGTGGTGGGGTGGGGGGATGATCCCTATAGCCGGGAGGATGGTGGTGGGGGGGTGATCCCTATAGCTGGGAGGATGGTGGTGGGGTGGGGGGGTGATCCCTGTAGCCGGGAGGATGGTGGTGGTGGGGTGGGGTGTTCCCTATAGCTGGGAGGATGGTGGTGTGGGGGTGGGGTGTTCCCTATAGCTGGGAGGATGGTGGTGTGGGGATGATCCCTATAGCAGGGAGGATGGTGGTTGGGGGGGTAATCCCTATAGCTGGGAGGATGGTGGTGGGGTGGGGGGTTGATCCCTATAGCCGGGACGATGGTGGTGGGGGGGTGATCCCTATAGCTGTGAGGATGGTGGTGGGGGAGGTGATCCCTATAGCTGGGAGGATGGTGGTGGGGGGGATCCCTATAGCTGGCAGGATGGTGGTGGGGTGGGGGGTTGATCCCTATAGCTGGGAGGATGGTGGTGGGGTGGGGGGTGATCCCTATAGCTGGGAGGATGGTGGTGGGGGATGATCCCTATAGCTGGGAGGATGGTGGTGGGGGGGTGATCCCTATAGCTGGGAGGATGGTGGTGGGGGGATCCCTATAGCTGGGAGGATGGTGGTGGGGTGGGGGGTTGATCCCTATAGCCGGGAGGATGGTGGTGGGGGGTGATCCCTACAATGTGTGGTATATTGGGGGGAGGATTTATTAAAAAGACTGGAGAAGACAGAATGAATCTAAAGATAGAATGTGATTGGCTGATGGTGCAGCTCCTCCCATAGAGGATACAATGTATACACTGAGTCCCCCACGCTCTATATACAATGTCCTCCCCTCCTCCGCTCTATATACTCTATATACAATGTCATCCCCTCCTCCGCTCTATATACTCTATATACAATTTCCTCCCCTCCTCCGCTCTATATACTCTATATACAATGTCCTCCCCTCCTCCGCTCTCAGCAGCAGGCTAGTGTCTGTTAGGGACGGGGCTGGAGGCGGTGCTGGCGATAATGTCATTCAGAATGTTGCTCCGCCTCCGCCCGCCTACCCGAGTCTATGTTTTTCACGGACCTGCTTTAGGGAAGGGGCTGGAGGCGGTGCTGGCGGTGATGTAATTTAGAATCCTTCTCCGCCTCCGCCCGCCCACCCGAGCCTATGAGTTTCACGGACCGAAAAAGTGTCTGCACAGCGCATTCGCACGAACACCGGAAGTGACGCGGGTCCGATTTCTGCATAGGTCCGAGGTTTTTTTACATCACCGGCAATGAACGAAGCAATTGTAGAAAGAAAATGTTTGGACAGCCGCACTCTGAAAAAACCTTCTCGGTTGCCTTTATTTGGTAAAAGTAATCAAACACCGCACATCACAGCAAAAATAGGGGCATACAGCTGACGTTTCACACTATCAATCAGTGCTTACTCATAGCTAGCATGTAAGAAAATGCACAAAAGATATATAGTATCAAACAAAAAATCATGTGATCAACATCAACCAGTAATACAAACTTCTCAATTAAATGAGAATCTATTTCATGTGTTAGTTAATTGGATACCACGTATGAGTGTAGACCAACTTGAGAACCATAACTACCCAATAGGACCCCTCCCTATAAATTTCAGCTGTGGGCTCTCAGCCGTGTTTCGTAACTAGCCGACTCCAAGCATTGGGAGGGACTCCTACTTGCGCCATGGAGCCTATCGGGAAAGGAAAATTATGGTAAGTATTTGATAATAAATTTTCTTTTTTCCTGACTTGCTCCATGGCAGCATATGTGTGGGAAATAACTCACCAAACACACTCGGGAGGGCAAAATGCTGAGGCAAGAAAATACATTTATTTAACACTGAGAACTGACAGCACTTGTAAACCAAAATTCAGTGAAGATAAAGCAGTCAGTTCAACACAATAGTGGGAAACAAAAGTATTAATTGACGACCACGAATCTGATTGAGACCCGTTTTTCCTTTTTTTCTTTTCATTCTTCTTCTGAAAGATTCTGTCATTTCCAGATATGGACTTAATGTGTGCTCCACATCAGGGCATGAATACTTTGATCTTCAGATGTCCCAAAAGTGGCAGTACAATTTCCTGATTTTCATGGAAAATGGATGTAACTTTAGGATTTGAGCCCAGCATGGGAATTAATACTGCTCTATCTGGAAAGTCGGTGAAGAATGGTTCTTTTGAACCCAGATTTCTGATGTCGGAGACTCTTTTAGCTGAAGTGACCGCTACAAGAAAGACGATCTTGAGCGTAAGATAGTGCTGATAGTGGTTTATTCAGGTCAGAGCTGATCGTGGTAAGATAACCCAGGACAAGAGGCAGATCCCATTTGGGGAACCTTGGTTTTCTCTGGGTTCTAAGCTGGATGGCACCATTGAAGAACTGGCGAACCAAGGGATGATTGGCCAAAGAGATTCCAGTAAATGCAGAGATGGCTGAGATTTGCACTCGGAGTGAACTGATTGCCAAAGGTAAGTCCAATCTTGTTTGTAAAAAAAAACTGAGTATATCTTGGACCTCTGGGGAACTGCAAGGGTTAGTTCTGGAAGACATATTGATCTGTAATTTTGACCAGATACACTCGTAAACTTTGTTAGTACCATTTCTTCTAACATTAAGAAGAGTTGAAATGGCATCTTCTGGACATTGTAATGCTTCAAGCTTTCCCCTCTCAAGAACCACACCCTGAGGTGCAGATGAGCTGGACATGGGTGCAACGTTGTGCCCTGAGAGAAGAGATACGGTCTGAGAGGAAGAGGGATCGAGTCCAGGTAACTGAGAAGCATTTGAAGGGAAAACCATGGCCTGTTGGGCCAAAATGGAATCACTGCTAGGATTTCTACATCCTCTGATCTGAGTCGGCGAAGAAATCGAAGAATCACAGGAACTGGTGGAAAAGGCATATGCTATGCTGAATTTCCATTGATCTATCCCAATAGATGGCGGAAGGATATGGGCACCTGAAAGTTGGATACAGTTCCTTGAGAAGGTGCGCTCCACCTGCCTTGGGCTATTTCTGTCAGGCAATGAGCGCCCCAGCCCTGATTGCTGGCATCTGAGGTTATTGTAACCCAAGTGATGGGAATGGATCGAATGACAATTGCGGAGATTCTTCCCCTGCAGCCACCACAGAAGACCACAGAAGACTTACTCATGGGTTGAGTGAGCATGATGCGTTGACTCTTGCTGGGGAAGTCCGATTGCTGGAGAAACCCTTTGGAATGGGTGAATGTCACTGAGCCCACCTCACCATAGGAATGGTGGCTACCATGGTGGCAATCACCTTCAAAACATTGAAGAGCAGATAGGTGAGGAGCAGCAAGTGTTGCATGTATCCTCTTCCAGGTTGTTGCAATTTTCCCTTCAGGCAATGAAATGGTGCCTTCTATTGTGTTGTTGGAGGTCACCTAGAAACACCAGTTATTTTGTTGAAACAAGGTGACTCTTTTCCAAATTCAATAGCCATCTGAATTCTTGGAGAGTGGCAATTACTAGGTCCCTGTGTTCCAGGAGTTGACTTCTGTCTTGAGCTAGAAGTAAGAGATCGTCTAGGTAGTGATGAAGACAAACTCCTTTCACTCGGAGGAGAGCCACAACGGCTAACAGAACTTTGGAGAACACCTGAGGTGACGTTGTGAGACCAAATGGTAGGCAGGTGAACTGTAAGTGTTGATTGCCTACAGCAGGGGTGGGCAATTTTTTCGATGGGGCCACATGAGAAACTAAAAATATTTTGGAGGGCCGGGCGTACTCGCCACCAGTTGCCCCACCCAACCCCTACCATGCCCCGCCCCCAATCCCGCCCCTAGATACGCCCTCATAAATCTCATGAAATGGCACTTAAATGTTTTATGCAGATTTAAGTTATAAAAATAAATATTAACAACAACTTTATCCGTGCCCAAAAATGCAGCATGTGTCCCCATTTTGCAGCCAGAGTTCCCTCACAATTGCAGCCAAAAGTCCCCCCCACAATTGCACCCAGGTGTTCCCCCCCCCCACACTGCAGCCAGGTGTCCCCCCCCCCCCCCCCCCCCCACACTGCAGCCAGGAGTGTTCCCCCCCACACTGCAGCCAGGAGTGTTCCCCCCCACACTGCAGCCAGGAGTGTTCCCCCCCCACACTGCAGCCAGGAGTGTTCCCCCCCACACTGCAGCCAGGAGTGTTCCCTCCCACACTGCAGTTCCCCCCACACTGCAGCCAGGAGTGTTCCCCCCACACTGCAGCCAGGAGTGTTCCCCCCACACTGCAGCCAGGAGTGTTCCCCCCCCACACTGCAGCCAGGAGTGTTCCCCCCCCCACACTGCAGCCAGGAGTGTTCCCCCCCCCCCACACTGCAGCCAGGAGTGTTCCCCCCCCCACACTGCAGCCAGGAGTGTTCCCCCCCCACACTGCAGCCAGGAGTGTTCCCCCCCCACACTGCAGCCAGGAGTGTTCCCCCCCCCCCACACTGCAGCCAGGAGTGTTCCCCCCCCACACTGCAGCCAGGAGTGTTCCCCCCCCACACTGCAGCCAGGAGTGTTCCCCCCCACACTGCAGCCAGGAGTGTTCCCCCCCCCCACACTGCAGCCAGGAGTGTTCCCCCCCCACACTGCAGCCAGGAGTGTTCCCCCCCCCCCCACACTGCAGCCAGGAGTGTTCCCCCCCCCACACTGCAGCCAGGAGTGTTCCCCCCCCCCACACTGCAGCCAGGAGTGTTCCCCCCCCCCACACTGCAGCCAGGAGTGTTCCCCCCCCCCACACTGCAGCCAGGAGTGTTCCCCCCCCACACTGCAGCCAGGAGTGTTCCCCCCCCCCCACACTGCAGCCAGGAGTGTTCCCCCCCCCACACTGCAGCCAGGAGTGTTCCCCCCCCCCACACTGCAGCCAGGAGTGTTCCCCCCCCCACACTGCAGCCAGGAGTGTTCCCCCCCCCCACACTGCAGCCAGGAGTGTTCCCCCCCCCCACACTGCAGCCAGGAGTGTTCCCCCCCCCCACACTGCAGCCAGGAGTGTGTCCCCCCCACACTGCAGCCGGAGTGTCCCCCCCCACACTGCAGCCAGGAGTGTCCCCCCACACTGCAGCCAGGAGTGTCCCCCCACACTGCAGCCAGGAGTGTCCCCCCACACTGCAGCCAGGAGTGTCCCCCCACACTGCAGCCAGGAGTGTCCCCCCACACTGCAGCCAGGGGTGTCCCCCCACACTGCAGCCAGGGGTGTCCCCCCACACGGCAGCCAGGGGTGTCCCCCCACACGGCAGCCAGGGGTGTCCCCCCACACGGCAGCCAGGGGTGTCCCCCCACACGGCAGCCAGGGGTGTCCCCCCCACACGGCAGCCAGGGGTGTCCCCCCCACACGGCAGCCGGGTGTCCCCCCCCACATTGCAGCCGGGTGTCCCCCCCCACATTGCAGCCGGGTGTCCCCCCCCACATTGCAGCCGGGTGTCCCCCCCCACATTGCAGCCGGGTGTCCCCCCCCACATTGCAGCCGGGTGTCCCCCCCCACATTGCAGCCGGGTGTCCCCCCCCACATTGCAGCCGGGTGTCCCCCCCCCACATTGCAGCCGGGTGTCCCCCCCCCACATTGCAGCCGGGTGTCCCCCCCCACATTGCAGCCGGGTGTCCCCCCCCACATTGCAGCCGGGTGTCCCCCCCACATGGCACCTGGGTGTCCCCCCCACATTGCAGCCGGGTGTCCCCCCCCACATTGCAGCCGGGTGTCCCCCCCACATTGCAGCCGGGTGTCCCCCCACATTACATCCTACCTGTGTAGGAGAGGAGCCGAGCCGCCGCCTGTTTGTTAATAGCGCGGGTCAGGAAACAGCGCGGGTCAGGAAACTTTCAATCCAATAGCTGCGCGTGTCATATACAGCGCTTCTGCCTTTTCCGGGAAACTTTGATAGACAGATCATCCATCCAATCCTGAGATGGGTGATGATCTGTCAATTAAAAAAGTGCCCGGAAAAGGGGGAAGCGCTGTATATGACACGCGCAGCTTTCCGGGGGTCGGATTAAAAGGTCCGCCGGGCCGTAGTTTGCCCAGCTCTGGCCTACAGCAAAGCGGAGGTACTTTTGATAGTCTGCCGCTACTGGAAATGGAGGTACGAGTCTTTCAGGTCTATTGACACTAACCAATCTCCTGGGTGGACTGACTGCTGGATTTGTCAGTAGTGACTCCATTTTGAATTTTCTTTCCGAATAAATCGGTTGAGATGAGTCAGGTCTGTTACTGGTCTCCAGGAACTGTTCTTTTTCTGTAACATGAACAGAGGGGAGTACATGCCTTCGCCTTGTTCACCCTTTGGAACAGTAATGGCTGCGCTTGGAGTTAATAAATAGCTTACGTAAGCTAATAGGATTTGTTTTCATTTCTTCCATACATTTGTAGGCATGAATCTGAGCATGGAGTTGCTGTTGAAGACCCAGGTGTGGCCTCAAGAGACCATCTTGATGGTCCAAAAATCTCGAATTGAGGCCGCCCAATTTCGGAAAGACTTTTCAGTAGACTTCTGATTACTAGAAGGAGTACTCTTAGTTTGCTTCTTGAAAGTAGACTGGATTTCCAGGCCTTAAAAATTCACGACCAGGCCTGTAGCTGCGTTGCTCCCTTGCACGGTTTGTATTCTGTGCTCTGAAAAAAATGCGCTTCTGATTTTGCAAACGCCTGTCCTGAGGGAGGAACCCTGACTTACCACCTGTGGCCTGTGAAATGGCACTATCGCGTTTATTACCAAAGAGAGAGGAACCCTCAAAAGGGAATGCGGCACCATGCTTGCTGGATCCGCCAACCAGGGACGAAGCCATAACCGCTGACAACATTACTCGAGCCACTAGGCGAATAACATCAATAGAGGCCTCCCCCTGAATAGGAGAGCTCTTGGCCATTTCTTCAGAGATACTTCTGAGGGAATTATTTATATTGTCTGACCATGCCTCTAAGGCTTTTGAGACAGCTGCTAAAGGCAGAATTGGTTTACAGACTGATCCTGCTGTCAGGTAGATTCGCTTCAGGTCTGAATCAATCCGTCTCTCTAGAGGATCTTTGAAGGAAACCGTATCTCCCAGGGGAAGGGTTACTTATCTCACCAAACGCACCAAAGCTGCATCAACCAATGGAGCAGAGTAAAGATGTTTCATGTCTTCCTCTTTAAAAGGATATCATTTTGCAATTTTTGACTGCATAGAGCTTTTTTTATCAGGTTTACCCCAGTCTTTTGAGATAATGGCACCTATTTCCATGATAAACGAAAAATAATGTCACTCCTTATTGAACTGTTTAAAAGTTTCTTTGTGTGGGAGGAGAGATAGTTGTATCTCCCAAAAGTCAAAACTTCCTTGACTGCTTTCACTAAAGGAGGAACTAAGGCACAACAAAGGCCTATTCCCGTATCATCCACTTCTGACCCACTCTCTGAGGGGCAAACGCTAAGAGATGACTGGTTTGAGCGACTTCAAAAGTCTCATGCATTTGCCCCTGATCCAACAAAGGAATCATTAGGTCTGGAGGAGACTCATGCTGCACTCTGGCATCTCTCTCCTGTAGCAACTTGTCCACGACCCGCTTAACCAATGCTTCTAGGTGTTTGTCTGCACCTTCCCTTTCATTGGCTGCCTTTGGTCGCAAAGTGACTTTCTAGCCGGAACTGGAGCCTTGCACCCCCAACAAAATCTCTGACCTCTTGCTGTGAGATGAGGGGGGGTGAGGAGTATCCCTACTGAGATGTCCAGATTAAGATGAATTATGGTGTCTAAAAGATGAGTGCCGGTGGTGCGATTTAGAGGACCCACTGCGTCTGCAGGACTCGCTGTGATGTTGGTCAGACCTAGAAGGGCTGAGGAAGGAAGAATAGAGAGAGAGAGGCAAGCATAGTCATGACAATGCCCTAAACTCCACTCTCTTCCCCCCCAACAGGAAAAGAAAAAACATTGTTTTCCAATCTTACCTGTTGAAGCATCCATTATAACGCAAACACATTGCAGGTGGGAGAGTTAAACACCAGATCGCAAACGACTAAAACACATGCTAAAACAGAATGTTCTGAACAAGCACTTACTGGGGTAGTCTCTGTAAATGCAGAACGATCGATCCCGCACTTCACATATTTCCCCGATTTATTTTTTAAATTTTTTCTTATATTTTTAAACAACGGCGATACTCGCGCACATGCGCGAACAAAGACTCGCTTTCATTCCCGGATCCGTCCGTTCATAGAACGCAGACAGAAACCCGGAAGTAGGAGGGAGCAGCGGCTGGAACGCACGGGAACCAGCTGCTCACTGGGCATGATGCAATCATGAAAAAACAGCATATGGAAAACAGAGAAACAAACATAAACACTGCTGCCATGAAGGCGATACTGCTTACCACCACCTACGATCGATTCGGCCAGGGATACCGCATCCATACACACACCGGGCTTTCAGCAGATAATGGCCACCTGCACGTTGCTAGGTATTCAGGCCTGTGCACACTCCTCTCTCCAGTGGAAGACATAATCCAGCTCTTCAGCGCTACTCTGCAATACACTCCATACCCTGCTTAACAGTCAAGGCTTATTGGAGGGATGAGACACCATCATCATCGGCCGATCTTGAGCGCAGGAACAATCGTCTTCAGGTAGAAGAACCAAAAACACATGGTCCTACGGAGGAGGACAAAAAGAACATGGCTGAGAGCCCACAGCTTAATATTTATAGGCAGGGGTCCTATTGGGTAGTTATGGAGGCAGGGCCAACCCACACATATGCTGCCATGGAGCAAGTCAGGAAATGGGGTGTAAACATAAAGTGGTGAAGTAAAAATAAATGAACTGTGTTTATATTATAGTAAAATAGAATGATAAAGTTAAATTCGGTGGAGTGAAATTAAATTGAATCCAAATATGTGTGACTATAAGTTTGTATAAAAAAGTAGAGTGTATATTTTTTGAATAGACACACTAATATTTGGAGAGGTGATACTCGTGAGAAATCCATATATATACACATATATACACATATATATATATATATATATATATATATATATATATATATATATATATATATATATATATATATATATATTAGGGCTGTGCAAATTAACTTTTAATCGATCAATCTTTAATTTTTTTGATCAATCAAAATCTTTTTGATCGATTTAAAAAATTCTTATGACTGGTACTCACCTCTCTGCCAGCTTCTGGGCCTTCAGGGAGTTCTGTCAGAGATCCGGTGACATCATGGACACCGGCGCGGCTTGCCGTGTCCATCTGAAGGGCTCCTTTGCTGTGCCTTCATATCTGCATGCCGGCGGGACCTTACTATCTGCCACACGCAAGCCAGGGCCGTTTTAATAGCATCTTGTGCCCCTGGGCAAAGAAATGCTCTGGGGCCCCTAAAATAATGACAGTGCAGGTAAACAGACATCAAGTAGGTAGAAGGCAGACTGCCTCCCCTGTGTATCTATCACTCTCAGTGCCATCATGGGGCCCCCAATTTCGGGGCAGCGTAGGCTCAAGGACCAGCTGCTTTGGGCAAATTGCAGGGGCCCCCAATGCAGCTGGGGCCCCTGGGCAGTGCCCAGGTGTGCCCTCTCATTAAGACAGCCCTGACGCAAGCGCTGTTACACTTCCCTCTATTACTTCCCTCTGTCAACCTGGGATTCTACAACCATCCACTGGGAGTTGTGATAGTTCCCTTCATGGGACATCTACATGCCGATGGACTGATGCTAACCCCTCCTCATCTGGATTCAGCAGTGGCATCGTTGTACACATTTTTATACCAGTATCATACTTAGCTACAGGTTTTTATGACTGCTTTTGGTACCATTTGGTATTACTCGCACCATTTTTACAGTTTATGTAGCTACATCGATTTTATCTCCAGTGCAATATTTATTTGGTTACCTACTTGAAGACTATAAAAGTTTTAATTCTCTTCCCATCGAGCGCTGCCTTTGTGTGTTTTTTGTATCCTGCTATCCATTTTTCCAGTGGTTGGTAGCTGCACTGGGAATCAGCCTGCAAGGAGATCAGCTAAAAGTAGTTGGATCTGTATGTGCGTTATAATTAATCGAAATTAGTCGATTAATCGATTAAAAAAAAAAACGATTAATCGAACACAAAAATTTTGATCATTCACAGCCCTAATATATATATAATTACCCGAAAGAAAAATATATGTGTAGCATTATAAATATAAATAATAAACTGCAAGGAACTTTATATATCTGTGTGTTGCTGTTGGCGACGATGTCGCTATAGTCGAAAAAAAGCTTCTGAAGATACAGTGAGCGTGTCAATTTATAAACTAAGATAATAAAGAGATATACGTTTGTGTGAGAAATGAATAAATGCATGATGTATAGTGTGAAATATTGAATGCAGATTCCTACACATATGGATAAAGTGCATAGCGAAACAACATTTTAGTATGATGATCTTATAGTCATATGGATACGGGTCAAGATGCTCAATGATCTAGCTATATGATATAAGTATCCCGACATACAGTGCGAAAAATAAGTATTTGAACACCCTGCTATTTTGCAAGTTCTCCCACTTGGAAATCATGGAGGGGTCTGAAATTGTTATCGTAGGTGCATGTCCACTGTGAGAGACATAATCAAAAAAAATATTCCAGAAATCACAATGTATGATTTTTTAACTATTTATTTGTATGATACAGCTGCAAAGAAGTATTTGAACACCTGTCTATCAGCTAGAATTCTGACCCTCAAAGACCTGTTAGTCTGCCTTTAAAATGTCCACCTCCACTCCATTTATTATCCTAAATTAGATGTACCTGTTTGAGGTCATTAGCTGCATAAAGACACCTGTCCACCCCATACAATCAGTAAGAATCCAACTACTAACATGGCCTCTTGGCTGTCCAAAGACACTAGACAAAATTGTACACCTCCACAAGGCTGGAAAGGGCTACGGGGAAATTGCCAAGCAGCTTGGTGAAAAAAGGTCCACTGTTGGAGCAATCATTAGAAAATGGAAGAAGCTAAACATGACTGTCAATCTCCCTCGGACTGGGGCTCCATGCAAAATCTCACCTCGTGGGTTCTAAATGATCCTAAGAAAGGTGAGAAATCAGCCCAGGACTACATGGGAGGAGCTGGTCAATGACCTGAAAAGAGCTGGGACCACCGTTTCCAAGGTTACTGTTGGTAATACACTAAGACGTCATGGTTTGAAATCATGCATGGCACGGAAGGTTCCCCTGCTTAAACCAGCACATGTCAAGGCCCGTCTTAAGTTTGCCAATGACCATTTGGATGATCCAGAGGAAAAAGAATGATGAGTACCATCCCAAGAACACCATCCCTACTGTGAAGCATGGGGGTGGTAGCATCATGCTTTGGGGGTGGTTTTCTGCACATGGGACAGGGCGACAGGGACAGGGACAGGGCGACTGCACTGTATTAAGGAGAGGATGACCGGGGCCATGTATTGCGAGATTTTGGGCAACAACCTCCTTCCCTCAGAGCTTTGAAGATGGGTCGAGGCTGGGTCTTCCAACATGACAATGACCCGAAGCACATAGCCAGGATAACCAAGGAGTGGCTCTGTAAGAAGCATATCAAGGTTCTGGCGTGGCCTAGCCAGTCACCAGACCTAAACCCAATAGAGAATCTTTGGAGGGAGCTCAAACTCCGTGTTTCTCAGCGACAGCCCAGAAACCTGACTGATCTAGAGAAGATCTGTGTGGAGGAGTGGGCCAAAATCCCTCCTCCAGTGTGTGCAAACCTGGTGAAAAACTACAAGAAACGTTTGACCTCTGTAATTGCAAACAAAGGCTACTGAACCAAATATTAACATTGATTTTCTCAGGTGTTCAAATACTTCTTTGCAGCTGTATCATACAAATAAATAGTTAAAAAAATCATACATTGTGATTTCTGGAATTTGTTTTTTGATTATGTCTCTCACAGTAGACATGCACCTACGATAACAATTTCAGACCCCTCCATGATTTCCAAGTGGGAGAACTTGCAAAATAGCAGGGTGTTCAAATACTTATTTTCTGCACTGTAGTTAAAAATCATACATTGTGATTTCTGGAATTTTTTTTTTTTGATCATGTCTCTCACAGTGGACATGCACCTACGATAACAATTTCAGACCCCTCCATGATTTCTAAGTGGGAGAACTTGCAAAATAGCAGGGTGTTCAAATACTTATTTTCCGCACTGTATATATATTATGTCCGATGTGGCTAGTCTTTTCTGTTCCATTATGTAGAATGTAAACACTATAATAGAAAAAGAAACAGAACAGAAAAAAGACTTAAAGTGGATGTAAACCCCCCAAAAAAATGTTTTTTTGATGTCACAATGTAGAGTATATGCCACACAGAGTTAATCCAGCGCTGAGTAATCCTCTTTTATGTTCAGTGAAAACGAACAGCCTTCCAGAATCTCTCTTCTTGCTTTGAGTGAGAGGTTATTTACAAATATAGCTAGGACATGTTTATCATATGTTATGTTTTGTTTATCATAACATGAGGTGATTTAACATCATAACACATCCTAGTAATATACAATGAACTTTGGATCACCTCTTGTTATGATAAACATGTCCAAGCTATATTTGTAAATAACCTGTTACTGAAAGCAAAAACAGAGAAACGGATTTAACCTAATTTGGCAGGTTTTTATCTGAAGTCCGGTTAATTTGCACTGAACTTTAAAAGAGGATTACTCAGCGCTGGATTAACTCTGTGTGGCAAGACTGGGCACAGATGATAGGAAATCTTATACTCTACATTGTGACATTAAAACAAAAAAAATTTTTTGGGTTTACAACCACTTTAATGACACTTATTTTTACTTAATAAGGAATTTGCATTATGCTATACACATTGAGATAATGAATATTCTGCTTTTTGTATTTGATGTATATAGTTTTAACTGATGGGATTGATGTATAATAATGGGGCTATTTTAACATATAGCGACCAATATATTGGTAACATTTTACTCCTTTGCATCTATCTTAATTTCATGTATGAATTGTATGTATGAATTATATACTAGTGCTTATGACTAAAAATAATTACATTTTAGAAATTTATGTCCACACCACACATAATACAATATAGTGCATTGCATATAGAAAATGCACAGGGGAAAATCTAGTTACCAAACCAATCCCCAGCCAATATTTCACACTATACATCATGCATTTGTTCATTTCTCACACAAACTTATATCTCTTTATTATTTTAGTTTATAAATTGACACGCTCACTGTATCTTCAGAAGCTTTTTTCGACACGGATATATAAACTATATCGTCGCCAACAGCAATATTTTTCTTTCGGATAATAATATATATATATATATATATATATATATATATATATGGATTTCTCACGAGTATCTCCTCTCCAAATATTAGTGTGTCTATTCAAAAAATAGACACTCTACTTATTTTTTATACAAACTTCTAGTCACACATTTGAATTCAATTTAATTTCACTCCACCAAATTTAACTTTATCATACTATGTCACTATAATATAAACATAGTTCATTTATTTTTACTTCACCACTTTATGTTTACACCCCATTTATTTTCTATACAAACAGTATAAGGATTTTTCTTTCTTTTCGCTTTCAGTTTACAGCCCCTTGTTTCAAAGGGTTAATGGTGTTGTGGAAATCTGGGGGTTTGCAAGGCACACCCCCATCTTGCCTAGTGCTGTAAAGCACATTCCCAATCTTAAATGAAATAATGCCATGTTTAAGCTGAAAGATTTACTCACCATATATTCCATGCCATTCATCCAGTAAGCAGACATTACAACAGCTGTTCTCAAGTTACCATCCTTGCAATCATCTCCCCCCACAGGGCTGAGCATGGCTCTTTTATTTACACAAAACAGGAAGTCATCACCAGTAAGTCACCTCCCCCCATGGGAGGCGACATTACCAGATGTCTCCTATACACAGAACAAAACATTCCTTCTGACAGGAAGTCAAATTGAATACATGAATAGAATATAATACAATGAATACAATACAATGAATAGAAATACAAACAATGCTGTCTAAAGTCTTATGGGCGTGTCCGGTCAGGGTGTGCATGTGCCCCCCCTGACCCCAGAAGCGTTCACAAGCCCTCAAAATATACGCTGATAGAACCTTTAATCTGCGCCATTCCATAGAATAATGCATATAAAGATTATACCCTTATTGAGGCTATTTACAGATGCACGCTATGAATCCCAAATCCTGCTGATCAGACATGACCCAGATAAGAGCGTACATCTGTCCATAGCCACTAGTGTGCTTGCGAAATGAACGCATCCCCCTCAACGATCGTCTGTGCTAAATGCACAGAGGGGCCCCTCGCTGGTGGGCATACGCCCATGCCGCAACCATCACACTCCAACCTCAAGACGAGAGTCAACCAGCCTCAGGACTGCCACAGTCAGCTCTATTTAGAGCTGGCTGGGGAAGTGTCAAGACTGGGTGCCAATTATGACAATACATAATAAATACATCTTCAAATTTCCACCACAATGGTTTTCAAGTGTGTCTACACTCATAAATGGTATCCAATTAACTGACACATGAAATAGATTCTCATTCAATTGAGAAGTTTGTATTATTGGTTGATGTTGATCACATGATTTTTTGTTTGACACTATATATCTTTTGTGCATTTTCTTACATGCTAGCTATGAGTAAGCACTGATTGATAGGGCGAAACGTCAGCTGTATGCCCCTATTTTTGCTGTGATGTGCAGTGTTTGATTACTTTTACCAAATAAAGGAAATCGAGAAGGTTTTTCCAGAGTGCGGCTGTCCAAACATTTTCTTTCTACAATAGCTCCCGCATTGACCCGGATTCTCACCGTTCTTATGAATCACGGTCATTTAGATCCAGAGCCCAAGGTGTTGAGCAGGCTTACCAAGCGGTTCCCCAGGGATGGGAGCAGGGCCTTATAATAAGTGGTAGTAAGCCCGTCTGGGCCGGGGGCTTTGCCGGATTTCAGTGCTATTTGGAGTTCAGGTGAAGTAATTGGTTCGTCCAGTAACTCCCTTGTTTCCGACATGAGGGCCGGCATGTGAGAGGCAGTCAGGTATTTTGATGTCTAATCCAAGTCAGGGCCTGGGGGTGAGGAGGGCAGATTGTACAGAGTATGGTAAAAAGTTCTGAATTCCTGTGAAATTTGTTGGGGAACCAAGACCTTACGACCCCGTGCAAAATAATGTACGGTATGCTATTTTGTGTTCTAATCATCTGGGCAAGCATTCTCCCGCACTTGTTACCTGATTAGTAGACTTTACGTCTACAAATTTGTAAAGCCGCCTTGGCTTTGTACTGCAGTATGTCAGTAATTTGTTTGCGTGTGAAATTCAAGTCAGAGGTTACCTGCACCGTCGGGGCCTGTAGTTTAAGAAGTAGTGAATTGAGTTGCTCGGTTCTTAGCCTTTTCAGACGAGCACCGTGCTTGATGACACCTCTCACCACAGCCTTATGGGCTTCCCACACTACCCCCGGGTCACTGTCCTGGGTGGCATTGGTGTCAAAGTAATGTCCAATTTCTTTCACTACGTCTGTCATTGTGTCTGGGTCCTGCAGCAGGCTTTCATTCAGCCTCCAGGGGTGTCTCTGGGCCGTCCGTCAAAGCGTAGTGCAACGTTATCGGGGTATGGTCTGACCACGTGATTGACCCGATCGAGGTGTCTTTAACCGCCGCAAGGTGTCTGTTGAGGATCATGTAGTAGTCGATACGGGAGTAGGACTGGTGCGGCTTGGAGAAGAAGGTATAATTCCTCTCTCCTGGGTAAAAGAGGCGCCAGACATCTACCAGTTGTGCATAATGGAGCGCCGCGTGGATGCGCTTGCGAGAGACTCCCGAAATAGGACAGTCCAGTAGAGGTATCGTCTGTCGGTATTAGGGGAACATTAAAATCACCCCCCACAATGAGTTGACCCTCCCCGAAGCGTGCCAGTTGGTCTAATTGTCTCATCAGGAATCTATCTTGATGGTCGTTCGGGGCATACAGGTTCGCAATGGTAATCTGTGCTGGCCCAATGTGACCCTTCAAGAATAAGGAGCGGCCCTCAGTATCCAGCTTCACATCACCGTGTGTCCATGGGACTCTAGCGGATAAGTATTGAGACCCCCCTAGACTTTGCTATAGCTTTTAGGGAGTGGTAGACCGTGGGTTAGAATCTGTTCTTAAGCATGGGTATGTTATCTCTGAAGTGCGTTTCCTGAAGCAGGACTACGTCCGCATTCAGGCAGCGCATATCATGAATGAGCATTCTCAGTTTTTCGGGGATGTTCAAACCCTTGGCGTTCAGTGATACTACGTGTCAGTCAGTCAGCGTGTCCATACTCGCAAATCGGGGGAAGTGGACCCTAGGGATCCGGGGGTAATACAAGCATTTGGAATAAAGAAGGGGTCTCGTGCCAGCACAAGACCAAGAGACTATGAAACAAAGAGAGGGAGGTAAGTGTTCAGATTAGAAGGCCGGCACTAGAGCGTGCGGCAGGAGAGAAAGAATCTAAGTTAGCCTAATAAGCTAAAGCGCTCACCAGAAACAGCCTGGGAACTGAGCACCCCCCGCCCGGCCGTTAGTGCTGGTGAGGCCCAAGTCAATAATGCAATCAATAAAAACAATCAACTGAAAAAGAGCATCACAAGGGACAACATTTTAAACAGGAACGTCATAACAATGTTCCCATCAGTAAGTTATGCTAACAACCCCTGAGAGGAAGAAGAGCTTTAAATAAACTTTGTGCAATAAAGAGCATTTCTAGCAATCCACATCCTGCACATATAGAGTCTGTTAAACGTTAACATTCGCCACCTCCCTAACCCCGACTTTCGGTGCACCGGCAGATAACAGCCCCAGGTACATAGGATCACCACAGCCCTTCACCCCTCTATCAGCCCTTCACCCAGCATGCTCCATCCGTCCGGACTCCCCATGTCAAGCCTCGGATGTTACCACAGGAGCTACACCACCCCCCCTCCCCCCAAAACCCCACATCAGGCCGCCGTATCTCCAGTCCCCCGTATCTCAGTGTCAGAAACGCCACGTAACAGCTCATAAATTTTCGTCCACAGCATCTCCCGCACCTATCATATGTTCGCAGGTGGGAGTGAGACAGGAGGGTTCCACCATGTCCTGTAACGATGGGGGACAAGGCATTATGACAATGCAAGCAGAGGGGGAAGGCAGAGGGGAGCCCCGAGCAGTCGGGCGCGTTCTGACAACGCGGGAGCCCTTAGCCCTGGCAGGGAGCGTGTGAAAATTAAATGGGTGTGGGACCAGGCACCGTGGCTACAAACAAGATATCACAGTAGGGGTTAGTTGCCATCCCCCACCTCACCTCCCCAAATGGCGTTAAGAAATGTACGTGGGCCCGGGATGGGGACAAGGCCAGAGTCAGGATAGGAACATGGCAGTCAGGGCAGAAGGCGGCTTCCTTTAAACATGAGCTGGGGCAGCGTGACAGTGTCCGGGGCTAGTGGGGGCTAAAGAATGTTCAGGGGATTGTGGCCCAAGGCCTACTCATGTCTCTCCTGACCCGATGGCGTTGTGTGCCTCCTCCTGCCGGATCTCTGTTGCTGGGGTTGTGCCGCAACTCTGTAGGTGGAGAGGCCCAAACGACCGACGGAACGCTGCAGAATCTGTAGCCAGTCCAGGACCTGCACCTGGTCTGCTTCAAGAAACCGGAAAAGAGCAGGGAGATCTGCCGGCGTTTGTAGGGTGAAGGCCGAGCCATCTTTCCGGAAGGTTGCTGAAAACGGATAACCCCATCTGTAAGTGAAGCTTTTCTCTCTTGCTAACTCCAGAATAGGTCTCAGCATGGCTCTCCGACGAAGTGTCGCCCTGGAGATGTCTGGAAGAATCCTAATCAGAGAAATAAGAAAAGAGAAAGAAAGAGACCCAGAGAAGGGACATGAAAGTCCAGTAGCAAAAACACTTTGCTGAATGTCACGAAGGCAAACCAGGTGGGATGAAAGTCAAAGGTATTTATGCCCTAAAGTTGCCGGCCAGAAGGGGAGACTTTGATAGGATTCTGCTCCAGAAAGAAAAATGGTGGATCTTTACCTTAAAGTCCCTTGTGCCTCTGGGTTTGAATACGGAACTAAGTATGCAACCCTTTCTGGAATAAATACATATGTTCATCCCTCTGATCTATAAAGACAGATGCAAATGGACGCGGTTCCCCTCATACTTCTGGAAGCGTGCCATCTGTATCGGCTCTTACAATAGACATGTCCTAAAATACTAGTATCCTAGTTTCCACTTCTCTATTTTTCCAATGTTTCCCTCTCTCTCTTCCTCCTTTCCCCATTTACCTCTCAAATTCCCAAGTCTTTAAAACATATGTGTATCTATTTAATGGGTGTTTCCATTTTGATCCACAAGGGTGCGCAATTTACTAGAATATTTTCATATTAATTGCAGTACTTCTTCTTGCCACTCACCCCATTAATAGAGACTTATGGATGGTGTCTATGTCATGTTTTGTGTGGTTTTTGTGTTAGCAGCGTTAGGCAGCAGGGAATCATGTCAATCAACACACGGAATATAGAACAACTATCTGTTAATACTCAGATTTATTTTTACCTATGAGAGTCCGAAGTACATTGATAGGACATAAAATGAGTGCTGCCCGC
Source organism: Rana kukunoris (assembly GCA_029574335.1). Lineage (NCBI taxonomy): Eukaryota > Metazoa > Chordata > Amphibia > Anura > Ranidae > Rana > Rana kukunoris. The sequence goes on from CM056058.1 coordinate 35,359,368, forward strand.
CCCCCTCTCACCATCCAGACGAAGCTACGTACACTACATTGCGAAACATGTTGACTTTACGCAGTGCCGGACGCCGCAGAAGCTACTCCCCATCTAAGCGGGAGATTGGAAAAGCTTTGGGCTGGGAGCTAAAAAAAAAGATAACAGCGTATGACTGACACACGATAAAATCTGGCGCAAGGACCTGATGTAAGAAAGCAGGCACGGGGATACATACCAGAACGTAAGACTTGGCAATCGTTCAACACACTGACCAGCAAAGGCGCATCTGTATGCTACAGACACCGATGTTTGAGGACATCAGATGTGAGATCCAGCTACGCATTCCCTTACCTCTAACTGCAGGGACTGGTAAGAATGTTCCAACTATATGATACTCATTTTTAACCCCGGTGCCAGTGTCAAATGCAATACCAGTCTTCACGCAATCTCTACAACTTACGATAAAAAATGTTGAACTGCTGAATGCATAAATCCTGATATATTGTAGACTAATGCACCTTGCACCAAACAGAGATGTTTGCATTGGGACTTTGAGTAATAATTAACATATGCAGAATTTCCCTTTTTTGTCTAGCCCATATATAGGACATTCATCCTGTTGCAACCTGCACTTCCACAATAACCCTTAAACTTACATGGACTGTGTCAAAAATAGAAAATTACTACATAGGGTAGTAGAGAGGCGGACTTTTTCAGGCAATCACAAGGACATAAAAGTTAAGAAAAAATATTTAATTATATATCATAAAATCCAAAAACAAAGAATAAAATATACAAAAACAGGGTATACAGAGTATATATGAGCAATATTAGCTTGCATCTCGCCTACGCGTTTCGCCTAGCGGCTTCTTCAGGGCGAGTTTGAGAGAGGGCTGATAGTATATAATTGCTAATTTCATACATCTGCAAAAAGAAGAAATACATAAACAAAACAGTTTTTAAAAAAAGTTTTTTTTAAAAACACACAGAGTCAATAAGCAACAAGGGATCCCCAAAAGAACAATACCAAAAGAATTGCTATCCATCCGATTATATCGAAGATGAAGAAATAAGTATCCGTATGGCTTGTAAGAGCTCAATGCGGCTGAAAAAAGAAGAAAGAAACAGCGCAGAAAGGGTGTCATATATGTTTAAATTCTGCTATGAATTTATAGATAACAGATTGAAAGATTAAAAAATAATAATAATAAGGAATTACCAGACAAAGTACACCAAAATACGCGAAAAAAGTATCCTATGGTTGGCAGCGAATCATCATATAAAGATGAACAAATGTATTTCTACAACAAAAATAGAGAGCGTAAACTAGTAAATAGATATATATGAAGACGCCTGGTATATGCATAGGGCAGCCCAGTAAGTCAGGAGCCTAAATACAAAATAGGTTGCTGGTAAGTAAGGAAAAAGATGGGGCAGATTTGTCCAAAGAAATTATAGCTGCAGTATTTACATACCTTGGTATAGAACGCTGTTCGTGTGTCCCGGGGGGGTTTAGCCTGTGCTGCACACCAATTTGGTCATTAATAGAGGAAGTTTATATAGGGTGCAGAGGGGCATCACATGACAGAAAACGTAGTGACGTCATTAGCGCGGCGCCAGTACGTAGGCGGCGCATAAATAACAGCTCACTAAATGGAAGGGGGGAGAGAGGTGGATCCTGTGGCAGGGAAGATGTGTATTCCCGCCCATCTGGACATAGAACACACTATAAGAGAGGGGCGGCGCCAAGCACACAGAGTCTGTGAGGAACAGGAACGCCCATTTCCCTACTTGTAAATGGCGTGGGCGTGTATAGGGCGGTACCGTGTGTCCTACTATGCAGCAGACACACCCCACAGATGAAGGAATAGAGGGAAGAAACCCTCATTGTCAAACACATGTATATAGAATATATAGGGAAAGAAAAAGAATTTGGGCATACCATGGGGGTAGACTAGAGAGTCATAAACAAGATAGAGCATATATATAGAGAGAGAGCAAACCTCCTATATCTACAGCAATAGGGACGCCATCATATATCAGATGTGTGTGGCCGATTTCAGAAAAGACATGTTGAGTGCAGTAAATAAGAACAGCCACAAGATGGCAACAGTAAGTATCAAAACTGAGAACTTGGATTTTTCAGCCTGAATATGAGAATGGCATATATGCCACCAATAAAAATATGAACCTCAACTGTCTGAAAAGATCTGCCAAGATTCTACAAAGAATAGGCTCGTCACTATAGATGCCCCTATATTGTAGAAAAATAATAGACACATATAGAATGTATATGTATGTTTATATATGTTGTATTTGTATGTTCTGGTCTCCTATTTCTTTTGACTTGCTAAATTGTATGTAAATTAAATATACCTGTATCTTACTATATAAATATCAGGGAATCGTCTTATTTTTGATATATTTTTTATATTCTTTTTATATGTATTTCGATTAAAAAATAATTTCCAATTTCTCAATTCACTGATTGTCTATGTGCGCTCGGGATCTCTATTTATACCAATGGTTGCTGAAAAATCCAAGTTCTCAGTTTTGATACTTACTGTTGCCATCTTGTGGCTGTTCTTATTTACTGCACTCAACATGTCTTTTCTGAAATCGGCCACACACATCTGATATATGATGGCGTCCCTATTGCTGTAGATATAGGAGGTTTGCTCTCTCTCTATATATATGCTCTATCTTGTTTATGACTCTCTAGTCTACCCCCATGGTATGCCCAAATTCTTTTTCTTTCCCTATATACATGTGTTTGACAATGAGGGTTTCTTCCCTCTATTCCTTCATCTGTGGGGTGTGTCTGACACACGGTACCGCCCTATACACGCCCACGCCATTTACAAGTAGGGAAATGGGCATTCCTGTTCCTCACAGACTCTGTGTGCTTGGCGCCGCCCCTCTCTTATAGTGTGTTCTATGTCCAGATGGGCGGGAATACACATCTTCCCTGCCACAGGATCCACCTCTCTCCCCCCTTCCATTTAGTGAGCTGTTATTTATGCGCCGCCTACGTACTGGCGCCGCGCTAATGACGTCACTACGTTTTCTGTCATGTGACGCCCCTCTGCACCCTATATAAACTTCCTCTATTAATGACCAAATTGGTGTGCAGCACAGGCTAAACCCCCCCGGGACACACGAACAGCGTTCTATACCAAGGTATGTAAATACTGCAGCTATAATTTCTTTGGACAAATCTGCCCCATCTTTTTCCTTACTTACCAGCAACCTATTTTGTATTTAGGCTCCTGACTTACTGGGCTGCCCTATATTGGACACTATAACCTGGTCTAGCCTATTTGATTGGATACTTACTCCTCCCTGGTTATGTTCCATGTTCACTGCTGTGATTAGTCCCGGGTCTGTTTCTTGATTTCTGGCTTTATTTCAGGTAAACTGACATTCTTTGAAACCTTTATGAATGCATATACCAGGCGTCTTCATATATATCTATTTACTAGTTTACGCTCTATATTTTTGTTGTAGAAATACATTTGTTCATCTTTATATGATGATTCGCTGCCAACCATAGGATACTTTTTTCGCGTATTTTGGTGTACTTTGTCTGGTAATTCCTTATTATTATTATTTTTTAATCTTTCAATCTGTTATCTATAAATTCATAGCAGAATTTAAACATATATGACACCCTTTCTGCGCTGTTTCTTTCTTCTTTTTTCAGCCGCATTGAGCTCTTACAAGCCATACGGATACTTATTTCTTCATCTTCGATATAATCGGATGGATAGCAATTCTTTTGGTATTGTTCTTTTGGGGATCCCTTGTTGCTTATTGACTCTGTGTGTTTTTAAAAAAAACTTTTTTTAAAAACTGTTTTGTTTATGTATTTCTTCTTTTTGCAGATGTATGAAATTAGCAATTATATACTATCAGCCCTCTCTCAAACTCGCCCTGAAGAAGCCGCTAGGCGAAACGCGTAGGCGAGATGCAAGCTAATATTGCTCATATATACTCTGTATACCCTGTTTTTGTATATTTTATTCTTTGTTTTTGGATTTTATGATATATAATTAAATATTTTTTCTTAACTTTTATGTCCTTGTGATTGCCTGAAAAAGTCTGCCTCTCTACTACCCTATGTAGTAATTTTCTATTTTTGATTCAATTATTTCGGATGTCGGCTACATGTGAGTGCTTTTATGTTTCCCCGTTCCCTACATTTTTGAACTTGCATGGACTGTGGTATCTCTCCAATTTTTGCTCCAGAAATTACATCTTTCAACAGTTCACTCTGCATATCGCCCAACTATTAGCATATTATTCAATCTACCGTGGGGACGCCTTGCTGATAATTCCCTTATTAATATAAAATTGATCAACAATACACCGAATGGAAATTTCAACAAGTGCGCTCCACCAGGCGTCCGGACTGCCGTAGTTATGTTTGTTTGTCTAGTCTTTTTTTCGTGTGGTTTGTTTGCACCAATCTATGAACCTAGGTTCATTGGTGCAGCACTGGCCGGCCATAGTTAGTTGGTATTTTAAATTAGCATTGGTTGGCATACTATTTTTGTAATTTTTTGATACTATTCATCCCACTATTTGTATATTTAGATAACTTTATAATAAACATTTTTGTATCATATATTCTTTTCTGTCACTGCCTTAATAGCCGCTTACATCCCCAGGGATACCCTTTCTTGGTTTTTCCTGTGGGATTTGGTTTTCTTTATATGCAGGTGTTTTGGCTACGGTGGTGACCTCCATATTGGAGGAGTGACAACTTATAGGTACATGGGATTAGTATCCAACGTGTCAATAGGGATGTGCTCATCTTTTTGTGGCGTTCATATGTAAGAATCCGTTCCCACGCTCTCCGCAGTATTTGCTCCTTCTGGGCATACCTCAGGAGCCTGCACACCACATCCGGAGGTCTGTCCGGGTCTGTCGATCTGGGCCCCAGGGCCCTGTGTGCCCTGTCAACTTCCACCACACCCGTCGGTTCCTCCATCACCGTACGGAACAGAGCCTGTATACGGTCCCCCAGGGATTCCACCTCCACCGTCTTAGGTATGCCCCGGAGCCGCCGCAATAACTCTTTAAGTGAAGCTGGAGGGCCACCGCCATTTATCTGTGTTGGTCCCTGGCTCTCTCCAGTCCCGCCACCCGAACCTCCAGAGCACTGAGTGATGTCTCCCCCGTGGAGATCCTGTCAGCGAGGGTAGAGACCTCCGCCCTCACCTCCTGAAAGTCGCGTCGGTGTGTCTCCTCCAGCCGCAGGATGAGCGCTTCTATGTCCGACCTCGTAGGGAGGGCCTGAAGTAGCGCAGGTATGTCCCAGTCTGCCTGCAATCCTTCTGGGAATGCGGCGGTGGCACCATGATCAGAGGGTGGGATGCTGGCGGTTCCAACGGACTAGCAAACGATGTCGGAAGGTCTCTGGGTGGGGCCTGCTCCGGATGGTCGCGGTCTCCTATGGAGTCTCCACGTGCGGTGCCACGTGGTGCCATCGTCTGGGCTCCGGGAGAGTTCCGAGTCTGGGGATGGAAATATGGGTGTATGTCACAGTCAAACGCTGGCGCGGGTCACCCGGGTGGTAGCTCTTGTCCTCTGTCGTCTGGCAGATTGCATACCGACTTTAACGTCGTTTCTGGCCGATTAGGGAATGGACAGGCCAGGAGCAAGCAGAGGTTCATGGGGCGGATCATCACTGATCCGCCCCCTGTGCAAGAGCCCTAAGGAGGTTGTGTTGCACTCCTTGGATTTGGACCAGGGTGGTTTTTGTGTGCCTGTCTGCTACAGCCTCCTTCTGAAGGTTGGATTCTCTTTGTGCTCACGGATTATCCAGAAAAACGCCTGGTGGCCTTCTCTGTTATTAAATCCTGTTGGCTTAGGCAGTCGATTGTTGAGGCGTACGTCATTACAGTTCCATGTCCTCCCACCGAGGATGCTCCACCAGGGTGATTAATGCATCCTGTGTGTTTAGTCCTCAGGCATCTGTGTCTCAGGTTTGCAAAGTAGCTTCCTGGTTATCTGTGCACTTTTTTTTTTTTAATTCAGTATTTGTTTTCATACACTTACCTCTGTAAGTGTATGAAATAAAGACTTGATAGTGTAATAGAGTTTTAATGGTTTATTAAACAGAAAGCAACCCTCTCCCCCCTAACTGGGGTACTCACATATATTAGGTGCGCTAGTGCACCGCTCTATATCAGGTAGAACAATGGTAAATACCGGAATGGTATCGGGATGGTATGTTCCTCACTGACAGATCACCTGTGCAAACGTGCCGTCCTGTCCCCTTCCCCTATGTGTCTCGATACAGGGGTTTCCGTATCTTCTTAAGGGGTTTTTCCCCCTTAAGAACGCACTGAGTACCCAAGTTGGGGGGGTTTTGCTTTCTGTTTATTAAATTGTTAAAACTCTATTACACTATCAAGTCTTGACTTCATACACTTACCGAGGTACCATACTGACGAGTCCAGGATTCCGGTGTAACTACAAGAGCACAAAGGTGGTTCATATGCATGTTTTGACTGTGCTTAATCGAAAAGTCACATGCTCTGAGGTGAGCATTAAATACCTAAGGGGAGCACCAGAGTAAGGAACATCACGGCATGTTCTGGATCATGTAGCAGTTTTATAATCCCAAGAACTTTATTGCACCTAACAATTTTATAATCGCTTGAACTTTATTACACCTGGATAGACTCTTTTTGGATACCATACACTGGAAGAACCTTTGTCTTGGTATCGCAAATTCCTTTAGAGCAAAGCATTTTATATGATCGTTCCCGAACAAGTGCTCCACATATCTGAGTCCTTGAGTTTTCCAGAACTCGAACCCCTTTAATTTCTGAACTTCTACATAGTTTCCATTATTCCAAATTGGAGTGTGAGAGGTATATCCTGTGATATTTGTAATGTCTAATTTCCTGCCATGCTTTAGTGAATAATTTGCCTGACTGGAATTTTTTATCAATTTGGATAATTTTTGCATCTAATGTGGACAGCAAAAGTAATCCCTGTATGGGATCTGCTTCCACAATCACTGACCAACCAAAAAACTGCTGTATTTTAGATGCTAAGGGCCAGATTCTCGTAGATGCGTGCCTAATTATGCAGGTGTTGCGCATCTCAGATGCACTACGCCGACGTAACGCGGAGTGGCAAGTACCGTATTCCCTAAGTAAATGCGCTCCGAGATGTGCCTGCGTCGCGTAAAATCATCGGCGTAATCCGGCGCAACAACAAAGTAGGAGGGAAGTGGGCGTGTTGCATTGTAATGAAGTGTGACCCCATGCAAATGCAGGCCGGGACGAACGGAGCATGCGCCGTGACGTGGATGACCCGCGCCGTGACGTGGTTGACCCGCGCCATGACGTGGATGCCTTCTGCGCATGCGCAAAGCCTCCCTACGATTCGCCGGCGCAGGGTATATAATGCGGCCACACATGCGCCCGTGCAGCGCAAACGTCTCCCATTTTCTTGATTGTGACGGCCAAAGTTTGTGCAGGACAAAATGACAAGTGTTGTTAAGGAGAGGAGGAAGGGCAATGGAGAAGTATGATTCGCGGCTCCATGGTGCTGACAGTGCCCGGACCAGCAAGTCCCGGAGGGATCAGATCCTAATGAAGGTGGCGTGCCAAGTCAATGCCCTTTCTCATGAGGTCCGGACACCGCAGGACATTCAAAAGAAAATGAATGACCTGCGGCTTCCCGTGAAGGGCAAGCTGGCTGCCATAGCTCGGCATGCCAGGGGCACTGGAGGGGGCCCACCCTGCACCGTCCGCCTGAAGGAGGAGAAGGTGGTTGCCCGCTGCCTGCAGACGGAGCAGGTTGAGGGAGTTGGGGGCTATGAGTCCGAGAAGCCAGCCGTGAGGACAGGTAAGTGTGTTTTATATTCTATCTGTTGTGTAGCATGTGTGGGGGTGGAAGGGAACATGTGCCAAGTGTGTGGGTCCACCAACATGGGCATCTTTTGTGTCATCCACAGATGTGCAGGAGGGAGCGGGGCCATCTGCTTGATGGAGTGCCAATGCTTCCGATTGCGGTATATGTGCTCTGTGGCACTGGGGGGCTGGAGTGCGACATGTGTGCAATCCATGGCCCCGATGGTGCGTGGGAATCCGTCAATTCTGTAGAAATCTGTCATTGCCTTCTGCTGCAGTTGCTCAGTGGTGGGTCTGATGAGGTGGTGGGACATGCATCTGAGGATTGCAGGGATAACCTGGTGCAGACATCTGCTTATGCTGGTTTGTGACATCCCAGCCACCACTCCACTTGTACGCTGGAATGATCCACTGGCCAGGAAATGGAGTGTTGCCAGGACCTTCACCAGTGGCTGCAGTGCATGTGAGCGGTATGTCTGGCTGGTGATGTCATCCTGCAGGGCTGTGGTTAGTTCCAGGATGGCAGCAGGGCTGAATCTGAAGATGCGATACACCTCCTCATCACCCATGCCAAAGAGGCTCATGCGCTCACGTGCCCCCCTCCTCCTACTACTCCTTCTATGCTCCTCTTCCTCTGCATACATTAGTAGTGATAAGACCATGGCTGCCCCTGGCATGTTGGCATACGAATGTGTTGTCCAGTAAGTGTGATTGCTCAGCTCGTCCGTTATGGTGCTGCTGTAGTTGCTCTCCAGCTGACTTGCACACGGTCTTGAGCAAAGTTACCCGTGCTTTATGAGGGGTATGTTTACTCGAGGCTTTTGTGTTACGCGCACCACGAGTAGCCAACGCCGAACGCGCGTAGTTTCGGGAATCCGCGCATCTCCCTCATTTGCATATTTGCATGCTAATTCAATGGGAACTGAATATTTACGATGCGTAACTATGCGCCTATGCCGCACTAGCTTAAACCTTTTTCGCTCAGACAAAAAAGATTTTCTCGCGTATGTGGTTCTGTGTTTACCGCGCATCGATACGCAGGCGCACATTTACAATTACGCCGCGCAAATCCATTTACGCAGGCGTAGCGCCGCTGAGAATCTGGCCCTAAGAAGTAGTTCTTTGGTTGTGGGATAGCCAGCCCCCCATCGTCTTTAGCAGCATTAATGTTGGTAATTTTATCGGAGTATGTTTTTTTTCTCCAAATTAGTTCCCGAAAGAGAGACTCTATCCTACAGAACCAAAACATTGCTATCCACATCGGGCAATTGTGAAAAATTATATAATTGTGGGCCCCCAAACATTTTTTTTTAAGGTTGGCTCTTCCGACTGTTTAATGGGAGTCCCCCAAAATGTAATTACCTCAATTCCTAAGTACCTTACTTTATGATTTATTTTAATTTGTTTAGCGCAATCTGGTATGGAGACGTTCTCATTATGTATGGGCATCAAAACGGATTTCTTCCAATTGATGCAGAATCCTGAGATCTGTCCAAAAGTAGATATAAGAAGTCATAGGTTCTTCTAAAGATTTTGTAGGCTCACTTGGGAAGATGAGAGCATCATCTGCGTAGAGCGCTAATTTGTCCTCTATTCCTGCGCTTTGAAATCCCTCTATCCCCTCAGACTGCAACGGCCAGTGGTTCCACTGCCAGCGCAAAGAGGAGGGGGGACAGAGGGCAACCCTGTCTAGTCCCCCAGGACAATGAGAGAACCGGCGACATAGTGACATTGATATTAAACCTCGCTTTTGGCTCTTTATATAGTATTTTTACAAAGGCTAAAAAGCCTGGGCCTAGACCAAAGGCCCAAAGGCAGTCGATACTATCCATAGATACTCCCATTCTACCATATTAAATGCCTTCAGAGCATCCAATGACAAAATGGCACTAGTTCCCCCATTGTCCATTGGTAATTGTAGATTTAAAAGGAGCCTACAGATATTTGTTGCTGCTGTTCTAGAGGGGATAAATCCTGTTTGATCTACATGTATTAAGGTATTGATGTGTCTGGATAACCTGTTGGCAATACCCTAGCGTATATCTTAATATCTGATGTAAGAAGAGAAAGTGGGTGCTAGAAGGTTATAATGGGTCCTTACCGGGTTTTAAAATTACAATTATTGTTTCCTGCATAGATTTAGGGAGTTCCTGTGTGATATAAGCACAATTTGACCATATATTGTATATCTCCATATGTATAATCCATCCCTGGTGCTTTATTATTTTGAATTTTCCTCACAGCTTCCTCCAACTCTATCAGAGTTATAGGGGTATCTAAAGATTCACTTTCTGGGGGGGGCGTGGTCTGGACATGGCTGAGTGAGGACGTGTGCCTGAGGAGCTCCCGGTCTGACCCGTCCTTTCTCAGCTTTAAAGGAAAAATATCTACTTGTTTTACCTGGCATGCACTAGGCTGGCAAACAAAGGGGAAAGACACAGCAGTGAGTAACTTCCAAGTCAGGCAGGAGATATGCAGAAATATCTCGCCGGCACCAACGGATCCTCTCCAGCCTTCAAGATGGTGGATGCTAGCAGCCAGGGACCTCGTGGCTCACAGTCTCCACAGACCTCTTCGTCAGCGCTGCAGCCACTTGTTGTACCGACCCTAAACTTGAATCTCTCTGTCCCGGCGGTCTTACAGCCAGATCCGCAAGATGCATCATAGCCTTCCTCCGCACCGATGACATGGAGCCCTGATGCCGAGCTGAGGGCGCTGTTATGGGCCCTACCAACGAAGGCTGATATGGAGGCAATTGTGAGCAGGCTGGAAGCGACTCACCGCAAAGAGATTGCGGTGGTGCGGCAGGAGGTACACACACTATCCGACCGGCTGGGGTCCGGAGAATTGGCGGTGGCCACACTCGAGAGCCGGATGTCGGCAGTGGAGGCGACCTTAGGCCACTTAGGCAAGCATCATTCTCGCACAGCAGCTTCAGCTCGAGGAGATCGAGGACCGCAGCAGGCGGAACAACCTGCCCCTAAGGGGTCTACCAGAGGCCACTGGTGTGAAAGATCTCAGGGTCTCGGCTATGGCTGTCTTCAGATCCTTAACGGGAGTCCATTTTCCTCTGACCCTGACATTCGACCGGATCCATTGGGCCCTCAGCCCCCGTTCGGAGGATCCGGATAGACCGTGGGATGTCATCTGCTTGATACATCAATATGCTCATAAGAAGCTGATCCTCCCGACGGCGTGGGAGAAAGGAGACGTGTAGTTCGACGGGGCAATACTGCAGATCATGCCGGACTTGTCCCAAACAACGCTACAGCGACGAGCGCTCCTGAGACCGGTACTGGAGGCTGCCAGACGTACTGGACTTACATACCGTTGGGGGTTCCCAATTTCAGTCACCTTTAAGAAGGCTCACCACTCCTACACCCTCCGGTCCCCGGCTGATTTACCCACCTTGTTTGCCTTTATGGACATAGATCCCGTCGATGTGCCGGATTGGCTCCAGCCGCTGCCGCGTTACCCTGCACTCCCGGGGCCGTTTGGTATGAGGAGAGCCATGTCTCCTGGTCCACAGAGGAGTTTCTGCGGAAGCTGCGAGGGTGGACTAGTCAGGAGCGATGGTGAGGTGCGCTCCTGCAGTCGGATGTCCCTTTATGCTTGGCTTTGCACACCCGGTTTTGGGCTTCTCCTATGTTACTTTTGCCTTCCCTTTATTTTTAGCTTTATTTTTTCCTTCGCCCTGCCCCTGTGTTTGCTTTAGCCCACTCCCTGCTCATGCTCCTTCACCCCCTGGTGACACGCTCCTTGGCTGGATTCTCCCTTTTTATACCCTGGGTTGTGCGGGGTAGGTGGTTATACCCTTCCTGGACACCCACCACGATGGCTACAGGCGGGACTGTTTTAGATGTGGTCCGGTCTGTGGCCCTCTTTACCCGCCCTCCTACCCGCGGTTCTCCTACTTTTTGGTGAGACACTCCCAGGTTCGGGTGGTGGGAGGAGGTGTGGCAATTTCCCAGTGACTATGACTCCGCTCAGGACTCAGACTCTGCACACCCGCGGTGACGATGCCTCTGATAGGCTGCGCCCTGGAGATGGAGACACATGGGATGGACGCACAGATTGCGCTGACCTGCTTCTAATATGCTGTTACGGTACAGGACTATCTTATAGTATTGGCAGGGCTCAAAATTTCAAGTCCTGAGCTACTAGTTGCCCTACCTAATTTATACACTGCCCTGCGCCTAATTGCACCCGTAAACACGCCCTTGTAGATTATCTCATGGAATGACACTGTTAAATGTTTTATGCAGAATCAAGTTACACAATTAAATATTACCAACAACAACTTTAACAAAATGGAACAGGGCACTGGGGGCAGACCAGAGGGACAGGGCACTGGGGGCAGACCAGAGGGACGGGCCACTAGAACTTGGTCTCTTTCCCATTCTCTTGCTGTCTCCTCTGCAACTCCCATCCATCCCTCTCTCTCTCTCTCTCCTATTCATCTCATCATCAGGAGCCTGTGTGTGTGGCTCCACGCTTGCATGTCCCCACTTCCCCCTTTTATTCAGGCTGGCAGTGAGGAGAGGAGCTGCAGCACAGAGGGAGAGAGTACAATCCAGCGCTGAGATCCACACAACTGCACAGCTATTGACACCATAGCACAGCGCACACTGACACCACACAGCACACATTGAGACCAGTCTGTTCGCAGTGCTCAGGCTGTACTGTTAGACACTTACATAGAGCACAAGGAGAAGAAAACTGGAAGGCTGCCGCTCTCATTTCAGGGCAACTTTCAGTGAGCGCTGCACCAGAGAGGTAATTTTCGCAATCCTCCACCTCACTCATTACTTCCTGCTCTCTGCTCTTCAGCTACATTGGTTGGGAGGAGGGGGGCAGGCTCAGAGAGGTCATACTGTTAGGTCCCATGGCTTAATGAGAATTGTAAGGAGAGTACCTGTGTACTGCTCTGCCTGTGCCCGGCTCACCAGACTACTTTTCCCGAGCATGCACCTTTCCTCTTCGGCCGGTAATCTCATTGAGACTCTAGGTGTAGGCACAGATTGGAGGGAGATTGGTCATGCATCCCTGTCATCACTCGCCCCCAGCTTAAATCCACTCGCCAAATGCTAGTAGGCGAGTGGAAATTTTGAGGGCTGGTATTAGTCATAATCCTGTATGGGGAATGGGGTCTTTGGGGGAGGGCTAGTTCTGCTGGCAGTTGGGGGGGGGGGGGGGAGAGCGACATGTTGCTCGCTAGGGTTTACCTGCTAGTTGAGAGCCCAGGGCCCCTGGGGAGGGGAAGAGAGGGGTTTACGGGTTGGGATCCTTGGGGCAATGTTGAAGACTCTCTGGGACTCTGTAGGGGCAATGGCCTGGTCTATCTGTAAGAGTTTAAAGGAGATCAGCCCGCTGTGGGGGTTGGGTTTAAGTACTAATGTTTATGATGTCTCATAATTAGTGGTCTCTCCGGTTTAAATGTTATTACTGCTTTTAATAGTTATGCATATACATGTCTTAAAGTAGATTGCTAATGTATGTGTTCCTGGCTGGATGGGGGAGCGGGGGCGGATTGGGGGGTTCCACCCTTGGTCTTGGTCTTCCCAATTAGGACGAAGCATCCACCCTAGGTGAGCTAGGGAGTGCTTCTATACAAACGGTTTGTACACTTAGCTAATGGACGATTGGTTAGTCTGTTTGTTGACCGTCTTATTAGACGGTACAAATTCTCTTACTACCTCTTTCTTCTCTCTCCACTTCTATTCTTTTCTATTCCCCACATCCTTTTGTGACTCTTTTATCCCCTCTCCCCCCTTGACCTGAGAGGCGATGGACCACATCAACATTTTCTCGCTAAATGCGAAAGGGCTCAACATACCCCAAAAAATGTCGGATGCTCCTGAACAACCTTAGGAGAGCGCACGCTGATGTAGCGTTCATTCAGGAAACACATTTCAGGAACCGCTTCTTTCCGCACGCATATCATGCCACGAATGCGGCCGCCAAATCTAAAGGGGTCTCTGTACTTGTATCGGGGAAAGTGCCCTGGACATGTATCGACACAATGTTGGACCCCGACGGAAGATTTGTATTTATTAAAGGTTTGATCGGGGATGTGAAGGCGACACTGGCCACGATATATGCTCCCAATGAACATCAAGACACATTTGTTCATCGGGCGTTGAAGCGATTAACGGAGTTCTGGGAAGGTTTGCTTTTCCTGGGGGGTGACCTGAACGTGCCACTTGCACTGGCGGTGGACACTTTCTCGGGTACTTCTTCTCTGAGCACGGGTGTACACAAGCGTATATCATGGAACCTCCATGATGCCCAGTTGATAGATGTCTGGCGGCTGCATCATCACGTAGAACGTGATTATACCCTTTTCTCTTCTCTGCATAAGGGCTATTCGAGAATAGATTATATGGTTGTCCCTCACAATCAGTTGGAGGGGGTCCGCAATATTAACATAGGTAATATCACGTGGTTGGATCACGCGCCCGTCACCTGTCGCCTTCTGTATTCCTGAAATCTAGATTTTGGAGGCTGAATGAGAGTCTCCTGCGAGATCCGACAGTGCTATCGGATGTTACGAACGAAATGAAGCATTAATTGAACGAATGACGCTGCGGAGTGCGATCCAGGAATCCTGTGAGAAGCCCATAAGGCGGTCATATGGGGAATCTTAATTAAACACGACGCAAAAATTAAGAAAGAGCGGGAACAAACACTACTCGAGCTGCTGCCCAAGATACAGGCTGTAGAGGCAAAGCATAAACGCACACCGGAAGCCTCCCTGGAAGTGGAACTGATGTCCCTCAGGAAACAGGTTGTAGATCTGTTACAATACAGAGCCAAGGCAGCATTGCAGCTCTGTCGGAAGCTTTCGTATGAGTCGGGAGACAAATGCGGGAAGCTGTTAGCTAGAACAGTGGCTCAACGCATATATCCCCCAGATCATGGCCCCCTCGGGTCAGCGGAAGTCCACACCGTCCCAAATTGTGTCAGAATTCAGAGACTTCTATTCCTCCCTTTATAACCTCCCGGTGACTGCCCCAACCGAATCCGCAATACAAGACTATATCTCGGCTTCACAGATCCCCCCAATTGTCGGGGGAGGCCACAGATCCCCCCAATTGTCGGGGGAGGCGAGGGCGGGACTGGAAGACCCCATTACAGTGGAGGAATTGCAGTGAGCGCTGGGTAGGATGAAACCGGGCAAGGCGCTGGGCCCGGACGGGTTCACGCTCCAGTACTATCAAACACTTCTGCCACTGTTAGGTTCTTACATGGTGAAAATGTTTAACGGTTTGGGAGACGGTAAGCGGCTTCCTAGAGATACTCTCGGGGCACGTATATTCCTTATACCAAAGGAGGGCAAAGACCCGGGGTCGTGTGGCAGCTACAGGCCTATTTCCCTCCTTAATATTGACCTCAAGCTTTTCACTAAGATTTTGGGCAACAGAATGTCTCAGTTCATACCAAGCTTGATTCATCTGGATCAGGTGGGACAATACCACCAAGGTGGTCAACACGAGGAAGACCCCCTGTGTATTTCTTAGCACTGACGCAGAGAAGGTCTTTGACAGGGTAAATTGGTCTTTCCTGTCCTCCATTCTCAAGAAGATTGGCATAGGGCACAAAATGCTACGGTGGATTCTCAGCATCTATTCCACTTCTTCAGCTCAAGTCAAAGCAAATGGAATCCTCTTGAAACCATTCCAGATAACAAATGGTACAAGGCAAGGTTGCCCGCTCTCGCCCCTTCTCTTTGCATTGGCCTTGGAGCCCTTTTTGTGCACTGTAAGGTCTAATCCAGACATAGTGGGGGTGACGGTGGGAGGGGGCGACGGTGGGAGGGGGCCAGTATAAAATCTCTACCTACACAGATGACCTTCTATTTTCACTAACTAACCCCATAGTGTCTCTCTCGAATTTACTTAAGGAATTTGACAGGTATGGGAGGCTCTGTAACCTGAAAATCTATTTTGATAAGTCAACTGCTATGGGGCTTAATATACCCACAGGTAGACTGCACTCGTTATAAGCGCACTTTGGATTTAAATAGTCTGACACCTTCCTTCCCTACCTGGGTACCCTTATCCCTAAAGATTTGAAATGCACATTTGAGTTAAATTTCCCACCTCTCCTGACCAGAACCAGATTACTTTTGGAGGATTGGGCTGAGGGCCTGCATTCTTGGTTTGGCAGGTGTAATCTTTTGAAAATGTCCATCCTCCCGAAGTTTCTCTATTTGTTCCAGGCTCTACCAATTCGGATACCGTCCCAATATTTCAAGCAGATGAATTCATTCTTTACCAGGTTTATTTGGGTGAAGTCTAGGCCCAGACTGAAGAGGCGCTATCTTACTTTACCTAAACGTAATGAAGGACTAGCTCTCCCAGATGTGCGCAACTACTATTCGGCAGCTCATTTGGGACACATAATAGACTGGAACCGCCATGGCAAAACTAAAATGTGGACACAATTAGAACAAGCGCAATCTGCTGCCATGGTGGGGAATGCCGTCTGGTGTTATGATACAGACCTGAAACTGCACCAAGTGATAGGCACTACTCTCCAGATAAGCTTCTCTGTGATATTCACAAACGCTCTTTCCTCCAGGGAATCCCCTTTGTATCCGATACTGGGAGACACTTCGGACATCCGACAGGGACCAAGCCTGCCACTTTCTGACTGATACTCCCTGGCCCTCGGTGGTCACATTGACCGACGATAGTGGCCAGTTTCGGCTCCCCTTCTGGAATACAATGAGGCTACATCATTTCCTCAACTCCATACCCAACCCGGCACAACACAACCGTGATCTGACAACGTTTAAGGAGTACTGTGGGGGTGAAGGGGTGGTACTTAATGTCCTGTCCAAAACCTATGACATACTTAACTCCCCGGCGGGAACAACCCGAGTTGCACTTTTTGCGAAAATGGGAAACAGACCTGCAGTGCTCGTTCACCGACACCCAAAAGCAATCAATTATCGGATTCTCTCTAAAAACCTCTATCTGTACAAAGATTCAGGAACTAAATTATAAATTTTGACCCGATGGTACTACACTACCAGTCGCCTTCATAAGTTCTTTCCGGTCACCACAGACAGATGCTGGAGACGTCAGACGAGGGAAGGGACGCTCCTCCACCTCTTCTGGTCTTGCCCTCTACTGCAGCACTATTGGACGACAGTCCACACGGTCACTCAAAAATGTATAGACCATCAAATTGCGGACGACCCAGCTGTTATCTTGCTTCATGCCACTACACTTCCGGCTCAGGGTTATAAAAAGTCGATTGTGAGATACCTCTTGAATGCAGCCAAGGCCTGCATTCCACTTTTACCTGTCCTCCGACGGTGGCGATGTGGCTGCGTAGGGTGGAAGAGATCAGAAGACTGGAGGAGTTGGTGCATTCGGCTCAAGATAAACAGGAACAACACTCCCAGGCATGGCGGCTCTGGACCACGTTCATATATTCCGATGAAGGGGTGGCTATGTTGGCCACTTGAGCGACGGTGTATGACAATTAGAGTAGGTGCCTTACCTTTCCTGTGTGGTCTGAGTCTCTCAGGTTCGTCCCCCCCCCCTTCTCTTTTGCCCCTGCCTAATTCTCCCCCTCTCTCTCTCTTGGTCTTATTATACTCTTCTTTCTTTATCTTACGCGCACACAAGTGCCAGGTATAGGGCATCAAGGGATATTAAGTTATGTACTGGTGGTGTGGGCCTGGTTTTATGTCCAGGCCAGGAGCTGCTTTGATGTGGAATAATTTGAGTCTTCAGTGGGACTTCAGTGAATAGCCATGTTATGCACTCTAGGCTTGCCTGGTAGCTTCCCACCGCACCATTATTGAGGCTGGTGTTGTGCCACCCTTGTACCTGTGTATGTCAATTTCTGAATTCTGTACTGTACTGTACTTTTGCTGTTCTTTCTTCCGTTTCATTTTCGTTTTAAAAACAATAACATTTATATTTGAAAAAAAAAAAGATTTACTTAACGGGAAAAAAAATGTTTCTCGTATCCATGGATGGACACAACTCCTTAAATCTTGACAAGTGGGTTATGTTCCCTGTTTACAGGAGAGGACTGGGCAGAAACATGTTAGATAATTAACCACTTGGAAACCGCATCACGTCCAAAGACGTGAACAGCGCGGACCTGAGGCGCCGGGGTCACGTCTTTGGACGTGATTTGCTTGTAATTCCCCGCGCGCGCCAAAGGGTGGCGCGCAGCGGGGAAAAACAGTCCCGACGCATCACCGAGGATCCGATGCGTGTACCCGGCGGCCGCGATGTCCGTCAGGTACACGCGATCGTCGGTGAGACAGCAGGGACGTGGAGCTCTGAGTGTAAACACAGAGCTTCACGTCCTGTCAGTGAGGTGACAGATGCTGTTTCTCTTGTACATAGGGAGACAGCATCGATCACCTCCCCCAGTCACCCCCCTCCCCCCATACAGTTAGAACACACCCAGGCAATACATTTAACCCCTTCCTCACCCCCTAGTGTTAACCCCTTCAATGCCAGTCACATTTATACAGTAATTAGTGCATTTTTATAGCACCGGTCGCTGTATAAATGTGAATGGCGCCAAAAATGTGTCAAAAGTGTCCGATGTGTCCGTCGCAATATCGCAGTCCCAATAAAAATCGCAGATCGCCGCCATTACTAGTAAAAAAAATATATAAAAAAAAAAAATCATAATTATGTCCCCTATTTTGTAGGTGCTATAACTTTTGCGCAAAGCAGTCACTTATTGTGATTTTTTTTTTTTTTTTTACAAAAATACGTAGAAGAATACGTATCGGCCTTAACTGAGAAAAAAATATATAAAAAAAAAAAAATGGGATATTTATTATAGCAACAAGTAAAAAATATATATATATTTTTAAATTGTCGCTCTTTTTTTCATTATAACGCAAAAAATAAAAACCGCACGGGCGATCAAATACCACCAAAAGAAAGCTCTATTTGTGGGGAAAAAAGGGACGCCAATTTTGTTTGGGTGCCACGTCGCACTACCGCGCAATTGTCAGTTAAAGCGACGCAGTGCCGGAAGCTGAAATTTCGCCTGGGCACGAAGGGGGTTTATGTGCCCAGTAAGCAAGTGGTTAAATACATGTTACATTTAAGCCCCATACACACCATCAGATTATCTGCAGATTTTTGTCTTCAAATTTACTAAAACCATATAATATGAGGTCAAACCTTAAGAGTTTCAATTTGTATGCAATCAGGCATGCCCTTGTACTACATGGTTTTGGTAAATCTGAAGACAAAAATCTGCAGATAATCTGATGGTGTGTATGGGGCTTAACAGAGTTGAACAACCCCTCCTCTCTGCAGTATGCAGCCTCAGTTTCGTTCTGCCTAGCAAGGAGAAGGACGTATGGCTCCCTTTGGGCCCAGCGTTCTGAGGAGAATTTGTATTTTATTTTACTTTTTCTTGAAGAATCTTCTTTCAACTGTCGGCTGAGAGACAGGCTGGATAATATAGATCCTTGTCTACTCAGTCCGACCAGCAAGCGTGGGCACACCTTTGCAAAGACGCTGGGTCTGCCACGCCATACCCCATGACTCCTGGGGTGGCCGGTGAGCTTTGCTCTGAGGTCCACATATGACTGAGCTGTGGTGTTGTCTCACTCATAGTGGACCAGGCCGACAGCTACCTCCATTGCGGTTGTAGTTCTGTCAAGAATGCGTCAGCGGGTCCTCGTTTAGACAGGTAAGTACAGTCCCTCCCATTGGCGGCCATTTTGTCGTAGCCGCGCTATGGCGCAGCTTACATTGCGGTCGGCCATTTTCCTGTGGCCGCGTTCTTGGCGGCCATCTTGGAGTAGTCCTGACCCCTAGTGCTGTATCCTACCGGTGCACACAAGTCCCTGCAGATGCCGCACAGTTACCTCACAGTTCTTTTCCTCTTACATGCCGTGTGCTGAGAGAGCAGACGGCAGCGCTGGGCAGTCTCCTCCTGAGGTGAGTCCCCTGGGTACCCCTGGTCAGCGCAGCAAGTGGGTGAGATGCCCTAAATAGGGCTCTAGGAGCTTCTGTTTATTTGTAAGGACAGGTGTGCATACACCTACATATTATACATACACACTATGTAACTGTTATTAATATTTGGAGTCAATATGTGGGTCCTTCCCCCAACATGCTGGTGGTGGCAGCAGGTGTGAGCACCTGGGATTCCCACAGAGGTTTTATTGTTAGTCCTGGACACGTTTGTACCAGGGTGCCCTCTTTCCACTTTCCCCGTTATCCCCTGGGGAATACTCTGTTATGGAGCCATGGACCAGGTACCTAGTTAGTAAAACAAAAAAAGCAGGATAAGGCATTTATGGGTGCGCTTCTCACTGCCTGGTTGTTCAGTGCCCCTTTGAGGAGAGCCTTTTCAAAAGGTGGGCTTCTTCTCCGGTGGTGGACCCTCCGGGTATCATGTATAGGTGACCACTCTCCCTATTGCAGGATTCCCCGATTGTATGGATCTGACTGATAGAAGATCCGAAGTACTGACCTGTTCTATGTGTACCATGCTGCGGCCTATCGTGGCCGCTACTCTGGGGTCTCGGTCTCAGTCACTCACGGAGTGAGCATTTTGCACCAGACAGTGGAGGAGCACCGACTCTCTCCCGAAGTTATTATCCCAGCAGACTAGCTGGTCCAGTGTTAGGTCTGTGATGCTTCATTGAATGCCACGCCCTTGTTATCAAGGGCTTCTGTTTCAGTGATGGTTTTATGCACACGGTGGTGTAGTGGTAACTTCATTACTTCGCAGCAAGAGAGTCATTGGTTCGAATTCGGACACTGACACCAATCTGCCGTCTCTAGGTGGGGGGCGGCTGGTAGGTTCACAATTCGATGAACCTCCCTGCTCTCCGACCAGTGGGTCTGCGAGGTGGTCTCTTCGGGATACTAGATAGGGTTTCCTTCTATCCAAAGAACAGTTCTTTCCTTGTGTCTTCCTCTCCCGGCTCGTCGGTTTGCCTTGGGCAGTGTGGGACTTGCTAAGCTGCGGGGTAATTTTACCTTTCATGTAGGACGAGAGGTTTAGGTGTGTTGGCGGCTTTATGCCATTCCTACATCGTAGTTGCTTCCTTGGCGGCTCCACAGTGTGGAGGCTGAGGGGATCCTGATGATTCTTTTTGCTCCAGATTGGCCTTGGCATCCTTGGTACGCCGATAAAGTTGCCAGGGCGGGAGGTCCTTCTGTCCCGAGGTCCCATATTTCCTCCTGTTGTACAGTCACTGACTTGCTCAATATGGCTATTGGAAGCCAGACTTTAAGAGACCGGTGTCTGTCCAACTCGGTCATCTTAACCATGCACGGTAGCCTTCTCCCGGAGGATCTACCATCGCCCTACATCTCTTGGTGCGAAGAGATGGAATGACGTCCACGGATGTACTCGGTGTCCAGGGTCCTGCTGTTATTACAGCTTGGAGTGGATCTTAACATTTGCTTAAAGCACCGTTTGGAGGCAGATTTCAGCCTTGGCTGTGTTCTTTCAGTGCCTTTTTGTGGCCCGGTACCCTTTTTGTGCAGGGGGTTTTTCATATACTTTCCCTTTTCGCCCACCTCTTCCCCCATGAGTTTTGACTCTGGTGCTCTCGGTTCTTTAGGAACCTTCCTTTTGGAAACATCAGAGACATTTTTCTCTTGACACTATCTCAGAAAGTGGCCCCTTTAGTGGCTTTTACCACTGTTAGAAGGGTTTCTGAGTTGGCGATCTTGTCTTGCATTATATATACATGATATTCCGATGAATTCCATCAGCGATTACGTAGAGAACATGTTCTCTTTTCCTCCGATGGAATTCCGATCATGTATACAGGGCATAAGGTATGCTTTCATTGCATCCCAAACCATCCTCGCTGAAGTTGATCCCTTATTATCTTTGAAAAAGCTCATAAGTACTAGTTCTATTTGGGTCTTCTCTGGGATCAAAGATTGTGGATTTACTTTCCACAATAGTCGAATCCGTTGTTCCTTCCACTCCAAAGACAAAGTCAGTGGGGAATGATCAGAGAGTCCTCTTCATACTGAACTAATTTTACTAAGGAAAGAAAATTTCTATTTCCCAGGGCCATATCAATTTTTTATAGTAATCCGTGTGTACTTTAGTAGCATGAGAATTTTTTCTTATCTGGGAATCCTATCTTGATCTGGGAATCCTATCTTGTATCTGACTGACCAATCTTTTTACCTTACTCTTTCCATTATTCTTTTTATTACTCTGCCTATCCTTCTATTCATTTAATACATTATTGAAATCCCCCACTATTACTGTAGGTAACATCTGACCAATGTGGCATCTTTTCAAAAACCTTTTTAGTACATCATCCTTATGGGGGGAAATTCAAATATTTACCAGGGAAAAAAAAATGTAACCACTTAAGACCCGGACCAAAATGCTGCTAAAAGGACCTTGCCCCTTTTTGCGAATCGGCACTGCGTCTTTTTAACTGATAATTGTGCGGTCGTGCAGCGTGGCTCCCAAACAAAATTGGCGTCCTTTTTTCCCCACAAATAGAGCTTTCTTTTGGTGGTATTTGATCACCTCTGCGGTTTTAATTTTTTTGCGCTATAAACAAAAATAGAGCGACAATTTTGAAAGAAATGCAATATTTTTTACTTTTTGCTATAATAAATATCCCCCCAAAATATATATAATTTTTTGTTTCCTCAGTTTAGGCCGATACGTATTCTTCTACTTATTTTTGGTTAAAAAAAATCGCAATAAGCGTTTATCGGTTGGTTTTCGCAAAATTTATAGCGTTTACAAAATAAGGGATAGTTTTATTGCATTTTTATTGATTTTTTTTTTTTTTACTACTAATATCGGCGATCAGCGATTTTTTTCGTGACTGCGACATTATGGCGGACACTTCGGTCAATTTTGACACATTTTTGGGACAATTGTCATTTTCACACAAAAAAATGCATTTAAATTGCATTGTTTACTGTGAAAATGACAGTTGCGGTTTGGGAGTTAACCACAAGGGGGCGCTGTAGGATTTGTGTGTTCCCTGCGTGTGTACACAACTGTAGAGGGGTGTGGCTGTAGGTGTGACGTCATCGATCACGTCCCCCTTATAACAGGGATGACGTGATCGATGCTGCGGCCACAGTGAAGCACGGGGAAGCCGTGTTTACGCACGGCTCTCCCCATTCTTCAGCTCCGGGACCGATCGTGGGACTCCAGCGGCGTGCAGAGTCCCACGGAGTGTGGCGAACGGGTCCACGACTCCGCGGTCCCGGAGCTTTGGACCGGGTCACGGGCGCACGCCGTGACCCATGGCTGGGTACTAGAGACCAACGTATATATACGTTGATGTGCCCAGCCGTGCCATTCTGCTGATGTAAATGTTCAGTAGGCGGTCCTTAAGTGGTTAAGGTACATAAGATCATCAGATAGCGACCAGACGAGTCATTAATACATTGATGATTACACATGAACCTGATGGAGCTAGAGATCAAAATATTCACTCCATGAGAATATGTGGAGTATGTAGCATGAAATCTGTGTTTATATTTAAATGTACTAAACAGTTTGTCATCATCCTTCCCCTTATCTGTCTCCTGCAAGCAAACTATTGCAGTACTATGAAATTCAATTAGTTCCTTTACTGCATGTCTCTTTCTGCTCTCCCCCAATCCTCTGACATTCCATGACATCATCTTGATTTTACTTGCCATCGTTCCACTTCCATCTCATAATAGATAAATATATTCCATCACCCTAAAAAGGACAATCATTTGCTAGACAAGGAGAACATATATATAGGAGAGCAGAAAAAGAGAGCACATTTAAGAAAGCAGAAGAGCCAGAGTGAGAGAGAGAGTGTGAAAGAGGGGAGAGAGAAAAAGGAAAGAAAAAAACGACTTCATGACTAACTGGCTGGCCTATAGCAGAGCGGGGGTTCATGCCAAACAGCATTGCTCATACTGTATTTTTTCTACCCAGTTTCCTACACCTGTAGGTGGCGCTATAAAGACTATAGTAAAGAATCAGAATTTGTGGCCGTCATTGAACACCGAGAAAGGGATTTTCTGGTGCGTAACAAAAATCCTGTTGTTCATGCGGGTAGAACAGGCTGCCTGCTAAGTAATTAGTGCTTTCAGACAGTTATTTCTACTTTGCACCAGTCAACAGCACTGCTTTATGTCTGTAATCTGATGTTCCTGAAACACACCTGCCGATGATGCTGGAACAAGAATGTGGCAGAGAATAGAGTATTTATTTTCTTTTTTTTCTCCCTAGCCAAACAAGCATGTAACCACCCACTGCAAAGGTACATTTAAAAGAAGCTGGGAGTTTGGCTATAAAGTATTTTAGCCTTTATTTTATAATGCATTGTTATATTGATTCATGATTTACAGAATAGGTGGGCACTTGCCTAACGTTTTTGCTGCAAATTAAACTTTTTCTGTTTTCTCTTTTTAACAGGAGTGCATGGACTATGCTGATCAGTGCTTACTGGCATGGAATCCACCCTGGCTATTACCTAAGCTTTTTGACTATCCCCTTGTGCCTGGCATCTGAGGGGATGATGGATATGGGATTAAGATGTCATCTTTCTGATTCTAGCAAGTTGGTATTTGATTGGGTGCACTGGTTCCTGAAGATGAGAGCATACGACTACATGTGCATGGGCTTCGTTCTCCTCACCTTCTCTGACACTGTGCGCTACTGGAAGTCTATTTATTTTGCTATCCACGTGCTGGCCACCTTCTTCATCATTGTGGGCCGAATCCTGGCTCCAAGATCACCTAATGTAATTGGAAACAACAAAAAAGAAGAAGAAAACAAGACTAGTCCTGAAAGTTAAGCTGGTGTTGTATCCAGTGTGACACTGGCCTGACTATATCATCAGGCCACAGTATTCTTGTTCTTGGTAAACTGGATGGCAGAAATTGGACATGTCATGTGCTACACTTTCTGAAGATTTGCTTCCACAGTATTATTTGACCTATTGTCTCTCTACATTTGTGCTTATTGGAGGGAAACACAATCTCTGGTCTTATTGACCATCTATGTTATTCTTTTCAGTTGAATTTTGCCCAGAGGCATGAGATTTATTTTATTTTTTGTCACATCAGTTGTTTACCACGTATGTACCTACATTTGCCATATCTTTATGATTTCTTTGGTTCGCTTTTAGTGCACATAATTGGCATTTTAATTGTAATCAAAAAGCAGCTCTATCATACATTGATCACATTTTCCAGCCTCTATTTTTCTCAGCTACATTGTCTGGTGATGCAGCTTCTTTGCCCCTCCCTATATACAGTAACTCTTTACATAGCACCCAGATTAGAATGTTAGGGTGTTACAAAAGCTCTAGATCTGCTGTGAATGTTCACAAAAGGGAAATATTACAGGTAAACATGCAATAAATATACACAATCTTATATGAAATTTTTTGATAAAATAAATGGTTTGACATCAGGGTTTTTGATGTTTGTCATGGGCTTAGCACTACTTGCTGGACCTCTGTGTGTGTATATGTGTGTGTGTGTGTGTGTGTGTGTGTGTGTGTGTGTGTGTGTGTGTGTGTGTGTGTGTGTGTGTGTATATATATATATATATATATATATATATATATATATAAAATTTGTGTCTGTACACATATACACACACACTTGAAGAACAGCTGCTGACAATTGTCATCGCGTACGATGAGCATGAGCTTGTCACATTCGATGCTGACGCCACCTCCTTCTCTTAATATAGATCCTTGTCTACTCAGTCCGACCAGCAAGCGTGGGCACACCTTTGCAAAGACGCTGGGTCTGCCACGCCATACCCCATGACTCCTGGGGTGGCCGGTGAGCTTTGCTCTGAGGTCCACATATGACTGAGCTGTGGTGTTGTCTCACTCATAGTGGACCAGGCCGACAGCTACCTCCATTGCGGTTGTAGTTCTGTCAAGAATGCGTCAGCGGGTCCTCGTTTAGACAGGTAAGTACAGTCCCTCCCATTGGCGGCCATTTTGTCGTAGCCGCGCTATGGCGCAGCTTACATTGCGGTCGGCCATTTTCCTGTGGCCGCGTTCTTGGCGGCCATCTTGGAGTAGTCCTGACCCCTAGTGCTGTATCCTACCGGTGCACACAAGTCCCTGCAGATGCCGCACAGTTACCTCACAGTTCTTTTCCTCTTACATGCCGTGTGCTGAGAGAGCAGACGGCAGCGCTGGGCAGTCTCCTCCTGAGGTGAGTCCCCTGGGTACCCCTGGTCAGCGCAGCAAGTGGGTGAGATGCCCTAAATAGGGCTCTAGGAGCTTCTGTTTATTTGTAAGGACAGGTGTGCATACACCTACATATTATACATACACACTATGTAACTGTTATTAATATTTGGAGTCAATATGTGGGTCCTTCCCCCAACATGCTGGTGGTGGCAGCAGGTGTGAGCACCTGGGATTCCCACAGAGGTTTTATTGTTAGTCCTGGACACGTTTGTACCAGGGTGCCCTCTTTCCACTTTCCCCGTTATCCCCTGGGGAATACTCTGTTATGGAGCCATGGACCAGGTACCTAGTTAGTAAAACAAAAAAAGCAGGATAAGGCATTTATGGGTGCGCTTCTCACTGCCTGGTTGTTCAGTGCCCCTTTGAGGAGAGCCTTTTCAAAAGGTGGGCTTCTTCTCCGGTGGTGGACCCTCCGGGTATCATGTATAGGTGACCACTCTCCCTATTGCAGGATTCCCCGATTGTATGGATCTGACTGATAGAAGATCCGAAGTACTGACCTGTTCTATGTGTACCATGCTGCGGCCTATCGTGGCCGCTACTCTGGGGTCTCGGTCTCAGTCACTCACGGAGTGAGCATTTTGCACCAGACAGTGGAGGAGCACCGACTCTCTCCCGAAGTTATTATCCCAGCAGACTAGCTGGTCCAGTGTTAGGTCTGTGATGCTTCATTGAATGCCACGCCCTTGTTATCAAGGGCTTCTGTTTCAGTGATGGTTTTATGCACACGGTGGTGTAGTGGTAACTTCATTACTTCGCAGCAAGAGAGTCATTGGTTCGAATTCGGACACTGACACCAATCTGCCGTCTCTAGGTGGGGGGCGGCTGGTAGGTTCACAATTCGATGAACCTCCCTGCTCTCCGACCAGTGGGTCTGCGAGGTGGTCTCTTCGGGATACTAGATAGGGTTTCCTTCTATCCAAAGAACAGTTCTTTCCTTGTGTCTTCCTCTCCCGGCTCGTCGGTTTGCCTTGGGCAGTGTGGGACTTGCTAAGCTGCGGGGTAATTTTACCTTTCATGTAGGACGAGAGGTTTAGGTGTGTTGGCGGCTTTATGCCATTCCTACATCGTAGTTGCTTCCTTGGCGGCTCCACAGTGTGGAGGCTGAGGGGATCCTGATGATTCTTTTTGCTCCAGATTGGCCTTGGCATCCTTGGTACGCCGATAAAGTTGCCAGGGCGGGAGGTCCTTCTGTCCCGAGGTCCCATATTTCCTCCTGTTGTACAGTCACTGACTTGCTCAATATGGCTATTGGAAGCCAGACTTTAAGAGACCGGTGTCTGTCCAACTCGGTCATCTTAACCATGCACGGTAGCCTTCTCCCGGAGGATCTACCATCGCCCTACATCTCTTGGTGCGAAGAGATGGAATGACGTCCACGGATGTACTCGGTGTCCAGGGTCCTGCTGTTATTACAGCTTGGAGTGGATCTTAACATTTGCTTAAAGCACCGTTTGGAGGCAGATTTCAGCCTTGGCTGTGTTCTTTCAGTGCCTTTTTGTGGCCCGGTTCTTTAGGAACCTGAAGACTAGACAGCATTACAAAAATAGGGTCACAGCAGTAGAAACAAGGAACAGCACGCGTTTCGCACTGGATCAGGTTTTCATCAGCCATATAAGCACTGATCCAGTGCGAAACGCGTCGGCTGTTCCTTGTTTTCGCCTGTGACCCTATTTTTGTACATGCTGTCTATTGAATAAAAGACCCCCCATGAGTGCGGCTATCCATTTTTTTTGTCTTCATTTTGCTTAGTGCACCGCCAGCACCCTCGGTATCCTGCACCACCTGTAACCATTTAGTGATCCCACCTGGAGCGGTGACTCCTTTCTCTCTATCTTTAGGAACCTTCCTTTTGGAAACATCAGAGACATTTTTCTCTTGACACTATCTCAGAAAGTGGCCCCTTTAGTGGCTTTTACCACTGTTAGAAGGGTTTCTGAGTTGGCGATCTTGTCTTGCATTATATATACATGATATTCCGATGAATTCCATCAGCGATTACGTAGAGAACATGTTCTCTTTTCCTCCGATGGAATTCCGATCATGTATACAGGGCATAAGGTATGCTTTCATTGCATCCCAAACCATCCTCGCTGAAGTTGATCCCTTATTATCTTTGAAAAAGCTCATAAGTACTAGTTCTATTTGGGTCTTCTCTGGGATCAAAGATTGTGGATTTACTTTCCACAATAGTCGAATCCGTTGTTCCTTCCACTCCAAAGACAAAGTCAGTGGGGAATGATCAGAGAGTCCTCTTCATACTGAACTAATTTTACTAAGGAAAGAAAATTTCTATTTCCCAGGGCCATATCAATTTTTTATAGTAATCCGTGTGTACTTTAGTAGCATGAGAATTTTTTCTTATCTGGGAATCCTATCTTGATCTGGGAATCCTATCTTGTATCTGACTGACCAATCTTTTTACCTTACTCTTTCCATTATTCTTTTTATTACTCTGCCTATCCTTCTATTCATTTAATACATTATTGAAATCCCCCACTATTACTGTAGGTAACATCTGACCAATGTGGCATCTTTTCAAAAACCTTTTTAGTACATCATCCTTATGGGGGGAAATTCAAATATTTACCAGGGAAAAAAAAATGTAACCACTTAAGACCCGGACCAAAATGCTGCTAAAAGGACCTTGCCCCTTTTTGCGAATCGGCACTGCGTCTTTTTAACTGATAATTGTGCGGTCGTGCAGCGTGGCTCCCAAACAAAATTGGCGTCCTTTTTTCCCCACAAATAGAGCTTTCTTTTGGTGGTATTTGATCACCTCTGCGGTTTTAATTTTTTTGCGCTATAAACAAAAATAGAGCGACAATTTTGAAAGAAATGCAATATTTTTTACTTTTTGCTATAATAAATATCCCCCCAAAATATATATAATTTTTTGTTTCCTCAGTTTAGGCCGATACGTATTCTTCTACTTATTTTTGGTTAAAAAAAATCGCAATAAGCGTTTATCGGTTGGTTTTCGCAAAATTTATAGCGTTTACAAAATAAGGGATAGTTTTATTGCATTTTTATTGATTTTTTTTTTTTTTACTACTAATATCGGCGATCAGCGATTTTTTTCGTGACTGCGACATTATGGCGGACACTTCGGTCAATTTTGACACATTTTTGGGACAATTGTCATTTTCACACAAAAAAATGCATTTAAATTGCATTGTTTACTGTGAAAATGACAGTTGCGGTTTGGGAGTTAACCACAAGGGGGCGCTGTAGGATTTGTGTGTTCCCTGCGTGTGTACACAACTGTAGAGGGGTGTGGCTGTAGGTGTGACGTCATCGATCACGTCCCCCTTATAACAGGGATGACGTGATCGATGCTGCGGCCACAGTGAAGCACGGGGAAGCCGTGTTTACGCACGGCTCTCCCCATTCTTCAGCTCCGGGACCGATCGTGGGACTCCAGCGGCGTGCAGAGTCCCACGGAGTGTGGCGAACGGGTCCACGACTCCGCGGTCCCGGAGCTTTGGACCGGGTCACGGGCGCACGCCGTGACCCATGGCTGGGTACTAGAGACCAACGTATATATACGTTGATGTGCCCAGCCGTGCCATTCTGCTGATGTAAATGTTCAGTAGGCGGTCCTTAAGTGGTTAAGGTACATAAGATCATCAGATAGCGACCAGACGAGTCATTAATACATTGATGATTACACATGAACCTGATGGAGCTAGAGATCAAAATATTCACTCCATGAGAATATGTGGAGTATGTAGCATGAAATCTGTGTTTATATTTAAATGTACTAAACAGTTTGTCATCATCCTTCCCCTTATCTGTCTCCTGCAAGCAAACTATTGCAGTACTATGAAATTCAATTAGTTCCTTTACTGCATGTCTCTTTCTGCTCTCCCCCAATCCTCTGACATTCCATGACATCATCTTGATTTTACTTGCCATCGTTCCACTTCCATCTCATAATAGATAAATATATTCCATCACCCTAAAAAGGACAATCATTTGCTAGACAAGGAGAACATATATATAGGAGAGCAGAAAAAGAGAGCACATTTAAGAAAGCAGAAGAGCCAGAGTGAGAGAGAGAGTGTGAAAGAGGGGAGAGAGAAAAAGGAAAGAAAAAAACGACTTCATGACTAACTGGCTGGCCTATAGCAGAGCGGGGGTTCATGCCAAACAGCATTGCTCATACTGTATTTTTTCTACCCAGTTTCCTACACCTGTAGGTGGCGCTATAAAGACTATAGTAAAGAATCAGAATTTGTGGCCGTCATTGAACACCGAGAAAGGGATTTTCTGGTGCGTAACAAAAATCCTGTTGTTCATGCGGGTAGAACAGGCTGCCTGCTAAGTAATTAGTGCTTTCAGACAGTTATTTCTACTTTGCACCAGTCAACAGCACTGCTTTATGTCTGTAATCTGATGTTCCTGAAACACACCTGCCGATGATGCTGGAACAAGAATGTGGCAGAGAATAGAGTATTTATTTTCTTTTTTTTCTCCCTAGCCAAACAAGCATGTAACCACCCACTGCAAAGGTACATTTAAAAGAAGCTGGGAGTTTGGCTATAAAGTATTTTAGCCTTTATTTTATAATGCATTGTTATATTGATTCATGATTTACAGAATAGGTGGGCACTTGCCTAACGTTTTTGCTGCAAATTAAACTTTTTCTGTTTTCTCTTTTTAACAGGAGTGCATGGACTATGCTGATCAGTGCTTACTGGCATGGAATCCACCCTGGCTATTACCTAAGCTTTTTGACTATCCCCTTGTGCCTGGCATCTGAGGGGATGATGGATATGGGATTAAGATGTCATCTTTCTGATTCTAGCAAGTTGGTATTTGATTGGGTGCACTGGTTCCTGAAGATGAGAGCATACGACTACATGTGCATGGGCTTCGTTCTCCTCACCTTCTCTGACACTGTGCGCTACTGGAAGTCTATTTATTTTGCTATCCACGTGCTGGCCACCTTCTTCATCATTGTGGGCCGAATCCTGGCTCCAAGATCACCTAATGTAATTGGAAACAACAAAAAAGAAGAAGAAAACAAGACTAGTCCTGAAAGTTAAGCTGGTGTTGTATCCAGTGTGACACTGGCCTGACTATATCATCAGGCCACAGTATTCTTGTTCTTGGTAAACTGGATGGCAGAAATTGGACATGTCATGTGCTACACTTTCTGAAGATTTGCTTCCACAGTATTATTTGACCTATTGTCTCTCTACATTTGTGCTTATTGGAGGGAAACACAATCTCTGGTCTTATTGACCATCTATGTTATTCTTTTCAGTTGAATTTTGCCCAGAGGCATGAGATTTATTTTATTTTTTGTCACATCAGTTGTTTACCACGTATGTACCTACATTTGCCATATCTTTATGATTTCTTTGGTTCGCTTTTAGTGCACATAATTGGCATTTTAATTGTAATCAAAAAGCAGCTCTATCATACATTGATCACATTTTCTGTTGGTGACACATTTTCCAGCCTCTATTTTTCTCAGCTACATTGTCTGGTGATGCAGCTTCTTTGCCCCTCCCTATATACAGTAACTCTTTACATAGCACCCAGATTAGAATGTTAGGGTGTTACAAAAGCTCTAGATCTGCTGTGAATGTTCACAAAAGGGAAATATTACAGGTAAACATGCAATAAATATACACAATCTTATATGAAATTTTTTGATAAAATAAATGGTTTGACATCAGGGTTTTTGATGTTTGTCATGGGCTTAGCACTACTTGCTGGACCTCTGTGTGTGTGTGTGTGTGTGTGTGTGTGTGTGTGTGTGTGTGTGTGTGTGTATATATATATATATATATATATATATATATATATAAAATTTGTGTCTGTACACATATACACACACACTTGAAGAACAGCTGCTGACAATTGTCATCGCGTACGATGAGCATGAGCTTGTCACATTCGATGCTGACGCCACCTCCTTGCTTCACCCTTTGCCGTGGAAGCTATCGCGCATGCGTCAGTCATTTCAAGCATGCACAGGTTTCCAGGTCTCGTCGGGAAACAGGCCAACAAGAATCTCGACGAGAAAACAGAAAGCCGGTTCTTTTTTTTTCTCGTCGAGAATCTGGCCAGATTTCCTGACGAGAAACCTGAATGCCTTATACACACGAACAGGAATCTCGGCAAGAAACAGTTTTCTTGCTGTTTTTTGCCGAGAAACCCTGTCGTGTGTACAAGGCTTTACACTGCTCTGCCACACACTGCACGGCCCTGTCTGTCTCTGCTGCAGTTTTACTTTTAATTACATGTCCCCTCACTACATTTACTGTGTGACTGGACAGGGAAAGGAGAAACAACACACTAACAAGTTTGTCTTTCCTCAGCCTCTCTAAACTCAATATCATGATCCACCATTATAGTGGATGTAAACCCAAAATGTCACAATGTACAGTAAAAGATTTCCTATCATCTGTGCCCAGTCTTGCCACACAGAGTTAATCCTGCTCTGAGCAAACCTCTTTTATTGTTTAGTGAAATAAAATGGACTTACAGAGAAAAACCACCAT
Source organism: Rana kukunoris (assembly GCA_029574335.1). Taxonomy (NCBI): domain Eukaryota; kingdom Metazoa; phylum Chordata; class Amphibia; order Anura; family Ranidae; genus Rana; species Rana kukunoris. The sequence goes on from CM056058.1 coordinate 35,391,956, forward strand.
TTGCACAATTGACTCCTTCAAAGACATTACATAAAAACACGCGAGTTTACAATTTACTGAATTTTTTCAATTTGCAAAATTCTCACTCTGGCACTGGAATTTATCATGTACAATCATTTATTTCTTAAATCAGGACTAAAATTTATCTAAGCACCAGAACTGAAATCTCTATTAAATTAATGTGTATTAATTCACTAAATTCACCTATTTTCAATGTGTTCATAGCTGTGGCTATATTTGGTAAGAGCAGATATTTCATGTAGCATTTACTTCTAGAAATCCATCTGCCTAAGGGCAGATGGATGCTCAGGCAGGCATGCTTAGCAGAGAAAGTCCCTCCTCTCCTCCTCCACATGAAAGACAAAAATTCCCATGAAGACTCCTGGGGTGTATGACAGATACCAAGGAGCAACTGAATTAATAAAAAAAAAGTTTAAAACAAGCAAATATAATATATTATACCTTCCTATCTATGTATTAATGGCAGCAGAATAAGGAATAAAATAGTTAATGCTGATTGAGAGAGTTTAGTTCTGCTTAAGGCCCGCCTAAGGCCGATATACTTCGGCAGAATAGCACTGCTGGGCACAGGCACATACAGGTACGTCGCCTTAAAGAGCCCAGCCGTGGGTCTGGCCCGCGGGACCGGTGGACCCGATCGCCGCCGGTGTCCCGCGATCGGTCACAGGAGCTGAAGAACAGGGAGAGGTGTGTGTAAACACACCTTCCCAGTTTTTCACTGTGGCAATGTCAGCGATCGTCAGTTCCCTGATATAGGGAAAGACGATCACTGATGTCACACGTGCAACCACGCCCCCCTACAGTTAGAAACACATATGAGGTCACACTTAACCCCTAGTGGTTAACTCCTAAACTGCAGTTGTCATTTTCACAGTAATCAGTGCATTTTTATAGCACTTTTCGCTGTAAAAATGACAATAGTCCCAAAAATGTGTCAAAACTGTCCGATGTGTCCGGCATAATGTCGCAGTCATGAAAAACCCGGACCAAAATGCAGGTAAAGGAGCTGTCCAGTTTTTGCGATACGGCACTGTGTCGCTTTAACTGACAATTGCGCGGTCATGCGACGTGGCTCCCAAACAAAATTGAAGTCCTGTTTTTCTCACAAATAGAGCTTTCTTTTGGGGGTATTTGATCACCTCTACGGTTTTTATTTTTTGCGCTGTAAACAAAAATAGAGTGACAATTTTGAAAAAAATTCAATATTTTTTACTTTTTGCTATAATAAATATCCCTCAAAAATATATAAAAAAAAATAGTTTCCTCAGTTTAGGCCGATATGTATTCTTCTACTTATTTTTGGTAAATAAAATCGCAATAAGCGTTTTTTTGATTTGCGCAAAATTTATAGCGTTTACAAAATAGGGGATTGCATTTTATTGCATTTTATCCTTTTTTTTTTTACTACTATTGGCGGCGATCAGCGTTTTTTTCCGTGACTGCGACATTATGGCGGACACATCGGACAATTTTGACACATTTTTGGGACCATTGGGTCATTTTTCAGGTAGAGGAGTTAACCACTAGGGGGTGGTGATGGGGTTAAGTGTGACCTCATCTGTGTTTCTAACTATAGGGGGGCGGGGCTGGACGTGTGACGTGATCAATCGTGTTTCCCTATATTAGGGACACACAATCAATGACAGCTCCACAGTGAAGGACCGATCGTGGGACTCCAGCGGCGATCGGGTCCACGGGGCCCGCGGCCGCAGTCACGGAGCTTCGAACCACGGCTAGGCACTTAAAAGAGGACGTACAGGTACGTGCTTGTGCCCAGCCGTGCCACTCTGCCGACGTATATCTGCAGGAGGCGGTCCTTAAGTGGTTAATAAAAATGCCATAAAACTATCTACTATTTTGTAAACACTATAAATTTTACACAAACCAATCAATAAACGCTTATTTCTTTTTTTTACAAAAAATCGGTAGAAGAATACGAATCGGCCTAAACTGAAAAAAAAAAAAAATGTTATATCTTTTTTTGGGGATATTTATTATAGCAAAAGGTAAAAAATATAGAATTTTTTCAAAAATTTCACTTTATTTTTGTTTATAGCGCAAAATATAAAAACCGCAGGGGTGATCAAATACCACCAAAAGAAAGCTCTATTTATAGGGAAAAAAGGACGCCAATTTAGTTTGGGAGTCACATTGCACGACCGCGCAATTGTCAGTTAAAGCGACGCAGTGAATCACAAAAAAATGGCCAGGTCCTCTACCTGCATAATGGTCCAGGTCTTAAGTGGTTAATATTGCAATTGTGATACTTTTGATGGCAATACACTTTGCAATTTGAATATACAATTTCAATTCCATCTCCTTTAAATCTATAAAAACTAAATAGCAGAAACCCAGTAGCAGCACATCCATAAACCCCCCTAATCCATGCGCCCGTCCCCTAATGGCACCGGATGCATTGATTTCAATGTTTTTTTGTTTTGCAAATACTGCAGCTCCTGACTTTTAATACATGGACACAGGGAGGGAATCAGGAAGTGAAGCGCGGTTCCCACTGGTTTCCCCATGGTGGCAAGAAAGAAGCCACTGTGAAGCCGGAGATAAGGAGGTCATGAAGGAATGAGCCAAAGCTGCCGACGACCTAATTAAGTGCGGGGCTGGTTGGGGAACGAAAGAGTGACGAGGGGGTTTGACTGAGAGACTGACCGGGGGGGGTTTTGGGGTCTTGTTTGCCGCCCCCCCCCCCCAAATATACAGCACCAGCCGCCATTTCAGAAACCCAATTTTAACAATCTACTCATTTTGTATTTGGTCAGATAGGCTTGCGTCCTGCAAGATTCTTGGTAGATCTAAGGAAAATTAATTAATTCTATTGCATGGTAGGAGCAGAAGGTGATAAAAGAAAAAAATGAAATGGTGATTTTAGTTTTCAGAAAACAGTAAAAAAATTAAGATTCACTAAGAATTGCTTTGTTTTCTTAATATGATTAAAAATGTTTAAGAATAATACTACAAAAAATAAGAATGCTTATTGCTGTTAAATTACATACTCAAAAAAGCAATATAATTTTGAGACGGGCATGTCTCTACACATTATGATGTACATTCTTAAAGAAATATGTAAATATTGATATAATTAAGTCAATAAATATCCGTTTCTTTACCGTAATTATTATTAATATTAAATCTAAACATTGAAGTGTACATTCACCCTTTTTATAAAAATTAACCAACAACATACCCCCCCCCCCAGCCCCTACTGTATTTACCATTGTAGGTGATGAGATGTCTGTGCCTTCGCAGTGTAGGGATTTGAAATATGTACTTTTTTCCCCCTTCTTTCTCTAGGGCTTTCTTATTGGTCAGATTGGTCACATATCAGCGTTGACTAATTGTGAGCACGGCTGGGCACAAGGGCGTAAATTTACGTCCTCGCCCAGTAGCGGGTCAGGGGTCCGATCGGGACCCCCTCCGCGGCGTGCGGCGGTCCCCGTGTCTCCGGGAGCGATCCGGGACGAGCGGGCGGATGTCCGTGTTTGCCCGCCCCGCCGCGATCGCTCCCAGCCAATCCCTGCGCTCTCCCGCCCTGTCACTTCCTCCTCCTGTGTTTACACAGGAAGGGGAAGTGATGTAATCTCCCATCGCAGCGGTATTTCCAACCGCTGCGATGAGAGGAACACCTCACAGTAAGTGTGCACTAACACTACACTGACATACACACACATAGGCATACTTAACCCCTTGCGATCTGCCCCCCCACCCCCCTGTCACAGTGTCACTGAATGCAGTGATCTAATCACTGCATTTAGTGTCAGTGTGACAGGCAGTGTAAAAGTCAGTTAGTGTTAGGTTCAGGATAGCCCCCCCACCCCCCCTAATAAAGTTTTAACCCCCTGATCACCGCCCTAGTTAACCCTTTCACTCCCTATTGCCAGCGTCACTAAGCGATCATTTTTCTGATCGCTGTATTAGTGTCGCTGTTCCCGCTAGGTAGCTATTTATTTTTTTATTGCGATTTTTTTTTTTTTTTTACTAAATACATTTTGGCCTAAATGTTTGACTAAAATTTAGTTTATTTGATTTTTTTTTTAACAAAAAGTAAAAAATAGTGTTTTTTTTTTTTCAAAAATGTCGCTCTATTTTTGTATATAGCGCAAAAAATAAAAATCGCAGAGGTGATCAAATACCACCAAAAAAAAGCTCTATTTGTGGGAAGAAAAGGACACAAATTTTGTTTGGGAGCCACGTCGCACGACCGCGCAATTGTCTGTTAAAGCGACGCAGTGCCGAATCGCAAAAACACCTTGGGTCATTTACCAGCGTATTGGTCCGGGTCTTAAGTGGTTAACAGGGCTTTCTAATCCATGGATTGCTAGAATGGTTGTGTGGGTGCTGACAGCTCATCACCCATGGAGGTACAGTAAGCACAGAGGAAACTTGGAATAAGTTCACTTAATTCATCAGGTGAAAAAAACAATTATCTCCCCAAAAAAGATGTAAGCTCACACTCACGAACAGGGCCCGCTCGCCTGGCAGCCTGTATCAAGATTTCCTAGACCAACTGGGGATTTGTAGTTGGGGAGGTGAACCAATTCTCTGCTAGGCGCTAGGACGGCAGCATGCGTCTGGAAGACAGAGAAAGAGGTGAGGGACAGGTGGTCTAGAATGTAATCTCCCTTATAGCAAACGGCAGATTTTTTTTTTTTTTTTTTTTTTTTTTTTTTTTTTTAAACAGTTGAACAAGACTTGCCCTGTAAGCAGCTGTAGAAGGCTTAATAGCCACCTGCCCACAAACCACAATCATCAGCAGTGAAAAATAGCACTGCAAAACTTGTAATCAGTCGTCTTTTACCTTGGAGCAGTGTTTTCAGTCACGGATGGAGGAAAATACCTGAACTCCAGACCCAGAGAAGATCCACAGAAAAATGGGCTCCCAAACCTTTTTGGTGCATTTAGCAGCCTAAGATATGGGACTTCATCTACAGGGGAGCATGAACCTGTAATGGCTGGCCAACACAGTGGCTTAGTAAGGGCTGAATCCAGGTGATCCATAATCCTGCAGGTTTGAGGACAGAAAAAAGAATGTCAGAGGGGAGGCTCTCGCACTCTTTTAAAGAGTTATAATTGGTCCTGTGGGTTGGATGAGGGCGGAGCCACGAAGGCACCAGGAAAGTCAATTATAGGAAGCCTCAGGTGTGCTTTGATGAAGATTTCCTTTGAGGGTTGATCTGCCAATCTTGGTGGACTGCGCTGCAGGAGCGGGTCATGACCTGGATCAGTGGCAATATTTTCAGGAGGTGGAGGCCTTTCTCTAAGGAATTGATAAGGTGGTTGGAGCCTTTGTAGGTAATGTTGAGTTTATCCAGCGATAACATTTTTTGTGGTTCCTTGGTGAGTGTCGCCAGGTTTCCACGCTGTTAACAGTGTGTGTTGTGAGAGATCAGGCAATACTTACAGGTTTGTAGCTTTTTCTGTCTGGCTGTCTGCTTTGTCTCTTTAACCTGAAAAAAATTAAATCTCAGCAGCACGTCTCTTGGAACCTCTGGGGGCAGGAAGGATGGTTTGGCTATCTTGTGTATTCTGTCAATTCTGTCAATGGTGAGGTCCATTGGGGACAGTGCTGGAAGAGTTAGGGCTTTGCAAAAATGGATTTGGGTATCCCACGGATCTTTAAATTGTTTCTGTGGAAACGATCAGCGAGTTTCAATTGGATTTTGGAATGGCCTCTTGTTGTGACGAGTGGGAGTCCCACTAACGTATTAAAGGATGATTTGACTTTGCATCCTCATCACCACTTGGTGGACTCTTTCCCAGAGGTCATGCATTTCTGCTTTTCATTTTTGAATACATGTTATCATATCTAACTGTATATCAGCATCGCTTTCAGATATGGGTTGTGTGCTATGGGATCGACATATGCCATGATATTTGGCTCAGTGCCCTGGGCGTCACTCACCTAAATATTTAGAGCTGAGTATCTGTTATTAGTTATGGTTGTCTCTAAATCCAGTCTTGGCTTCGATTTAACAGGGCTTCTGGTAGAGGGAGGATTGTGTGTCCTCCGCAGCAGCTGCGTCCGTGTTCATCTCTTTACTGCCCACAGGCCAAGATCTCACAAGATCTGGCGGTGCAGGTACTAGAGGTACCGCTTTTAGCGTCGCTGGCTGAACATTTTGTTGTAGCGCGTGGGACACAGCCGGGAAGAAATCGGGCAATTTGAGGGTCTGCGGGTGGCAGGGCCGGATTAACATAGGGGCTTGTTGGAGCTGCTGCTCCAAGCCCCTTTCTCAAGATAGGCCCATTTGGCCCAAAAAAAAATCTAAAAAAAACTTTGGGGATTGTAGCTCGAAGATCAGAGGTCACAGAAACCCCACATTTGGGGGGAAGGCACAGCCGGTCAAAATATTTATGGTTCCGGAGATACGGGCCTGCTTGCACAGCCTGTCAGAAGCTACATACAGAACGGCCATTATAAATACAAGCTGACACTGCAGCAGACTGAGAAAAAAAATCATTTGTTTTTTTGCTAGAAAATTACTCCATGGTGGTCTTTGTAACTTTTTATGTTGCACAGTATAGAGCTGCACAATTCTGGTTAAAATGACAGCTGCAATTTTTTTTGCTTAGAAGATAGATCACCATTCTCTCACGGCATCTTTCACATCATCTTTCACATTAAAATGAAAAAAAAAATGGGCTTTTATTATTCATTGAAGTGGGCAAATGCAGTGTGACATAAAATATTGCAGCAATTGCCATTTTTGTCTCTGCTAAAATATATATAATGTTTGGCGGTTCCAAGTAATTTTATAGCACAAAATATTGCTTTTTAACTTAAACAAGTGGTTACATTTCTTGCATTTACACACAGAAGTTTGATCTAAAAAGGAAGTTGGTTACAATGTTTCATGTTGTTTACAAACTTGGCAGACTGCCCAGATATTTTCTTTACACACAGAAGTTTATCCCTTTGATCTACAAAGTTACAATGTTTCCTGATAAGAACTTGGCAGACTGCCCAGATATTTTCTTTTCTGTTCTCTCCACTTGTTATATGAAAGAATCAGCAAACTCTGCATTGGAGATGTCAGGGGGGTTGAATCAAGATCACAATTTTTTAACGAAGCTCTAGCAGCCCAGCAGTTTTTCAAACTTGTTTTTTTTTTTTAAATAAACTCATTAATTCATTAATGAGTATTTGCACAGACCTGTAAGCTTTTTCTATAGGACAGCTGAGAACACTCTGTAGCTGCTGAATGATAGCAATTTGCAATTTGTCCCATTGAACTTCTTCATAAAATTGGAAATTAAATAACCATGAATTTATTTAAAACAAGGTGAATACCGAAATGCTAGTAACATGGTCAGTACTAAAACAAATGTACTATAATAATTATTGATGTGCCAATACCGGTTTTCGGTATGTGATATGAGTACCAATATTTTTCTATCGGTACTCGCCAATACTGAGTACCAATACCGGCATCCAGTCTTGCTAAACAGAGTGTGAAAGGTTTCACGCTCCCTCCACTGAATTATCAGGAAGTTGATGGCAGGTCATGACTCACCACCCAACTTCCTGTCTAGAAAGCCATGCTGCCCTGCAGTGTCATGAGGGAGCATGTGGTCAGCTTCCGCAGCCAATTAGTAAGCCAGGGTGTGGGTTATCACCGGCTTCCCAATTGCATGTCTGGGAAACAGACCCATGCTCTTTTTCAGCAATGCGGGGCAGTGTGTGGCTTCCTAACTTGCTCTGATATCACTAATATCTGTATCAGTGCCATAGGCGTGTGCACAGGGTGTCACACGCTGTGCAGAACAGATTCCCCCTACTTACCTGGCTTCTCTCCTCTCCCGCCACATGTTGATGTGGTATGTTTTAAGATGAGTGGGGTAAGAGGCCAGTAAATATATAATTTATCAACCCCTTCCCTTTCTGAATGAACATCGTGAGTGATCAGTAGTGTGTGTGTGTGTGTGTGTTTGTGCTTTGGGGTGCACACCCTAATGCCATAGGCTGTGCACACCTATGATCAGTGCCGAGGACCAGCTTGGTACCTTTTCCCCATGTACACACAGCTGGTTTTCCCGACAGGTTTTCTCTTGGTCGAGAAAACCGGCTGTGTGATCCGGTGTTTTTCTCGTGGTGAAAACTGCTGAAAAGCCCTACACACGCCCGGTTTTCTTGTCCAAGAGAGAACATGACAGTTTTCTCGATGAGAAAACTAATCGTGTGTACGCTGCATTATATTGTGCATCCCTAGTAACAAGCCAACAGTGCAACATTATTGAGGAAACATAAATACGTCACTTCCGGTTTCTTGCAGGTCGTGTGTTTCCTCCACATGAGTGGTCGCCTGCTCACTCACTAAGGAAGTTTGGCTCTTTTAAATAAATCGGTTCATTTTGATTCAATGAATCGATTCTTCGGTTCTTCAGTTCACTTCCTGAAGTGAACCAAAGCTCTGATTCAACATTTTTTTTAAAAAACCTTCACAGAAGGTTGGCAGGTTCTGAGGACGAATGTCCCTGCTAGGGAATTTTATCAGGGTTCTCGTCCATGGAGTCGGCGCTTCTTCGCTGCGTAATGGTCTGGGCCGATATCTTTTGGTACTGTTCTCTTGTTCATAGGTTGCCGGATTGTCGGAGCAGGTGCATCAGTCCAGGCTTTGTCCGGTTCCTAGGGAGGTCACAGATGGCCGGGTAGGTTGTGTCATGCCATGTCTGGTTCTGTCTGTGTATCGTTGCATCGCCAACATCAGCAACTCATCTTTCGGGTGTGGCTCTCATTCCCTCCTATCAGTTTAGCCATTTTTGGCATCTCTCCCTCTCACGTCCCCTCACCATGGGTTGTGGGTGTTTGACAGGGCACCGGTCTTGCGTCCATTGAATGCTGTTCAACCTTGCATTATTTCACAGGGCTCCTCGGGTCTGCCCCACGATCCTCTCGCCACCCATGTCTGTGCTTTCTGGAGGAAGGGCACAAGTCATTTGGTTTCTGGGCAGTTTCGCAAGTGCCAACTGATGGAACCCTTCCAGGGGCGTCTCTAGGGGGGGCACTGACCCCCCCAACATTATGCTGTGCCCCACCATGTGCGCCCCCCCCCCAAAAAAAAATGTTTTTTTTTTGCTTTTTTTTTTTCTCGGCCCTCCCCTGGAGTAACAGTCTCTCCTAAGAGGAAGAGCGTCCCCAGTCAACTCTGCGGGGCATTCCTCCCCCTCCCTCTGCTCGCTGACACTGCATAATGCAAGCGTTCACAGAACCACACCCGCCGAATCTGCTCCTTCCCATGCATCCTCATTGGCACAGAGAAAATTCTTTTAGATAATGACATTCCGATGAGTTAATTACTACTCATTACCCAGACGGTCTGGCTCTGCATTTAGAGGGGTTAATTACTACAGCTTGACAAGTCACATTCCACATCTTAACAGTGTCATTAGCATACACAATAAACAGGTCTTAGGAGCAGACCTAATTGGCACAATGGACACAAAACAGTATTAGCATCACACAATGGAATGTCTAGGAGCAGACTCAATTAACACCTCAAAAGCATGTGTCCCCACATTGAATGAAAACACTCTATTGACCTGTCGGAGTCAGACTTTAACAACTTGTAATATTTAAAGATATCCTGCAAAACATTATCAGTAATGTCCCATCCCATGTAATTTATCATTATCATTTCTCAGTCACCCTATGCCCAAAAGGGGCACAGGATGACCCTAGACCCAAGAGTCATTAGTGATGCTGGCACAAGAGTACCACCCATCCTTCAAAAGTCTCTGGGTGTCACGGGCCATTCTGTTACACTTTCACTTTCAGTTAGGCAGGTAATATACAGTGCAAATGTCTTTCCTACATCCACAGATTGCAGGAAAGAAACTTGCATGATTCCCCCATCAACACAGACAGTGCTGACGGGAATATCCCTCCTGCCCAGCAATTGTATTCTCCCGACATGTTTGGAGCAACAACTAGTGATAATCATAAGAGAATCTGCTCATTAATGGTTCAAATCTCAGCCAGCAGCCCATACATTGATCACTTTTTTTCATTCAGGTTGAATGGAAAAAAAAAATGATCCAATTCCCCCATCCTACACATTATAGGTGGACGGGGGAATCCTCCCAGTGTGGACCAGTGCTGGAATAACCAGAGTTGCTGTCCTGTCCCAGCTAGTCTCTGTCTCCTTGGCAGCGGCGGCAGCACATTGGAACCCATTGCTGGTTACTTTATGGGGCTGATGTACAGGAGGGCCAGCACAATTTGTTGTTAGAGATGGGCTGGGCATGTTCAAAAATCCACATGCCAGAGCCTGCCAGGAAGCCCACACTGCAAAGTGCTAATCACAGGCAGTGAGAGATTTCCCGGTCCGCAGCTCTGCACAGATCAGGAAATGTCTCACTGCCTGTGACAGGCTTCCTGGCGGGATTGGGCATGTGGGATTTCAAACACACCCCAGCCTTCTCTGACATGCTGATCGGGATGCAATCCAGGTGATGCTCCCAGTCAAATCCTAGTGTTAATTTTCAGAGATTTTCTTGATCAAAGCCCACACTTTACAGGCATAGAGCCCACACTTTACAGGCTGCGGAACATACGTTTGATTATATATATATATTTATATATATATATATGTGTGTGGTTGTACTCTTGATGCTAATAAATACTGTATTTATTAGATCTGACTAGGAGCATCACCTGGATCACATCCCGATCAGCATGTCAACAGAGAAGGTTATACAGCATTACTGCTGCTAGGTGACCAGCTGGGGGCTCAGCTCTCTATAACCAATAGTGCCAGCCTTCTCCTGCATGCACTCATAATGTCACCAGCACTAGGTCCTAATGGACTGCCGCCGCTGCCAAGGATGCCAGACCAGCGCTGTCAATAGCAGGGACAGGACAGCTGGGGAACCCCACAGTGGCAGAACACCAGGGCTCGGTGGCAAGACAGCCTTTGCAACCCTGAGAGTTCTCCCACTGCTTTGGACCCTTATATTTTCTTGGTGTGCTGGTGACATATATCTCTTGTTTTCTACCACCCTAGGGGGCCCCAGTATAGTAGGGAGCTCACTGCAGAACATGTAAAAGGGCCCATTGTGGGATCGTAGTAAAGGGCCCCAGGAGATAAATATATATATATATAATTGCATTTTATAGTTGGCCCCCCTACTTTTGTCCCTGTCCCCCCATGTGCCCCCCTGGAGACGCCACTGGTTCCTTCCAATCATCGGTTCTTAGGACGCTGGTTTCTGCTGTCGTAACGGGTGCCTGTCGGAGCCATTGTTTGAGACTGTCTTTCTGGGTCATGCTCTTCTATTTTCTTATCCGGGTCTTTTTGCCCATACTGACCAGCAAGGCCAACGGCACATCTCAGGATTGGGTAGTTAGGGTGAAGATTCAGATTCAGTATTCCTCGCAAAGACTCTGGACTACAAGTTTATTTTTCAGGACCGGGACATCTTTTTGGCATCTTAGCTCCATGAAAATCTTTTGAAATGTTTCAAAAGTGTATCTCAGGTCTTGTGGGTAAGCTAAGTTTAATGCAATAAATTAGACCAAGCATTGGCTACATTTTTTAATAGATTCCTAGGGTGGTGTTACGCGTCGAATTTAGGGCTTCATCATGTTCAGCATCCTAAAAAATTCACATATTGGGGTAAAAAGAGGAATTTGGTTTCAGAGGACATTTTAACAGGTTGAAAAAATTACCGAGGTTCGTTTTGTTACTGGCAGCGAAGCTTAATAGATTGATCGCAAAACTGGATTCATTCAGATCAAACGTGATTCATGCTAATAGATCTATGGACGGAGTATTGTATTGTCATTAGATGTGACAAAAGCATTCGACAAGTACACTGTCAAACTTTCCCAGCACCTTCCAAATATATTCTACAAATGTATTGACTGGATAAAAATGCTTTAACATGCCAAAATTAGAATTAACAATGAATTTTCAAAAAAACATCCTATAGAGAGAGGGACGAGACAGGGGTGCCCTTTGTCGCCCTAGTGATGGAACCACTAGGAGCCATGAGGTCAAGTACGGAGATAGTTGGATGCCAAAGGAAGACGGGAGATAAAAGAAGCTTTATGCCGATGATATACTCCTCTACTTGGGTGATACGGAAAATTACTAGCTTACTAGCAGTGAACATAGTGGTGGAATTTGGGGAAAATCAGAGTCTACCGGTATAGACCCAAGTGGGGTAGTGGGAATACCACAATTGAAAAATTTAGGGATACGGGTAACGAAAGATCCTAAACAAAATATTGATTACCTACTGGCTAAATTTAAACCAAAAATGGAATTTGGAAAGTTGGATAACGGTATCGCTGATACCATTTGATGACGCCGTTCGGTACAGTGTACAGAGGGGGGGGGGGAGCGTGGTGTCAGCAGCTGCAAATGCAGTCACAGATCTAGCCATCCCTCAATCCATCCTAGCTCTGCAATCCCCCAGTACCCTGCAATCCCCAGTACCTTGCAATCTCCAGTACCCAGCAATCCCCCAGTACCCAACAATACCCCAGTACCCAACAATACCCCAGTACCCAACAATACATTGCTCATTTGTGACAACTATGGAACGGAACTATGTGCATTCTCCATATTTACCCTTCGGGTAACACAAAATACTATCACCACACTGATAGGAAACCATTGTTTGTTGCTTTTTTTTTTTTTTCTTCCCTTCTTTTATATCCTTAGTTTTTATGGTAATAGTGAGCACATGTTGATGACATGGAATGTCAGGGGGTTAGGAGATAAGAGAAAGGCAATGTTTAAATATGTTATTGAAAGGAAACCACAGGTAATTTGTCTACACACACACTCCTCCTATTCGCCTCCTATAGTTACTCAAGTGTGCTGATTTCAGCTAATGTAACTTTTGAGTGTCTTCAGCAACAGATAGATATGTCTTTTTATTGTGTAAAATTAATGGTTTGTTATGTATCATCACCTCAATATATGTACCTCCACCGATGTACCAGATGTAGACGACTTTAATTACACACTTGATAGAATATCTCTCCATATTTGTAAAAACCCTGCAGTAGTTAATCGAAACCCGAGAGCATGCAGGAAACCACAATTATAAGTATATTAAAGACAGGTAAGGATAAATTGCTGCACGATTCATACCAGATATTGGCCAAAATACTGTCCTTCAGGTTATCACAGACGATAAGGGAAGGTCTTGTGGAACAAAGAAGTTTAGGGCAAAGGTATAAGAAAATAAATGAGAGTTAAAATACAATTAAATGTGATAGGGAGGGTGGGAAGGGTATAGGGAGGGTGGGAAGGGTATAGGGGGAGGGTGGGAAATAAATGGACACACACACAACGCACATTAACGCACAAAAGAGACATAGATAATTAAGGGAGTAAGCTTTGAAATAAGTATGGGAAATACGAGTTTTACACCATTTTTTATACTTTGTATTTGAAGATGTGCACAAGATGTATTACAACAAATATGTGTTGAACAATAAAAAAGATTTCATTAAACAAAAAGTATCCCTGGGTAATTTTTAGGACTCGGTTTACAAACCAGCCTCTTTATGCATTCGAGCATTTTTTGCAATTTTTTTTTTGAAAACTGACATTTTATTAATTTTCAGAATTTTCCAAACAAAAAGAAAGAAAATAGACAAAAGAACATAAAAGGGTATAAATCTCTGCAAGGGATTAGCACTTGACAAGATAACCAGTATTGCCAACAGTAAAGCTGGGTGCAAGACATGCAGGGCAAGTCATAAAGGGCAGTACAAAGCAAAAACATCCTTAAGTAGTCAAAGAGAAGGCCGGATGCCTTCTAGCGAGCAAAAGAAGAGACAAGTTAATAAAAGGAGGAAGAGCAAAGAAAGAGGGGAAAAGAGTAAAGAGGCAAAGATAAGACAGAAGGAGGGAAAGGACAACCACCCACCTCAGACCCCCCCAGTAACCGGAGAGGCCGACCCGGCCCACCCCCCCACCACGAAGGTGGATCATGTGACCGGGGCCTCCAACACATTCCACAGTTCCCAAAGCTGGTTATGAGAATCGAGAGAGTTATTCAAAGAAGCCGTCATGTACTCCATCCTCTTAACGTCTCTGATTCTAGCATGCAATTCAAACAGGGAGGGAGGTTCCCTACACTACCATTTCAAGGCAACCAAGCATCTAGCCGCTGTGAGGACCTGCGCTAAGAGTTTTTTAGAGGATTTAGAAAAAGAAGAGGGTGGGAGGCCTAAGAGGAAAAGCTTAGGGCAAAACGGCACCCAGGGGACAATCAGGGAGCATAGGTATGATACAGCGAACCCACTCCATCGGAACAGCGCCAACAGCGGCGATCAGCTGAGGGATAGATAGCTTCACGCAAGTCTGGAGTCTGGTACCAGTGAAACAAAATGTTATATTGATTTTCTTTATAAAGTGTGCAAATGGAGCTCTTAGAGGCCTGTGACCATATAGGCTTCCACACCTGTAGGGGAATCTCCTTGCCCAAGGCCTGCTCCCATTTGCGCATGTAAACATGTCGGGGCCCCGTTGAAGAGGCATCTACTATCAGGAGCCAATAGGTCCGCGAGATCATACCTCAACTATACATCGATTATAGGCACGGAGGGAGTACCAAGAAGCTATAGGGCGCAACTGGGCTGGGAAACGTTTGGGAAAGCGAGGCCGCCCTGATCCCGAGGAGCGTAGAGGACTGACCTAGCTATCCGGTGCCTTTTCTATAAAAATTTTATCAAATCACTCTGAATGGCTCTAAAGTGTGGGGCCGAGATCGGGATAGGGAGCGTTTCAAAAAGATAGAGAAGCTTAGGCAAGACCGCCATCTTGATAGTCGCTAAACGGCCAAACATGGAGAGCTTCAGGTTCTTCCATTTGGCCAGAGAAGCCAGAGAGGCGTACAGTTGGGGGAAGTTGGCCTTGTATAGAGTGTTATAGGTGGGGGTGAGATAGACACCGAGGTACTTCAAGTTTGAAGTCCTCCACGCATAACTAAAGGATTGGGAGAGGACCGATAAAGTCCTCTGAGGTAAGTTGAGGGGAAGGGCTTCCGTCTTGGAATTATTAATTTTGTACCCAGAAAGTGCGCTATATCGGTCTAATTCTACATGCAAATTTGGGAGGGAGAGTTGAGGTTGTGTAAGGGTGAGTAGAACATCATCCGCAAAGAGGGAAATCTTAAAGTCCCTAGTATGGACTGAAATACCGCGGATATTTGGATTTTGTCTGATATGCGCTGCCAGGGGTTCAATACAAAGAGCGTATAGAAGAGGGGAAAGTGGGCAGCCCTGACGGGTTAATTTTTTGCAATTTTAGGCATCTCCGCGGACACAACCTTTCTGTGTAACCAAATCTGCTCGGGTAATCCAGGACTCGAGTGATCAGGTGTGTGATCCCTCATCTTTATGCCCTCCAGCATCTTTATGCATTTCTTAGGCATTTCTGTGGAAACTAGTTCTTTTGGGCAATTGCTCCAAAGGACGTCATTGGTTTCGACGTATGGCAGTATTCGCAAACGACGTAAAAAAATTAAAACCGGAGGCAAGGCTTCATAAGCATTGAATGTCCTAGCAAAAATATTAGCCAATAGGCTTAAACTTTTACTGCCTGGGCTTGTGCACCTAGATCAGACGGGCTTTATTCAGTCAGCATGCTGGAGACACGGTCAAAGAATAGTCCGGGCAGGCGGATCGGTAGCAGATTTTCAGAAAAATTTTATTTTCTATTTTAAATTCTATTTCTATTTTATTTTCTATTTTAAATTCTATTTTCAGAAAAATAGAAAAGGATACGGGGCAAAATGTTCATTTTTATCACGTTCACCCGGCCAAACCAGGTGAAGGGAGTTCTAGTCCACCGAGATAGGTCTGTTTTAATCGCAGAAAATAGGGGAGGGAAGTTTGCATGGTATAAGGGGTCGTATCTGTCCATAAAGCCATATTCCTAGGATCAACGGATCGGCTTGGGGATGTCCGGGGAAGTACTCACAGATCACTTTTCAAGTTCAGTTTGTTTAGATAACCCGTCGGCGTTACCCGTTTTGCTTCCCTGGTCGGTAGTGGATTGTAAAGTCCAAACGGCTGCGGCGCCAAACTCCAGCGCAGCAGCCGGGCATTGTCTCCCGTTGTGATCTGTGAGTAGCGAAAAAGGTTGTCCATACAAATACGGCTGCAACTTTTTGAGGGCCCACACCACGGCCAGTTATTCCTTCTCAATGGCGGCGTAGCCTACTTCTCGTGGCAATAACTTTCGGCTCAGGTAAGCTGTTTTCCGCCATCGGCTCCCGCTTGGAGCTCCCAATCCAAACATTGAAGCGTCCGTGTGGACAAGAAATCCTAAAACCTAAAAACGCTAGCACTTTAGCTATGGCTTCAACTTTAGCTGGTTCAGGTTTCTGTCGCCCCGGTGGCCCAAGTACTGCACTTCGGCCATCCCTATACTTGCTGACTTAGTTTTAGTGTTAGCCCTGCCTCAGTGTTTAACACCAGGATAAGTATTTTGGTGACATTTGGTGATGGTTTGCTAGAATATTGTATAGCAACTAGTTGGTCTGAAAGGTGTGTTTGTGGTGTCCCGTGACACCCAGCGACTTTTGAAGAATGGGTGCCAGCGTCACTGACTCTTTGGTGCACCTTCATGTTTGCAGGATATCTTGGAATATTACAGTTTGGTTAATGCTGTCCACAACAGGTTGTCTCCTTCAATGCCTAACCTAGACTGTTTCGATGCTAAATATAATACTGATGTGGATTGAAGCTTGAGAGACAGCCTGACAGCCTATTTATAGGATATTTTATGTATCTTGCTGTGATTGTATTCTGTGTCTATTGTGTTATTACGTCTGGTTCCAAGTCTATGTGACTTGTTAACTGTAGTAATTAAACCCTCTCTAATGCGGAGCCAAGCTGTCTGGCTGATTAAGGAGTTTTGAAGCCATATTGTGTGATGTTTTGTTGTGGAGAGTTTCATTGTGCCTGTGAATTACTCACAATAAAACAATAAAAGTAATAATTTATTAATGAAATGTGAATAACATATAACATATAACACATAACACATAACATATAACATATAACATATAACTCCAATAATACACAGTGCACAACCAACCAATATTGGACAAGACCGCAAAATAATGATCAGACAAATAAATATAGCCAAAAAGCAATACCGAGTGGAAGGGATCAAATAGCAGGGCAGGGATACAGGGATACGGGACTGACAGGAACAGGTTTGGGTTCAGGTTCAGGTGTCAGGTTCAGGCAACAAGGCACAAGACTAAGCCAAGGCATAACTTGCAGGGTTTTTATACCATTAACTGCTATCAGGTTCTGGTGATTCCTAATTGCAGCAGGAGATATCTGCTCCATCCTGCCAGGATTCACCCACTGGTGGATGCCAGTACTGCGGCCCAAAGATCACCAGCAGGCAAAGGCTCTCCTGACAGTTCCAAACTGCCAGGAGACACCTGCTGGTGGACATCCGTACTGCACGCCAAATATCAGATGGTATCACCAGCGAGTGGAACCTTTCCTGACAATATGTCTCCCTATACAATGGCAGATTGTTATTTACCAAATTTTTCCAGTGTGCTATCGAGGGAGCTTCCACTCCTTTCCAATTCATAACTATCGTCTTTCTAGCATAAAATAGTAATAGACCCACCTGTGTTCTCCTGCCAACCAAAACAATATCTTTCCCAACCAATCCAAGCAGGCATAACTCTGCCTAGAACACTACAACTACTGATGTTACTATAGCAATTATTCTCAAAACCTCCCTCCAGAATTGCACTATTTTTTGGGCATAACCAAAATATATGCATAAACTCTCCTGGCACATCTCCAACAGTTCTGAGGTTATAATGGAGAGATCCTATATAGCTTATAGCTATAGTGGGCCAGATTCAGGAAAGGTTACGCTGGCGGATCGAGTGATCCGCCAGCCTAACTGTGGCTTTGAGCCGGCGTTTCTGTTTTCTGTAACCAGAAAACAAGAAACGCCGGGTTGAAGTTCCGATGCGAGCAGCGTAACTGAGTTTCGCCATCGCATCGTTACTTCAACTTAAAAATGGCGCCGGGGGCGTTCCCGCCGATTTCCGCTCAAAAAATATGTTAATGAGCGGAAATCGGCAATTCACGATCGAAATCCGGCGCGACGCAATGACGATACGACGTTTCCGGACGGGATACGCGGCGCATAGATATACCTACATGGGGTTGGAGTATCCTATGTTAGGTATAGGCGTCGTCATCGCGTCGGAAAAAAAAAAAAAAACGTCGCTTGCGTAAAACGGTCATGAATGGGAATGTGACGTCATTGACGTTCATTCACAGATTTTGGAGCATGCGCACGGGGATGTTTTGACACTCGACGCATGCGCAGTACGTTGGCGGCGGGATCGCGCGTAGTTAGCATACTACACGCCCCGTACCCGCGACATTTGAATTCCGCCGGCTCATTTGTGATGCGCTGCCGCAACTTTAGGAGCAAGTGCTTCGTGAATGACAGCACTTGCTCCTAAAATTTCGGCAGCGCAACGCAAATCAGAAGCGTTACTCCAGAGCAAAGATGCTCTGGAATACGTGAATCTGGCCCATAGTGTCTCCTGTGTATTATTTTAAATTGTATTCATTTATCTCGGAATGATATCAATATGTGAAACCTCCACACTTCCTCCCAATTCTCTTCCACCCAGCTTGGAATATCCCTTTTCCAATGTTCACTTAATTTACTTATATCTGGAGATGTGGGGCCAGATTCAAAAAGTAATTACGTCGGCGTATCAAGAGAAAAATACTAAAAATTGTCGGCGTATCTTTTTTTTGGCATTCAGAAACCAGAATGGGTAGAGGTGTGTGGGAAGGCGATGGACCGAGTCAGTGCGTTTCATCTCAATCCACAACTTACCCAGACCACATACATTGTAGGATACGACTTTTAGACCGGCCATGACTGGGGATCAGGATCAGGAGCCACCCAGCCGTCGACGAGGAGGGGAAGGGACCACCCACACGCTGCCGCCAGCAGCCTGGAGCGCACAGGAGCCTAGGAAACAGAGCACAATTACAGCGGATGTACAAAACGGAAAACGCATAAAACAAGAAGAACAAGTAAAAGGTAAACAGGATAAAACAAAAGGCCCAAAGGGCACAACATAGTGCAACAGCACCTCTGGTCGGGGGCCACCCCCGCCTCCCAAAAACTGAGAGACGGCGGAGGGTAGCGAGCAGAGGCAGTCCCCAAAATGGGGGCATAACACCAAAGGACTTGACCTATTGGGGGGTTAGTGTCAAGGCACAAACGAGTCTGCCAATGCGACCCGCGGGTGACAAGTAAAGCAGGATCTACCCCTGAGCCCAGGGGAGAATAATATAACGGCAGCTGGGGGGGAGTTTCTTCAAATAATGCCGAAGAACATCTCAAGGTCCAACAGAATCAGAAACACCAGTTCACGCTTCTCCTTGTGGAGAATGGGGAAGTGGAGTATGGCCAGGCGGGCCCCTCCTGGGGCCACGGCGACGCTTGCGGTTCAGGGCGGTTAGGGAGAGGAGAGAATACGTCTGGCCATCCTTAGTAACAGAGAGGCTAAATGGAAAGCCCCAGCGATAAATGGAAAGCCCAAGTGCGCCAGGTCAATTTTCTGGGCTTGACGGCCCAGGATTTGCTTAATCAGGGTAGGGACAATATCTCTCGGGCCTGTTGCTTCAGGTAGGCCTCTGATGTGAATGTTAACCCTTACGGCTTCTGTTTTCGAAATCATCCATCGATCAAGCAGGGCCTCAAAGCCTGTGATCCTGCCTCCTGCAATGTTCAGTAAGAGCCTGTAAAGCAGGGGTAGTTTCCTCCCACTGTCTCCAAAGTCTCCACTCTGCCCCCAAGGTGAGGGCAGCTGTATCAACCTGCAGATCCTCAATGTGCTGCCTCAGGGCCTTCTCCACAGTGTGAGTAAATCGCTCTAAGTCAGCTTTAGTGGGAAGGGAGAGTATGTGAGAACGGATGTCTTTATCCATCCACGGGTTATCCCCAGTCACAGGCTCATCAATGCTGTCAGAGCCGGAGGGGGAGAGGGATTGAGGCTAGGCAGATCCAGGCACATGAGTGGAGCTAATGGGGGAGGAAGCGTGGAAGCCGGGCGCTATCTTAGTTGTACTTGGCGTGTCCCCTTGGGCTCCAAAGAAGGCATCTAGAGACCCAGAACGTCCCCGTGGTGTCCGCTGAGGCTGCGGGGACTGCCTGCGCTTCGGTAGTATCGTTTGGTGCTAAAATCCCCCCAGGAAAACCGCCGATCAGGCTACTATGAAGCGCGGGTCGCACGGAGCTCAGAGAGAGCGCATTCTCACTCCTCCATGCCGTGGACACGCCCCTCCAGGGCTTGCATTCTTAATGTTAATATCTTTGTCAATATTTTTAAATCTGTATTTAATAGTGCTATTGGCCTATACGAGGAGCATAATTTTGGGTCCTTCGTCTCTTTATATATTAATGTTATATGTGCCTCCCTCATTGAATTTGGCAGAGCTACTTTAATAATCCACTCGTAAATACTTCAGGTAGTTTAGTGGCTAATAAAGCTCCATATTATTTATTAAATTCCGCAGGAATTTCATCCATCTCTCCCTGCTCAAATATGTTCTATTTTAATGCAATTCGAGTTTTTGTTATTTTGCAGATATAACTCTCTTTGTGAAGCCATCGTTAAATCAAAGTTAGTACTGGTAAACCTACCAGTACTAATTTTGATTTAACGATGGCTCCACAAAGATCACAAAGTTCATACAGGGACAGGTGGACAGCGCACATTACTTGTTTGAACTTTATTTTTTAATTTTACTTATTTTATACACCAGCCCAGGTGTCTCTGGGCTTTTATAGTGAAGATGTCCACTTTTCTCTTTTTATAATAAAAGCTCTGCGAGTTTTATACATATCACGCTATGTGGATACTCCGTTTTATTCTTGAGTGATTGGAATTCCTCCAGACCCATCCGTACAACTGGGAGCAGCTGCTGGGACGATACAGACAGGAGTATCAAAGGTACCACCACCTCCCGCCTATTGCCCCTGGAGGGTGACAACATCTTGTGAGACTAATAGACGTTTTTGCAGCATCAGCCAATAATCATTTGAAACGCAACATATTTATTGCATATCAGAACTGTTTGTTTTTTATTTATTTTTATTGTAATTTACAGTAACCTAGCCATCACAGTAGGGTGCTAACCCACTTGGCACCCCACTGAACCCAGTGTTTAAATACATATACTTTCTCGTTTTCTGAGTGGTGTGGGGACCCGATTCTTCTCAGCTTGGCCAATTGGATCATTTTTGCCAATTACAGTTCACATTACTGTTAGTTCACATTGACACTAAGATTTGTATTTTGTTTTTTTTCTTGTGTTTATATACCTTTGTGTTTGCTTTGGTCACACATTTGGATTGATGCCATAGGAAACCAGGTGATTGATAAGGGTCACAAAAGCATTCACCGTTTTTACACCTGGAGTGGAATCGCTCCGATAGCCTGGGCTCACTTGATTGCACAGGGTCCTGACCCAATTTGAATACAGCAGCACTAATACTTAGCTTTGATTTTTGGTTATTATCACTCACACCATCTGAACACCATCACACAAGCTTTCACATATATGGTCAACAGCAATATATTCTTTATCATTATTGTGGTAACCACACATGCTCTCACATCACGTGGGTCCAGGGAATCCTCACACATGGATTAACCCCTGTTTATAAGTTATAAGCGCGGATTTCCTGTTTTCAATCTACATCTACATATATACTCCATACATATAATGACCTCCCAGGGCTATTCACATTTCTGAAGGTGGAACCTTTTATTGTTCCAAACTGGAGACTCCCTATCAAAAACCTAAGGATCACCAGACAAATGCCGGAAAAATCAGGGGAATAAAGTAAAGAGGGTCAATAAGATTACTATTCGAACTGTCCTAGAACTGTCCTAGAAAAAAAAAAGGTTCAGGGGAAAACTGACTGGAGAAGTCAGGGAGGGGTTGGGGGGGTTGAGGAGGAAGGGTAACCTCAATAATGACCTTTAATGCTTAATAGGTCCAATGTGGAAGCGAAGATTTGAAGCCCACACTGCTTTTGTTTTCTCTTTTTTTGTTTTTGCACTGTAAGATGAAGAATCCTATTCCCTCCCTCCTTCACCCCCTTTTTTTTTCTCCTTTAGGCCACCTCAACACCATTGTGTTAGATGAAACTTGGTCTCCCCCCTTTTTTTTTTTTTTAGGGGGAATAAGTGTGAGGTGGAAGGAAAGGGGTGGAAATTATGTAAAGAAGGGGGGAGAAAAAAAGTTTTGCGATATGAAATGAGACATACCGTCTATTAAGCTGTTTTTTTTTTGTGTTTGTTTTTTTATGCTGATGTTTGTTGGGTGTTTTTGTTTTGTACTATGTGGATATAAGACTATAAGGATATAAGCCAGTAATGGGGCAAAAGGGGAGGGGAATATACGTATAAGGGGTATGAATAAGGGGTAAGGATGGTAAGGGGGGGGGGAGACTAGTACATCCCCCTTTTTTTTATCCAATAAATATTATGACACTATTATGACACTAAAGAATCACTATGGGTTTTCCCCTTTTTGCGGGGGTCCTGGGGTAATGGGTGAATAGTCGATTAGGATAACACTTTAGTTGACGAGGCTTGGTTTGGTAGAGTGATGGTTAAGATTAGGGGGTCGGGGGGGTGGTAGAAGGTTGGGAGGGTGGAGGGTAGGGTTAGATAAGGAACACAGTCACTGGACACAATAGGGATTAATAGGTTAAGAGATTCCCCTAACCAGTTGGCTATGGATGCGGTAATCCCCCTGAGAGGGGAATATCCGAACCATAGTAGCAGAATAGGTGGGAGGTTGAGGGAAAGAGACGAAAGAGGAGTCCCTGCATGGGTAGGGGGAGCTCCCTTAATATAAATATAAATACTCCTCGCCACCTTCCCTTTCTTGCCCTCCCCCCCCTCCTTTGTCTCTCTTTATAGGGGGACAGAAATAGAGAATACAATTTTTACTGGACCTATCTTAAATCGGTGGGAAGAGGTCGGAAATTCCGATCTGGCTCAGCCACGCCCAACTTTAGCCCCCAAATAGGCCAACACTCAAGTATTGAGGATTGGGAGCAAGTACGCTTAACAGGCTTAAGCGGCCAAGAAGGGGTTGGCTTGTTGAGTCATTAGATAAGTGTGGTGGGTTTTTTTTTGTGTGTGTTTTTATTTTTTGAGGGTTTTTTTTCCCTTTCTTTTGTTTTTTTGACCTCTCCACTTTCCTTAAGGCCATATTGGGCCACATTTGGCTCAACCAACCTCTTGAGAGTAGAGAATACTCAACGGTTTACCATGCAATTAATCCAGAGACAAAGACCAAAGGAGTATCTATTATGGTATCTAATAGAATAACGTGGGAACATAGAGATGTTCTGGCGGATGCAGAGGGAAGATACTTGTTTATCAAAGGCACCATTCCTTTGGTTATGCTATGCCCCAAATGTTTAGTTTATCAAGACAAATTCTTTAAAAAAATGCTGGGAGTTCTCAGAGGGACAGCTAATTTTGGGGGGAGATGCAAATGTCCCATTAATACCGAGTGAGGATACCTCAGGGGGAGCTTCATCAATACCAATTAAAGTAAGAAAGGAGATTTAAAAAATAATGCACGAGACAAAGTTAATAGACATATGGAGAATACTTCACCCGAAGGAGAAAGACTATACCTACTTCTCCAATCCGCATAGGTCCTATTCCCGGATTGACATTTGTTTAATCCCACATAAACAACTACACTCTGTTATAGAAACATCAATTGGAATAATTACCTGGTCTGACCATGCACCCATTTTCTTAAAGTATAAACTGGATGAGGTGAGATACCCAGCTTCAATAACCTGGAAACTCAATGAGAGCCTCCTACAGGATCCAATGGTCCTGGAGGAGGTTTCAGAAGGAGCTGAGATTTTTCTTCCAAACAAATGACGACTCTGAAAGCCCGTTGGGGATAATATGGGAAACACACAAAGCCGTTATACGGGGAAAACTAATTAAAAATTGCTCAAGAATTAAGAAAAATAGAGAAGCTAAATTAACTGAATTACTAGCAAAAATCCACACCTTAGAGGCAAAACATAAACACATCCAGACAGCTGCAGTAGAACAAGAACTATTTAAAATAAGGACACTACAAATATGCCGTAAATGCAGTTATGAATCGGGGAACAATTGCGGCAGAGCATTACGGGAAATACAAGCAAAGACATATATACCTTCTGTCAATAATAGAGACGGAATAGAGGTCCAAATGCCAGAACAAATTGCAGAAACCTTTGGTGATTTCTACTCCAAACTTTACAACTTAGATGTATGTACAACATCCTCCCCCTTGAAGATAACAAATGGGACAAGACAGGGCTGTCCATTATCTCCCCTGATATTTGGGGGGGGGGGGGGGAATACACCATAAAATAGTAGCGTACGCTGATAATTTGCTATTTTCAATAACAAATCCGACAGTGTCAAATTTTCAAATTTCACATTTTTAAATAAACTGTAGCAAATCAGAAGCTTTAATGATATCAATCCCAAAGGAAATATCAAAAGGAATCAGCCTAGGTTATAAATTTAAATGGGCAACCCAAAGCCTGAAATATTTGGGAACAAGGATGGCAGTGACCCCCAAAAAAATGGGTAAAACACGTGAAATACTAGAGAAATGGAATAAGGGAATGTTCTCCTGGTTTTGAAGGAGTAACATTATTAAGATACTGCCCAAAATGTTGTATCTTTTCCAGTCAATTCCGATTTACGATGCCGGGAATCTTTTTTATAAATTTACAAACTATAATTACAAAATGTATATGGGCAGGCAAAAAACCGAGAATTATAAAGTCACTGCTGTCCCGACCAAAACAATACGGGGGTACCAGACATTTATAAATATTACCAGGCAGTCCCCCTAGGCCGATAACTTGATTGGTGTAGACATAAAAACATGAAGATAGGGCCAAATCTAGAGCAAGCTCAATGCAAAGAATTATTGAGTAGAGCACCCTGGTGTTATAAAGAAGTCGCAGGTGATACTAAAAAACACCCAACAATAGGAACTACTTTACAGATCTGCCATAGATTATTTTCAAAGAAACAAATATCTACGTATAACCTCTCACTAACACCAATATTGGGGAACCCCAGATTATACAGGAAGGACCCTTTAAGGCGTTGATGGAGAGAGGGGTATATCAGATTTCACATTTCAGAAGCCAGGGCAACTGGTTAACAATGAACTGATGAAAAAAATAGACTTTACTAGCTAGAGTTTTGGCAAGCAGCACAATTAACATACTTTTTGAATACTCAAATAAAGCTTGGCCATTGGGAGCAAGAGATGACACCTTTTGAGAAACATTGTATGGGAAAAGAACTAATTACGCATACAATATCCAAAATGTAATTTTCCCCATTTCTGAATAAAGGGAAACTGGTTATTTTCTGGTGGTCTACTTGAGTAGATACTTGATAACGCATACATTTTGGATATTGTATGCGTAAGATATATTTGGGTAATATCTATGGATTTTTTCTGGAGTTCTATACCATTGAGTCAGAATTTTGTAGTTACTTTCTTGCATTTTCGTACATGTTGTTACATGTACGAAAATGCAAGAAAGTAACTACAAAATTCTCAATGGTATAGAACTCCAGAAAAAATCCATAGATATTACCCAAATATATCTTCCATTGAGTCAGAATTTTGTAGTTACTTTCTTGCATTTTCGTACATGTTGTTACATGTACGAAAATGCAAGAAAGTAACTACAAAATTCTCAATGGTATAGAACTCCAGAAAAAATCCATAGATATTACCCAAATATAAAAAGCGAATGTTAGAGATGCAGGACAGATGGTCCATATCTTGTGGACCTGCCCCGGAATTAGGGGGTTCTGGGGGGGTGTCAGGAGGACAATCCAAAAATTTAGTGCGACAACCATATCAGAAGATCCAGCATTTTTCCTATTACATCTGTCACAGATACCCCTCTGGGGAGCAAACGGGAATTCATTGATACATCATCTGCTGAATGCTGCTAAAGCATGCATACCGCTTAAATGGAAACAAAGACAACCACCTACTTTGAGTATGTGGATGAGTAAGGTGGAAGAACTGAACAGAATGGAAGATCTGATATGGACAGTAGGAAAAAAAGAGAAATATACTGTAAAATTTGGACACCTTGATTCAGTCGGAAGGAGGTGTTGGATTAATGGGGGGGGGGAGGGGAAGAATAAGTAAATAAGGATCTAGAGGTATCAAAGGTGGGAGAAACAGGGAGAGGGATAAGATAATGTGGAAGGTCAGGAGGTCAGTGGAGGTGTTACCCCCCTTGGTCAGACACTAAGAAATAGTATACTGATGATGATTGGAACAGAGTCCTCCCCTGCGGAGCCCCCCCCCATCCTAATATGAACTGATATAGGTTTTGATGGGGCACGCTCCCCACGCTCTTCCTGGGGAAGGGAGAAGCGGGAAGTGAGGATTATTAGTGGGAAAGCTACCTGTTAAGATTCTGTTGTAACAGAAAGAGAAATTGTATTAGTACTGAGATTGTGTAATGTAACTGTTACTCTGATGTTGAGAGCAATATTATCTTTTATGTTATGTATATGACGAAATTGAAAAAAAAAAAGAAATAGCAGAAAGATTTCGCTTCTATCAGAGGCAGCAGCAGACAGGAAGCCTATGTGCTCGCCCTTCGTAGACTAGCCTCTACCTCTACCTCTACTGAGAGATAAGTTTGTTATGGGACTGAATTTTGAGTCAACACAAAAGGTTGTGTAGATAAGAAAATGTTCACAGAGTGATAACCTCTCAGTGTGGTCAGTAACGTGCTCGCTCCCTCTGGTTAGACTACAGGTCTGCGTGAGAACGCTGTGTATGTCTGTGTAGACTGCAAGGAGCTGTGATATCGTGGGTGTGTCTAACACCCCAGCACCTCCTCACTATCTGAAAGTTTGGTTTCAGGTAAGCTCTGCCCTGTCTGGATCCCGCCCCCTTGGCTAAGACGAAAACTTCACTAAAGACACTGAGTTTTCAAGCAAGCAGCTCAATATGACCCCTCTCAGCTCAGTGTGACCTAGATCCATCTATCCGTTCATCCCATCCCTCTCTCAGCTCAGTGTGACCTAGATCCATCCATCCGTTCATCCCATCCCTCTCTCAGCTCAGTGTGACCTAGATCCATCCATCCATCCGTTCATTCCATCCCGCTCTCAGCTCAGTCTGACCTAGATCCATCCATCCATCCGTTCATCCCATCCCTCTCTCAGCTCAGTCTGACCTACATCCAAACGTGCAAAATTGATTTGATGAATGGATGGATGGATAGAGGACAGTTTGATACGTTCATCAAATCCCGTTCGCACGTATCAGAATGTCCTATATCCATCCATAGATTCATCAAATCTATTTAGCTCTTTTTAGTCTGACCTGCATTCCCTTTATCTTTATAGCTAAATTTGATGATATAGCTTGATTTGATGAATGGATGGATTCATCCATTCATCAAATCCATTTAGCGCGTATTAAACTCTCCTCTATTTATCCATCCATTCATCAAATCACTTTGATTTTGTCCTACATTCATCCATCCATTCATCAAATGCCTTTCACATGTATTAAACTGTCCTATATCCATTCATCAAATCTCCTTGGCACGCATAAGACGCATATATCCATCCATCCATTCATCAAATCACTCTCTCAATTCAGTCTGACCTACGTCCATTGGATGTAGGTCAGACTGAGCTGAGAGAGGGATTTGATGAATGGATGGATGGATATAGGACATTCTGATACATGCGAAAGGGTTTTCATGAATGGATGGATTGATGTAGGTCAGAGTGATAAGAGCTAAAGGGATTTGATGAATGAATAGATGGATATTGGACAGTCTGATCTGTTCATCAAATCACTTTCGCATCAGTCTGACCTACATCCATCCATGCATTCATCAAATTCCTTTCTCACGCATCACACTGTTCGCCAAATCACTTTCGCAGGTGTGGATGTAGATCAGACTGAGCTGAGAGAGGGATTTGATAAATGGATGGATGGATGTAGGACATTCTGATACATGCAAAAGGGATTTGATGAATGGATCGATGAAGGTCAGACTGAAGTGAAAGAGAGATTTGATGAATGGATGGATTGATGTAGGTCATACTGATAAGAGAAGAGCGAAAGTGATTTGATGAATGGATGGATGGATAGAGGAGACTTTGATACGTGCGAAAGGGATTTGATGTATGGATGTAGGTCAGACTGATAACAGTGAAAGTGAATTAATGAATGGATGGATGGATATAGGACAGTTTGATCTGTTCATCAAATCCTTTCACACGTATCAGACTGTCCTAATATCCATCCATTCATCCAGTACCTTTCACTATTATCAGTCAGACCTACATCCATATTAAACTCTCCTCTATCCATCGGTCCATCCATCAAATCACTTTAGCTGTTATCAGTTTGTCCTACATTCATCCATCCATTCATCAAATCCCTTTCACACGTATCAAAGTCTCATCTATCCATCCATCCATTCATCAAATCTCTTTTGCACGCATCAGACTGTCCTATATCCATCCATTCATTCATCAAATCCCTCTCTCACCTCAGTCTGAACTACGTCCATTAAATTACTTTCGCACGTGTGGATGTAGGTCAGACTAAGCTGAGAGAGGGATTTGATGAATGGATAGATATAGGAAAGTCTGATAAGAGCGAAAGTCATTTGATGAATGGAGGGATGGATATAGGACAGTTTGATACGTGTGAAATGGGATTTGATGAATGGATGGATGGATATATGTAGGTCAGACTGATAAGAGAAAAAGGGATTTGATGAATGGATGGATGGATGTAGTTCAGACTGATAACAGCGGATGGATGGATGAATATAGGACAGTCTGATACGTGCGAAATGGATTTGATTAATGGATGGATTAATGTAGGTCAGAATGATAAGAGCGAAAGGGATTTGATGAATGGAGGGATGGATATCGCACAGTCTGATCCGTGCATTAAATCACTTTAGCTATAATCATTCTGACCCACATACTTCCATCCATTCATCAAATCCCTTTCTCGCGTATTAAACTCACCTCTATTTATCCATCCATTCATCAAATAACTTTGGCTGTTATGATTTTGTCCTACATTCATCCATCCATTCATCAAATCCCTTTCACATGTATTAAACTGTCCTATATCCATCCATCCATCCATCAAATCTCTTTTGCATGCATAAGACTGTCCTATATCTATCCATCCATTAATCAAACCACTCTCTCAATTCAGTATGACCTACGTCCATCCATCCGTTCATCAAATCACTATCGCACCTGTCGATGTAGGTCAGACTGAGCTGAGAGAGGGATTTGATGAATGGATGGATAGATATAGGACATTCTGATACATGCGAAAGATGAATGGATGGATGGATGTAGTTCAGACTGATAACAGCGAAAAGGATTTGATGAATGCTTGCCCATATAGGAAAGTCTGAACCGTTCATCAAATCCTTTCAAACCTATCAGACTGTCCTTTATCCATCCATCCATTCATCAAATCCCTTTTGCGCGTATCAGACTGTGCTATTCCTTTTCTATATCTATCCATCAATCACCTCCCATACCATCCTATCCCACTGGCAAACATCATGACAAGGACAGGAGGCACATAACAGGACACACAATAAGTAAAATCTCTAGCGCAAACCAATGGGGGTACATAAGAGGTCACATGGCATGGGCACAAAGCAGGGAACATTACGGGGCACACAGCAAGGTTTATTATATACAGCAGGGCACATTATTAAGCACTTCATGGTGCATCACCGGGGCACAGAGAACATAAGGTGCTTCACAGCAGGGCATGGGGCGAACATTAGGCACACAAGGTGGCACATTACAGGGTTGTACCCAGCAGTGCAAACCCCCCCTTAGTTCAATTTCCCGTAAGTGTAAACTCCCCCTGCAAGGGGGGGGTTTGCACTGGGGGCGGTTTGCAATGATGGCTGGTGTGTACTGGGGGGGTTTGGAAAACCCACTGCAGTGAAAAAACACACCTTATTGAATTAGGGGAGACTCATGGTGGGTGGAGGAGACTGAGGTACCCTCTACACCACCTGGCCCTTTCTGTCTGCCGGACAGCGTTATCTCACTCCCGCCTCATGGCCACCGAAAGCAGCGATGCATGTAGCATGAATATCTCTAACAGCACGCTAATCAACGCCGACCACTCTTTTCTTATCGTCCGTCCCATGTGATGTCATGTACATGCACCTGGGGTGGATGGGAGAGAAGGAAGAGTCATTCCGCCCCTGCCTTTTTCACGCATCACTCTGTCAAATTTCTCCTATATCCATCCATTCATCCACCCCCCTTGTCATGCATCATTATTTGCCATGTGTCCTATATGACTCAGTTCATCCATCCCATCCCTCTCTCATGCAGCATAGTATCCTATTTCTATCATATACATTCATCCATTCATCTTATCGCCCGAAGACGCATCAGTATTTACTCTGTCTCCTATATAAATTCCATCAAATCACTCACTCTACCAGCATTGTTTTCTAAAAACTCCCATCCATCTATCCATTCATCTTATCCGTCTTCAATGGATTAGTGTGTTCAAGTTCTATTATATACATCCATCCTGTACCTTTCTTACACGTGATTCTGTCCTAATTCTATTATATACATCCATCCATCTGCTAACACTGTCAAGCATCAATCTTTGTTATCCACCCATCTTTTCATCTTATTCTTCTCTAAAAAAATCTTTTTTTAAATGTCTGTTATATACATTCAACGCATCATTCTGTTGTATTTTTCTGCAGACCAGTATTAAGCGGACTAGTTTAATGGTGTGTACGCCTATGGGACCGTTGTCCGTTGGACCAAATTTTTAAAACTTGCTTTAAAATGTGTCCAATGGATGTCTAAATGGTTGTATGGTTAGTACAAAAAAACCATACCAAAAATGCACTCATGCTCGTAATCAAGTCTACGTAAGCTTTGAAGCATTGAGCACGTCGTTATGTTCTACGTCACCGCGTTCTGATCTGCTCGGATTTTTGTCTGACGGTGGTACGCACCGTTCAGACCGATCTGATCGTGTGTACAGGGCCTTATATTCACTCATCCCTCATTTGCTTCGATGGTTTCGCATCATCAGTGAAGGAGTTGTTTTATTTTATTTTATTTTTTCCTTTTCATTCTTTTTTCTTTTTTTTTTTTTTTTTTTTAACAAACATATGTCTAGGCCGGCAACATGTATTCTATTCCATGTACGTCCCTTCCACCATGTCAATCTCTGGCCATTTACTAGGGATCAGCCTTTTGGCCGCATTGAGCAAGTGCGGGACTAGGGAGTTTTTGTACCTTTTAATACTGTCTTTTCCTCCATGGAAAAGAACTATCCATGGATCCATCTTGATTTTTTCCCCCGTAATCTCGTCTATGAAACCTATAATCGTCTCCCAATATTTTCTGATTTTGGGACATTCCCACCATAAGTGGGCCATTGTGCCTATGGATCTGTATCCCCTCCAGCACTCTGCTGATTGTTCTTCTTTATATTTACTTAATTTGTCTGGTGTAATGTACAATCTAGACAGACATTTGAAATTCATTTCTGCCGTCCTAATATCTATCGCTGAAGTGTGTGTCAGTTTCAATATTTTTTTTATTGTGCCCTTGTCCCTTTGTGACCCTAACTCTCTTTTTTACATTTTTTAATAAAAGGGGGTACCTCCCGCTCTTCCGCCTTCAGTAAGATCTTATATAATTTTGAGATCGTTCCTTTAGGACTTTCTGTAGAGCATAGTTTTTCCAGATCGGTTAACTGTTCTCCTGTCCTTAAGGGTTGTGGTCATTTTAATGTGAAGTGTCTGAGCTGTTGGTACCTCCATTTATTTATATTCATAAAAAAAATCATCCTTTATAATTTCTCTCAATTGTGCCGTGTCTTTTTTTATCCAGTTTCCTCCCACTGAGACTTTACCTGGTTCAAAATAATCGTTATCCTTTAGTGCTATAAAAGGTGAATTATATTCTTTGTCAATTCTTTTGTGTATAGTGTCCCAAATATTAAGTGCGTTCCTTGTGATCTCGTTGTGTGGTTAAACCCAGAACCCTGCTTTGAGGGGGGTTCCAGATTATTTTTTCTAATTTTACCTCTGATAGTGCATTTTCTATAGTGATCCACCGTTTTTCTTTATTTCCTCTAGCCCATTCCACTACTCTCGATAACACAACAGCGTCATAATATTTTTTGATATCAGGGACTGCCAACCCTCCCTTCTCTTTTGGTTGTTTTAAAACCTGGAGCGATATTCTATGCTTCTTATTCCTCCAAATGTATTTCATAATCAGATTTTTAAAAGTTTGGAGCAATACATTTGGTAGAGTAATGGGGAGCATCTGGAATTTATATAAAATTTTAGGTATGAGAACCATCTTGCAGAAATGAATTCTGCCAATCCATGATATTGGCCTGTGCTTTACCCTTGTTATTTCAGCTTTAATTTCATCTAAGAGAGGGATATAATTTATCTCATAGATTTTTTTAATTGAGTTTGTTAACTTAACCCCTAGATATTTAAGATTTTCTACCCACGGAAATTGGTACTTGGCTCTAAGTTCTTGTTCCTCTGCTCTAGATGTATTTATGTTCAAGACTTCTGTTTTAGTTATATTTAGTTTAAAGTTTGATATTTCTCCGTATTGGCAACATATTTCCAGAAAATTTGGGATTGATGTTTTAGGATTAACTACGTAAAAGAGGACATCGTCCGCAAAGGCAGAGAGCTTATGTTCCCATCTTTTATTTTTACTCCTTCAATTTCTGGGCTTCCGCGTATCCTGGCCAGCAGGGGTTCAAGTGATAATACAAATAACATTGGTGACAGGGGGCATCCTTGTCTTGTTCCATTTTTCATTTTGAACGCTTTGGGAGAGACTTCCATTTATTTTTATCCTTGCTGTCGGGGCCTCATTATCGTCTGTCCAAAACCCATTTCTTCTAGTGTGTTTAACATGAGTCCCCAGTCTACCCTGTCGAACGCTTTTTCGGCGTCTATCGACTCCAGACTGGGGAGCCCATTTTCTTTCATTTTTTGAAGGACAAGAAGGGCCCTTACCCCATTGTCTCTTCCCTCTCTCCCCTGAATGAACCCCGTCTGGTCAGGATGTACTAGTTTTGTCATCTCCTGTTTCACTCTTCCGGCCAGTATCTTAGCGAATATTTTGGTATCAATATTCAGCAAAGCAGGTTTTGCCATCATTTCCTTCCTTGGGGATGACGGTAATAGTCGCCTCTGCTGCTTCTCGGCTTAGCTGGTAATCTTTCCCTAGTCCATTAAAGTACTGACAGAGTCTAGGAATAAGTATCTCCTTACATTTTTTGTAGTATAAGACAGTAAAGCCGTCCGGGCCTGGGCTTTTTCCTAACGCTGAATCTGCAAGAGCAATCTTAATTTCGTTTTCTGTGATGGGCCTATCCATCGATAATGCGTCATTTTGACTGCATTTTGGGACACTCGCTCGTTTTAGAAAATCTTTTATTTTATTCTCCTTCTCTCCCTGTTTCCACTCCCTCTGTTCCACTGCGTTTAACTTCTCATAGTAAGCTCTAAACTGTTTCCCCTTTTTCATTTTTATTTTTTTCTATATAGTTTCTTGTTTT
Organism: Rana kukunoris; assembly: GCA_029574335.1. Taxonomy (NCBI): domain Eukaryota; kingdom Metazoa; phylum Chordata; class Amphibia; order Anura; family Ranidae; genus Rana; species Rana kukunoris. The sequence continues at coordinate 35,425,725 of CM056058.1, forward strand.
TTTTCCCGAACCATCCTGGCCAGATGTTTATTTGTTTTGTTTCCCCACAATATACCTTTCTTTTGCGTTCTCTTGAGTTCTCTTTTTGTTTCTTGGTCTATTAGCTCTTTTAGTTCGTTTCGTTTGATCACTAGGGCCTGGAATGTCTCTCGTTGCTTTACTGATTTTTTATGTTTTTGCTCCAGGTTTAATATTTCTTCTATTATTTTTTCTTTTTTCTTTTTTGCAACTTCTTTCTTTTTTTTTCCTTGTCCCTTCTGAAATCAAGATCCCTCTTATCACCGTTTTGTGTGCGTCCCAGAGTGTTGCTCCCGATATTTCATCTGTGTAAAATAGTCCTCTAGCTCCTTTTTGATCCTCGCTAAGCTACTCTCGTCCATCATTAGTTCCTCGTTAAGCCTCCAATTCTGGAATATTTTCTGGTTTCCTCGAATACTAAGGGAGACACTTATTGGGGCATGATCCGAAAGTGTCATGGCCCCTATGTCCGCCCCCTCCACCATCTCCAAACAGCTATGATCCACAAAAATGCGGGAGTAGCTACCATGTACTGGGGAATAGAACGTATAATCCCGCTGTCCCGGGTTGAGGACTCTCCAAACATCTATCAATTGGCTTCTGTAGAGGCTATTTTTTATCTTTTTTAAGAGTGTTTTTTTTCCCCTTGTGTCTGAGAGTGGTCTTACCTATCCTCGGGTCAAAACAGAAGTTTAGATCTCCTGCCAAAATTACCTTCCCTTGTGTGAAGTCTTTCAGTTTTACTAAAACTAATGTTTCCACGAGATATTTTATCGGATGGGCATTTGGAGCGTAAATATTCGCCAATGTACATTCCATCCCTTCCAGTTTCCCTTTAAGGAAGAGAAATCTCCCGTCTGAGTCTACCAACCGGTCTACTAATGTGAACCGCAACCGGTCTACTAATGTGAACCGAATTCCTTTGGCAAAGCCAATAGCTACTCCTCTTGCCCGTTTGGAGATGGTGTCTCCATTACTAGTCTGATGAATATAGCTTAATGTTGGACTCTATTGAAAGGTGTGTTTCCTGCAGGAAGGCCACGGTTGTTCTTAAGCTTTTCAGTTCCTTTATGATCTTGTGTCTTTTTGTTGGGCTATTAAGACCTTTCACGTTATATGACAAGAATTTAATTATCTGCATCTTTTCCTCTCTTTTTATTTTTTATTTTTTTTATGCTTGCTCTTTCTCTTTCTCTTCTACACTTCTATCCTGAGATGGTACCTCTACCCGCCCTCCCTCCCCCTCCCTTCCCTCTTGTTCCCTCCCCACCTTCCCTCCTCCCCTCCCTCCCCTCCCTCCCCTCCCTCCCCTCCCTCCTCCTCCCCTCCCCTCACCCCCTCCCTCCCTCCATCCCTCCCCCCTCGTTGGCCTTCTATCGGCCTCTGGGCTTGGGTTTGGGTTTGGCTCAGATCTCTCTAGGTGGGGCCTGGGATAGGACCCCCCCTCCCCATTTCTGGGGGGGAGAGAGATGCCTGTCGTCACCTCGTCGGTTAGTAACATCACCTAGCCCCTCCCCTTCTCTCCCTCCTCCCCCCCTACTCCCAGCCAGGGAGATCCGGGATTTGAATGTCCATTCTACTGCAAAATGTTTTAAGATCTTCCGGGAATCTAAGAGTGGCAGATTTTCCTTCTTTGATTCCTATTAGGCAGGCTGGGAAACCCCAATTATATTTAATTTTCTGGGTTATCAGCTGGGTCAGCAGAGGCTTTAATAGTCGACGCCTAGCCAGTGTTTCTGGCGCCAGGTCTGAAAAGATTTGGAGTTCTGATCCCCTGTAAGCCTGCGGTGGATTTCCTCTTAAGTTTTTCCAAATCTTTTCCTTTTCTTCAAACTCCCTAAATCTCACTATAACGTCTCTTGCCCTCTCAGTGTCCGTTCTTCGGGGGTTCCCAACACGGTGGACTCTATCTATCCTAATTGGAACCTCTGGAGATCTTTCTAATAATGGGTTAAATATTTCCTGCATCTTCTTTCTCAGCTCCTCTCCCTGCTCTTCCGGTATTGATTTAATTCTTAAATTTTTTCTCCGATTTCTATTTTCCTGGTCTTCCAGTTTATATAAAATCTGTCTCTGCTGTAATTTTATCTGATCTATTTGCTCTTTTAGATGTACTGATTCTTGTTCTTGCTTTTCCGTTTTTTCTTCCACTGACTCTATTCTGGAGAGGAGATGTCCTTGGTCTGTCCGTAATGATTGTATTTCCCCCTTGATGGCATTTTCCAGGCTCAGTAACATTTCTGCCATTTCGCTGTTTGATGGGCCTTGTTCTTCTGATCTTTGTTCGTCTGTCCAGCTATGCTCTAGGTCTTTATCCAATACTCCTTCTTCCCTTAGTTCCAGAGGTTTTTCCTTCAAGGTCTTATTTTGAGTATTCTTATTGTCCACCTTTTTGTCTTTGGTTATTTGTTGTTGTTGTTTTTTTGTGTCCTGCGTTCGTTAGTCATATATTGTCTGATAGAGCTTGTTGCTGTAGAGTTCGTTAAAGCATTGGGAGGAGTTTTTGGGGGGCCCCCCTTTGTGGACCTGCTCGTCATCCTTTGCATAGTATACACTTTTCTTCGAATTCTCTTCCCCAGTTTGCTCTCTTGAGTCTTTCACTCCTATTTCAATCTACTCGGTCTTAGAGATCTTAGAGGGTCTTAGGGCATCTCTTTTAATCCCTTTTCGCACTTTGTTCCCTATAGACCGGCAGGGGGGCCAGGGAGAACAGGGGGGGCTCTAGGGAGTATCTCTTGTTGTCCCATTTAAATTTAACTCCCCGCCTCTCTCTTCCCTTCTTTTTCCCCCAAATCCCTATACGCTTCCCCTATGGCTCTCAGCTTTCCCCTTCTTACTTCTGGGTCAGACTCTAAATAATATTTCCCCCGACTGCGACTATGGCAGGGTTTTCTTGGCCTCCCCTTCCCGTTCTGTGTTCAAGAGGTCAGCATGTGTGTGCGATTAATATTGCATATTATATTAATATGGCAATACAGTTTGAGGGTGTCAACAAGTTCAAAAAGTGCCTATAAACACGGAACTTTCAGAAATACCTGAGAACATTTCATATAAGAGTATTTTATATCTCTCCTTATGATTCCATATGATTCCATATATGCAGTAGGGTGTTGTTTCCCTTCTTCTGATCACTTTTCATTTCATGAGTCTCCACTTTTATATTTCATTTGTTTATAAGCGAATATGGAGAAAATGACATACCTTCTGGGCAGGTCGGCGACTTATGGAGAAAATGACATACCTTCTGAGCAGGTCAGCGACTTACAGCAGCCCATGTGGGTGTCTTCCAGGGAATTGTCTATGAGCTTACCTTTCCCCCTTTCCTCCGAGACCTTCAAACTATAGCTCAACCGGCAAGGCAGTAGTGATAGGGAAGGGGTTAAGTAAACATCCTGCTCTGTTCACTATGTAGCCTGCTGCTGCTCGTTTTGCCTGGAAATCCGCGATCTTCAAATTGGAGTCCCTGGTCTAAGCACCGGGAGCGCTCGAGGGGGGAGAGGAGAGGAAAAGAGGAGGTCGGTGTGTGCGCGTTCGCTACTGCAGCGTGCGGCTCGGCTTGTCCCTCTGCATGCCGAGCAGCTAACGGGGCCGTCTACGGGTGAAGCGGTGCTCTTCGCTTGCGTTGTTCGCATCTCCCGGCTTTCCTCTGCCCTTCCGCCCGGTCCATCCACTCCTCTAGACGGTCCCGTGGCTCCTCCCACCTACAGATGCGTCACGCCATCTCTCCCCGTGGTGTCTTTTATTAAATCTATAGTATGTTTTTCTTAAAATTTGATTAATAAACAGATTTTAATTTTTCTACTTTTCAGAATGCCCACTTGCAGTTGCAGTTCAAATCACAGAACTAAGAATACTAAACTTCATTCATTTCCCCGCAATCGTGAGAGAATTAGACAATTTTTCTGAAGATTTCCAAGAAAAATGTGCGAAAAGACATCTGAAGAAAACAGCTTATCCTTCTCTAATATTAGAAAAAAAACCACTAAAATGGAATCTTCAGTTGGAACACATTTATTCTAAAGAAAGACGAACCGTAACTCATACATCTTCTGAATGCTGTTCATATATGCAACCGCTCAGACATCAACGGAATCTATTCATGAACTACATAATATGTCTAGGTGTTCATCAAATACAGTTAGTGACGTAGAGATGGTAATGTTTGATTATCTGGACTCCAGCTTGCTTGACAGTGTCGATAATGAACCTATGGATCACATCGATGAATCAGCAAATGAAGTTGGAATAGAAAATACCGTAAATCTCTACTCTAAATAATAAAAAAAAGAAGATAACACCAAGATACCAAATTCTTCATCGTGGGATCCAATGCAACCTAAAAAACGATAAAAACCAAAAAAAAAAAGACAAAGAACATTCTTATCGTCCTTCACAAGAAGAGGAGGAAGACATGTTTTCCGACGAAATGAAATCATAGACGTTTAGATTTACAGGAAAAAGATGTTTCATATTTAGGTGTGTATGTTAACGATGCGGCCAATGTTTCAAATGAAAACACATTTTTGGTGTTTGAGCAATGCCTTGATCTATTATTGCTTCAATCAAAATGCTCAAAAATTCTGAATTGTCCTGGTAGGATAATCGGTCTTAAAAAATTTGTTCAAGGCTCGGCTTTAATTGTTTATGCGGAGTGCAGTAAACAACATAAATTTAAATTGTGGACAAGCCAACCCTTTGTTGGAAAAATGCCAGTTGGAAACTTGCTTATTTCTTCAGCAATAGTGTGTAGCGGTTCAAATTTTTTAAAAAGTAAAGAAATTTTTTTCTTTACTAAAAATGCATGGTATTTCCTCAACTACACATTACAAAAATCAATTTTTCCAACGATCGAACATCATTGGTTTAAATGAAAGAACAAAGAACATCCAAATAATAGCGAAGAACACAATAGCGAAGATTGGTGATGGTCAATGTGATTCACCTGGCTTCAATGCAAAGTACTGCACCTACACATTAATGGATGCAGAAACAGATAAAATTATTGATTTTCAAGTAGAACAATTGCAACCTGGTCGTACATCTGTTTCCTTTGAAAAATTAGCGTTTGTTAAGGCCTTGGACCGTGTTTTAAGTGATCAGGTTAAAGTAAAAGATCAGGTTAAAGTAAAAGTTATAGCAACTTTTTCTCTTATTATTTTTCTGATGGATACATGTCTGTACATGTATCCATCAGAAAAATAATAAGAGAAAAATACCCTGAAATTAGTCACGAATTTGACGTATGGCATATGGCAAAATCAATTGGAGGTAAAGGATGCCGCTGCCGGAGAATATTCTGATGGACGGACTCCTGGTTGACATTGGAAGTGCCTATAAGGCCCCGTAAACACGAGGAGACATGTCCGACATGTCAGCGGACCGTTTTAATCGGACATGTCTCCTGGGAGCTTTTGATCTGATGTGTGTACGCAACACCAGACCAAAATCCCCAAGGACAGAGAACGCGGTGACATAGAAAACAACAACGTTCTCAAACACAGAAGTGCAATTCTTCCACGCATGCGTCGAATGAATTGGGTGGGATTTTTGGGAGAATGGTTACACATCATAACCAGCGGACATGTCCGATTAGGTTTACTAACCATGGGACATATTCCAAGGGACATATTTCTGGCGGCATGCTAATAAACTTTTGTTCGTTTGAAACCGGTCCGCTAAGCAGGAAATCAGTTTGGTCGGCCGTACACACGATCGGACATGTCAGTGAAAACTGGTCCACGGATCAGTTTCATCGGTCATGTTTGGTCGTGTGTACAAGGCCACAGATTTACTTGCGCTAGGATTAATTACGATTTCAGCCATCAGGCTGTAATAGGCTTCCAAAGCCTATCCCAGCAATGCACGGGGGGTGCGTTCCTTGGATCAGAATGACCGGCGTTTCAGACAATTAAGTTCAATGATTATGGTTACAGTTAAACAGGTTGGTTGAGGCGTCATCTATGGTTGGAGAAGACATCGAGGGACGGAAGAAGCGGGATGACTAGCCACAGGAGGTAAGTTTCAGGCGGGGGGTGGTTGGTGAATTTTACAGTGAAAATTAGCAGAATTTAAATCGGGCAAAGTGGCGACAATTGATGGGCACGGTGGCGACAATTTATGGGCACAACAGCTACAATTGACGGTCACAGGGGTGATAATTGAGGGGCACAGTGGTGATAGTTGAAGGGCACAGTGTCTGCGTTTAATGTCATGGCATAGTGTTGGCAAATGATGGGCACAGTAGATGTGTTAGATGGGCACAGTGAGGCCCATCAAAACAATTTAGAGCACCAGCCGCTTATTAAATCTAACATACTAATATGCAGGAGAAATGCATTTTCTGTGTTGGATTTCGGCTGCACTACAGATGTATGTGGACATGAGTGATGGCTGATTTTTAAAAGTTATGCAGCTTAGCCATTTTAAATATGATTTTAGCATACATTAGTCAGGTTTGCGCCAAAAAATATTGCAATATGAACGCATGGTTTCAAAAAATTAGATAAGGTGTGAAAGTGACTCAAAGTGATAGGTGAAACTCCTGCGCTGAAATGGGTGAAAAGGGATTGGACCGTGGGAAAGGGGCCGTGGGAAAGGGGCACGGGAGGTATACTGCAGCAAACAAAGAATAGGTGCACTGCTGCCGCTGTTTGGCTAGATGTTGATCCGCCGATACTCAAACGATGGTGTTTGAAACAAAAATAGGAGGGCACATCGCATAATACCGCTAAATAAAGATTTAATAAACAAAGCACAAAATAAAAACTCACATAAAGTCAGCTGAGGCGGTCATACAGCCGGGCGTCCTATTCCGCAGACCCTATTTAAACTCAGACCAGTATCCAAGTGCTATCCCCTGATGAAGTCACGTGGTGTGACGAATACGCGTCGGGATTGGAGCACTGGACCCTTTACACCTGACGAACGGTAGACGAGCTTGCTGCTCGTGGATGTATGACCGCCTCAGCTGACTTTATGTGAGTTTTTATTTTGTGCTTTGTTTATTAAATCTTTATTTTGCGGTATTATGCGATGTGCCCTCCTATTTTTGTTTCAAACACCATCGTTTGAGTATCGGCGGATCAACATCTAGCCAAACAGCGGCAGCAGAGCAGCACCCGACGAGCTCGCTGCTCGTGGAGATAGGCACCCCCTTTCTCCACTCTGTGTAAGTGCACATCTTTTGATTGCTAGCAGGAATCCCTCCAGTGGTGACAGGACTACTCTATGTTTGTTTTTTTGTTCCCCTTCCATGCACCATCGGATTTGAGGCTTCCATTCATCAAGAGTTTGATGCCCTATCTTTCTGGCTATATCAGATAGCCTTGAGGTAAGCTGATAGGATCACTAGAGGTGTGGGCTGCACGGAACATCTCCTTTTGACTTCACACCAGATTTCACTTGCTGCACCGAGGTGCATGATTAAGTTGGACTCTCTTCTTTTATTTGGTTTTGTCTGCAGGACTGAGTTTGACCATGCATTCTATTATGTCGACCACACATCTTTATAGATGACACGGTCACTGTTATTTACTGTTACTTTGTTCACATTGTGTTTTATAGAATTTTTTCTATATATTTATACATTTTTGTAACTTATTGTATTCACCTAGTTTACTATTTCACTTCCCCTTTCCCATCACCCTTTAGGCATCACCACCACAGCGCAAACAATATCACTTGTTGTAAGGTGTGAAAGTGTTGTTTGTAAAAAAGATATAAGACAAATTTAAAAGCAAAATAATATTTGGTATATACCTGTTTGCATCCCTTGTGTATTCTCTCTTCGAGTATTCGGAGTGCTCTGACATCTGGTACATTAAGATTATTTTATTAAGACAACGCTCATTATGTCATTATTCATTATGTCATTATGTCATCAACAATTCGTCATTATTCGTCAATTCGTCATTTCTTCTAATAAAGTCTTCACGTCCTCCAAGTTTCCACAACATTGGGACTCCACATGTGTCGGCATCGGTCTACAAAATGCCGAAAATTCACATATACACCAGTTAGTATGACAAATTCTGATCTCTGCTGGTTCCTCTACAGATCTTTCTGGTGATCGATGCCTTTTTAAAGGTTTAACTGGAAATGCAGGAGGATCTTCTGCGCCAGGCTGTTTATATTTATTAGCCAATCTTTTTTTTAGATTAATTAAATCCTAAATGGAAAACAAAACCAAATTCATAACAATAATGTGAAATAAATATGTTAAATATATATAAATAAGTTTAACCACTTAGCAACCACCTGCCGAAAAATAACGGCGGCAAGGTGGTTGCTTAACTCTGGGATCACGTTATATAACGTGATTCCAGAGTCGCGCTCCCGCGCGCCCCCTGGGGCGCGCACACGGGAATGTCCGTGACCGCCGGGTCCAGAGGACCCGGCGGGTCACGAATCACGGTAAATCGCCGCTGATAGCGGCGGTTTACCACGTGATCGCGCCGTCCAATGACGGCGCGATCAGATGTAAACAGACCGGCGTCATTTGATGACGCCGGTTCCTCCCTCCTCTCTCTGTACCGATCGGTACAGTGTGAGAGGAGAGGGGAGGGAGCGGATGGCAGCGCCAGTGCTGCGGGATGGATCTGTGACAAATGTAGTCACAGATCCATCCATCCATCCCTCCCTGCTCAGCCATCCCTGCTGCACATACTCTGCAATGCTGGGCAATACTCTGGGGGGGGGGGGCAATACTCTGGGGGGGGGGGCAATACTCTGGGGGGGGGGCAATACTCTGGGGGGGGGGGGCAAAACACTGGGAGGGGGGCAATACTCTGGGGGGGGGGGGCAATACTCTGGGCATACTCTGGTGGGCATACTCTGGTGGGCATACTCTGGTGGGCATACTCCGCAATACTCTGGGCATACTCTGGGCATACTCTGGGCATACTCCCGCAATACTCTGGGCATACTCCCGCAATACTCTGGGCATACTCCCGCAATACTCTGGGCATACTCCCGCAATACTCTGGGCATACTCCCGCAATACTCTGGGCATACTCCCGCAATACTCTGGGCATACTCCCGCAATACTCTGGGCATACTCCCGCAATAATCTGGGCATACTCCCGCAATAATCTGGGCATACTCCCGCAATACTCTGGGCATACTTCCGCAATACTCTGGGCATACTTCCGCAATACTCTGGGCATACTTCCGCAATACTCTGGGCATACTTCCGCAATACTCTGGGCATACTTCCGCAATACTCTGGGCATACTTCCGCAATACTCTGGGCATACTTCCGCAATACTCTGGGCATACTCTGCAATACTCTGGGCATACTCCCGCAATACTCTGGGCATACTTCCGCAATACTCTGGCATACTTCCGCATACTGGGCATCCGCAATACTCTGGGCATACTCTGCAATACTCTGGGCATACTCCGCAATACTCTGGGCATACTCCGCAATACTCTGGGCATACTCCGCAATACTCTGGGCATACTCCGCAATACTCTGGGCATACTCCGCAATACTCTGGGCATACTCCGCAATACTCTGGGCATACTCCGCAATACTCTGGGCATACTCCGCAATACTCTGGGCATACTCCGCAATACTCTGGGCATACTCCGCAATACTCTGGGCATACTCCGCAATACTCTGGGCATACTCCGCAATACTCTGGGCATACTCTGCAATACTCTGGGCATACTCTGCAATACTCTGGGCATACTCCGCAATACTCTGGGCATACTCCGCAATACTCTGGGCATACAGCGCCCCTGTCCCCGTGAGCTCGCATGCAGAAGCGAACGCATACGCAAGTCCCGCCCACATATGAAAACGGTGTTCAAACCACACATGTGAGGTATCGCTGCGAACGTTAGAGCGAGAGCAATAATTTTGGCCCTAGACCTCTTCTCCAACTAAAATTATGTAACCAGTAAAAATATTTAAAGCGTCACCTATGGGGATTTTTAAGTCGCAAAGTTTGGCGCCATTCCATGTGGCCACGCTGTGTAAAAGTCCCACACATGGGGTATCGCCATACTCGGGAGGAATAGCAGAATGTGTTTTGGGGTGTAATTTGTGGTATGCATATGCTGTGTGTGAGAAATAACCCGCTAATATGAAAATTTTGTGGAAAGAAAATAAAAATGAAAAAAATCTTGATTTTGCAAAGAATTGTGGGAAAAATTACAACTTCAAAAAACTCACCAGGCCTCTTTCTAAATACCTTGGAATGTCTTCTTTCCAAAAAGGGGTCATTTGGGGGGTATTTGTACTTTTCTGGCATGTTAGGGTCTCAAGAAATGAGAGAGGATGTCAGTACATCAGATGTGATCAAATTGATAAATTTTCAGTAATTGGTACCATAGCTTTTAGACCCTATAACTTTCACCCACACTAAATAATATCTAATTTTTTTTTGTTTTGTTACCAAAGATATGTAGCAGTATACATTTTAGGCCAAATTTATGAAGAAAAATTACTTTTTTGCAAAATTTTATAATAGAAATGAAGAAAAATTCATTTTTTTACAAAATTTTCGTTCTTTTTTCATTTATAGTGAAAAAAATAAAAACCGCAGAGGTGATAAAATACCACCAAAAGAAAGCTCTATTTGTGGGAAAAAAAGGACAAAAATTTCATTTGGTTATAGTGTTGTATGACTGAGTTATTGTCATTCAAAATGTGAGAGCACCGAAAGCTGAAAATTGGTCTGGTTATTAAGTGGGTTTAAGTGCCCAGTAGTCAAGTGGTTAATTTAACTTTACATGTATTAACCACTTAAATAATGGTCCAGCATCATATGACGTACAGAGTGATATTTATAGTTTAATTTTTGGGTTGTTTTAGCGCAATTTTGTGTGCGGGAAAGTCCTAATTTATGGGTTCAGATATTACTTCATTTTTAGTGTCGGGTAAGGCCTCATTTAATGATGCTGATCTTACCGCAATTATGGGTGCGGGTAAGGCATCATTAAATGAGTGCTGGATATTACTGCATGTGCCGATAAGTCCTAATTTAATGGTGCTGATATAACCGCCATTGTGGATGCGGGTGAGGCCTCATTTACGGGTCCGGATATTACTGCAATTGTGGTTGCGGGTAAAGCCTCATTTTTGAGTCATTATATTAATGCAATTGTGCGCGCATTCGCCTGAGTTGTCAAAAATCATTGCACCGGCCCTACCCAAAACTATTGTCAGCACAAAAACATATACTGTAAGCAGCAGCACTAACCCCTATACTGTAAAGTAGACTAACCCCTATACTATACACTACTCAAACACTAGTTTAACAACTGTACTGCACACAACAGTCACCCCCTATATGTACACTACAATAATCACTATAGTATACACTTCACTAACCACTATAATGTACACTACATTAATCCTTATACTGCACCCGACAGTGACCCCATATTCTGTACACTACGCTTAGTACTATACTGTACACTAGTCAAACAAATGTAATGCAAACAAAAGTTGGAACCCTATTCAATACAATACACTAACCCCTTATAGTATACACTGCACTAACCACTATACTGTACACTACACTAACACATATATTAAACAATATAATTACCACTGTACTGTAGACTACACTAACCCCTATACTGTAGACAACACTAACCGCTATACTAATGAACTCTTTCACAATGTTCGGGTGGGGGGCTTCAAGTGTCCCCCCCCCCAACCCTTGGGAAAGACTTCAGGTCAGACTGTGTTGTGATAATAGAGAGTCTAGTAAGGTGTATGCTAATTTATCAGCAAAGATTATTGCCAGTTGGGCTGTTAGATAACACCAACACCACCCCCCCCCCCCCAACCCATTGTTCACAGAGAGACATTTAGGCTACTGCGAATGAGTTGAGCGAGAGTGGTTTATAAGAAGCTCTAATCCACAACACCACCAGACCTCATTCAATAGCAGTATTTCTTATATATGAAAAAAAAAATAACACACATGGGGCCAGATTCTCATATATATTCGGCGGCGTAGCGTACTAGAGCAAGTGCTTTATTCTCAAAGCACTTGCTCCGTAGTTTTCGCCGGCGTCTCGTAAATCGCCAAGCGTAAACCCGCGCAATTCAAATGGGGCGGCTTGGATTTAAATTAAGCCGGCCGGGGAAAAAGCCCAGTGCGCATGCTCCAAAGGACGTCACATTTTCTCAATGTAAACGACGTAATCGCAGCGTACGCCAGCCCTATTGAGAATCGACGTATGCAAACAACGTAAACGACGCACAACACGACGCGGTCCCGAGGCCATACTTAACATGGCATCCGACGGGACACGACGGCATCCGACGGGACCTCGTAAGGTTACTCCACATAGAAGCTGGGGTAACCTTACGCGAACGAAAACGATGTACGCGACGACGGGGCGGCGTAAAAGCTATCTAGAATCGGCGTACTACTTCATTTGCATATGCAAATGAAAAAACAATGCGAAGGCCACATAGTGGCCGGAGTTGTCATTACACCTACGATCCGAAAGTGTAATGCTTTTACACTTGTCGGATGTAGAAGCGTATCTATGCAAAAGTGATGCTCAGCATCACGCGCATAGATACGAGACAAAAAAAAAAGGCGATACGACGGGGTATCTGAGATACTCCGTCGTAACGCCTCTGAGAATCTGGCCCAAAGTCTAAATCAAACTTTTCACTATAAACAATTTTTGGAATGCTTACTTCATCAATTTCACTAGAAACAGAAACTCAACGGATTCTTCCTCGTGAATATTCTGAATGGTGTCCTTTTCAAAATTTAATAACACATTATTATTCATTTTAGTGTGCTTAATAAAAATATACTATTTCCTAAAGATTAAGGGCCAGATTCTCAGCGGCGCTACGCCTGCGTAAATGGATATGCGCGGCGTAATTGTAAATGTGCGCCTGCGTATCGATGAGCGGTAAACACAGAACCACGTACGCGAGAAAATCTTTTTCGTCTGAGCGGCGAAAATGCTTTAAGCTAGCGCGGCGTAGGCTGGAGAGCAACTACAGCAGCACCATAACGGACGAGCTGAGCAATCACACTTACTGGACAACACATTCGTATGCCAACATGCCAGGGGCAGTCATGGTCTTATCACTACTAATGTATGCAGAGGAAGAGGAGCATAGAAGGAGTATGAGGAGGGGGGAACGTGAGAGGATCCACCGAGCGCGCATAAGCCTCTTTGGCATGGGTGTTTCGGAGGTGTATCGCATCTTCAGATTTACCCCTGCTGCCATCCTGGAACTAACCACAGCCCTGCAGGATGACATCACCAGCCAGACATACCGCTCACATGCACTGCAGCCACTCATTCCAGCGTACAAGTGAGTGGTTGTAGCCACAGATGGCCCCGCTCCCTCCTGCACATATGTGGATGACACAAAAGATGCCCATGTTGGTGGACCCACACACTTGGCACATGTTCCCTTCCACCCCCACACATGCTACACAACAGATAGAATATAAAACACACTTACCTGTCCTCAGGGCTGTCTTTTCGGACTCATAGCCCCCAACTCCCTCAACCTGCTCCGTCTGCAGGCAGCGGACGACCACCTTCTCCTCCTCAGTCAGGCGGACGGTGCAGGGTGGGCCCCCTCCAGTGCCCCTGGCATGCCGAGCAATCGCAGCATGCTTGCCCTTCACGGGACGCAGCAGGTCATTTATTTTTCTTTGAATGTCTTGCGGTGTCCGGATCTCATGAGAAAGGGCATTCACTTGGCAAGCGACCTTCATGAGGATCTGATCCCTCCGGGACTTGCTGGTCCGGCACTGTCAGCACCATGGAGCCGCAAATCATATTTCTCCATTGCCCTGACAACAATGGCCCTCTCCTCTGGGGACACATTTTTCTTCCTCTTCTCCTTACCAACAGTAGTCATGGTCCTGCACAACGTTTTGCCATCACAATCAATAAAATGGGAGACGTTTGCGCTGCACGGGCGCATGTGTGGCCGCATTATATACCCTGCGCCGGCTAATCCTTGGGAGGCTTTGCACATGCGCAGAAGGCATCCACGTCACGGCGCGGGTCATCCACGTCACGGCGCATGCTCCGTTCGTCCCAGCCTGCATTTACATGGGGTCACGCTTCATTACAATGCAACACGCCCACTTCCCTCCTACTTTGTTGTTGTGCCGGATTACGCCAATGATTTTACGCGACGCAGGTGCATAGGGAATACGGTACTGGCCACTCCGCATTACGTCTGCGTAGTGCATCTGAGATGCGCAACGCCTACATAATTAGGCGCGCATCTACGAGAATCTGGCCCTAAAGATGTATAAATTATATAGTTATTTATTATTATTATTATTTTATATATATATATATATATAAAACAAACCTCAGCGCAAGAAGATATTGATCCTTCATCTTCAAGATCAGATGGTTCGGTAGTATCTAAATTTTGGGATTCCTGTTTAATGAATGTAATTATTATTATTTATTATTAAAACAATGATATACTGATAAACATATAATCCAAACATAAGTATATACAAAACATATGGGGCCAGATTCTCGTAGATGCGCGGCTAATTATGCAGGCGTTGCGCATCTCAGATGCACTACGCCGACGTAACACGGAGTGGCAAGTACCGTATTCCCTAAGTAAATGCGCTCCAAGATGCGCCTGCGTCGCGTAAAATCATGGGCGTAATCCGGCGCAACTCCAAAGTAGGAGGGAAGTGGGCGTGTTGCATTATAATGAAGCGTGACCCCATGCAAATGCAGGCCGGGACGAACGGAGCATGCGCCGTGACATGGATGACCCGCGCCATGACGTGGTTGACCCGCGCCGTGACGTGGATGCCTTCTGCGCATGCGCAAAGCCTCCCTACGATGCGCCGGCGCAGGGTATATAATGCGCCCACACATGCGCCCGTGCAGCGCAAACGTCTCCCATTTTTTAGAGAGTGACGGCGAAAGTTTGTGCTGGACAAGATGGCAACTGCTGTTAAGGAGAGGAGGAAGAAGAATTTCTCCCCAGAGGAGAGGGCCATTGTCATACGGGCCATGGAGAAGTATGACTCGCGGCTCCATGGTGCTGACAGTGCCCGGACCAGCAAGTCCCGGAGGGATCAGATATTAATGAGGGTGGCGTGCCAGGTCAATGCCCTCTCTCATGAGGTCCGGACACCGCAGGACATTCAAAAGAAAATGAATGACCTGCGGCGTCATGTGAAGGGCAAGCTGGCTGCCATAGCTCGGCATGCCAGGGGCACTGGAGGGGGCCCACCCTGCCCTGTCCGCCTGACTGAGGAGGAGAAGGTGGTTGCCCGCTGCCTGCAGACGGAGCAGGTAGAGGGAGTTGGGGGCTATGAGTCCCAGAAGCCAGCCGTGAGGACAGGTAAGTGTGTTTTCTATTCTATCTGTTGTGTACATGTATGGGGGTGGAAGGGAACATGTGCCAAGTGTGTGGCTCCACCAACATGGGCATCTTTTGTGTCATCCACAGATGTGCAGGAGGGAGCGGGGCCATCTGTTGATGCCAGGGCCCATCAGGATCCATCCCCTGAAGATACAGTCCCTCTGGCTGCCCCCCTGGAACAGGACTTGGAGGGAAGTGGGCACACCTCAACGGAGGAGGTGGTTGAGGAGGGTGTGGTAGTCCAGGACCAGGCCCTCTATGTTGTTGTGGAGGAGGATGGTGGGTTGGCCGGACCAGCCCAGGCTATTCCTCTACCTGTAGCAAACCCCTCAGTGTCCCCCTCCAACCTCTCCAGTCCCTCTCTTTCCCCCCCCCTCATCTCCGGCCCCTCAACATCCTCCCCTTATGCCCGGTCCCCTGCCACTCCCCGCAAGGCAACGTCAAAGACCAGGGGTGTATCCCAGGTCCTGCCGGAACAGCTGGTCAGACAGCAGGACCAGCAAAATAAACACCTGGCCGAGGTCGTGGAGGAGATGAGGCGCCTGGCCGACAGCCTGGCATCCTCGGACAATATAACAGATGCCATCCAGGATGTTGCTGTTAACAGCGCAGCAACGCTGACCAGCTTGGGGGAGCTGCAGGAAAACACCTCAGAACTTGTGGGGGAGGTTCAGGCCCTGCGCCTTGCTATCGAGGCGCAGACTGCTGTGCAGACCCGCATAGCGGTTGCCCTGGAGGGCATGCAGGCAGCCAGGGAGGGACGTGGGGATGTTCCTCCTCAACCTGCTCCCCCCCCCCATCTAGGGCTGCCCCCAGGCAAGTGAGGGGCAGGACCCGTGGCACCAGGCAGAGCCCCCGCCAGGCCCATTAATTTGAGTTTTCTTTAGTATTATGCTCTGGATAAGAGCTTATTTATTTTTTGTTATGCTCTAGATAAGAGCTTATTTATTTTTTGTTATGCTCTGGATAAGAGCTTTTTTTATATATTTTTGGATACTGCACACGGTGCAGTGTGAATGGTGTGTGAATGTGAGAGGGTGGCACTCCTGAAAGTAAGGGGTGTCACCCTCGGCCGTGGTGGTGAAGTTAACCCCACGGCTGTATGAATGATGTGTGAAAGGTGTATGAATGGACAGCAACATCATTGGGGCCTTGACGTGGCGTTGCTGCTCCCAAGTCCGACATGCTGGACTTGGGCTAATCCAATGCGATGTGCATGTGGTGTGTGTGATCTAGGGACATCAGTGGTGTACACGCGTGCATTGTCTGTGTGCCATGCTGTATGTGTGTGTTTAAAGGTCAAAGATTCGTAACACGAGGACACTCCTGACTGCTCTTCCATCAGCTGACGGGGTCTCCTCTGGCGGGGGGGGGCTGTGTGGTTGGGGGGTCAGGTCATCACGTAGGGCAATATGCAGGCCCTTTCGCATGGCAAAGTTGTGCAGAATACAACATGCACCAATGATCTGACCGACAAAGTTGGGGGAATACAATAGGGCCCCCCCAGACTTATCCAGGCAGCGGAAACGGGACTTCAGGAGGCCAAATGTGCGCTCCACCACTGCACGGGTTTTGATGTGTGCTTCATTGTATCTTCTCTCTCCTCTGGTTTGGGGGTTCCGGAAAGGAGTCATGAGATGGGGTCCCAGTGTATATGCAGAGTCACCTGTAAGGGAAAACACAGGAGGATGGTAGTCATGCATGTGCCACTTCTGTTGTGCATCATGGGAGGGGATAGTCATGGCTGCCACCCATGTCACTCACCAACCAGCCAGCTGTCCCCATACATGTCCTGCTCAAAATCTTCGGGGATGTTGCTTTGACGGTAGATGTAGCTGTCATGGCTGGACCCAGGGTCTTTGGCACGGACGTGCCATATGAGGTATTTGGCATCGGCTATCACCTGTACGTTGATGGAATGCCAATGCTTCCGATTGCGGTATATGTGCTCTGTGGCACTGGGGGGCTGGAGTGCCACATGTGTGCAATCAATGGCCCCGATGGTGCGTGGGAATCCGTCAATTCTGTAGAAATCTGTCATTGCCTTCTGCCGCAGGTGCACAGTGGTGGGTCTGATGAACTGGTTGGACATGCGTCTGAGGATTGCGGGGACAACCTGGTGCAGACATCTGCTTATGCTGGTTTGTGACATCCCAGCCACCACTCCACTTGTACGCTGGAATGATCCACTGGCCAGGAAATGGAGTGTTGCCAGGACCTTCACCAGTGGCTGCAGTGCACGTGAGCGGTATGTCTGGCTGGTGATGTCATCCTGCAGGGCTGTGGTTATTTCCAGGATGGCAGCAGGGCTGAATCTGAAGATGCGATACACCTCCTCATCACCCATGCCAAAGAGGCTCATGCGCGCTCGGTAGATCCTCTCACGTGCCCCCGTCCTCCTCCTCCTCCTTCTATGCTCCTCTTCCTCTGCATACCTTAGTATTGATAAGACCATGGCTGGCCCTGGCATCATTGGCATATGAATGTCTTGTCCAGTAAGTGTGATTGCTCAGCTAGTCCGTTACGGTGCTGCTGTAGTTGCTCTCCAGCTGACTTGCACACGGCCTTGAGCAAAGTTACCCGTGCTTTTATGAGGGGTATGTTTACTCAAGGCTTTCGAGTTACGCGCACCACGAGTAGCCAACGCCGGACGCGCGTACTTTCGGGAATACGCGCATCTCCCTCATTTGCATATTTGCATGCTAATTCAATGGGAACTGAATATTTTTGATGCGTAACTATGCGCCTACGCCGCGCTAGCTTAATGCATTTTCGCCGCCCAGACGGAAAAAAAAATCGCGCGTATGTGGTTCTGTGTTTACCGCGCATCGATACGCAGGCGCACATTTACTATTACGCCGCGCATATACATTTACGCAGGCGTAGCGCCGCTGAGAATCTGGCCCCTGTAGTTTATTATTGTTAAATTTATATATATATATATTTTTTTTTTTTAAATAAATAGTATTAAAAATATTTTAACTACATAAATCAATTTTATATAATTTAGATAAAATAAACAACATTTTAAATTAAATGTTTACAAAAAAATGACGTAACAACGTGATTTCGCGCAATGCACGGCGGGAAATTCCTGAACGGAGCATGCGCAGTTCGATTGCCGCGGGGACGCGCCTAATTTAAATGCTTCACGCACCCTAATCGCGTATTTCGATTTAGTGGCGAGAAATAGACTAACGCCGCCATATCGTACGGGCAAAAATCTACCAGAATTTGTCGTAGAGCTGTGCAAATGTACGTGTACCTGAATCTGGCCCTATATATATATATATATATATATATATATATATATATATATATATATATATATATATATATATATATATATATATGTATATGTGTGTATATATCCATACATACATACATACTTAGTGTTTAACATTGTTAACGATTTGTATGCTGGAATATCGCAGTCGTGAAGAAAATCGCTAAACCCTACTAATTAGTAGTAAAACATTTAAAAAATTAAAATAAATAATAATTATATTGCAAAGTATTGTGGAGTATTGCAGAGTATTGTGGAGTACTGCAGAGTATTGCATACTTTTAAGCATAGTATTGAGTAGTATTGTATAGTATTATAGAGTATTGTGTAGTATTGCAGAGTATTGTTTAGTATTGCATAGTATTGCGCAATATTGAAGAGTATTGTCTAGTGTTGCAGAGTATTGTGTAGTATTGTTGAGTATTGTGTAGTGTTGCGCATTATTGTGTAGTGTTGCAGAGTATTGTGTAGTTTTGCAGAGTATTGAGTAGTGTTGCAGAGTATTGAGTAGTGTTGCAGAGTATTGAGTAGTGTTGCAGAGTATTGTCTAGCGTTGCAGAGTATTGTGTAGTATTTTTGAGTATTGTGTAGTGTTGTAGAGTATTGTGTAGTTTTGCAGACTATTGTGTAGTATTTTTGAGTATTGTGTAGTATTTTTGAGTATTGTGTAGTATTTTTGAGTATTGTTTAGTGTTGCAGAGTATTGTGTAGTATTTTTGAGTATTGTGTAGTGTTGTAGAGTATTGTGTAGTTTTGCAGAGTATAGTGTAGTGTTGCAGACTATTGTGTAGTATTTTTGAGTATTGTGTAGTATTTTTGAGTATTGTGTAGTGTTGCAGAGTATTGTGTAGTATTTTTGAGTATTGTGTAGTGTTGCGCATTATTGTGTAGTGTTGCAGAGTATTGTGTAGTTTTGCAGAGTATTGAGTAGTGTTGCAGAGTATTGAGTAGTGTTGCAGAGTATTGAGTAGTGTTGCAGAGTATTGAGTAGTGTTGCAGAGTATTGAGTAGTGTTGCAGAGTATTGTGTAGTGTTGCAGAGTATTGTGTAGTATTTTTGAGTATTGTGTAGTGTTGTAGAGTATTGTCTAGCGTTGCAGAGTATTGGTGTAGTATTTTTGAGTATTGTGTAGTGTTGCAGAGTATTGTGTAGTATTTTTGAGTATTGTGTAGTACTGTAGAGTAGTGCGTAGTATTGCTGAGTATTTGTGTATTGTGGTGTATTGCACAGTACAGCAGATTATTGCACAAGTTAAAAGAACAGTATTGCAGAGTATTGCACAATTTTTAGTACAGCAATGCACACAGGGCAGTCTTTAGAAAGATTCGTGGAGGATTCACCCTGAATAACTTGACTACATGACGCTGGGGCTGAATTTCAGCTATGGTGCGGTATTCAATTAAAATATTCATTCATTCTATTTTCATTTATAATATATTTACCATGTGGACGATGGTTAGTGGGCTGGAGAGGCGGAAATATATGTGTGGGAGGAGAGAGGAGAACCTGATGTATATAGGCAGAGGGGCGTGAAGGGGTGTATACTTGGGCGGAGCGCTGCTAAAGTGTGCTCGTTCCCGTTAGGCAGTGACGTTGACAACAAGAACGCGCACCGCAAAACCATGAAGTCAGGGGAAAGAAAAGCCAGGACGGACGGAATAAAGAATGAATGTCCGTTTAAACAGGTACAGTAATATTTTAAAGAGTAATAATGATGTTTTTCGTTAACATATGTGTGAGAACTATATTTTAAAACAATAAAAAAAATTCCTTTAGTAAGGCTTTAACAGAGAAAGACCTTACCCTTACAAAGGCAATTGAGATAGCTTCAGTGATGGAAATGGCTGTGAAAAGATGCAGAGCAATTGAACCCCCAAAGCAGAAGGGAAGAGTTGAAGCAGGAAGTTTTCAGCACAGCAACTGCCGCAAAATGGAAATACAGACCCTCACCAAGCCGGGAGTCCGCTTGTTACTATTGTGGGAATACAGACCATGACCACAAAGTCTGCCGGTTTAAGGATCAGACCTGTCATAATTGCGGTAGGACCGGCCATCTGAAATTAGTTTGCCGTAGCAAGAAGGTGCGAGATAAACAACCTCTGAACCTCTGAACCCCAAGACAAAGAAGATATACATCATCATCTGAGTTAGAGGTTAGACATCCATCATATGCATGCAGCACCCTTCGCAATGACGCATTGAGGGAAAGAAACTCAAGATGGATCAGCAGTTTCAGTTATCACCTAGAAACATTTTCTCCTTCTGTTCCTGCCAGTATACACAGTTTGGCGTCCATCCCCAGCGGGGTTCCAAATGTATCTCCTCAGGGTGTCAAGCACCCCCTCCCAGTAGCGAACCAGTTTTGGGCAGTGCCACACCATGTGCACTAGGTCTCCATGCCCCTCACATCTAGGGCACTTATCATCTGGTCTCTTGCCGAATTTAAATAGGCGCTTAGGCGTATAATAAGCTCTGTTTATCAGCATCAAATGGGAGATTTTCTGAGGAGGTGAAACTGAAACCTTAGATCCCATCTCTAGTATTCTCTTCCACTGTTCTTGTGGGATCTTACTCCCAACTCCTACTTTGAGAAGATGTGGCCCTGTGTTGATCTTTTTGGTTACCTGCGTATATATTTCACATATGAGGCCCCCCTTTAACTAGATTTTGAAATAGGAGCATTTTGTTCCACACTAACTTTTGTGTCCTGAACTGTGTTTCAAGAGCGTGCGGGATTTTAAATTCCTCCCTCAAATCCTGAAATTTCCTATAGGTATCTCCCTTATACAAGTGTATCAACCTTTTAATACCGCACCTTTTCCATTCCCCGACCATTCACAAAGTTATTCCACAAAGGGAATGCACTTCTCGGAATCGGAATACGCATTTTCAAATATATGGGAGAATGAGTCCATTCGGTAAATATGTGGCTTTATTCTGAATCTATCCTAGATGCCGTTTTAATAGAGGCTGAAAAACAGGAATACATTATTTTTCCTTGGAGATGTCCAGATCTCCGTTACCTCCATCGCCTGCACCCAGTTATATAAATCTGCTGAATGTTGTTTAGGAGGTCTTGATCTGTCCAATTCATGCGATGATAGAACAGATGTAAAATCTCCAATAATGAGTAGTTTTGCTGGGAGATATTGATTGATTTTTTCCATTATTTCATTCAAAACTCCCACCGAAAACGGAGGTGGAATATAAACTGCCACTGTTATATAACTCTGTTGTCTACATATACCAAAATAACATATTTGCCCATAGTTAAAAATCACCGAAAATTAAGCAAAAATGGTTCTATACCAGCAATGTATAAATTAGACAGCTCCAGGTTGGAGCGCCCTACTCTATCTATATACATCAGCTAGAGCTGATATAGACGTTTTTTTTAAATATTTTTTCCACTTTATTCACTTATCAAGGAAATCCCCTTTTTGTTTCTAAGAAGTTCTCTTTAAGCTCCTCCATCCTATACGTTTCCTCCACTGCGTTGATCCAATCCTATACACTAGGGCATTCCACTTCCTGCCACTTTCGAGGAATAAGTCTTTTCGCAGCGTTTAATAGGTGGGGAAGGAGGGATTGCTTATACTTTTTAAACCCCACCTGCCCACCATGGAAGAGTACCACCCAGGGGTTTTTCTTGCCCGTTATTTCTTTAATAAGGCTAAGTATAGTGTCCCAATATTTTTGAATATATATATTTTTTTTTAAATATTCATTCTTTATTTCTTTTCATATCATACAAAATGTTCAGTTGTTCATTTAAAAAAAACCAGAGGAGACTGTTCGTTATAACTATAAACACATAATTTAAACATTGATATACATTGTCCTATCATAAATCTTAACTTATCAGGAGGTGGGTAATCTCTTAGTTAAGGGGGGAACACCCACTCTTTCTCATTCTAGTTGATATTATCGCTTTTACTACTTGGCCCCTCTCCCTTTGACCCTTTCCAGCCGACATTCCTCTCTCCTCAGGTGATACACCTTTTTTTCTCCAGCCATGGCTTCCACATGTCCTCAAAGTCTCTAAGTTTTCCCCTTTTTATATAGACTGCTCTTTCTTTACAGAGGGACTCATTGACTGCCTCAATCCAGTCCTTTACTGCCGGTGGTGAAGTTGCCTGCCACCTCATGGCTATTAGTTTTCTAGCTTGGAATAAACATCTTAATATTACGACTGTGGTATTTCTTTTCTCCTTCCGTTCCTGCCTATAACCCAGTACACACAGTGTGGCCTCCATTTCTAGTGAGATTGTAAATATATCTCTCAAGGTGTCCAGCACACCCTTCCAGTACCGGACCAGCTTTGGACAGCGCCACACCATGTGTACTAGGTCTCCCTGCCCGGGCATCTAGGGCATTTATCATCTGGTCTTTTGCCGAATTTAAAAAGTGTCTTTGGCGTATAGTAAGCTCTATTTATCAACATCAGGTGGGAGATTTTCTGGGGGGGTGAAAGTGACACCTTTGATCCCATCTCTAATATTCTCTTCCACTGTTCTTGTGATATTTCCCCTATATCTTCCTCCCACCTTTCTCTTACTTTGAGCAGATGTGCCCCTGTATTGATCTTTTTGATTATCTGCGTGTATATTTCAGATATGAGGCCCTTAGTTGGTCCCCCTTTAGCTAATTTTTGAAACAGGAACATTTTGGACCACACTAATTGTTGTGTCCTAAACTGGGCTTCAAGAGCGTGGCCTACTTGTAAATAGGAAAAGAATGAGTGTTGCGGGACATTAAATTCTAATCTCAGATCCTGAAATTTTTTATAGGTATCGCCCTCATACAGATGTATCAACCTTTTTATACCGCATTTTTCCCATTCCCCCACCTTTCCTAACCGTAGTATTTCTTGTAACTTAACATTGTTCCACAGGGGAGTATACTCATTAAATCCAGTGTAGCCCATTAGCCTCTTAACTTTTTCCCAAATTTTTATTATCATTTTAACTGTTGGTATCCTATATCTAAAGGAGTTTGCTTCGAGTAATTCAATGACCGAGTCATGTGGGGCCCCACTCAGCATTACTCTCCCACTAGAGGTCTCCCCTCCCTGGGTATTACATCCCATTAGTTGTTGCAATTGTGCTGATAGATAATAAGCCTCAGGATGGGGGACAGCCAATCCCCCTTCCACTACTGGAAGCTGCAGTGTACGCAATCGAATCCTGGGTTGTCCCCCTTTCCATATTAGTTCCCTAAAAAGGGTTTCGATTTTGTTGAACCATTTTCTACCAATCCAGACCGGGCTATTATGCATTATATACAGCAGCTGTGGCTGCCTGATCATCTTAATTAAGCTACATCTGCCAGCCACTGATAACGGGAGCCTTTTCCAGATACCAATTTTTTGTTTAAATTTAACCAGTAGTGGGGTTAGGTTTTTATCTATGTATTGTTTGGGGTCTTTCGTTACTCGTATTCCTAGATATTTCAATGTATCCACTACCTTCACTTGTGGTATTCCCACTATCCCAGCTTCTCTAATTGGATCTACCGGTAATAGCTCTGATTTTCCCCAATTTATTTCCAATCCCGTGAAGCTACCGAATTCCTCCACTATACTCATGGCTCGTACCAGGGAATGTTCCGTGTCGCCCAGATAGAGAAGGATATCATCGGCATAGAGCGCGATTCTTTCGTCCCCCATCTTTCTTTGGAATCCAAGTAACTCAGTACTTGACCTAATGGCAATCGCCAGTGGTTCCATCGCTAGGGCAAAGAGAAGGGGTGACAAAGGACACCCCTGTCTCGTTCCCCTCTCTAGGAAAATCTTTTTTGAAAATTCGTTATTAATTTTAATTTTGGCACTAGGGTCATTATAAAGCATTTTTATCCAGCCAGTAAATTTCGGACCAAATCCGAACTTTCCCAGCACCCTCCAGATATATCCCCATTCTACACTGTCAAATGCTTTTGTCACATCTAGTGACACTACAGCTCTCGTTCCGTCTAAATCTGTCGGGGTTTGCAAATTTAAAAAGGTCCTTCTTATATTTGTACAGTACAAAAAAACATATCGACCATTCTCATCTGTGCTGATCTGCCTGCAAGAAAATGCCACCCCTGCTCCTAACCATTACACCCACCCCTCTCGAATAGGAAGAGTGGAATGAGTGAAACTGAGTGGGGAATTTTCTACTATAGAACTGTTGGATTGTATCCTTTGTTAAGTGTGTTTCCTGCAGACAGATCAGGTCCGCCCCATACTTTTCCATAGTGGAGAGTACTGCTGCTCTTTTGGCTACTGTTCCCAGTCCCCTAACATTCCATGAACCTATCTTTATTATCCTATTCTGCATTCAGCAGCGAGGAATATAGGATATTGATAAGAATCTCGTCCACTTCACCCATGGGAATTCCCAACAAAAGTAAACAACAAAAAAACAACAAAAATAAATAAATAAATAAATAAAAATAGCAAGCTCAAATACATAACTCTTTGCTATCCCTATTTCATTATCGTAGCCAGTGATCCTAAACCTACTTTTCATTAATCATGTCGCTCAATCATTGTGACTCGAATGTACATATAGGTGTATATATCATCAAAAATTATTTCTGTGCAAATTTCAATCTCTATTTTTGTGTAGCAATCTTCTTCCCATTGTGTATTACCTTGCCATCTTACAGTGTATTTAGATATTCGTGCGGTAACAATGATTTTCGTGTTCTCCATATCATTAAAAAAAAAAAGGAAAATTAATATTTCTATACTAATTTCAAACTCTATTTTTGTGTAGTTTTCTCCTTCACATTGTGCATTACCATACATCCTTCCGTTATTTTTCGTTATTTGAGCAACACCATTAACTTCCAAACTCCTTCAAATCGTTTTTTCCATATCTTAATGAACAATTCTCCCCTGTCTGACCTTTGATTCCCCATTCCCTTCCCCTCCCTCCCCCCCTGTCCCCTCCTCCCTCGAAGCCCATCCCTCCCCACCCACCCCCCCCCCCCACCCCCTTCCTGGTGTCCCTCCCGCTTCCATACCCCCATCCCTCTCCCACCCTCCCTCCACCATCCTGGTGTATCTCTACGGGGCCTATAGTGACCACTATCCACACCACACATCCTTCACTCCCACCTACCCATTCAACATCTGTGCGTGTCCCACCCCTCTCTCCACTCCAACATTTATACACCTCTCTGTCCCCTCACGGGAAAAAAAAAATAAATAAAGATAAAAAAAAAAATAAACAAACAAAAAAAAAAAAAAGGGGGGGGGAAGAGGAAAGGGCAAAGAAAAGAGAAAACCCTGGATATCTTTTCTTCCTCCTCACTCAGCCACTCCGTCTATGTCCCTTTTTCCTCTTCTCCACCCCCATCTACCACTTATCTTTATTTTCTTCCAGCCACCTTTCTACACTTGCTGGGGTGTCAAAGATCTGGGATCCTCCCAGCGCCACTATCCTTAATCGCGCCGGGTATAACAGAGCATACGTCAGCCTATGTTTCTGCAGTATACGCTTAACAGCCGTAAACTCTGCTCTACGCCTCTGCAGATCCGGCGAGAAGTCAGAGTAAACCGAAATTTTAACCTCTTTGAACATAATCTTCCCCGCCTCTCTAGCTATCCTCAAAAGTGTCACTTTGTCCCTGTAATTAAAGAATTTCAATAGGAGCGGCCTGGGGTGTCCCCCTGTAGGGGGGGCCCTAAATGGTACTCTATGTGCTCTTTCAATTGAAAATGATGCTGAGAATGTTTCTCTTCCAAAAGACTCAATGAGCCATTTTTCCAAGAAGTCCACTGGGTTGGCGCCCTCGCTATTTTTGAATATATGGGCAAGACCAGAACAGATGTTCCTTTGTCTAAGCACCCCCGCCAACACTTGTCTGATTGGCCTATTTTTGTATTTACTGGCTTTGTCTGGCGTGGTGTTCCAGCCCGAGATACATTTTAAAGTTTATCTTACATCTATTGCTCAGAAATGCGTCCAGCGCTACCCGAGAAAGAACCGCTGCATTATAATAATTATTAATATCCGGGACATCTAGACCCCCGTATTGCTTTTCTTGTTTTAAGATGCTTTTCTTTTTTCCAAATACATAATTCATAAGTATGTAATTAAGGATCCTTAAAAATTGTTGAGGTACGGCTATGGGTATTAATAACAATTTGTACAATATTTTTGGGACCACCGTAATTTTTAACATATTTATGCGTCCTACCCAGGAAATGGGTTTATTTATGGTTCTTTTTAACTCAATTTTGATGTCATTTAACAAGGGTAATTGATTTTGTAGATCTTCAGAACAGTGTTTGCTAATTTGATACCGAGGTATTTTAATTCTCTAGTCCAGGCACAAATTCCCTTTACTTGTCCTTCTTCACTCTTATTCAAATTTATATTTAATATCTCAGATTTTGTTACGTTGATTTTAAGATTGGAAATATCTCCGAACTGTTGTAATGTCCAGATAAGCAAACATGGAAACTATCGGTTTGGTCAGGAAAAAAAATTATCGTCGGCAAAAGCTGCCAACTTATGTTCTTCCTTTTCTACCCTGATGCCCTTGATGTCTGAATCATTTTGAATAGTTGCCAATAGGGGTTCTAATGACCGGATGAAGAGCAGGGGAGACAGGGGCACTGTCTTGTCCCTGTCTTGTCCCGTCTTGTCCCTGTCTTGTCCCGTTCCTCATCTCGAAAGAATCTGACATTGTGCCATTGATTTTAATTTTTGCCGAGGGGTGATGATAAAGTGTTTTGACAATCTATTTCCTATTCGCATTTCTCCTAGGGTCTGCATCATGAGTCCCCAGTCTACCCTGTCAAACGCTTTTTCAGCGTCAACTGACAGGAATAGACCTGGGGACCCATCCAGCCTTAGCTTCTGAAGCAGGAGAAGTGCTTTAATACTATTGTCCTTTCCCTCTCTATTGGTCCGAATGCACCAGGTGGTGTATGACACTTTTCAGCTTGATATCCGTATTAAGAAGGTATATTGGTCTATAAGCTGTGCAAAGTGAACTGTCCTTCCCTTCTTTTAAAATAATAGCTACGGTAGAAGGAAGCGCTTCCCTGCTGGTCTCATACTCAACCCCCAGGCCCATAAAGTATTTACATCGTTTCGGAATAAGAATGGCACTAAATTTCTTGTAATAAAAAACTGAGAACCCATCTGGGCTCGGGCTTTTTCCACCTGCTGTATTATCTAAAGCTTTTTTTATTTCTGTCTCAGCTTTATGCCTGGTCCAAATGTAAACTTTCTGTCGCGTTAATTCTAGGGAGTCTCGCTTTCTGCAGGAACATTTTGGCTTCCTTCTCTCCTGCCTGCCACCTAGTCTGATCAATTGTGTGTAGTTCTTCATAATAATTTTTGAAAGATTTCTGCAATTTCTGTCGTTGAGTAGACCAGGTCGCCCTTTTTATTTTTAATATTCTCAACATAGTTCCTAGTTTTCTTTTTATGGGACATTTTGGCCAGGAGTTTACTGGGTTTATTTGCCCCATAAATATCTCTCTCTCTAGCAATATTGGAAAAAAAATGTTTTGATCTCCTTAAGCTCTTCTCTTTTTAGAGTCTTCCATAAGAAGGTCTCTTTTGATCTTGACTCTTTATGTTACCTTTCCAAAATCATTATTTCCTTGGACAGAGTATCAAATGACATATTTTTCTCTCTTTTTTTCCTTACCCCCTCTGAAATCAGAATCCCTCTGATATACGCTTTATGAGATTCCCAGAGGGTGGGACTTGAGCTCCCTTCAGTATCATTTAACAAAAATAAGTTTTTAAGTTCCTTAAGGTTTCCTTTTTCTTCTACCCTTCCTGCCCCGACCTCATCTCGAATCAATTCGTTATTTAAATTCCAAACCCTTTGTCGGTTTCCTTTGCACACATGCACACATGCACGCATGGTCCGACAAAGTCATAATTCCGATGTCCGTCTCTGTGACCCGCTCCAACAACCCAGTGTATAGTCGTTCCATGTGGGGGGGGGGGGAAACGTGTAGTTTCACGGGGTGAAACACCCTCCATGCATCGACTAGTTGGCTTTCTTGTAGCTTATGCTTTATTTTTTTTATTTGAACATTGAATGTCTCCCTCCCGTGGGCCGTACTATCTACTCTGGGATTCATGGTGAAATTCAGGTCCCCCATCAGAACAATATATACCTCAGAGAAGTTGTGCAGTTTGCCGAGAATTCAACTTAAATATTGAGTAGGGTGAGCATTAGGGGCATACATATGCGCCAAGGTATATTCAGTATTATCTAACAGTCCTTTCAAAAATAAGAATCTCCCCTCTGGGTCTGTCATCCTTGCTTTAAGGGTAAACTCGATTCCTCTAGCAAACCCAATTGCCACCCCCCTGGCACGATTGGAGATGGAATCCCCATAATACCAGTGGGGGTATGAAGTTGTTAAGAGTCTAACATTGGAGTCCAGAGCCAGATGGGATTCTTGGATAAAGACTATGTCCGCTCTATATTGTTTTATCTCCTCAAAAAACTTGAATCTTTTACTAGCGGAGTTCAGGCCCTTGACGTTATATGATAAAAATTTGACTCTGCCATATCTCAACTACTGCTCTCTTCCATCCTGGTCCTACTGAGTCCCGAGGAGCCACGTTCTTCCCCCTTCCCTCCCCCCCTGCCCCCCCCCAAATCACCCACTTTGGGCCTACTCGTCGCCTCTGAACCAAGGGGCTTCTCTTGCCCCATTACCTTACTTGGTTCCTAAATCGCCCCAACCTCTCCTATGCCCACGTGTTGGTAAGAAGTAGGGGCATTGATCTCCCGGGAGAGGAAGATTGACAGCCCTAACCTCCCCACTCGCCCCACACCTCACTTAGTCAACCTACCACGGTCTGGGACCTGCATATCTAATTTATCGCAAAACCCTGCCAATTCCTCTGGGAACGTCAGTTTTGCAGACACCCCACTTTTGTGGC
Source organism: Rana kukunoris (assembly GCA_029574335.1). Taxonomy (NCBI): domain Eukaryota; kingdom Metazoa; phylum Chordata; class Amphibia; order Anura; family Ranidae; genus Rana; species Rana kukunoris. Next base: position 35,455,300 of record CM056058.1, read on the forward strand.
CGATAAGGCAGGCCGGGAACCCCCACTGATAATTTATTTCCTACTGTCTCATCTGCTCCAATAGAGGTTTAAGCAGCCTCCTTCTATTAAGGGTTTCCCATGCCAGGTCAGGAAAGATCTGAAGCTCCACGCCCCCGTAAGCTCAGGGGAGGTTTCTTTGTTAGTTTGAGCCAGATTTCAGCCTTGTCTTCGTAATATCGGAAACTAATAATTATGTCTCTAGGCCTTTCGCTCTGGCAGTCATTTCTCCTTCCTATTCGATGTATCCTCTCTATTTTTTTCTATTTCCATACCTCTATCTAAAAGGGGGAGGAACAGATTGCTCACAATTTGTCTCAAGTGTTCTCCTCTTTGACAGAGCGTATCCTCAGGTTTTGCCTTCTATTACGATTCTCTTGGTCCTCCAATCGATATTGTAAAAGCCTCTGGTTCCGTTTCATCACAAGATATTGCTTTTTTAATTGGGTCATTTCGGAGTCCTGTTTTTCTATTTTTGTTTCCACCTCTTCCACCCGTGTTAATATATATTATTTATGTCAGTTCTTAAAACACTTAACTCCTGTTTGATCGCATTCTCGAGTCTCCTAAGCATACCGTCCATTTCAGTCATCGTTGGGATATGCCAACGATGACTGAAATGGACGGTATGCTTAGGAGACTCGAGAATGCGATCAAACAGGAGTTAAGTGTTTTAAGAACTGACATAAATAATATATATTAACACGGGTGGAAGAGGTGGAAACAAAAATAGAAAAACAGGACTCCGAAATGACCCAATTAAAAAAGCAATATCTTGTGATGAAACGGAACCAGAGGCTTTTACAATATCGATTGGACTCTGGACTCCTCTAATAAACTCGTTTCTTGGTCACCCTTACTTGCCATGACCGTGACTATATGCCCTGCTCCACTGCCACCTTTTTTTTGTCGCCCCCGCGCTTTTTCTGATCTATTCGCGTTGGCAGGGCTTATATTGCCTTATGGCGATAGTTGTGGGATTTTCCTTTGGGATTTTCAAGGCTGAGCCCCTTGTAATTTTGCTCATGTTGTATTTTTTCCTGGCTCTAATACGCTTCCCCAGTTTCGGGCAGTGAGAGCTACTTTGTTATTGGGTACTTATTTGGACTAGGTATTATGCGCTTATGCACATCCTTAGCCTTTCCCAAGGAGACTACAAGATAGGGCCAAAGGGATTGTAAATATCTTGCAGGGTCACACCTAATACGGCGATAATTCGCCCTCTTAAAATTTATAGATGCTTATCCTGCAATCGGAGGCTCACGTCCATCTGAAAAAACGTACTATTATATGTAGGTTTGCATCCTCAGAGTGGATTGTGTCTCCCCCCCTCCAGCAGGGTCTCTAAGTCCTCACCATACTTTCAGGGGTTGAGTATATAGAGAATTTTGATTGCTGAGGGAATTAGTGTGATGGCTGAGGGAATTAGAGGAAACTCTTAAGTATTCCTTATTATATATTATACAGCAATGGATAACCGCAAGACCCTAGGAATGGTTACAATCCATAGTAGATGACCTCCAGATTTTTTCATTGATTATGCGTGAGCTCCGATGCTTCAGCCTTATTAACTCCCCCACTTGTTAACAGCGTATACAAAGCAAGTAGTCAAGGGCAATGGTACAGGGCTCTATGTAAGTACCATGACCAATACCCTGGGCTCTCCTCGCTGACCCCCCAGTTGACTTTTGAAGACAGCTCAGATATAGAATAGGTGTCGCGACTAAACGCTGGCCCCTGTCCCCTAGATAACGTTCCGAGGCATGGTGGTCGCCGCACACATCCCCCCGGAGCACAAGGGCTGTAGCCCGGGTCAGGTAATAACAGGTAGTTTTACTCCTTATTATTATTTGTTGCAGGTTGCCCAGTTGTAGTTTTTCGCAAAATCAGCAAGAGAGACCATGCATAGGACAAATATACTAGTCAAGTGAAAGTTATGCCAATGAAAGAGAGACTATCAAGGTTGTAGTAGTTGTTATATATATTCAAAAAGAGAAATGCACAACTCTTACCAGTCTCTCCGTTAATAATGTGTGCAAACACAAATGCAACTGGGCTTCTATGCAGCCTCCATCAGACCTCTAGTTGTAAAGATGAGTATTACCTGAGCCGCAGTACATGTCGCCACGCTAGTAGGGACATGAGCACCTCTGTTAAAAGGCACCGGCAGGGTCCATGTGGTTTCCAGCTTCACGTCCTCTGACCACTCGGACCGGCTTGCAGGGGGTTGGAAGGGAGGAGAGAAGGGGAGAGAGCCAGGGGACTCCGGACGGGAACGGGGGAGAGCGAACCTTGCTTGTGGATTAGCAGCCCAGCGATATCTCAAATCGTACCGCTGCCGCGTCCACCGATGTCCCCGCAGTTCGAACAGCGTCCTCTATCCCCCGTCCCGGGGCCGGCTTCCTTAGCATGGTCGGCGTGCGCGCATCTCACATGCAGCAGGTCATGGGTCTATCTTCAACTTTTGAAATGCGAGTTTCTATTTCTGCCGTCCTTTGCTGTATTTTACCAAACTCGTGTCTTATTGAACAGACATCTATTGCCAGGGCGTCCATTTTATTTGTCAGTGCTTCACTACTTGCTTTGATCGCCTCCATGATATCCACTTCTTCTTCACCGTCTAAGTCTCTACTGCTTTTGTGGAGATTGCGGGGTTTCTTTGCTGTTTTTGTAGCCATAGCCGAGGGGGAGGAGCAAGGAGTCACACTCTGCGGTTTTACACAGTGTTTATTTGGGGCCATGTAGCCACACAGTTCAGACTCAGACTATCGCTATTTGTCTGTCTTCCCTCCTTTATCCACTTTTGCTCCTCTTCTATTCCACTCCACCTTCTGCCTATCCTCCTATCTTTCCCTCAAAGCATAGGAGGGAGGAGGAGAGAGCCCGGGTTTTATAGCACAAAAAAAAAAAGGCGAAGCACTAACCTAATATTTAGTAGTTTCCATCTGCTGTTTAATCACTCCAATTAATTTTTTTTTTTTCCATTCAAGTTTAAGTTTATTTTCGGAATAAAGTCAGTACAATCAGGAAATCAATACATTTTGTTACATATCCTTAAATATTGAGACATCGTTTGCTGAAGTCATTTCGTCATTTCGTCATACCTAAATAACATTCTATCTGCGATGAAAGGAAAACAGGTTCAACAAGGGAGTAAATTCTAACCCCAAGCCTATAGTCTAACCGGGGTAGCTCCCTACCCTCCCCCAAATCCTGCAGTTCCTATCAATCCGTCTAGGGTCCCTAGTCTACAGCAGTTGGGGTAAATCAAAACCTTATTGGTCCAACATATATAGAAATGAGATGGGAAGGGCACCCTGCACCCCCACTGACACCCCCAATGGGATCACTCTGTGCCTGGGGAGGTAGAGTAATTCCCCTAAACCATCCAGCCCCCTTAGCAAGTTATTATAAATATTACAGTTTTGTGAAGTCCACTTCGTGATGTACCTCCATTTCATAAACTTAAAACTTCTCAAGTACCTCTGGTACGAAGTTTATGATATCTGGACCGATTAAATGAACCTAATGCTAAAATAATAAATAACAAGTTCGATGAAGAGGGAGAGGGAGGGAGAATCCCTCTAAAAAAAAAAAAATCAACTTCCTCCACCCCTATGATAGAGGCGTAACATGTGTGTATATATATGGAGAACGTTTCACAAACACAGATTATACACAAAAAAACAACACAAGCACAGAATAAAACCAGAACATAGAAAAGAAAAGTAGAAGAGAAGGAAAAGAGGAATGTGAGAAAGATGGAAAGAGTTCGGTCTTTAAAAAAAAAAAAAAAAAAAAAAATGACTGGTTGAGGGTCCAATGAGATACTCTTTGATTAGAACTGTTTTTCTTAGAGATAACGGAACCATGGAATGATCCGACCATGGGACGTCCATAATGGAGGACTTCTGGGCCGAGGGGACATGGAAAGTAATATATGAATACGACTGGTGGGGGTTAGAGAAGTGAGTAAAATCTTTAGCAGTTGGGCTCAATTCTCTCCATATGTCGGTCAATCTATATTGGTGAAGCACACGAGCGACTTGGGTACTGGTTTTAGTAGGTCTAATTAATTTAGCCTTTGCTTTATCAAAAGCCAGATTGGAATCTCCCCCCATAACTATGACTCCCTCTACCAAAGGTTGGAGAGATTCAAGCATTTGGCAGAAGAACCCCTTCTGTCCCCGGTTGGGAGCATAGTATGATATAAAAGTGTACGTATTTCCTTCCAGAGTGCCCTTTACCAGAATGAATCTACCCTCTGGGTCCGCGTATTTCTTAATTAAGTTAAATTTGCAGTGTTTGGAGAATAAAATTGCCACTCCTTTAGTCTTATTTTCGGCCTTTGACAGGTAGAATAATGGGAAATGAGCATGTAAGAACGAGGGGAGTATACCGCTTTGGGAAGTGGGTCTCTTGTAGAAATACCACATCAGCATGAAGGGATTTGTAGACTTGTAGCGCCTTTCGTCTTTTAACTGGAGAATTCAGCCCCTGTGTGTTGTGTGAAACAACACGAAGGGGAGCAGGAGGATTAGCCATGGCTGGCATGGGATATAAAATTGTCAAAGCTAATTCTCATGGGTTCCCAAACAATATCCGTATCATGAGACTTAGGTACATTATCCGGTTTGCAAAATAATGACTGTAGACACTTAAACGTAGGAGCTCTCATTGGCAGGTAGGTCGGGGGGGGAAGAGTGAACGGAAGAGAAAAAAATGATAGAGAAAAAAGAAAATAGACAAAGACATTTTATCCATATGTAAATTAACGTAAGGTGAAAAAATTACCCAGAATGAGGGGAGGGTGTATTTCCCCTCCCCCATTCAAACACGTCACCATAGAATAGCCCAGAAAATAAGGGGCTATGTTCCCACTCCCCGGGGCGACGGAACGTCGATTCCAAGGGGTAGGCTGAGGCCCAATGCCTCACCCACTGGCTGCCAGCGACAGCTCAACAAACTGAAAAATGTAAATCACTGTTATGACATATTTTTTTTTTTTTTTTTAAATATTCATTCTTTATTTCTTTTCATATCATACAAAATGTTCAGTTGTTCATTTAAAAAAAAACCAGAGGAGACTGTTCGTTATAACTATAAACACATAATTTAAACATTGATATACATTGTCCTATCATAAATCTTAACTTATCAGGAGGTGGGTAATCTCTTAGTTAAGGGGGGAACACCCACTCTTTCTCATTCTAGTTGATATTATCGCTTTTACTACTTGGCCCCTCTCCCTTTGACCCTTTCCAGCCGACATTCCTCTCTCCTCAGGTGATACACCCTTTTTTCTCCAGCCATGGCTTCCACATGTCCTCAAAGTCTCTAAGTTTTCCCCTTTTTATATAGACTGCTCTTTCTTTACAGAGGGACTCATTGACTGCCTCAATCCAGTCCCTTACTGCGGTGGTGAAGTTGCCTGCCACCTCATGGCTATTAGTTTTCTAGCTTGGAATAAACATCTTAATATTACGACTGTGGTATTTCTTTTCTCCTTCCGTTCCTGCCTATAACCCAGTACACAGTGTGGCCTCCATTTCTAGTGAGATTGTAAATATATCTCTCAAGGTGTCCAGCACACCCTTCCAGTACCGGACCAGCTTTGGACAGCGCCACACCATGTGTACTAGGTCTCCCTGCCCCGGGCATCTAGGGCATTTATCATCTGGTCTTTTGCCGAATTTAAAAAGTGTCTTTGGCGTATAGTAAGCTCTATTTATCAACATCAGGTGGGAGATTTTCTGGGGGGGTGAAAGTGACACCTTTGATCCCATCTCTAATATTCTCTTCCACTGTTCTTGTGATGATATTTCCCCTATATCTTCCTCCCACCTTTCTCTTACTTTGAGCAGATGTGCCCCTGTATTGATCTTTTTGATTATCTGCGTGTATATTTCAGATATGAGGCCCTTAGTTGGTCCCCCTTTAGCTAATTTTTGAAACAGGAACATTTTGGACCACACTAATTTTTGTGTCCTAAACTGGGCTTCAAGAGCGTGGCCTACTTGTAAATAGGTAAAGAATGAGTGTTGCGGGACATTAAATTCTAATCTCAGATCCTGAAATTTTTTATAGGTATCGCCCTCATACAGATGTATCAACCTTTTTATACCGCATTTTTCCCATTCCCCCACCTTTCCTAACCGTAGTATTTACTCATTAAATCCAGTGTAGCCCATTAGCCTCTTAACTTTTTCCCAAATTTTTATTATCATTTTAACTGTTGGTATCCTATATCTAAAGGAGTTTGCTTCGAGTAATTCAATGACCCCACTCAGCATTACTCTCCCACTAGAGGTCTCCCCTCCCGGGTATTACATCCCATTAGTTGTTGCAATTGTGCTGATAGATAATAAGCCTCAGGATGGGGGACAGCCAATCCCCCTTCCACTACTGGAAGCTGCAGTGTACGCAATCGAATCCTGGGTTGTTCCCCCTTTCCCATATGATAGTTCCCAAAAAGGGTTTCGATTTTGTTGAAACCATTTTCTACCACTCAGACCGGGCTATGCATTATATACAGCAGCTGTGGCTGCCAGATCATCTTAATTAAGCTACATCTGCCAGCCACTGATAACGGGAGCCTTTTCAGATACCAATTTTTTGTTTAAATTTAACCAGGTAGTGGGGTTAGGTTTTTATCTATGTATTGTTTGGGGTCTTTCGTTACTCGTATTCCTAGATATTTCAATGTATCCACTACCTTCACTTGTGGTATTCCCACTATCCCAGCTTCTCTAATTGGACTACGCGTAATAGCTCTGATTTTCCCCAATTTATTTCCAATTCCCGTGAAGCTACGAATTCTCCACTATACTCATGGCTCGTACCAGGGAATGTTCCGTGTCGCCCAGATAGAAGAAGGATATCATCGGCATAGAGCGCGATTCTTTCGTCCCCCATCTTTCTTTGGAATCCAAGTAACTCAGTACTTGACCTTATGGCAATCGCCAGTGGTTCCATCGCTAGGGCAAAGGGAAGGAAGGGTGACAAAGGACACCCCTGTCTCGTTCCCCTCTCTAGGAAAATCTTTTTGAAAATTCGTTATTAATTTTAAATTTGGCACTAGGGTCATTATAAAGCATTTTTTATCCAGCCAGTAAATTTCGGACCAAATCCGAACTTTCCCAGCACCCTCCAGATATATCCCCATTCTACACTGTCAAATGCTTTTGTCACATCTAGTGACACTACAGCTCTCGTTCCCTCTAAATCTGTCGGGGTTTGCAAATTTTAAAAAGGTCCTTCTTATATTTGTACATTAGCTATGAATCCCGTTTGATCTGGATGGATCAGTTTTGAAATCAATCTATTAAGTCTGGCAGCCAAGACCTTAGCTACTTTTTGGCGTCCGAACACAAGAGGGAAATTGGTCTGTATGACGCTGGGTCTAAGGGGTCCTTGCCTTCTTTTAATATAAGTATTATGGTTGCCTCCATCATTGACACTGGGAGTCTCCCCTCAATGTCTGCTCCATTCAATGCTTTTAACAGCTCAGGAAGTAATATTTCTCCATAGTACTTATAAGTTTCTGTCGGGAGTCCATCTGGGCCAGGTGACTTTTGATTTGCCATATCAGATACTGCTTGCTGTATTTCTGTTAATGATATCGGGTGTTCCAACTCGTCTCTTTTTACTTGGGTGATAGCTGGAATCTCTAACCTCCCAGGAACTCCTCCATCTCTGCCTCCATCCCCACCTTCTGTGTAGTATACAGCTTTTCGTAATATCCCTGAAATGTTCGCACTATCTCTGCTGTATCTGTTGTTATTATTCCTCCTGCAGTTCTGATGGCCCGAATATCAGAGGGTGGAGAGTTTGACTTCACCAATTGCGCGAGCATCCTTCCAACACTCTCACCCTCTACAAAGGATGCTTGTCGCACAAAGATTCGTCTAGTCTCCACCTCTCTCATAATTACCGTCCTATACACTATTTGTTTATCTAGCCATATTGCTTTTTTCTCTGGCGTTGGGTCAATAACATAGTTATTTTCTGCCACCAGTACTTCTCTACGGGTGTTTTGTTCACCTTTTCTCGCCTGTTTATTAATTTTAGCCACCTGTTGGATCAGGATACCCCTCAGGTATGCCTTCAGGGTATCCCATATTATTCCCGTCCCTGCGGAGCCTTCATTTAGTTCCACAAATTCCCTCAGTTTGGGCACTATCCCATCTGTTTCTTTTATTATCTCTAACCAGTAGGGGTTAATTCGCCATTCTTTCCTAATTTTTTGTCCTTCCAGATTTATTATTAGGATCATTGGGGAGTGGTCCGAGACTCCTCGTGGCAAATACTCTATTTTTCCTATGCTCCTTAGTGCTCTCTCGTTCCCCAGGGCCATATCTATCCTGGAGAGTGTGGAATGCGTGCTTGAGTAACAGGAGTATTGCTGGATGCCCGGGTTCCTCACTCTCCACATATCTACTAGTCCAACTTCTTCCATAAGTTGGCTCAGCCGGCTTTTCCCTATGGGTCTGAGTATGACGTACCGGAAACCTATCGGCCCCTGGATCTAAGACCTCATTGAAGTCTCCTACTACTACTACCGGTATATTTTCCTTCCCTTGTATAAATTCATTTAATCTTAACATTATATCCATTTTAAAAGGCGGAGGGATATAAACATTCGCTATTACATAAGTTCTACTATGAATTGTACAGTACAAAAAAACATATCGACCATTCTCATCTGTGCTGATCTGCCTGCAAGAAAATGCCACCCCTGCTCTAACCATTACACCCACCCCTCTCGAATAGGAAGAGTGGAATGAGTGAAACTGAGTGGGGAATTTTCTACTATAGAACTGTTGGATTGTATCCTTTGTTAAGTGTGTTTCCTGCAGACAGATCAGGTCCGCCCCATACTTTTCCATAGTGGAGAGTACTGCTGCTCTTTTGGCTACTGTTCCCAGTCCCCTAACATTCCATGAACCTATCTTTATTATCCTATTCTGCATTCAGCAGCGAGGAATATAGGATATTGATAAGAATCTCGTCCACTTCACCCATGGGAATTCCCAACAAAAGTAAACAACAAAAAAACAACAAAAATAAATAAATAAATAAATAAAAATATCAAGCTCAAATACATAACTCTTTGCTATCCCTATTTCATTATCGTAGCCAGTGGTCCTAAACCTACTTTTCATTAATCATGTCGCTCAATCATTGTGACTCGAATGTACATATAGGTGTATATATCATCAAAAATTATTTCTGTGCAAATGTCAATCTCTATTTTTGTGTAGCAATCTTCTTCCCATTGTGTATTACCTTGCCATCTTACAGTGTATTTAGATATTCGTGCGGTAACAATGATTTTCGTGTTCTCCATATCATTAAAAAAAAAAAGGAAAATTAATATTTCTATACTAATTTCAAACTCTATTTTTGTGTAGTTTTCTCCTTCACATTGTGCATTACCATACATCCTTCCGTTATTTTTCGTTATTTGAGCAACACCATTAACTTCCAAACTCTCCTTCAAATCGTTTTTTTCCATATCTTAATGAACAATTCTCCCCTGTCTGACCTTTGATTCCCCATTCCCTTCCCCTCCCTCCCCCCCTGTCCCCTCCTCCCTCGAAGCCCATCCCTCCCCACCCACCCCCCCCACCCCATTCCTGGTGTCCCTCCCGCTTCCATACCCCCATCCCTCTCCCACCCTCCCTCCACCATCCTGGTGTATCTCTACGGGGCCTATAGTGACCACTATCCACACCACACATCCTTTACTCCCACCTACCCATTCAACATCTGTGCGTGTCCCACCCCTCTCTCCACTCCAACATTTATACACCTCTCTGTCCCCTCACGGGAAAAAATAAAATAAATAAAGATAAAAAAAAAAATAAACAAACAAAAAAAAAAAAAGGGGGGGGGGGAAGAGGAAAGGGCAAAGAAAAGAGAAAACCCTGGATATCTTTTCTTCCTCCTCACTCAGCCACTCCGTCTATGTCCCTTTTTCCTCTTCTCCACCCCCATCTACCACTTATCTTTATTTTCTTCCAGCCACCTTTCTACACTTGCTGGGGTGTCAAAGATCTGGGATCCTCCCAGCGCCACTATCCTTAATCGCGCCGGGTATAACAGAGCATACGTCAGCCTATGTTTCTGCAGTATACGCTTAACAGCCGTAAACGCTCTACGCCTCTGCAGATCCGGCGAGAAGTCAGAGTAAACCGAAATTTTAACCTCTTTGAACATAATCTTCCCCGCCTCTCTAGCTATCCTCAAAAGTGTCACTTTGTCCCTGTAATTAAGGAATTTCAATAGGAGCGGCCTGGGGTGTCCCCCTGTAGGGGGGGCCCTAAATGGTACTCTATGTGCTCTTTCAATTGAAAATGATGCTGAGAATGTTTCTCTTCCAAAAGACTCAATGAGCCATTTTTCCAAGAAGTCCACTGGGTTGGCGCCCTCGCTATTTTTGAATATATGGGCAAGACCAGAACAGATGTTCCTTTGTCTAAGCACCCCCGCCAACACTTGTCTGATTGGCCTATTTTTGTATTTACTGGCTTTGTCTGGCGTGGTGTTCCAGCCCGAGATACATTTTAAAGTTTATCTTACATCTATTGCTCAGAAATGCGTCCAGCGCTACCCGAGAAAGAACCGCTGCATTATAATAATTATTAATATCCGGGACATCTAGACCCCCGTATTGCTTTTCTTGTTTTAAGATGCTTTTTTTTTTCCAAATACATAATTCATAAGTATGTAATTAAGGATCCTTAAAAATTGTTGAGGTACGGCTATGGGTATTAATAACAATTTGTACAATATTTTTGGGACCACCGTAATTTTTAACATATTTATGCGTCCTACCCAGGAAATGGGTTTATTTATGGTTCTTTTTAACTCAATTTTGATGTCATTTAACAAGGGTAATTGATTTTGTAGATCTTCAGAACAGTGTTTGCTAATTTGATACCGAGGTATTTTAATTCTCTAGTCCAGGCACAAATTCCCTTTACTTGTCCTTCTTCACTCTTATTCAAATTTATATTTAATATCTCAGATTTTGTTACGTTGATTTTAAGATTGGAAATATCTCCGAACTGTTGTAATGTCCAGATAAGCAAACATGGAAACTATCGGTTTGGTCAGGAAAAAAAATTATCGTCGGCAAAAGCTGCCAACTTATGTTCTTCCTTTTTCTACCCTGATGCCCTTGATGTCTGAATCATTTTGAATAGTTGCCAATAGGGGTTCTAATGACCGGATGAAGAGCAGGGGAGACAGGGGGCACTGTCTTGTCCCTGTCTTGTCCCGTCTTGTCCCTGTCTTGTCCCGTTCCTCATCTCGAAAGAATCTGACATTGTGCCATTGATTTTAATTTTTGCCGAGGGGTGATGATAAAGTGTTTTGACAATCTATTTCCTATTCGCATTTCTCCTAGGGTCTGCATCATGAGTCCCCAGTCTACCCTGTCAAACGCTTTTTCAGCGTCAACTGACAGGAGAAGTGCTTTAATACTATTGTCCTTTCCCTCTCTATTGGTCCGAATGCACCAGGTGGTGTATGACACTTTTCAGCTTGATATCCGTATTAAGAAGGTATATTGGTCTATAAGCTGTGCAAAGTAAACTGTCCTTCCCTTCTTTTAAAATAATAGCTACGGTAGAATGAAGCGCTTCCCTGCTGGTCTCATACTCAACCCCCAGGCCATTAAAGTATTTACATCGTTTCGGAATAAGAATGGCACTAAATTTCTTGTAATAAAAAACTGAGAACCCATCTGGGCTCGGGCTTTTTCCACCTGCTGTATTATCTAAAGCTTTTTTTATTTCTGTCTCAGCTTTATGCCTGGTCCAAATGTAAACTTTCTGTCGCGTTAATTCTAGGGAGTCTCGCTTTCTGCAGGAACATATGTATTTTGGCTTCCTTCTCTCCTGCCTGCCACCTAGTCTGATCAATTGTGTGTAGTTCTTCATAATAATTTTTGAAAGATTTCTGCAATTTCTGTCGTTGAGTAGACCAGGTCGCCCTTTTTATTTTTAATATTCTCAACATAGTTCCTAGTTTTCTTTTTATGGGACATTTTGGCCAGGAGTTTACTGGGTTTATTTGCCCCATAAATATCTCTCTCTCTAGCAATATTGGAAAAAAAATGTTTTGCTTCTTGTTCCATGATCTCCTTAAGCTCTTCTCTTTTTAGAGTCTTCCATAAGAAGGTCTCTTTTGATCTTGACTCTTTATGTTACCTTTCCAAAATCATTATTTCCTTGGACAGAGTATCAAATGACATATTTTTCTCTCTTTTTTTCCTTACCCCCTCTGAAATCAGGATCCCTCTGATATACGCTTTATGAGATTCCCAGAGGGTGGGACTTGAGCTCCCTTCAGTATCATTTAACAAAAATAAGTTTTTAAGTTCCTTAAGGTTTCCTTTTTCTTCTACCCTTCCTGCCCCGACCTCATCTCGAATCAATTCGTTATTTAAATTCCAAACCCTTTGTCGGTTCCTTTGCACACATGCACACATGCACGCATGGTCCGACAAAGTCATAATTCCGATGTCCGTCTCTGTGACCCGCTCCAACAACCCAGTGTATAGTCTATCCTAGTATACGTTCCATGTGGGGGGGGGGGGGAAACGTGTAGTTTCACGGGGTGAAACACCCTCCATGCATCGACTAGTTGGCTTTCTTGTAGCTTATGCTTTATTTTTTTTATTTGAACATTGAATGTCTCCCTCCCGTGGGCCGTACTATCTACTCTGGGATTCATGGTGAAATTCAGGTCCCCCATCAGAACAATATATACCTCAGAGAAGTTGTGCAGTTTGCCGAGAATTCAACTTAAATATTGAGTAGGGTGAGCATTAGGGGCATACATATGCGCCAAGGTATATTCAGTATTATCTAACAGTCCTTTCAAAAATAAGAATCTCCCCTCTGGGTCTGTCATCCTTGCTTTAAGGGTAAACTCGATTCCTCTAGCAAACCCAATTGCCCACCCCCCTGGCACGATTGGAGATGGAATCCCCATAATACCAGTGGGGGTATGAAGTTGTTAAGAGTCTAACATTGGAGTCCAGAGCCAGATGGGATTCTTGGATAAAGACTATGTCCGCTCTATATTGTTTTATCTCCTCAAAAAACTTGAATCTTTTACTAGCGGAGTTCAGGCCCCTTGACGAGGAGCCACGTTCTTCCCCCTTCCCTCCCCCCCCCCCCCCCCCTGCCCCCCCCCCAAATCACCCACTTTGGGCCTACTCGTCGCCTCTGAACCAAGGGGCTTCTCCTTGCCCCATTACCTTACTTGGTTCCTAAATCGCCCCAACCTCTCCTATGCCCACGTGTTGGTAAGAAGTAGGGGCATTGATCTCCCGGGAGAGGAAGATTGACAGCCCTAACCTCCCCACTCGCCCCACACCTCACTTAGTCAACCTACCACGGTCTGGGACCTGCATATCTAATTTATCGCAAAACCCTGCCAATTCCTCTGGGAACGTCAGTTTTGCAGACACCCCACTTTTGTGGCCGATAAGGCAGGCCGGGAACCCCCACTGATAATTTATTTCCTACTGTCTCATCTGCTCCAATAGAGGTTTAAGCAGCCTCCTTCTATTAAGGGTTTCCCATGCAAGGTCAGGAAAGATCTGAAGCTCCACGCCCCCGTAAGCTCAGGGGAGGTTTCTTTGTTAGTTTGAGCCAGATTTCAGCCTTGTCTTCGTAATATCGGAAACTAATAATTATGTCTCTAGGCCTTTCGCTCTGGCAGTCATTTCTCCTTCCTATTCGATGTATCCTCTCTATTTTTTTCTATTTCCATACCTCTATCTAAAAGGGGGAGGAACAGATTGCTCACAATTTGTCTCAAGTGTTCTCCTCTTTGACAGAGCGTATCCTCAGGTTTTGCCTTCTATTACGATTCTCTTGGTCCTCCAATCGATATTGTAAAAGCCTCTGGTTCCGTTTCATCACAAGATATTGCTTTTTTAATTGGGTCATTTCGGAGTCCTGTTTTTCTATTTTTGTTTCCACCTCTTCCACCCGTGTTAATATATATTATTTATGTCAGTTCTTAAAACACTTAACTCCTGTTTGATCGCATTCTCGAGTCTCCTAAGCATACCGTCCATTTCAGTCATCGTTGGGATATATGTAGGTTTGCATCCTCAGAGTGGATTGTGTCTCCCCCCCTCCAGCAGGGTCTCTAAGTCCTCACCATACTTTCAGGGGTTGAGTATATAGAGAATTTTGATTGCTGAGGGAATTAGTGTGATGGCTGAGGGAATTAGAGGAAACTCTTAAGTATTCCTTATTATACTTAATGGATAACCGCAAGACCCTAGGAATGGTTACAATCCATAGTAGATGACCTCCAGATTTTTTCATTGATTATGCGTGAGCTCCGATGCTTCAGCCTTATTAACTCCCCCACTTGTTAACAGCGTATACAAAGCAAGTAGTCAAGGGCAATGGTACAGGGCTCTATGTAAGTACCATGACCAATACCCTGGGCTCTCCTCGCTGACCCCCCAGTTGACTTTTGAAGACAGCTCAGATATAGAATAGGTGTCGCGACTAAACGCTGGCCCCTGTCCCCTAGATAACGTTCCGAGGCATGGTGGTCGCCGCACACATCCCCCCGGAGCACAAGGGCTGTAGCCCGGGTCAGGTAATAACAGGTAGTTTTACTCCTTATTATTATTTGTTGCAGGTTGCCCAGTTGTAGTTTTTCGCAAAATCAGCAAGAGAGACCATGCATAGGACAAATATACTAGTCAAGTGAAAGTTATGCCAATGAAAGAGAGACTATCAAGGTTGTAGTAGTTGTTATATATATTCAAAAAGAGAAATGCACAACTCTTACCAGTCTCTCCGTTAATAATGTGTGCAAACACAAATGCAACTGGGCTTCTATGCAGCCTCCATCAGACCTCTAGTTGTAAAGATGAGTATTACCTGAGCCGCAGTACATGTCGCCACGCTAGTAGGGACATGAGCACCTCTGTTAAAAGGCACCGGCAGGGTCCATGTGGTTTCCAGCTTCACGTCCTCTGACCACTCGGACCGGCTTGCAGGGGGTTGGAAGGGAGGAGAGAAGGGGAGAGAGCCAGGGGACTCCGGACGGGAACGGGGGAGAGCGAACCTTGCTTGTGGATTAGCAGCCCAGCGATATCTCAAATCGTACCGCTGCCGCGTCCACCGATGTCCCCGCAGTTCGAACAGCGTCCTCTATCCCCCGTCCCGGGGCCGGCTTCCTTAGCATGGTCGGCGTGCGCGCATCTCACATGCAGCAGGTCATGGGTCTATCTTCAACTTTTGAAATGCGAGTTTCTATTTCTGCCGTCCTTTGCTGTATTTTACCAAACTCGTGTCTTATTGAACAGACATCTATTGCCAGGGCGTCCATTTTATTTGTCAGTGCTTCACTACTTGCTTTGATCGCCTCCATGATATCCACTTCTTCTTCACCGTCTAAGTCTCTACTGCTTTTGTGGAGATTGCGGGGTTTCTTTGCTGTTTTTGTAGCCATAGCCGAGGGGGAGGAGCAAGGAGTCACACTCTGCGGTTTTACACAGTGTTTATTTGGGGCCATGTAGCCACACAGTTCAGACTCAGACTATCGCTATTTGTCTGTCTTCCCTCCTTTATCCACTTTTGCTCCTCTTCTATTCCACTCCACCTTCTGCCTATCCTCCTATCTTTCCTCAAAGCATAGGAGGGAGGAGGAGAGAGCCCGGGTTTTATAGCACAAAAAAAAAAGGCGAAGCACTAACCTAATATTTAGTAGTTTCCATCTGCTGTTTAATCACTCCAATTATTTTTTTTTTTTTCCATTCAAGTTTAAGTTTATTTTCGGAATAAAGTCAGTACAATCAGGAAATCAATACATTTTGTTACATATCCTTAAATATTGAGACATCGTTTGCTGAAGTCATTTCGTCATTTCGTCATACCTAAATAACATTCTATCTGCGATGAAAGGAAAACAGGTTCAACAAGGGAGTAAATTCTAACCCCAAGCCTATAGTCTAACCGGGGTAGCTCCCTACCCTCCCCCAAATCCTGCAGTTCCTATCAATCCGTCTAGGGTCCCTAGTCTACAGCAGTTGGGGTAAATCAAAACCTTATTGGTCCAACATATATAGAAATGAGATGGGAAGGGCACCCTGCACCCCCACTGACACCCCCAATGGGATCACTCTGTGCCTGGGGAGGTAGAGTAATTCCCCTAAACCATCCAGCCCCCTTAGCAAGTTATTATAAATATTACAGTTTTGTGAAGTCCACTTCGTGATGTACCTCCATTTCATAAACTTAAAACTTCTCAAGTACCTCTGGTACGAAGTTTATGATATCTGGACCGATTAAATGAACCTAATGCTAAAATAATAAATAACAAGTTCGATGAAGAGGGAGAGGGAGGGAGAATCCCTCTTCAACTTCCTCCACCCCTATGATAGAGGCGTAACATGTGTGTATATATATGGAGAACGTTTCACAAACACAGATTATACAAAAAAACAACACAAGCACAGAATAAAACCAGAACATAGAAAAGAAAAGTAGAAGAGAAGGAAAAGAGGAATGTGAGAAAGATGGAAAGAGTTCGGTCTTTCAAAAATGACTGGTTGAGGGTCCAATGAGATACTCTTTGATTAGAACTGTTTTTCTTAGAGATAACGGAACCATGGAATGATCCGACCATGGGACGTCCATAATGGAGGACTTCTGGGCCGAGGGGACATGGAAAGTAATATATGAATACGACTGGTGGGGGTTAGAGAAGTGAGTAAAATCTTTAGCAGTTGGGCTCAATTCTCTCCATATGTCGGTCAATCTATATTGGTGAAGCACACGAGCGACTTGGGTACTGGTTTTAGTAGGTCTAATTAATTTAGCCTTTGCTTTATCAAAAGCCAGATTGGAATCTCCCCCCATAACTATGACTCCCTCTACCAAAGGTTGGAGAGATTCAAGCATTTGGCAGAAGAACCCCTTCTGTCCCCGGTTGGGAGCATAGTATGATATAAAAGTGTACGTATTTCCTTCCAGAGTGCCCTTTACCAGAATGAATCTACCCTCTGGGTCCGCGTATTTCTTAATTAAGTTAAATTTGCAGTGTTTGGAGAATAAAATTGCCACTCCTTTAGTCTTATTTTCGGCCTTTGACAGGTAGAATAATGGGAAATGAGCATGTAAGAACGAGGGGAGTATACCGCTTTGGGAAGTGGGTCTCTTGTAGAAATACCACATCAGCATGAAGGGATTTGTAGACTTGTAGCGCCTTTCGTCTTTTAACTGGAGAATTCAGCCCCTGTGTGTTGTGTGAAACAACACGAAGGGGAGCAGGAGGATTAGCCATGGCTGGCATGGGATATAAAATTGTCAAAGCTAATTCTCATGGGTTCCCAAACAATATCCGTATCATGAGACTTAGGTACATTATCCGGTTTGCAAAATAATGACTGTAGACACTTAAACGTAGGAGCTCTCATTGGCAGGTAGGTCGGGGGGGAAGAGTGAACGGAAGAGAAAAAAATGATAGAGAAAAAAGAAAATAGACAAAGACATTTTATCCATATGTAAATTAACGTAAGGTGAAAAAATTACCCAGAATGAGGGGAGGGTGTATTTCCCCTCCCCCATTCAAACACGTCACCATAGAATAGCCCAGAAAATAAGGGGCTATGTTCCCACTCCCCGGGGCGACGGAACGTCGATTCCAAGGGGTAGGCTGAGGCCCAATGCCTCACCACTGGCTGCCAGCGACAGCTCAACAAACTGAAAAATGTAAATCACTGTTATGACATATTTTTTTTTTTTTTTTAAATATTCATTCTTTATTTCTTTTCATATCATACAAAATGTTCAGTTGTTCATTTAAAAAAAAACCAGAGGAGACTGTTCGTTATAACTATAAACACATAATTTAAACATTGATATACATTGTCCTATCATAAATCTTAACTTATCAGGAGGTGGGTAATCTCTTAGTTAAGGGGGGAACACCCACTCTTTCTCATTCTAGTTGATATTATCGCTTTTACTACTTGGCCCCTCTCCCTTTGACCCTTTCCAGCCGACATTCCTCTCTCCTCAGGTGATACACCCTTTTTTCTCCAGCCATGGCTTCCACATGTCCTCAAAGTCTCTAAGTTTTCCCCTTTTTATATAGACTGCTCTTTCTTTACAGAGGGACTCATTGACTGCCTCAATCCAGTCCCTTACTGCCGGTGGTGAAGTTGCCTGCCACCTCATGGCTATTAGTTTTCTAGCTTGGAATAAACATCTTAATATTACGACTGTGGTATTTCTTTTCTCCTTCCGTTCCTGCCTATAACCCAGTACACACAGTGTGGCCTCCATTTCTAGTGAGATTGTAAATATATCTCTCAAGGTGTCCAGCACACCCTTCCAGTACCGGACCAGCTTTGGACAGCGCCACACCATGTGTACTAGGTCTCCCTGCCCCGGGCATCTAGGGCATTTATCATCTGGTCTTTTGCCGAATTTAAAAAGTGTCTTTGGCGTATAGTAAGCTCTATTTATCAACATCAGGTGGGAGATTTTCTGGGGGGGTGAAAGTGACACCTTTGATCCCATCTCTAATATTCTCTTCCACTGTTCTTGTGATATTTCCCCTATATCTTCCTCCCACCTTTCTCTTACTTTGAGCAGATGTGCCCCTGTATTGATCTTTTTGATTATCTGCGTGTATATTTCAGATATGAGGCCCTTAGTTGGTCCCCCTTTAGCTAATTTTTGAAACAGGAACATTTTGGACCACACTAATTTTTGTGTCCTAAACTGGGCTTCAAGAGCGTGGCCTACTTGTAAATAGGTAAAGAATGAGTGTTGCGGGACATTAAATTCTAATCTCAGATCCTGAAATTTTTTATAGGTATCGCCCTCATACAGATGTATCAACCTTTTTATACCGCATTTTTCCCATTCCCCCACCTTTCCTAACCGTAGTATTTCTTGTAACTTAACATTGTTCCACAGGGGAGTATACTCATTAAATCCAGTGTAGCCCATTAGCCTCTTAACTTTTTCCCAAATTTTTATTATCATTTTAACTGTTGGTATCCTATATCTAAAGGAGTTTGCTTCGAGTAATTCAATGACCCCACTCAGCATTACTCTCCCACTAGAGGTCTCCCCTCCCGGGTATTACATCCCATTAGTTGTTGCAATTGTGCTGATAGATAATAAGCCTCAGGATGGGGGACAGCCAATCCCCCTTCCACTACTGGAAGCTGCAGTGTACGCAATCGAATCCTGGGTTGTCCCCCTTTCCATATTAGTTCCCTAAAAAGGGTTTCGATTTTGTTGAACCATTTTCTACCAATCCAGACCGGGCTATGCATTATATACAGCAGCTGTGGCTGCCAGATCATCTTAATTAAGCTACATCTGCCAGCCACTGATAACGGGAGCCTTTTCCAGATACCAATTTTTTGTTTAAATTTAACCAGTAGTGGGGTTAGGTTTTTATCTATGTATTGTTTGGGGTCTTTCGTTACTCGTATTCCTAGATATTTCAATGTATCCACTACCTTCACTTGTGGTATTCCCACTATCCCAGCTTCTCTAATTGGATCTACCGGTAATAGCTCTGATTTTCCCCAATTTATTTCCAATCCCGTGAAGCTACCGAATTCCTCCACTATACTCATGGCTCGTACCAGGGAATGTTCCGTGTCGCCCAGATAGAGAAGGATATCATCGGCATAGAGCGCGATTCTTTCGTCCCCCATCTTTCTTTGGAATCCAAGTAACTCAGTACTTGACCTTATGGCAATCGCCAGTGGTTCCATCGCTAGGGCAAAGAGAAGGGGTGACAAAGGACACCCCTGTCTCGTTCCCCTCTCTAGGAAAATCTTTTTTGAAAATTCGTTATTAATTTTAATTTTGGCACTAGGGTCATTATAAAGCATTTTTATCCAGCCAGTAAATTTCGGACCAAATCCGAACTTTCCCAGCACCCTCCAGATATATCCCCATTCTACACTGTCAAATGCTTTTGTCACATCTAGTGACACTACAGCTCTCGTTCCCTCTAAATCTGTCGGGGTTTGCAAATTTAAAAAGGTCCTTCTTATATTTGTACATTAGCTATGAATCCCGTTTGATCTGGATGGATCAGTTTTGAAATCAATCTATTAAGTCTGGCAGCCAAGACCTTAGCTACTATTTTGGCGTCCGAACACAAGAGGGAAATTGGTCTGTATGACGCTGGGTCTAAGGGGTCCTTGCCTTCTTTTAATATAAGTATTATGGTTGCCTCCATCATTGACACTGGGAGTCTCCCCTCAATGTCTGCTCCATTCAATGCTTTTAACAGCTCAGGAAGTAATATTTCTCCATAGTACTTATAAGTTTCTGTCGGGAGTCCATCTGGGCCAGGTGACTTTTGATTTGCCATATCAGATACTGCTTGCTGTATTTCTGTTAATGATATCGGGTGTTCCAACTCGTCTCTTTCTACTTGGGTGATAGCTGGAATCTCTAACCTCCCCAGGAACTCCTCCATCTCTGCCTCCATCCCCACCTTCTGTGTAGTATGTTCGCACTATCTCTGCTGTATCTGTTGTTATTATTCCTCCTGCAGTTCTGATGGCCCGAATATCAGAGGGTGGAGAGTTTGACTTCACCAATTGCGCGAGCATCCTTCCAACACTCTCACCCTCTACAAAGGATGCTTGTCGCACAAAGATTCGTCTAGTCTCCACCTCTCTCATAATTACCGTCCTATACACTATTTGTTTATCTAGCCATATTGCTTTTTTCTCTGGCGTTGGGTCAATAACATAGTTATTTTCTGCCACCAGTACTTCTCTACGGGTGTTTTGTTCACCTTTTCTCGCCTGTTTATTAATTTTAGCCACCTGTTGGATCAGGATACCCCTCAGGTATGCCTTCAGGGTATCCCATATTATTCCCGTCCCTGCGGAGCCTTCATTTAGTTCCACAAATTCCCTCAGTTTGGGCACTATCCCATCTGTTTCTTTTATTATCTCTAACCAGTAGGGGTTAATTCGCCATTCTTTCCTAATTTTTTGTCCTTCCAGATTTATTATTAGGATCATTGGGGAGTGGTCCGAGACTCCTCGTGGCAAATACTCTATTTTTCCTATGCTCCTTAGTGCTCTCTCGTTCCCCAGGGCCATATCTATCCTGGAGAGTGTGGAATGCGTGCTTGAGTAACAGGAGTATTGCTGGATGCCCGGGTTCCTCACTCTCCACATATCTACTAGTCCAACTTCTTCCATAAGTTGGCTCAGCCGGCTTTTCCCTATGGGGTCTGAGTATGACGGTACCGGAAACCTATCGGCCCCTGGATCTAAGACCTCATTGAAGTCTCCTACTACTACTACCGGTATATTTTCCTTCCCTTGTATAAATTCATTTAATCTTAACATTATATCCATTTTAAAAGGCGGAGGGATATAAACATTCGCTATTACATAAGTTCTACTATGAATTGTACAGTACAAAAAAACATATCGACCATTCTCATCTGTGCTGATCTGCCTGCAAGAAAATGCCACCCCTGCTCTAACCATTACACCCACCCCTCTCGAATAGGAAGAGTGGAATGAGTGAAACTGAGTGGGGAATTTTCTACTATAGAACTGTTGGATTGTATCCTTTGTTAAGTGTGTTTCCTGCAGACAGATCAGGTCCGCCCCATACTTTTCCATAGTGGAGAGTACTGCTGCTCTTTTGGCTACTGTTCCCAGTCCCCTAACATTCCATGAACCTATCTTTATTATCCTATTCTGCATTCAGCAGCGAGGAATATAGGATATTGATAAGAATCTCGTCCACTTCACCCATGGGAATTCCCAACAAAAGTAAACAACAAAAAAAACAACAAAAATAAATAAATAAATAAATAAAAATAGCAAGCTCAAATACATAACTCTTTGCTATCCCTATTTCATTATCGTAGCCAGTGGTCCTAAACCTACTTTTCATTAATCATGTCGCTCAATCATTGTGACTCGAATGTACATATAGGTGTATATATCATCAAAAATTATTTCTGTGCAAATGTCAATCTCTATTTTTGTGTAGCAATCTTCTTCCCATTGTGTATTACCTTGCCATCTTACAGTGTATTTAGATATTCGTGCGGTAACAATGATTTTCGTGTTCTCCATATCATTAAAAAAAAAAAGGAAAATTAATATTTCTATACTAATTTCAAACTCTATTTTTGTGTAGTTTTCTCCTTCACATTGTGCATTACCATACATCCTTCCGTTATTTTTCGTTATTTGAGCAACACCATTAACTTCCAAACTCTCCTTCAAATCGTTTTTTCCATATCTTAATGAACAATTCTCCCCTGTCTGACCTTTGATTCCCCATTCCCTTCCCCTCCCTCCCCCCCTGTCCCCTCCTCCCTCGAAGCCCATCCCTCCCCACCCACCCCCCCCACCCCCTTCCTGGTGTCCCTCCCGCTTCCATACCCCCATCCCTCTCCCACCCTCCCTCCACCATCCTGGTGTATCTCTACGGGGCCTATAGTGACCACTATCCACACCACACATCCTTTACTCCCACCTACCCATTCAACATCTGTGCGTGTCCCACCCCTCTCTCCACTCCAACATTTATACACCTCTCTGTCCCCTCACGGGAAAAAAATAAAATAAATAAAGATAAAAAAAAAAATAAACAAACAAAAAAAAAAAAAAGGGGGGGGGGAAGAGGAAAGGGCAAAGAAAAGAGAAAACCCTGGATATCTTTTCTTCCTCCTCACTCAGCCACTCCGTCTATGTCCCTTTTTCCTCTTCTCCACCCCCATCTACCACTTATCTTTATTTTCTTCCAGCCACCTTTCTACACTTGCTGGGGTGTCAAAGATCTGGGATCCTCCCAGCGCCACTATCCTTAATCGCGCCGGGTATAACAGAGCATACGTCAGCCTATGTTTCTGCAGTATACGCTTAACAGCCGTAAACGCTCTACGCCTCTGCAGATCCGGCGAGAAGTCAGAGTAAACCGAAATTTTAACCTCTTTGAACATAATCTTCCCCGCCTCTCTAGCTATCCTCAAAAGTGTCACTTTGTCCCTGTAATTAAGGAATTTCAATAGGAGCGGCCTGGGGTGTCCCCCTGTAGGGGGGGCCCTAAATGGTACTCTATGTGCTCTTTCAATTGAAAATGATGCTGAGAATGTTTCTCTTCCATTTTTCCAAGAAGTCCACTGGGTTGGCGCCCTCGCTATTTTTGAATATATGGGCAAGACCAGAACAGATGTTCCTTTGTCTAAGCACCCCCGCCAACACTTGTCTGATTGGCCTATTTTTGTATTTACTGGCTTTGTCTGGCGTGGTGTTCCAGCCCGAGATACATTTTAAAGTTTATCTTACATCTATTGCTCAGAAATGCGTCCAGCGCTACCCGAGAAAGAACCGCTGCATTATAATAATTATTAATATCCGGGACATCTAGACCCCCGTATTGCTTTTCTTGTTTTAAGATGCTTTTTTTTTTCCAAATACATAATTCATAAGTATGTAATTAAGGATCCTTAAAAATTGTTGAGGTACGGCTATGGGTATTAATAACAATTTGTACAATATTTTTGGGACCACCGTAATTTTTAACATATTTATGCGTCCTACCCAGGAAATGGGTTTATTTATGGTTCTTTTTAACTCAATTTTGATGTCATTTAACAAGGGTAATTGATTTTGTAGATCTTCAGAACAGTGTTTGCTAATTTGATACCGAGGTATTTTAATTCTCTAGTCCAGGCACAAATTCCCTTTACTTGTCCTTCTTCACTCTTATTCAAATTTATATTTAATATCTCAGATTTTGTTACGTTGATTTTAAGATTGGAAATATCTCCGAACTGTTGTAATGTCCAGATAAGCAAACATGGAAACTATCGGTTTGGTCAGGAAAAAAAATTATCGTCGGCAAAAGCTGCCAACTTATGTTCTTCCTTTTCTACCCTGATGCCCTTGATGTCTGAATCATTTTGAATAGTTGCCAATAGGGGTTCTAATGACCGGATGAAGAGCAGGGGAGACAGGGGGCACTGTCTTGTCCCTGTCTTGTCCCGTCTTGTCCCTGTCTTGTCCCGTTCCTCATCTCGAAAGAATCTGACATTGTGCCATTGATTTTAATTTTTGCCGAGGGGTGATGATAAAGTGTTTTGACAATCTATTTCCTATTCGCATTTCTCCTAGGGTCTGCATCATGAGTCCCCAGTCTACCCTGTCAAACGCTTTTTCAGCGTCAACTGACAGGAATAGACCTGGGGACCCATCCAGCCTTAGCTTCTGAAGCAGGAGAAGTGCTTTAATACTATTGTCCTTTCCCTCTCTATTGGTCCGAATGCACCAGGTGGTGTATGACACTTTTCAGCTTGATATCCGTATTAAGAAGGTATATTGGTCTATAAGCTGTGCAAAGTGAACTGTCCTTCCCTTCTTTTAAAATAATAGCTACGGTAGAATGAAGCGCTTCCCTGCTGGTCTCATACTCAACCCCCAGGCCATTAAAGTATTTACATCGTTTCGGAATAAGAATGGCACTAAATTTCTTGTAATAAAAAACTGAGAACCCATCTGGGCTCGGGCTTTTTCCACCTGCTGTATTATCTAAAGCTTTTTTTATTTCTGTCTCAGCTTTATGCCTGGTCCAAATGTAAACTTTCTGTCGCGTTAATTCTAGGGAGTCTCGCTTTCTGCAGGAACATATGTATTTTGGCTTCCTTCTCTCCTGCCTGCCACCTAGTCTGATCAATTGTGTGTAGTTCTTCATAATAATTTTTGAAAGATTTCTGCAATTTCTGTCGTTGAGTAGACCAGGTCGCCCTTTTTATTTTTAATATTCTCAACATAGTTCCTAGTTTTCTTTTTATGGGACATTTTGGCCAGGAGTTTACTGGGTTTATTTGCCCCATAAATATCTCTCTCTCTAGCAATATTGGAAAAAAAATGTTTTGCTTCTTGTTCCATGATCTCCTTAAGCTCTTCTCTTTTTAGAGTCTTCCATAAGAAGGTCTCTTTTGATCTTGACTCTTTATGTTACCTTTCCAAAATCATTATTTCCTTGGACAGAGTATCAAATGACATATTTTTCTCTCTTTTTTTCCTTACCCCCTCTGAAATCAGGATCCCTCTGATATACGCTTTATGAGATTCCCAGAGGGTGGGACTTGAGCTCCCTTCAGTATCATTTAACAAAAATAAGTTTTTAAGTTCCTTAAGGTTTCCTTTTTCTTCTACCCTTCCTGCCCCGACCTCATCTCGAATCAATTCGTTATTTAAATTCCAAACCCTTTGTCGGTTCCTTTGCACACATGCACACATGCACGCATGGTCCGACAAAGTCATAATTCCGATGTCCGTCTCTGTGACCCGCTCCAACAACCCAGTGTATAGTCTATCCTAGTATACGTTCCATGTGGGGGGGGGGGGGAAACGTGTAGTTTCACGGGGTGAAACACCCTCCATGCATCGACTAGTTGGCTTTCTTGTAGCTTATGCTTTATTTTTTTTATTTGAACATTGAATGTCTCCCTCCCGTGGGCCGTACTATCTACTCTGGGATTCATGGTGAAATTCAGGTCCCCCATCAGAACAATATATACCTCAGAGAAGTTGTGCAGTTTGCCGAGAATTCAACTTAAATATTGAGTAGGGTGAGCATTAGGGGCATACATATGCGCCAAGGTATATTCAGTATTATCTAACAGTCCTTTCAAAAATAAGAATCTCCCCTCTGGGTCTGTCATCCTTGCTTTAAGGGTAAACTCGATTCCTCTAGCAAACCCAATTGCCACCCCCCTGGCACGATTGGAGATGGAATCCCCATAATACCAGTGGGGGTATGAAGTTGTTAAGAGTCTAACATTGGAGTCCAGAGCCAGATGGGATTCTTGGATAAAGACTATGTCCGCTCTATATTGTTTTATCTCCTCAAAAAACTTGAATCTTTTACTAGCGGAGTTCAGGCCCTTGACGAGGAGCCACGTTCTTCCCCCTTCCCTCCCCCCTGCCCCCCCCCCCAAATCACCCACTTTGGGCCTACTCGTCGCCTCTGAACCAAGGGGCTTCTCTTGCCCCATTACCTTACTTGGTTCCTAAATCGCCCCAACCTCTCCTATGCCCACGTGTTGGTAAGAAGTAGGGGCATTGATCTCCCGGGAGAGGAAGATTGACAGCCCTAACCTCCCCACTCGCCCCACACCTCACTTAGTCAACCTACCACGGTCTGGGACCTGCATATCTAATTTATCGCAAAACCCTGCCAATTCCTCTGGGAACGTCAGTTTTGCAGACACCCCACTTTTGTGGCCGATAAGGCAGGCCGGGAACCCCCACTGATAATTTATTTCCTACTGTCTCATCTGCTCCAATAGAGGTTTAAGCAGCCTCCTTCTATTAAGGGTTTCCCATGCAAGGTCAGGAAAGATCTGAAGCTCCACGCCCCCGTAAGCTCAGGGGAGGTTTCTTTGTTAGTTTGAGCCAGATTTCAGCCTTGTCTTCGTAATATCGGAAACTAATAATTATGTCTCTAGGCCTTTCGCTCTGGCAGTCATTTCTCCTTCCTATTCGATGTATCCTCTCTATTTTTTTCTATTTCCATACCTCTATCTAAAAGGGGGAGGAACAGATTGCTCACAATTTGTCTCAAGTGTTCTCCTCTTTGACAGAGCGTATCCTCAGGTTTTGCCTTCTATTACGATTCTCTTGGTCCTCCAATCGATATTGTAAAAGCCTCTGGTTCCGTTTCATCACAAGATATTGCTTTTTTAATTGGGTCATTTCGGAGTCCTGTTTTTCTATTTTTGTTTCCACCTCTTCCACCCGTGTTAATATATATTATTTATGTCAGTTCTTAAAACACTTAACTCCTGTTTGATCGCATTCTCGAGTCTCCTAAGCATACCGTCCATTTCAGTCATCGTTGGGATATATGTAGGTTTGCATCCTCAGAGTGGATTGTGTCTCCCCCCCTCCAGCAGGGTCTCTAAGTCCTCACCATACTTTCAGGGGTTGAGTATATAGAGAATTTTGATTGCTGAGGGAATTAGTGTGATGGCTGAGGGAATTAGAGGAAACTCTTAAGTATTCCTTATTATATATTATACAGCAATGGATAACCGCAAGACCCTAGGAATGGTTACAATCCATAGTAGATGACCTCCAGATTTTTTCATTGATTATGCGTGAGCTCCGATGCTTCAGCCTTATTAACTCCCCCACTTGTTAACAGCGTATACAAAAAGTAGTCAAGGGCAATGGTACAGGGCTCTATGTAAGTACCATGACCAATACCCTGGGCTCTCCTCGCTGACCCCCCAGTGACTTTTGAAGACAGCTCAGATATAGAATAGGTGTCGCGACTAAACGCTGGCCCCTGTCCCCTAGATAACGTTCCGAGGCATGGTGGTCGCCGCACACATCCCCCCGGAGCACAAGGGCTGTAGCCCGGGTCAGGTAATAACAGGTAGTTTTACTCCTTATTATTATTTGTTGCAGGTTGCCCAGTTGTAGTTTTTCGCAAAATCAGCAAGAGAGACCATGCATAGGACAAATAAATTTCAAGTGAAAGTTATGCCAATGAAAGAGAGACTATCAAGGTTGTAGTAGTTGTTATATATATTCAAAAAGAGAAATGCACAACTCTTACCAGTCTCTCCGTTAATAATGTGTGCAAACACAAATGCAACTGGGCTTCTATGCAGCCTCCATCAGACCTCTAGTTGTAAAGATGAGTATTACCTGAGCCGCAGTACATGTCGCCACGCTAGTAGGGACATGAGCACCTCTGTTAAAAGGCACCGGCAGGGTCCATGTGGTTTCCAGCTTCACGTCCTCTGACCACTCGGACCGGCTTGCAGGGGGTTGGAAGGGAGGAGAGAAGGGGAGAGAGCCAGGGGACTCCGGACGGGAACGGGGGAGAGCGAACCTTGCTTGTGGATTAGCAGCCCAGCGATATCTCAAATCGTACCGCTGCCGCGTCCACCGATGTCCCCGCAGTTCGAACAGCGTCCTCTATCCCCCGTCCCGGGGCCGGCTTCCTTAGCATGGTCAGCGTGCGCGCATCTCACATGCAGCAGGTCATGGGTCTATCTTCAACTTTTGAAATGCGAGTTTCTATTTCTGCCGTCCTTTGCTGTATTTTACCAAACTCGTGTCTTATTGAACAGACATCTATTGCCAGGGCGTCCATTTTATTTGTCAGTGCTTCACTACTTGCTTTGATCGCCTCCATGATATCCACTTCTTCTTCACCGTCTAAGTCTCTACTGCTTTTGTGGAGATTGCGGGGTTTCTTTGCTGTTTTTGTAGCCATAGCCGAGGGGGAGGAGCAAGGAGTCACACTCTGCGGTTTTACACAGTGTTTATTTGGGGCCATGTAGCCACACAGTTCAGACTCAGACTATCGCTATTTGTCTGTCTTCCCTCCTTTATCCACTTTTGCTCCTCTTCTATTCCACTCCACCTTCTGCCTATCCTCCTATCTTTCCCTCAAAGCATAGTTTTATAGCACAAAAAAAAAAGGCGAAGCACTAACCCAATATTTAGTAGTTTCCATCTGCTGTTTAATCACTCCAATTAATTTTTTTTTTTTCCATTCAAGTTTAAGTTTATTTTCGGAATAAAGTCAGTACAATCAGGAAATCAATACATTTTGTTACATATCCTTAAATATTGAGACATCGTTTGCTGAAGTCATTTCGTCATTTCGTCATACCTAAATAACATTCTATCTGCGATGAAAGGAAAACAGGTTCAACAAGGGAGTAAATTCTAACCCCAAGCCTATAGTCTAACCGGGGTAGCTCCCTACCCTCCCCCAAATCCTGCAGTTCCTATCAATCCGTCTAGGGTCCCTAGTCTACAGCAGTTGGGGTAAATCAAAACCTTATTGGTCCAACATATATAGAAATGAGATGGGAAGGGCACCCTGCACCCCCACTTGACACCCCCAATGGGATCACTCTGTGCCTGGGGAGGTAGAGTAATTCCCCCAAACCATCCAGCCCCCTTAGCAAGTTATTATAAATATTACAGTTTTGTGAAGTCCACTTCGTGATGTACCTCCATTTCATAAACTTAAAACTTCTCAAGTACCTCTGGTACGAAGTGTATGATATCTGGACCGATTAAATGAACCTAATACTAAAATAATAAATAACAAGTTCGATGAAGAGGGAGAGGGAGGGAGAATCCCTCTTCAACTTCCTCCACCCCTATGATAGAGGCGTAACATGTGTGTATATATATGGAGAACGTTTCACAAACACAGATTATACAAAAAAACAACACAAGCACAGAATAAAACCAGAACATAGAAAAGAAAAGTAGAAGAGAAGGAAAAGAGGAATGTGAGAAAGATGGAAAGAGTTCGGTCTTTCAAAAATGACTGGTTGAGGGTCCAATGAGATACTCTTTGATTAGAACTGTTTTTCTTAGAGATAACGGAACCATGGAATGATCCGACCATGGGACGTCCATAATGGAGGACTTCTGGGCCGAGGGGACATGGAAAGTAATATATGAATACGACTGGTGGGGGTTAGAGAAGTGAGTAAAATCTTTAGCAGTTGGGCTCAATTCTCTCCATATGTCGGTCAATCTATATTGGTGAAGCACACGAGCGACTTGGGTACTGGTTTTAGTAGGTCTAATTAATTTAGCCTTTGCTTTATCAAAAGCCAGATTGGAATCTCCCCCCATAACTATGACTCCCTCTACCAAAGGCTGGAGAGATTCAAGCATTTGGCAGAAGAACCCCTTCTGTCCCCGGTTGGGAGCATAGTATGATATAAAAGTGTACGTATTTCCTTCCAGAGTGCCCTTTACCAGAATGAATCTACCCTCTGGGTCCGCGTATTTCTTAATTAAGTTAAATTTGCAGTGTTTGGAGAATAAAATTGCCACTCCTTTAGTCTTATTTTCGGCCTTTGACAGGTAGAATAATGGGAAATGAGCATGTAAGAACGAGGGGAGTATACCGCTTTGGGAAGTGGGTCTCTTGTAGAAATACCACATCAGCATGAAGGGATTTGTAGACTTGTAGCGCCTTTCGTCTTTTAACTGGAGAATTCAGCCCCTGTGTGTTGTGTGAAACAACACGAAGGGGAGCAGGAGGATTCAGCCATGGCTGGCATGGGATATAAAATTGTCAAAGCTAATTCTCATGGGTTCCCAAACAATATCCGTATCATGAGACTTAGGTACATTATCCGGTTTGCAAAATAATGACTGTAGACACTTAAACGTAGGAGCTCTCATTGGCAGGTAGGTCGGGGGGGAAGAGTGAACGGAAGAGAAAAAAATGATAGAGAAAAAAGAAAATAGACAAAGACATTTTATCCATATGTAAATTAACGTAAGGTGAAAAAATTACCCAGAATGAGGGGAGGGTGTATTTCCCCTCCCCCATTCAAACACGTCACCATAGAATAGCCCAGAAAATAAGGGGCTATGTTCCCACTCCCCGGGGCGACGGAACGTCGATTCCAAGGGGTAGGCTGAGGCCCAATGCCTCACCACTGGCTGCCAGCGACAGCTCAACAAACTGAAAAATGTAAATCACTGTTATGACATTTTTTTTTTTTTTTTTTTAAATATTCATTCTTTATTTCTTTTCATATCATACAAAATGTTCAGTTGTTCATTTAAAAAAAAACCAGAGGAGACTGTTCGTTATAACTATAAACACATAATTTAAACATTGATATACATTGTCCTATCATAAATCTTAACTTATCAGGAGGTGGGTAATCTCTTAGTTAAGGGGGGAACACCCACTCTTTCTCATTCTAGTTGATATTATCGCTTTTACTACTTGGCCCCTCTCCCTTTGACCCTTTCCAGCCGACATTCCTCTCTCCTCAGGTGATACACCCTTTTTTCTCCAGCCATGGCTTCCACATGTCCTCAAAGTCTCTAAGTTTTCCCCTTTTTATATAGACTGCTCTTTCTTTACAGAGGGACTCATTGACTGCCTCAATCCAGTCCCTTACTGCCGGTGGTGAAGTTGCCTGCCACCTCATGGCTATTAGTTTTCTAGCTTGGAATAAACATCTTAATATTACGACTGTGGTATTTCTTTTCTCCTTCCGTTCCTGCCTATAACCCAGTACACACAGTGTGGCCTCCATTTCTAGTGAGATTGTAAATATATCTCTCAAGGTGTCCAGCACACCCTTCCAGTACCGGACCAGCTTTGGACAGCGCCACACCATGTGTACTAGGTCTCCCTGCCCCGGGCATCTAGGGCATTTATCATCTGGTCTTTTGCCGAATTTAAAAAGTGTCTTTGGCGTATAGTAAGCTCTATTTATCAACATCAGGTGGGAGATTTTCTGGGGGGGTGAAAGTGACACCTTTGATCCCATCTCTAATATTCTCTTCCACCGTTCTTGTGATATTTCCCCTATATCTTCCTCCCACCTTTCTCTTACTTTGAGCAGATGTGCCCCTGTATTGATCTTTTTGATTATCTGCGTGTATATTTCAGATATGAGGCCCTTAGTTGGTCCCCCTTTAGCTAATTTTTGAAACAGGAACATTTTGGACCACACTAATTTTTGTGTCCTAAACTGGGCTTCAAGAGCGTGGCCTACTTGTAAATAGGAAAAGAATGAGTGTTGCGGGACATTAAATTCTAATCTCAGATCCTGAAATTTTTTATAGGTATCGCCCTCATACAGATGTATCAACCTTTTTATACCGCATTTTTCCCATTCCCCCACCTTTCCTAACCGTAGTATTTCTTGTAACTTAACATTGTTCCACAGGGGAGTATACTCATTAAATCCAGTGTAGCCCATTAGCCTCTTAACTTTTTCCCAAATTTTTATTATCATTTTAACTGTTGGTATCCTATATCTAAAGGAGTTTGCTTCGAGTAATTCAATGACCGAGTCATGTGGGGCCCCACTCAGCATTACTCTCCCACTAGAGGTCTCCCTACCCTGGGTATTACATCCCATTAGTTGTTGCAATTGTGCTGATAGATAATAAGCCTCAGGATGGGGGACAGCCAATCCCCCTTCCACTACTGGAAGCTGCAGTGTACGCAATCGAATCCTGGGTTGTCCCCCTTTCCATATTAGTTCCCTAAAAAGGGTTTCGATTTTGTTGAACCATTTTCTACCAATCCAGACCGGGCTATTATGCATTATATACAGCAGCTGTGGCTGCCAGATCATCTTAATTAAGCTACATCTGCCAGCCACTGATAACGGGAGCCTTTTCCAGATACCAATTTTTTGTTTAAATTTAACCAGTAGTGGGGTTAGGTTTTTATCTATGTATTGTTTGGGGTCTTTCGTTACTCGTATTCCTAGATATTTCAATGTATCCACTACCTTCACTTGTGGTATTCCCACTATCCCAGCTTCTCTAATTGGATCTACCGGTAATAGCTCTGATTTTCCCCAATTTATTTCCAATCCCGTGAAGCTACCGAATTCCTCTACTATACTCATGGCTCGTACCAGGGAATGTTCCGTGTCGCCCAGATAGAGAAGGATATCATCGGCATAGAGCGCGATTCTTTCGTCCCCCATCTTTCTTTGGAATCCAAGTAACTCAGTACTTGACCTTATGGCAATCGCCAGTGGTTCCATCGCTAGGGCAAAGGGAAGGGGTGACAAAGGACACCCCTGTCTCGTTCCCCTCTCTAGGAAAATCTTTTTTGAAAATTCGTTATTAATTTTAATTTTGGCACTAGGGTCATTATAAAGCATTTTTATCCAGCCAGTAAATTTCGGACCAAATCCGAACTTTCCCAGCACCCTCCAGATATATCCCCATTCTACACTGTCAAATGCTTTTGTCACATCTAGTGACACTACAGCTCTCGTTCCCTCTAAATCTGTCGGGGTTTGCAAATTTAAAAAGGTCCTTCTTATATTTGTACATTAGCTATGAATCCCGTTTGATCTGGATGGATCAGTTTTGAAATCAATCTATTAAGTCTGGCAGCCAAGACCTTAGCTACTATTTTGGCGTCCGAACACAAGAGGGAAATTGGTCTGTATGACGCTGGGTCTAAGGGGTCCTTGCCTTCTTTTAATATAAGTATTATGGTTGCCTCCATCATTGACACTGGGAGTCTCCCCTCAATGTCTGCTCCATTCAATGCTTTTAACAGCTCAGGAAGTAATATTTCTCCATAGTACTTATAAGTTTCTGTCGGGAGTCCATCTGGGCCAGGTGACTTTTGATTTGCCATATCAGATACTGCTTGCTGTATTTCTGTTAATGATATCGGGTGTTCCAACTCGTCTCTTTCTACTTGGGTGATAGCTGGAATCTCTAACCTCCCCAGGAACTCCTCCATCTCTGCCTCCATCCCCACCTTCTGTGTAGTATACAGCTTTTCGTAATATCCCTGAAATGTTCGCACTATCTCTGCTGTATCTGTTGTTATTATTCCTCCTGCAGTTCTGATGGCCCGAATATCAGAGGGTGGAGAGTTTGACTTCACCAATTGCGCGAGCATCCTTCCAACACTCTCACCCTCTACAAAGGATGCTTGTCGCACAAAGATTCGTCTAGTCTCCACCTCTCTCATAATTACCGTCCTATACACTATTTGTTTATCTAGCCATATTGCTTTTTTCTCTGGCGTTGGGTCAATAACATAGTTATTTTCTGCCACCAGTACTTCTCTACGGGTGTTTTGTTCACCTTTTCTCGCCTGTTTATTAATTTTAGCCACCTGTTGGATCAGGATACCCCTCAGGTATGCCTTCAGGGTATCCCATATTATTCCCGTCCCTGCGGAGCCTTCATTTAGTTCCACAAATTCCCTCAGTTTGGGCACTATCCCATCTGTTTCTTTTATTATCTCTAACCAGTAGGGGTTAATTCGCCATTCTTTCCTAATTTTTTGTCCTTCCAGATTTATTATTAGGATCATTGGGGAGTGGTCCGAGACTCCTCGTGGCAAATACTCTATTTTTCCTATGCTCCTTAGTGCTCTCTCGTTCCCCAGGGCCATATCTATCCTGGAGAGTGTGGAATGCGTGCTTGAGTAACAGGAGTATTGCTGGATGCCGGGTTCCTCACTCTCCACATATCTACTAGTCCAACTTCTTCCATAAGTTGGCTCAGCCGGCTTTTCCCTATGGGGTCTGAGTATGACGGTACCGGAAACCTATCGGCCCCTGGATCTAAGACCTCATTGAAGTCTCCTACTACTACTACCGGTATATTTTCCTTCCCTTGTATAAATTCATTTAATCTTAACATTATATCCATTTTAAAAGGCGGAGGGATATAAACATTCGCTATTACATAAGTTCTACTATGAATTGTACAGTACAAAAAAACATATCGACCATTCTCATCTGTGCTGATCTGCCTGCAAGAAAATGCCACCCCTGCTCTAACCATTACACCCACCCCTCTCGAATAGGAAGAGTGGAATGAGTGAAACTGAGTGGGGAATTTTCTACTATAGAACTGTTGGATTGTATCCTTTGTTAAGTGTGTTTCCTGCAGACAGATCAGGTCCGCCCCATACTTTTCCATAGTGGAGAGTACTGCTGCTCTTTTGGCTACTGTTCCCAGTCCCCTAACATTCCATGAACCTATCTTTATTATCCTATTCTGCATTCAGCAGCGAGGAATATAGGATATTGATAAGAATCTCGTCCACTTCACCCATGGGAATTCCCAACAAAAGTAAACAACAAAAAAACAACAAAAATAAATAAATAAATAAATAAAAAAATAGCAAGCTCAAATACATAACTCTTTGCTATCCCTATTTCATTATCGTAGCCAGTGGTCCTAAACCTACTTTTCATTAATCATGTCGCTCAATCATTGTGACTCGAATGTACATATAGGTGTATATATCATCAAAAATTATTTCTGTGCAAATTTCAATCTCTATTTTTGTGTAGCAATCTTCTTCCCATTGTGTATTACCTTGCCATCTTACAGTGTATTTAGATATTCGTGCGGTAACAATGATTTTCGTGTTCTCCATATCATTAAAAAAAAAAGGAAAATTAATATTTCTATACTAATTTCAAACTCTATTTTTGTGTAGTTTTCTCCTTCACATTGTGCATTACCATACATCCTTCCGTTATTTTTCGTTATTTGAGCAACACCATTAACTTCCAAACTCTCCTTCAAATCGTTTTTTCCATATCTTAATGAACAATTCTCCCCTGTCTGACCTTTGATTCCCCATTCCCTTCCCCTCCCTCCCCCCTGTCCCCTCCTCCCTCGAAGCCCATCCCTCCCCACCCCCCCCCCCACCCCCTTCCTGGTGTCCCTCCCGCTTCCATACCCCCATCCCTCTCCCACCCTCCCTCCACCATCCTGGTGTATCTCTACGGGGCCTATAGTGACCACTATCCACACCACCCATCCTTCACTCCCACCTACCCATTCAACATCTGTGCGTGTCCCACCCCTCTCTCCACTCCAACATTTATACACCTCTCTGTCCCCTCACGGGAAAAAAAAAAAGAAATAAAGATAAAAAAAAAAAAAAAAAAATAAACAAACAAAAAAAAAAAAAAAGGGGGGGGGGAAGAGGAAAGGGCAAAGAAAAGAGAAAACCCTGGATATCTTTTCTTCCTCCTCACTCAGCCACTCCGTCTATGTCCCTTTTTCCTCTTCTCCACCCCCATCTACCACTTATCTTTATTTTCTTCCAGCCACCTTTCTACACTTGCTGGGGTGTCAAAGATCTGGGATCCTCCCAGCGCCACTATCCTTAATCGCGCCGGGTATAACAGAGCATACGTCAGCCTATGTTTCTGCAGTATACGCTTAACAGCCGTAAACTCTGCTCTACGCCTCTGCAGATCCGGCGAGAAGTCCGAAATTTTAACCTCTTTGAACATAATCTTCCCCGCCTCTCTAGCTATCCTCAAAAGTGTCACTTTGTCCCTGTAATTAAGGAATTTCAATAGGAGCGGCCTGGGGTGTCCCCCTGTAGGGGGGGCCCTAAATGGTACTCTATGTGCTCTTTCAATTGAAAATGATGCTGAGAATGTTTCTCTTCCAAAAGACTCAATGAGCCATTTTTCCAAGAAGTCCACAGGGTTGGCGCCCTCGCTTTTTTCCGGCATTCCAATCAGCCTGACATTGTCTCTTCTAAGCCTATTCTCCATCTCATCCATTTTTGATGTATATCTGCCCATCTGTTCCTTCAGGAGTTTCATCTCATTTATTAATGGGTATACGTCATCTTCCAATTGACTAGTCCGTGTCTCCAGGGCAGTTGTTCTTTCTGCCGTTTTTTGTAGCTCTGATCGAACCGCTGCTAGGTCCTCCTTTACCGCCTTCATCTGGGCGCACAGCTCTGTTAATGTATCTTTACATGCGTTCACCACTGTGAACACGTCTTTTATTGTTGGTTCCATTTCTGACAGTGGGCACGGGTCGGTCGTTGCCGCAGGGTTTTGTTCTATAGGTCCTGGGGTTTTATTACTTGAAGCTTTAGTAGTTGAAGAGCTTGCTGTACCCTGCAGGACTGTACTTGGGGGTTGCCCCAGGCTCCTTCTATCTGCTGCAGCTCCCTGCTGTGCTTTAAACTGCGTTCCCCTTTTGGTTGATGTTGGCGACTGTGCAGAGGGGTGGGCATATTGTTCAAGTTTTGCTGCTGCTGTCTGTTGCATGTTCTTCTCTTTAGCGGATCGAAGCTGCTGCATTACTGCGCTCTCGCATAGGGGGCTCAAAATGCCCCAAAAAAAAAAGACGTGTTGCGAAGAACACAGGGCCTCTCGGTCCCCTGTGTATTTACCACTTATTGTCTGTTGCCCCTCCTGGGTCTGGGCATACGACAAATATTAACAGCACTTTAGCTTTACGTATCAAGCATAGCTTATTGAGCAAATGTAACAGAAACCAGCAGCCTTACAGTCCGTGGTAGATCAGACAATCAGTTTTATAATTCTTAGTCTCATAAGCAGTCCTTAATATCAGACATTCTCCTTCATAGGGGAGTGCGTACAAAATTATGCTCAAGCACCCACAGTAGCAAGCAAGCAAGCCAGCAAAAGAAAGAGAATCCACTGGCTTTTTATCTAGGGGTCAGGGGTCAGCGTTACCTTCTTACCGTGCGTGCAATGCTGCAATGCTGCGCCCAAGCATATGCATACGGGAAGCCAGCTAGCAATGATTTGTATGTGATGGCTTACTGGTAGTAATCATATTCACCAGCTAGAGGCGGCAATAGTAATCAATAGCATTCATCAGCAGCGCCTTATTATCAGTCTATTACTGCCTATAGCCTATAGCTCATATGTAAACTTGTGACTTTAGAGGATGGGTCATATGCGGATATACAGTACTCAAGAGGGATAAGAGTGTGCAGAGTTTAAACGGTGTTAGTATTCCATAAATGATCCAGTACAGCAACACATAGCAATTATCAGCTCTCAAATAATAATCGTCAGCTGTGGTACTATAGGGTCAATAAGGCAATCAGGCAAGCATATATGAGGGGCCCATCCGCCAGCAGCCAAACAATCCTTGATAGTGCATAAATCTCAGCACAGGTTTACACTTTTTCCTTTCAGCAAAAAAGGATCAACTGAGGCATTTAGCCTTGAAGAGGGTATAGAATTCCACAGATCTCATTATAGTTTATAGAAAGCATTCAGTGAAACACAGCATAAGGACAGAGCAGTTCAGTGATGATGTCAATCCAAAACAAAATTCCTGCTCAGCAGCCTATCACAGTCTGTTAAGGGCTGCTACTCACGTGTCCCATGTGGTCTGTGTGCGTTCTGTTTACTGCAATATCACCGCTCCCAGCAGCTTTCCAGTAGTCCGTATCTCAGTGCTTGCTTCCCAGGGTCTCCATCTGCTCTCCACTCGGCAGCTTCTTATCTCCCTTACACCGCGCTGTCCTATCTCTCCTCCTTCTCCTCACAGATTGTGGACAGCTGACAGCTGCAGGCTCCGTGTATTCCTTTGCGGTGATTTGCGAGAGAGCAGAGCGAGGCTAGGCTCAGAGGACTAGGCACCCATGTACCAGTTCGGGTAGCACTGGAAACAGCCGCGGCGGTGAGTAAGTGACTGTATCACCCGTCCACTCTCCTCCTTCAGCAAGGCAGCGTGTAGGCAGCAGTATCAGCCTAGGAAATCAGCATGGAGCGGAGAGGAGACACACACAGCTGCACTCACTCACACTCACTCCTCCATCCGGTCACGCCCCCGTTATGACATATTAAAAGAGACAAACTAGTTTAACTTTCCTAAGAAAAAACAACAAACACAAAGAAAAAAAATCGAAATATACACATATATACATATACACATATGTATATAAACATTTCCTAGGAAAGTATTAACATGTAGCTTTGGTGAGATCTATTTTCCCGGGTATGGAAAAATAGGGGAAAAAGACATTGGTGACCATCCCTTTGAAGAAAGGTTGCAAAGTTATCTTTAACCTTCCAAGCAGAGGAAGTCGGGCTGATAGGGGTTTGTCTTTTGGCAGAGCCATTTCTGGCTCGCAGGAAATAATCTTTAAGTCCAATAATAGTCTCTCACCTTCCTGAAAATTCTGTACTACATACTGCCTGCCATTAAATGAAAATTTCAAAGCAAAGGGGAAGGCCCATTTGTATCGTATGTCCTTTTTCATGAGGGCAGACAATAAGGGCTTCATAGCTCTTCTACTCTGTATTGTGAATGGCGATATATCAGAAAATATTTGAATTATGGCGCCTTGGTTGTTCATGTTTGCGAGACTGTTTCATCACTTCCTCCTTAATGGAATAGAAATGTGGTTTAACTACCACATCCCTTGGTAAACCGTCCTTTCTTAAAGGACCCAGGGCCCTATGTGCTCGGTCCAATTCTAGTTTGTGGTTTGGTATAGATGGGATCAGAATTTTGATAATGTCCTGTATAGCTGTTTGCACGTTTGAGATAGATTCTGGTAATCCTCTAACCCTGAAATTATCTCTTCTTGATCTGTTCTCTAATTCGTCGATCCGTGCCTGAGCAGCTTCCAGCTGTTCCTGCATGAATTGCAAATGATCTGAGTTCTGATCAGTCCGTGCTGTATTAACCTCCAGTTTGTGTTCAATATTTTCTATTCTGCTTCCCAGGCTCTGAAAATCAGCCCTAATCTCTCCTGTGATTTTTTCTGCATTTTGTGCCAGTCCTTTATCTAGCATTTCAGAAATTCTGGTGAATAATTCAGAGACATTGAAGGTTACCTTCAAAGGTTACCTTTAAAGGCCTGTTCAGCCTTTGTATTCATTTGTATTCATATGTGCAGGACTTTGTGAGGTAATTACCTCAGGAGTTAAATGACTAGCCTCCATGAGATTTTTTATTTCAAATGATGCAGGAGGGGAGAGAATAGGGCAAGTGTCAGAATTTGGTGTCTGAGGTACTATAGAAGGACTTATAGAAGGATATAGCTTGTCTGTCAGTCAATGAGGTCTCAACTGTACCCAGTGTACTTGTCTGAGGTACGGCGGCCATCTTAAGTAAATTGTTCTTAGCCAGCCTTTTATTAAGTTTCTTGCTCTTTTTGTAATATTTGCCCGGCATGAACTGGGCCCACAGTATGTCAGCTACTCTCGTCAGATAAAAGAAACAGCGCGGGCACCCCGTCCCCAGCTGTCGTTCTTTACAAGGCCCCTGTATATATTTCCCCTGAATAAGGAATAGTTTACCCGGTATCTTCCGATTCACCGTTGAATCCGCAGTCCTCGGATATCTTTTTGTCGTTTGTATCCGGGTTGAAATTCTATATATTTGCGTTTGACAGCCGGTGGGTGAGCAGAGCTCCGGTCCTAAGCTGCCACCCTAGGAGCTCCCACGCATGCGCCTCCTCCAATGAATTATTTATTAAATAATGTCTGTTGATAGCTGATATATAAAGGTACTAAAGTCAGTGAGGTTGCCGGTTGAATGAATTGAACAAGTTAAATAACCGGACGCCAAAAAAAAAAAAAGGAACCAGTCAAGGCGCCAGCACACAAAGTGTATCCCCACACTCCCCTTGCTGTTTTGCTGTCCCCACAACCTGTCAAACCTGTCTCAGGCTGGCCGAACTGCCGGGGATTTTATCCCCCCTCTTACCGCTCAGCTACCTTCTACCTTGTCTTTGGAACCGATCAGCGGGAGAACACAGGATCCTCCAGAGACCAGAGGCTCCAAAAAAGTGGCCATTCGGCAGCTGCTCCACGGTTTAATAGCTCGATAGCTCCACAGTATGGCTAGTGCGGCTGATGCTGTATATCCCTGCTAGGAACTCACTGCTGGGAAACAAACAGCTGGGCAGTCCATCGCTCCACATCCACACAGCGAACTGCCGATCTGCAAACTCGTAAGCTAACTTGTAAGCCACAGCACTCCAGCGGGGACTCCCACCTCCACCACCCCCACCAGCCAATAAGTACAGACAGATCGAAGGGCACACCGAGACCGCAAATATTCAAACTTCCAATAGCTCAGCAGCTCAACATCCGCGGCAGCAGCACAAGCCTCCAAAGCCGACCCAGGGGGAGAGAGACGGAGCAGCTGAAGTAAGATGCTGGCTTCAGAAGAAAGTCAAAGGGGAAAGGAGGGAGAGAAGGAAAATCCCTCGGAGCTCCTTCAGCACAGCTGGTATCTCATCACACTGAGAGCCTCACATGTCCATCTCCCTCACGTCCACACTATCACACTGACCCATGTATACTAATACTCATAGTTTAGGCAACAAGTTTCGTGAGCAGATACCTCTGAGTGAATATATCATTTTCTTCAGGAAGCCTGGAAGCCGATCACTGCCATGCAGGTCTCGTGCAAACTGTCACACGAGCTGTCTGTCCCGTACATCTTATGACCAGGCAGTTTCACACTGATGGGAAGACTCAATGAACTACCACAGCGCTCAACATCATTGAGAACTACAAGCCGACAGCCGCAAAGTCCATCAGGACTTGTAGTTCATTCATACAAAGAAGTCTGTAAATGAATGACACGGCCATGTGATTGATAGGGAGGTGAGGTCAGTGGCTGGTGATGCACTGGCTAGTATCAGACTCAGATACACACAGCTTACATATTCACAAGTAAGCGATTGCAGCATAAGGACTTGTTTTAGCATATGTAAACATATGTTCAAACCACACATGTTCAAACCACACATGTGAGGCATCGCTCCAAACATTGGAGCGAGAGCTATATGTTTGAACATATAGCATAATAATATAGTATTTAGCTTGATTAAAAAAAAAGTACATTTTCAGAAGCAGCAGATTGTGAGGAAAACATGGGATTATGGGTAAATCTTATACCCATAAAACCATGTTTTTGCCCTGTAGTTAAAGCGGAGCTCCACCCTATTTTTAAACATTTGTTTAATTAAATAGCCTACTCTAATGCAGTACAAAACGGATTATTTTTTCTGTGAGTGAGAAACTTATATAGCGCAGCACATGCAAACTAAATTTGCTCTGGGAGCTCGGTGTCCATTTCTCTTTTGTCCTCAGAAGAGATGGGTTTTGATCTTTCCCCTAAAGGCCTCCAAACGAATGCTGGTTGGTAAAGCGTTGCATAGTCTTGGTCCTTTGACCGCAAATCTTCTTTCTCCTTTGGACTTGTATCTGGAGTAGATTACGGTTGGTGGATCGCAGAACGCGATTGGGGTTGTCAGCTTTTAGTTTTTCGCATAAATATTGGGGGGCATTTCCCAGGATACACTTATGCCAGAGAGTGCTTTGAAAGTAATTGTGTCTTTATTGGCAACCAATGAAGGGATCTCACTGAAGGTGAGATTGATTCCCATGTTTTTTTCCCAATCACCAGTCTAGCGGCTGTATTTTGAACGACTTGCAGGCGAGTGATTTGGTACTTTGGGAGTCCAAGTTAGAGGGCATTTGCGTATGAATGAATGAAAACTTATATAGCGCGACACATGCAAAGTAAATCGCCTCTGGGCGCTTGTTGTTCCTGTCTCCTTTGAAATCAAAAGAGATGAGTCTTGATCTTTCTCCTGAAGGCTAAGTGGTTCTCCTCCAATCGAATGCTTGGACAGCGAATCTTCTGTCTCCTTTGGACTTGTATCTGGCTTTCGGTATCTGGAGCAGATTTTGATTGGTGGATTGCAGAACTTTTATTTTTTCGCATATATAGTGGGGAGCATTCCCATGAATACATCTATGCGTTAGATAGAGTGCTTTAAAGGTGATCTCACCATCTGCTGCGCCTACTACGCAGACTAACTCCTTTTATTCCCAAGGAAGACATAGCGGTCGTGGTGGGAGCGATTGTAAACTCCAGACTGGACTATGCAAATGCCCTTTACCTCAGACTCCCCAAGTACCAAATCGCTCGTCTTCAAGTCGTTCAAAATACGGCCGCCAGACTTGTGACTGGGAAAAAACCCTGGGAATCAATCTCACCTTCACCAAGATCCCTTCACTGGATACCAGGAGGTATCCAGTGAAGGGATGGGTACGTTGTGGGTATCTAGATGCTGTTGCAGCTGTTGAACCACTACTTTCTCCATTGCCTGTTATGGGGCGCCGGTGGATTGGGTCCTTAGGATCCAGGGTGGCTTTCTTCAAGATGGGCATAGTGCCCTCCCTGAAGGATTGGTTAATAAGCTGCATGACAGGAGGCGCCAGGATGTCGGTGCATTCTTTCAGCAGTTTGGTGGGGACAGGGCCGGCGCTAGGCATAGGCAAGTTAGGCGGCTGCCTAGAGTGCCAGGGTAGGAGGAGGCGGCAAAACCAGGATGTCAAGCCACTCGAGTTGGTATTTTTTTATAAACATGCTTCATGGCGCCAGCCGTCAGGCTAGGGGGTTGTTGCGCCAGCGGCCGGTGAAGACATCACTTTCGCCACTCTATCCCAAGCCTGCAGTGCTACCGTAGGTCCGTAGCAGCGGCAGTGAGACGATGCGGGGTGAGAGCTGGGACAACAAGGAGCAGCCAGCCGGAAGTGCTGCAGTCCCGGCTTGCCGTGATATCTGACCCCCCCCCTCCTCCTGGTGGTTTGGGGGTCTGCTGAGAGGAGCGGCTGCGGAGGACAGGCAGGCAGACTGAGACAGGAGAGGACAGGC
This sequence comes from Rana kukunoris, assembly GCA_029574335.1. Lineage (NCBI taxonomy): Eukaryota > Metazoa > Chordata > Amphibia > Anura > Ranidae > Rana > Rana kukunoris. Next base: position 35,498,339 of record CM056058.1, read on the forward strand.
AGCAGCGTCGCTTTCCTTCAGTAAAGCCTTCACCGCGGCTGGCTCAGGTATTTACTGAAAGCACAGGCAGCACGCTTTGCACCCAGTCACATGAAATAAAAAAAAATGGAATTTGCTGTCAAGTTTAAAGTGCATTGTATACAGAGAGGGGAAAGATATATGTGTGGGGGGGGGGCTACAGTGGTGGAACTGGTGTGTGTGTTGTTTTTTTCTTTGGGGGGGGGGGGATTAAGTCGGGGTTCAGAGGGGGAACTAGTTTGTGTGCGGGGGGGTACAGAGGGGGATTTGGTGTGTGGGGGGGGGGGGGACCGATGTGCAGGTACTGGTGGGGGGGTAAAGAGGGGGATCTGGTGTGTGCGGGGGTACAGAGAGAGAACTGGTGCAGGGAGGGGGATGTGTGGGGGTACAGAGAGGGAACTGGTGTGTGTGGTGGGGGGGGGGAGGGGGAACTGGTGTGGGGGGATGTGCGGGGGTACAGAGAGGGAACTGGTGTGTGTGTGGTGGGGGGGGGGGGGGGCAGAGGGGGAACTGGTGTGGGGGGATGTGCGGGGGGTACAGAGTGGAAACTGCTGTGTGTGTGTGTGTGTGCGTGTGGGGGGGGGGCCAGAGGTGGAACTGGTGGGGGGGGGTACAGAGGGGGAACTGGTGTGGGGGGGATGTGCGGGGGTACAGAGAGGGAACTGGGTTTTGTGTGTGTGTGTGTTGTGTGTGTGTGTGTGTTGCAAGGGCGGATCCAGAGTCTAGTCTCGGGGGGGGCACTGACAGAAAATTAGGTGTCCGATGTGTCCGCTGCAATGTTGCAGTACTGCTAAAAAATCAATGATCTCCCGCCATTACTAGTAAAAAAAATATTTAATATGAATGCCATAAATCTATCCCATGGTTTGTAGACGATTGTCAGGGACTGCAGACGTGGTACAAGAGATGGTCAGAGACTGCAGACGTGGTACAAGAGATGGTCAGAAACTGCAGACATGGTACAGGAGATGGTCAGAAACTGCAGACGTGGTACAAGGGATGGTGAGAGACTGCAGACGTGGTACAAGGGATGTTCAGAGACTGCAGACGTGGTACAGGAGATGGTGAGAGACTGCAGACGTGGTACAGGAGATGGTGAGAGACTGCAGACGTGGTACAGGAGATGGTGAGAGACTGCAGACGTGGTACAGGAGATGGTGAGAGACTGCAGACGTGGTACAGGAGATGGTGAGAGACTGCAGACGTGGTACAGGACATGGTGAGAGACTGCAGACGTGGTACAGGAGATGGTGAGAGACTGCAGACGTGGTACAGTAGATGGTGAGAGACTGCAGACGTGATACAAGAGATGGTCAGAGACTGCAGACATGGTACAAGAGATGGTCAGAAACTGCAGACATGGTACAAGAGATGGTCAGAGACTGCAGACATGGTACAAGAGATGGTCAGAAACTGCAGATGTGGTACAAGGAGATGGTCAGAGACTGCAGATGTGGTACAAGGAGATGGTCAGAGACTGCAGACGTGGTACAAGGAGATGGTCAGAGACTGCAGACGTGGTACAAGAGATGGTCAGAGACTGCAGACATGGTACAAGAGATGGTCAGAGACTGCAGACATGGTACAAGAGATGGTCAGAGAATGCAGATATGGTACAAGAGATGGTCAGAGACTGCAGACATGGTACAAGAGATGGTCAGAGACTGCAGACGTGGTACAAGAGATGGTCAGAGACTGCAGACGTGGTACAAGAGATGGTCAGAGACTGCAGACGTGGTACAAGAGATGGTCAGAGACTGCAGACGTGGTACAAGAGATGGTGAGAGACTGCAGACATGGTACAGGAGATGGTCAGAAACTTCAGACGTGGTACAAGACGTGGTCAGAAACTGCAGACGTGGTACAAGGGATGGTGAGAGACTGCAGACGTGGTACAAGGGATGGTCAGAGACTGCAGACGTGGTACAGGAGATGGTGAGAGACTGCAGACGTGGTACAGGAGATGGTGAGAGACTGCAGACGTGGTACAGGAGATGGTGAGAGACTGCAGACGTGGTACAGGACATGGTGAGAGACTGCAGACGTGGTACAGAAGATGGTCAGAGATTGCAGACGTGGTACAAGGGATGGTCAGAGACTGCAGACGTGGTACAAGGGATGGTCAGAGACTGCAGACGTGGTACAAGGGATGGTCAGAGACTGCAGACGTGGTACAAGAGATGGTCAGAGACTGCAGACGTGGTACAAGGGATGGTCAGAGACTGAAGACATGGTACAAGAGATCATTGCATCCTCACTGTGTATATGAACGCAGCCCCACCTTTGTATATCAATGCAGCCCCACCTTTGTATATCAATGCAGTCCCACTTTTGCATATCAATGCAGTCCCACTTTTGCATATCAATGCATTCCCACTTTTGTCTATCAATGCAGTCCCACTTTTGTCTATCAATGCAGCCACACTGTGCACGGCACTCACCATGGCATTGCCTCGATCACACACAGCAGGCATCTCCTCTCCCGACGTGTGTCATGGAACAAACAGGAGCTGAAGGTCTGTGTTAGGTAGGCCAGTGTGCTCTAGCAAGGTCCCCCCGGGGTTCAGAGGGGAACTAGTTTGTGTGCGGGGGTACAGAGGGGGATTTGGTGTGTGTGGGGGGGGGGACCGATGTGCAGGTGTACAGAGGTACTGGTGGGGGGGTAAAGAGGGGGATCTGGTGTGTGCGGGGGTACAGAGAGAGAACTGGTGCGGGGGGATGTGTGGGGGGTACAGAGAGGGAACTGGTGTGTGTGTGGTGGGGGGGGGGAGAGGGGGAACTGGTGTGGGGGGATGTGCGGGGGTACAGAGTGGGAACTGGTGTGTGTGTGTGTGGGGGGGGGGGGCAGAGGGGGAACTGGTGGGGGAGTACAGAGGGGGAACTGGTGTGGGGGGGATGTGCGGGGGTACAGAGAGGGAACTGGTGTGTGTGGTGGGGGGGGGGGGCAGAGGGGGAACAGGTGTGGGGGATGTGCGGGGGTACAGAGTGGAAACTGCTGTGTGTGTGTGTGCGTGTGTGGGGGGGGGGCAGAGGGGGAACTGGTGGGGGGGGTACAGAGGGGGAACTGGTGTGGGGGGGATGTGCGGGGGTACAGAGAGGGAACTGGTGTGTGTGTGTGTGTGTGTGGTGCAAGGGCGGATCCAGAGTCTAGTCTCGGGGGGGGCACTGACAGAAAATTAGGTGTCCGATGTGTCCGCTGCAATGTTGCAGTACTGCTAAAAAATCAATGATCCCCGCCATTACTAGTAAAAAATATTTAAATATGAATGCCATAAATCTATCCCATGGTTTGTAGACGATTGTCAGGGACTGCAGACGTGGTACAAGAGATGGTCAGAGACTGCAGACATGGTACAAGAGATGGTCAGAGACTGCAGACATGGTACAAGAGATGGTCAGAGAATGCAGATATGTTACAAGAGATGGTCAGAGACTGCAGACATGGTACAAGAGATGGTCAGAGACTGCAGACGTGGTACAAGAGATGGTCAGAGACTGCAAACGTGGTACAAGAGATGGTCAGAGACTGCAGACGTGGTACAAGAGATGGTGAGAGACTGCAGACATGGTACAGGAGATGGTCAGAAACTTCAGACGTGGTACAAGACGTGGTCAGAAACTGCAGACGTGGTACAAGGGATGGTGAGAGACTGCAGACGTGGTACAAGGGATGTTCAGAGACTGCAGACGTGGTACAGGATATGGTGAGAGACTGCAGACGTGGTACAGGAGATGGTGAGAGACTGCAGACGTGGTACAGGAGATGGTGAGAGACTGCAGACGTGGTACAGGAGATGGTGAGAGACTGCAGACGTGGTACAGGAGATGGTGAGAGACTGCAGACGTGGTACAGTAGATGGTGAGAGACTGCAGACGTGATACAAGAGATGGTCAGAGACTGCAGACATGGTACAAGAGATGGTCAGAAACTGCAGACATGGTACAAGAGATGGTCAGAGACTGCAGACATGGTACAAGAGATGGTCAGAAACTGCAGACGTGGTACAAGAGATGGTCAGGAAAACTGCAGACGTGGTACAAGAGATGGTCAGAGACTGCAGACGTGGTACAAGAGATGGTCAGAGACTGCAGACGTGGTACAAGAGATGGTGAGAGACTGCAGACATGGTACAGGAGATGGTCAGAAACTTCAGACGTGGTACAAGACGTGGTCAGAAACTGCAGACGTGGTACAAGGGATGGTGAGAGACTGCAGACGTGGTACAAGGGATGTTCAGAGACTGCAGACGTGGTACAGGATATGGTGAGAGACTGCAGACGTGGTACAGGAGATGGTGAGAGACTGCAGACGTGGTACAGGAGATGGTGAGAGACTGCAGACGTGGTACAGGAGATGGTGAGAGACTGCAGACGTGGTACAGGAGATGGTGAGAGACTGCAGACGTGGTACAGTAGATGGTGAGAGACTGCAGACGTGATACAAGAGATGGTCAGAGACTGCAGACATGGTACAAGAGATGGTCAGAAACTGCAGACATGGTACAAGAGATGGTCAGAGACTGCAGACATGGTACAAGAGATGGTCAGAAAGAACGTGGTACAAGAGATGCAGACTGCGACATGGTACAAGAGATGGTCAGAGACTGCAGACATGGTACAAGAGATGGTCAAGAGATGGTCAAAGAGAGAGAAAACTGCAGACGGGCGTGGTACAAGAGATGGTCAGAGACTGCAGACGTGGTACAAGAGATGGTCAGAGACTGCAGACGTGGTACAAGAGATGGTGAGAGACTGCAGACATGGTACAGGAGATGGTCAGAAACTGCAGACGTGGTACAAGACGTGGTCAGAAACTGCAGACGTGGTACAAGGGATGGTTGAGAGACTGCAGACGTGGTACAAGGATGTTGAGAGACTGCAGACGTGGTAAGGAGATGGTGAGAGACTGCAGACGTGGTACAGGAGATGGTGAGGAGACTGCAGACGTGGGTACAGGAGATGGTGAGAGACTGCAGACGTGGTACAGGAGATGGTGAGAGACTGCAGACGTGGTACAGTAGATGGTGAGAGACTGCAGACGTGGTACAAGGAGATGGTGAGAGACTGACAGACGTGGTACAAGTAGATGGTGAGAGACTGCAGACGTGATTACAAGAGATGGTCAGAGACTGCAGACATGGTACAAGAGATGGTCAGAAACTGCAGACATGGTACAAGAGATGGTCAGAGACTGCAGACATGGTACAAGAGATGGTCAGAAACTGCAGATGTGGTACAACAGATGGTCAGGAAAACTGCAGACGTGGTACAAGAGATGGTCAGAGACTGCAGACGTGGTACAAGAGATGGTCAGAGACTGCAGACGTGGTACAAGAGATGGTGAGAGACTGCAGACATGGTACAGGAGATGGTCAGAAACTTCAGACGTGGTACAAGACGTGGTCAGAAACTGCAGACGTGGTACAAGGGATGGTGAGAGACTGCAGACGTGGTACAAGGGATGTTCAGAGACTGCAGACGTGGTACAGGATATGGTGAGAGACTGCAGACGTGGTACAGGAGATGGTGAGAGACTGCAGACAGATTGTGGTACATGAGATGGTGAGAGACTGCAGACGTGGTACAGGAGATGGTGAGAGACTGCAGACGTGGTACAGGAGATGGTGAGAGACTGCAGACGTGGTACAGTAGATGGTGAGAGACTGCAGACGTGATACAAGAGATGGTCAGAGACTGCAGACATGGTACAAGAGATGGTCAGAAACTGCAGACATGGTACAAGAGATGGTCAGAGACTGCAGACATGGTACAAGAGATGGTCAGAAACTGCAGACGTGGTACAAGAGATGGTCAGGAAAACTGCAGACGTGGTACAAGGGATGGTCAGAGACTGCAGACGTGGTACAGGAGATGGTCAGAGACTGCAGGCATGGTACAAGAGATGGTCAGAGACTGCAGATGTGGTACAAGAGATGGTCAGAGACTGCAGATGTGGTACAAGGAGATGGTCAGAGACTGCAGATGTGGTACAAGGAGATGGTCAGAGATGCAGACGTGAGTGGTACAAGGAGATGGTCAGAGACTGCAGACGTGGTACAAGAGATGGTCAGAGACTGCAGACATGGTACAAGAGATGGTCAGAGACTGCAGACATGGTACAAGAGATGGTCAGAGAATGCAGATATGGTACAAGAGATGGTCAGAGACTGCAGACATGGTACAAGAGATGGTCAGAGACTGCAGACGTGGTACAAGAGATGGTCAGAGACTGCAGACGTGGTACAAGAGATGGTCAGAGACTGCAGACGTGGTACACGAGATGGTGAGAGACTGCAGACATGGTACAGGAGATGGTCAGAAACTTCAGACGTGGTACAAGACGTGGTCAGAAACTGCAGACGTGGTACAAGGGATGGTGAGAGACTGCAGACGTGGTACAAGGGATGGTCAGAGACTGCAGACGTGGTACAGGAGATGGTGAGAGACTGCAGACGTGGTACAGGAGATGGTGAGAGACTGCAGACGTGGTACAGGAGATGGTGAGAGACTGCAGACGTGGTACAGGACATGGTGAGAGACTGCAGACGTGGTACAGGAGATGGTGAGAGACTGCAGACGTGGTACAGTAGATGGTGAGAGACTGCAGACGTGATACAAGAGATGGTCAGAGACTGCAGACATGGTACAAGAGATGGTCAGAAACTGCAGACATGGTACAAGAGATGGTCAGAGACTGCAGACATGGTACAAGAGATGGTCAGAAACTGCAGACGTGGTACAAGAGATGGTCAGGAAAACTGCAGACGTGGTACAAGGGATGGTCAGAGACTGCAGACGTGGTACAGGAGATGGTCAGAGACTGCAGGCATGGTACAAGAGATGGTCAGAGACTGCAGATGTGGTACAAGAGATGGTCAGAGACTGCAGATGTGGTACAAGGAGATGGTCAGAGACTGCAGATGTGGTACAAGGAGATGGTCAGAGACTGCAGACGTGGTACAAGGAGATGGTCAGAGACTGCAGACGTGGTACAAGAGATGGTCAGAGACTGCAGACATGGTACAAGAGATGGTCAGAGACTGCAGACATGGTACAAGAGATGGTCAGAGAATGCAGATATGGTACAAGAGATGGTCAGAGACTGCAGACATGGTACAAGAGATGGTCAGAGACTGCAGACGTGGTACAAGAGATGGTCAGAGACTGCAGACGTGGTACAAGAGATGGTCAGAGACTGCAGACGTGGTACACGAGATGGTGAGAGACTGCAGACATGGTACAGGAGATGGTCAGAGAAACTTCAGACGTGGTACAAGACGTGGTCAGAAACTGCAGACGTGGTACAAGGGATGGTGAGAGACTGCAGACGTGGTACAAGGGATGGTCAGAGACTGCAGACGTGGTACAGGAGATGGTGAGAGACTGCAGACGTGGTACAGGAGATGGTGAGAGACTGCAGACGTGGTACAGGAGATGGTGAGAGACTGCAGACGTGGTACAGGACATGGTGAGAGACTGCAGACGTGGTACAGGAGATGGTGAGAGACTGCAGACGTGGTACAGTAGATGGTGAGAGACTGCAGACGTGATACAAGAGATGGTCAGAGACTGCAGACATGGTACAAGAGATGGTCAGAAACTGCAGACATGGTACAAGAGATGGTCAGAGACTGCAGACATGGTACAAGAGATGGTCAGAAACTGCAGACGTGGTACAAGAGATGGTCAGGAAAACTGCAGACGTGGTACAAGGGATGGTCAGAGACTGCAGACGTGGTACAGGAGATGGTCAGAGACTGCAGGCATGGTACAAGAGATGGTCAGAGTCTGCAGACATGGTACAAGAGATGGTCAGAGACTGCAGATGTGGTACAAGGAGATGGTCAGAGACTGCAGATGTGGTACAAGGAGATGGTCAGAGACTGCAGACGTGGTACAAGGAGATGGTCAGAGACTGCAGACGTGGTACAAGAGATGGTCAGAGACTGCAGACGTGGTACAAGAGATGGTCAGGAAAACTGCAGACGTGGTACAAGAGATGGTCAGGAAAACTGCAGACGTGGTACAAGGGATGGTGAGAGACTGCAGACGTGGTACAGGAGATGGTGAGAGACTGCAGACGTGGTACAGGAGATGGTGAGAGACTGCAGACGTGGTACAGGAGATGGTGAGAGACTGCAGACGTGGTACAGGAGATGGTGAGAGACTGCAGACGTGGTACAGGAGATGGTGAGAGACTGCAGACGTGGTACAGAAGATGGTCAGAGATTGCAGACGTGGTACAAGGGATGGTCAGAGACTGCAGACGTGGTACAAGGGATGGTCAGAGACTGCAGACGTGGTACAAGGGATGGTCAGAGACTGCAGACGTGGTACAAGAGATGGTCAGAGACTGCAGACGTGGTACAAGGGATGGTCAGAGACTGAAGACATGGTACAAGAGATCATTGCATCCTCACTGTGTATATGAACGCAGCCCCACCTTTGTATATCAATGCAGCCCCACCTTTGTATATCAATGCAGTCCCACTTTTGCATATCAATGCATCCCCACTTTTGCATATCAATGCATTCCCACTTTTGTCTATCAATGCAGTCCCACTTTTGTCTATCAATGCAGCCACACTGTGCACGGCACTCACCATGGCATTGCCTCGATCACACACAGCAGGCATCTCCTCTCCCGACGTGTGTCATGGAACAAACAGGAGCTGAAGGTCTGTGTTCGGTAGGCCAGTGTGCTCTAGCAAGGCCCCCCCTAGACAGGCTTGTGTGATAGACAAAACACTGATTGTCAGGAAAGGTCTTGGCAGTATGGAGCACACAGCCCTTCCTGCGTTCAGGTGTGACCTGAATGCAATCAGCACGCCTCTATAATACCCGGCGTGTGTAATCACTCCTCGCCCTGGTATCTGTCTACTAACCTGATCCTGAGCCTGATATCTGACCATGAGCCTGCTGTCCCCTTTCTTGACTTCTGATCTGATACGACCTGACCTGATCCCTCTCATGGACATTCCCTTCCTGCCCATTCCCTGTCTGCAGCTTCTTCTGTGATCTCCTGGTATATGACCTCGGCTTGGCTTTTGGTTTATGATTACGGCATTTCCCCTTCACTTATATATGCTTTGTTGTTATTTGTGCACTGTTTGTCTTCACCTGTTTTGATCACCTTGTAAATAAACACCTTTTATTTCACTGCATACTGTTGGTCTCCTCTGTGTAGGCACACAGTACTGGTCTATTTAGAATCCCTGACACTGGTTCAATCAGTGTTCCATCCCCATCTACTATCACACGAGCAGGTCTAGCACAGGCAGCACAGCCGAACACAGATCCAGCTCACACACAGCCAGAGATGCCCGATGTCAGCAGGAGAGAGGGGAGTGCTGCAGTCAGCAACAGCTCAAAGCAGCCTCAGGACAGGCAGCCTACCAGCCCTGGTGATGAGAGAGAGAGAGTGACAGACTCGGCAGCAGCAGCTGCAGGCACCGCAAAGCAGTTTAAAAAAAATGATAAAAAAAAAGTTATAAAAAATAAATAAAACAATATATAAAAAAAAAAACATTTTTTAAAAAAAGGGGGTTTGACACATGGGGCCCTGGGGACCTCTGAGCCCTTTAATAAAAATATATCTATATATAAAAAAAGAGAAAAAAATAAATAAAATATAATTTTTTTTTTTTAAAATTATAAAAAAAGGAGGGTTGTCCTCCGGGGGCCCTGGGGACCTCTGTGCCCTTTAATAATAATACTAACAATAATAATAATAATTTTATATATATATATACATATACAAATTTAATAAAAAAAGGGGGGTGGTCATCTGGGGCCCTGGGGATCTCCGGGCCCCTGGGGACCTCCAGACCCCTAAAAAATAAAAAATGGCCCTTTAATAAAAAAAATATATTTTTTTATTAAAATAAATAAAAAAAGGGGGGGGGGTTGCCATACGGGGCCCTGGCGGCCTCCGGGACCCTGGGGACCTCCGGACTTCTAAAAAAAATAAAAGAAAAAAAATTGGCCCTTTAATAAAAAATAAAAGAAAAATATGTTAAAAAAATATTTTTTTTTTATAAAAAAATAAATAAAAAAAGAGGGGTTTGCCATCTGGGGCCCTGGTGGCCTCCGGGCCCCTGGGGACCTCCGGACCCCTAAAAAATATAAGAAAAAAATAATATTTTTTTTTTTTTTTTAAAGCCAATGTGACATGATTGCCCCCCCTGGATCCGCCATTGGTGTGGTGTGGGGGGGCAGAGGGGGAACTGGTGTGGGGGGGATGTGCGGGGGTACAGAGAGGGAACTGGTGTGTGTGTGTGTGTGTGTGGTGGGGGGGCGGCAGAGGGGGAACTGGTGTGGGGGATGTGCGGGGGTACAGAGTGGGAACTGCTGTGTGTGTGTGCGTGTGGTGGTGGGGGGGGGCAGAGGGGGAACTGGTGGGGGGGTACAGAGGGGGAACTGGTGTGTGTGTGTGGTGGGGGGGGGCAGAGGGGGAACTGGTGTGGGGGGATGTGCGGGGGTACAGAGTGGGAACTGGGGTGTGTGTGTGTGTGTGTGGTGGTGGGGGGGGTACAGAGGGGGAACTGGTGTGGGGGGGATGTGCGGGGGTACAGAGTGGGAACTGGTGTGTGTGTGTGTGTGTGGGGGGGGGGGGGCAGAGGGGGAACTGGTGTGGGGGGGATGTGCGGGGGTACAGAGAAGGAACTGGTGTGTGTGTGGTGTGGGGGGGGGGGGCAGAGGGGGAACTGGTAGGGGGGTACAGAGGGGGAACTGGTGTGGAGGGATGTTCGGGGGTACAGAGAGGGAATGTGTGTGTGGGGGGGTACAGAGGGGGATATGGTGTGTGTGGGGGGGGGCAGATGTGCAGGGGGGTACATATAGTAACTGATATGTGTGTTGGGTGGTTTAAGGGGAACAAAGGTGGGGGGGGTGCAGAGGGGAACAGGTGTTCAGGATGATACAGTGATGGGGTGATCTGAGGTGTGGACGTTCAAATTCACTTTTGTAAAATAAATAAATGCAGATCTTTTTGCAGGTCCAAAAATGTGCATTTATTATTGTTTCTAGTAAGAATCTGTAAAGCATTGTCAGTGTATCTGTCGCTCGTACAGACAGGCAGTTACATAGTTGGACCCCTTTCACACGGGGTGGATCAGTATTGATCCGCCTCCGTGTGCTCCGTAAGCTCAGTGGGGATCGCTCCGTTGATCTCCGCTGAGCCGTCGGATGACAGGGCGGTCTCCGCACACTGTGCAGGGACCGCCCTGTCTTTTCTCCGCTCTCCCCTTTGGGGGAATCAGATAAACACGGACCGTGTGTCCGAGTACATCCGCTCTGCAAAAACGGATCTTTGCGGAAGCGGACAATTACGGGGTGTCAGTGGATGTTTATCCGCTGACACCCGTGATCTCATAGGGATCAATATATGTCCCTTTTTCATCCGCAAACAGATGGATGAGAAAGCGTACATATGGTCCGCAAGTGTGAAAGGGGCCACAAGCAAAATGGAAACGGCTTTCCTGACAAAAGAAAAGTTATGATTCCAGGCAAAAATCGCTGTGCAGATGATTAGAAACAGCAGAGAAGTGAGTAACTCATTTGATATGCTTCCAAAAATATATTGCCAAAAAAAAGGGGGGGGCCCGCGGGAGATCCGCTTTAAAAGAGCTCTGCTGGAAGGGAGCATTTGTCTTTTAGACACATGCCCCTTCTATGACACTTCAGTGAGAGGAGAGCCTCCACTGCTGCTTTTTTTTCGGACAGCTTGGACCAATGATGCTTTACCATTGGTTTAAGGCTCCAAGCTGTCCATTGAGCTCAGTGTCTGACTGTGAGCTCATCCTCTCAGTCTGCTGCAAACAACATGTGCCAGCTTTGTATTTAAACTGGCTGTGCTGTATGTAACTTCTGACAGTCTGCGCAAGGAGCCCCATATCTCTGTAACAATAGGTGCTAGGAGCCTCCAAATTTCTCTGTGACCAAAGGTCGCCAAACTACGACGCTCGATCATATTTTGTTATGTTCATGGCAGGTGAACCTGCACGTCCCTGATGGGTGGAGCAGCAGTGGGAACATGTTACACCTCCCCTGTTTTTAGGGTGGAACATGTAGATGGATAATTAAGACATTTATGGACGTGCTGAAAAAGCACCAAAATTGTATCTTTTAGTTATAGTGATAACAAAGCAGAAAGACCTTCTTCCACAGATAAATCATTTGAGGCAGTGGAAGAATCTGCCCTGATTATGTCCTCATCTTCTTAATCTGACCAGACAGAAGAGCCCAGTCCTTTTTAAGTCACTTTGAGAGAATTCTTCTTTGCTTCGACAAGAATGTGGCAATGCTCCCGAGTTAGACGTTCAGGGTAGTCCCAACTTAGGAAGGCCATACTTGGTGCAAACATGGTTGCAGGAAAAAAAAAAATATGATTCCTCCCATCAACACAGTGTTGACAGTGGATCAGCAATTGTCTTCTCCGAGTGGGGGCAGGCATCCCCGCCGGCAGTAGACAGTCGTTATTGCTAGCAGCTATAGCAGCCACAAGCGATAATATGGCAGGCCGGTTGTACCCAAGTTGATCGATCGATCAACTCGGTACATTCAGCCTGCTCATTAACGGTTTAAATCTCGGCCAGTTCAGCAGAATTCGAACGGATAGCCTGAAGGTAAGAAAGTGAAGCCCCTGTACCTTGGCCCCCACTGAGAAAAAAATTAGAAGGAAGCCATAGATTTAACTTTTGTTAGAGAAACCAATTGCTGACTTCAAATTAACCTCTTGCCAACCGTATAAACTTAGATATACGATGGCAAGGCAGCTCTACTGTGCTGGATCACGTACGTGATTCAACACTTCCGCATATGGAGCGCACATGCGTGCTGCCGGAAGCCTGCTTCCACTGACCGGGGGGTACTGTGGAATTGATGTCCGCCGGCAACTGTCAATCCTTTGGTACAGAGGGAAAACTGTGGTCTGTCTGTGTAAACAAGGCAGATTGCTGTTCTGTTAGTATAGAAGCCATGGATCCTTTGTTCCTGCAAATTTAGGGACATTGAACCATGCCTTTTCCTAGTACAAGCACCCCCCCTGTAAGAAATCACCAGCTAGGCACACTGTTAACCCTTTGATCACCCGTTAACCCCTTGCCAGCCAGTGTAATTAGTACAGTGACGGTGCAAATAGACCTGATCACTGTATTAATGTCACTGGTCCACAGTGTCAAACGTGTCAGTGTCCGCTGCAAAATCACAGCCCCCTATAAGTGGCTGATTGCCATCATTACTAGTAAAAAAAAAAAAAAATATCCCATAGTTTGTAGACGCTACAACTTTTGCGCAAACCAGTTAATATATGCTTATTGGGATTGTTCTACCAAAAACATGTAGCAGAATACATATTGGCCTAAATTAATTAAATAATTTGATTTTTAAAAATGTTATTGGATATGTTTTATAGCAAAAAGTAAAAAATCGTTTTTTTTTCCAAAAATTTGTTTTTTTGTTTATAGCACAAAAATAAAAACCGCAGAGGTGATCAAATGCCATCAAAGGAAGGTCTATTTGTGGGGGAAAGAAAGGACAGAAAATTGTATTTGGGTACAGCGTAGGGCTGGGGAAAAAATGTATTTGATTTAACCACTTGACCACTGGGCACTTAAACCCCCTTAATAACCAGACCAATTTTCAGCTTTCGGTGCTCTCACAGTTTGAATGACAATAACTCAGTCATACAACACTGTAACCAATGAATTTTTTGTCCTTTTTTTCCCACAAATAAAGCTCTCATTTGGTGGTATTTGATCACCTCTGCGTTTTTTATTTTTTTTCGCTATAAATGAAAAAAGAACGAAAATTTTGTAAAAAAATGAATTTTTCTTAATTTCGATTATAAAATTTTGCAAAAAAGTAATTTTTCTTCATAAATTTGGCCTAAAATGTATACTGCTACATATCTTTGGTAACAAAACAAAAAAAAAATTGGATATTATTTAGTCTGGGTGAAAGTTATAGGGTCTACAAGCTATGGTACCAATTACTGAAAATGTATCAATTTGATCAGATCTGATGTACTGACAGCCTCTCTCATTTCTTAAGACCCTAACATGCCAGAAAAGTACAAATACCCCCCAAATGACCCCTTTTTGGAAAGAATACATTTCAAGGTATTTAGAAAGAGGCATTGTGAGTTTTTTGAAGTTGTATTTTTTTCCCACAATTCTTTGCAAAAATCAAGATTTTTTTTTTATTTTGTTCACATTAGCGGGTTATTTCTCACACACAGCATATGCATACCACAAATTACACCCCAAAACACATTCTGCTATTCCTCCCAAGTATGGCGATACCCCATGTATGAGACTTTTACACAGCGTGGCCCAACATGCAGGGAGCACCATCAGGCGTTCTGGAACACCCAGACCAATTCTGACATTTCTCTCCTACATGGAAAAATCATCATTTGCTAGAAAATTACACAGAACCCCAAAACATTATATATGCTTTTTTAGCAAAGACCCTAGAGAATATAATGGCGGTCGTAACTTTTTATCGCGCATGGTATTTGCACAGCAATTTTTCTAACGCATTTTTTTTTGGAAATAAAACCGTTTTGTGCTTTTAAAAAAAAAAAACAGTTAAAGTTAGCCCAATGTTTTTGCATAATATGAAAGATGAAGTTACGCCGAGTAAATAGATACCCAACATGTCACCCTTCAATATTGCACACGCTTGTGGAATGGCGCCAAACTTCGCTACTTGAAAATCCCCATAGGCGACGCTTTAAATGTTTTTACTGGTTACATGTTTTTAGTTGGAGAGAAGGTCTAGGGCCAGAATTATTGCTCTCGCTCTAACGTTCGCAGCGATACCTCACATGTGTGGTTTGAATACCGTTTTTATATGTGGGCGGGACTTGCGTGTGCGGTCGCGTCTGTATACGAGCACACGGGGACAGGGGTGCTGTAATTTTTTTTTTTTTATTGTTCATTTTACTTTGACACATTTTCCCCCAAAAATAAATGTTTTGATTACTTTTATTCCTATCACAAGGAATGTAAACATCCCTTGTAATAGGAATATAGCATGACAGGTTGTCTTTACAGTGAGATATGGGGTCAATAAGACCCCACATCACACCTCTAGGCTGGGAAGCCTGAAAAAAAACCATCGCAGAGTATTGCGCAGGGAGTATTGCGCAGGGAGTATTGCGCAGGGAGTATTGCAGAGTATTTCGCCGGGGGTATTGCAGAGTATTGCGCCGGGGGTATTGCAGAGTATTGCGCCGGGGGTATTGCAGAGTATTGTGCCGGGGGTATTGCAGAGTATTGTGCCGGGGGTATTGCGCAGGGGGTACTGCAGAGTATGGCGCAGGGGGTACTGCAGAGTATGGCGCAGGGGGTATTGCAGAGTATGGCGCAGGGGGTATTGCAGAGTATTACCGGGGGTATTGCAGAGTATTACCGGGGGTATTGCAGAGTATTACCGGGGTATTGCAGAGTATTGCACAGGGAAGGAAGGGGTTAATGCAGGGATGGCTAAGCAGGGATGGATGGATCTGTGACTGCAATAGTCACAGATCCATCCCACAGTGCTTCTGCCATCCGCGCTCCCCCTCTCACACTGTACCGATCAGTACAGAGAGAGAAGGCAGGAACCAGCGTCATCAAATGACGCCGGTTTGTTTACATGTAATCGCTCCTTCATTGGACGGAGCGATCACGTGGTAAACGGCCGCTGTCACGGACCCTCCCGGGTGCGCGATTCTGGGATCACGTTATATAACGTGATCCCAGATTTAAGCAACCACCTTGCTGCCATTATTTGACGGCGGCTGGTTGCTAAGTGGTTAAAAATCGACTTGGTAGGTCAAATCATATGTTCAAAAAAATTTTTTTTAGATTTTTTTTAAACCCTGAACTAAGAACATGGCCTGTCATATTACATGTGGGGGGGCACACACACTATCCCGTGCGATCACCCATAGGTTGTTCTTCTCACCGACATAGGAGAGGCGGGCACCGATCATCACCGACCGCTGACATGTAGGAGGAGACAAGAACAATGCTGTCCTGAGTCCACTGGGTGGCGCACTGTGAGAAAGAAGGTAGCCCAGGCATCCATCCAGCGGCGCATCACGCTGAACGTCAGTTCCGATATCGGCACCATTTGCTCCTCGGACCAGTCTTCCTTTAGGGCTTCCGTAGCACAATAAATATATATATTTTAAATATATTTACAGTTCGCAGTTATTTTGTTTTAAAATGGGGGGGGGGGATCGATTTAAATTGTAAATAGAGTTTTTTATAAAAAAATGGGGAAAAAAATAAGTCAGTTAAAGAAACGCAGTACCGTATTGCAAAAAATGCCCTGTTGATGAAGGGGGATGCATCTTCTGGAGGGCAAGTGGTTGTAAACCCTCTGATACTACTTTCACCTACAGGTAAGCCTACATGTAGGTGCTTGCAAAATCTCATTAACCTACATTTAGTTGGCGTAAACTAAGCTCTACGCCAGGGGTCTTCAAAGTACGGCCCTCCAGGTGTTCAGCAACTACATTTCCCATCATGCCTAGTCATGTCTGTGAATATCAGAGTTTTACAATGCCTCATGGGAAGTGTAGTTCTGCAACAGCTGGAGGGCCATAGTTTGAGGATCCCTGCTCTACGCTTTTGTATTCCTTAACCTACATGGTTAAGGAGATATTTGCAGACAATTGGGCACTGACAACAGCGCAGGCGCACTGAGCACGCCGTGTCTTGAATGGAAATATGCTGGAAAGTGCTAAGAACGTGCGCATGCGCGGGAATCGCGCTATTCCGCGCGCATTCGCAGGAGTGACATCGTCACTGCTCCGGCCAATCAAAGCGCTGGATCGGCGATACCCAGAAGTAACCTCCAGGAGAGATGGCTGCGGCTGGAGGGAAAGACCAGGACGACTTTGATCTGAGGTAATGCATAATGAGCTAGTATGCTAGTCATACTAGCTCATTACGCCTTTGTCTTGTAGGTTTTATTGTTTTGTTTACAACCGCTTTAAAACAGGAAGGTATTTTTAATAGTGTAAGTGTACTTACTCTTACTGGACAATGATGCCCTTCCAAGCATTCCTGGTAAGCCACATACCTACCCTAACTTTTCTGAGACCATCGTTATGTGAAATGCACACCTCTTCATCCATGGATCCTGTTCTGCTATGCATGTGTGCTGTGATCTCCATTCATTTCACTGGGAAGATAATACACTTTCCCAGTAAAATGAAGGTGCATCTGTACTATACTAAATATTACACAGAAGAAATGTAATCAGCATGGGGGGTCATCAGCAGCTGTCCAAAATATAAAACAGCCTTTATAACTGGAAAAACAAAGATAGTATCTGCTTCCAATAGAACATGTTGTTTTCTTTAGGAATATAGATGCATTTTAGTATACTGAGCCCAGCTTTGTATGTCCCAGAGTAAGGATAATACCATACTTTAACCACTTGACAACAGGACCTATTTTGGCACTTCCTTTGGAACTCTCCTTCATGTAAAAATCTAATTTTTTTGCTAGAACATTAATCAGAACCCCCAAATATAATATATATATTTTTAGCAGGGAAACACGATCAATGACGTCACGCGTCCAGCCCCGCCCCCTACAGTTAGAAAAACATATGAGGTCACACATAAACCCTACAGCTCCCCTAGTGGTTAACTCCGAAACT
Organism: Rana kukunoris; assembly: GCA_029574335.1. Classification (NCBI taxonomy): domain Eukaryota; kingdom Metazoa; phylum Chordata; class Amphibia; order Anura; family Ranidae; genus Rana; species Rana kukunoris. The sequence continues at coordinate 35,516,021 of CM056058.1, forward strand.
GCAATTGTAATTGTAATTTTCACAGTAAACAATGCATTTTTATAGCATTTTTTGCTGTGAAAATGACAATTGTCCCAAAAATGTGTCAAAATTGTCCAATGTGTTCACCATAATGTCGCAGTCATGAAAAATATCGCTGATCGCCCGCCATAAGTAGTAAAAAAAAAAAAAGAATAAAAATGCAATAAAACTATCTCCTATTTTGTAAAAGCTATACATTTTGCGGAAGCCAATCGATAAACGCTTATTGCGATTTTTTTAGGTAGAAGAAACTGAGTAAAAAAAAAAGTTTTTTATATCTTTTTGGGGGATATTTATTATAGCAAAAAGTAAAAACTATTTTTGTTTATAGCGCAAAAAATGAAAACCGCAGAGGTGATCAAATACCACCAAAAGAAAGCTCAATTTGTGGGAAAAAAAGGATGCCAATTTTGTTTGGGAGCCAAATCGCACGACCACGCAATTGTCAGTTAAAGCGACACAGTGTCGAATCGCAAAAACTGGCCAGGTCCTTTACCTGCATAAAGGTCCGGGTCTTAAGTGGTTAGGCAATAACAAAACAGTAAAGTTAGCCCAATTTTTTTGTATAATGTGAAAGATAATGTTACGCCAAGTAAATAGATATCTACCATGTCACACTTTAAAATTGCGCACACTCATGGAATGGCGCCAAACTCGGTACTTAAAAATCTCCATAGGCGATGCTTTAATTTTTTTACAGGTTACTATTTTCGAGTTACGGAGACGGTCTAGTGCTAGAACTGTTCCACACCCTCTAACGCATGCGACGATACCTCACATGTGGGGTTTGAATGGCGTTTACATATGTGGGCGGGACTTGCATGCGTGTTCGCTTCTGCGCGAGAGCTACCAGGGACAGGGGCATTTTAAAAATAAAATAAAAATTATTTGTGATCACTTTTATTCCTATTACAAGGAATGTAAACATCCCTTGTAATAGGAATCACTGTGACAGGTCCTCTTTATGGGATGATGTGGGGTAAATAAGACCCCAGGCTTACAAGCATGAAATTAGTGAAAAACAATTCACCGATCACATGCCGACAGCCGCAATTGCGGCTTTGTTTACTTGCGGGTAGCGGGTGTGACGTCATAACGTTGCGCCCGAGCCTCCATCTGGTCACCAGTCGTCTCTATGCGTCCCAGACAGCGCCGGCCGATTCACTCTCCGGACACCCCAATGGCACGGGAGAGCCGGGGAAGCACTGGATGGCGGCGGGAACGTCCCCTCCCACCGCCTATAAGAACGATTAAGCGGCGGAACTGCTGCTTTGATCGTTCTTATAGTGCACAGAATAGGCGGCTAAAGGCGGTCATATCTGAATGATGTCTGTAGCTGCAGGCATCATTCAGATATCACCGCACAAAGCCAGAGGACGTTAATAGATGGCCTCCGGTTGTAAACTAGTTAAAATCACTGAAAAACAGCTTCAAAGATTCCAAGAGAACCCTGGTTTACGCATTTCCATCTTAAACCTCCAGCCCTCAAAAAGACCCATGTCATTTTAGCCACTTATGTACTACTAGTTGCCAAACTATTGCAAGTGGTTGAAAGAAACAATTCACACATTCAATTAAAGTTTGGCAGTGCATAAACTAGGCAGATACTCCCCAAAAAAAACTCTTGCAGTATGGTTCCCATGGCTACAACATGCCCACTCTTCATTACCAATGCAAAACTTATATACAATTATATAATCAAAACAATAAATAAATTCAATTTAAAACATTAAAAAAGAAAGTGCGTGTACACTCGCAGAATTGTAAATCAGTAGTGCAAAAAAAATGACAAAAACATAAGTTCGATGGTCAAATGATTTAATCTGAGTCCAAGAAAAATTGGTGAATTTCCACATGCATAGATGATGCATCCAAAACGACAGTAATGAAGCCAGAAAGTTTACCAGAGCAAGTGGACTCATATACTGTATACTCAAGACCGTCTCAATCCAACCGTAAAAGCTATTCACAGATCTCCCAGGACTCCATGATAGGGTGGATGGTCACTGATTACTGCCAGACCGGTTGAATCAAGAAATCACAAATAGAAGCTGTCTGACAAAGTGAAGCATGCTTAGACCCCTTTCACACTGGGGCATTTTTCAGGTGCTTTTGGGCTAAAAATAGCACACGTAAAGTACCTGAAAAACAACCTCCGCTGCAAACCCAGTGAGAGCCCGAGCGTTTTCACACTGGGGTGGTGCGCTTGCAGGATGTTAGAATAAGTCTTACAAGCAGCATATTTGGGGCAGTGCTGGAGCAGTGTGTATACACCGCTCCTCCACTGCCCCTGCTATTGAAATCAATGCGGTGCTTTGCGAGCACTTTTAATATTTTATTCGGCCACTAGCAGGTGTTAAAGCACCCGGCTAGCAGCCGAAATGTGCCGAAATGACAACGGTAAAGCACTGCTAAAATTAACGCTTACGCCCCCCCCCCCCCTGCTCCAGTTTTAGTGTATCCTAAAAGAAGACAAAAGCTACAATCTTTCAAGAAAAAAAAATTCAAGAACAGATTAGAAACAAAGTAATGTACATGTATCTGTCTAGGAAGGGTTTCAATGCCATTTCTAAGGCTTTGGAGCTCCAGTGAACCACAGGGAGAGCGATTATCCACAATTTGAGATAACTTGGAACAGTGGTGAACATTTCCAGGAGTGGCCGGCCTACAAAAATAATTTCAAGAGCAGGACAATGACTCATCCAGGAGGTCATAATAGAACACAGAACAACATCTAAAGAACGGGTAAGATCAGTGTTCATAATTCAACAATAATATAGAGACTGGGCAATAAATGGAATCCATTGGAGAGTTCCAAAGGTCAAAGCCACTGCTGACCAAAAAGAACACAAAGGCTCATTTCACATTTACCAAAAAAATCTTGATTATCCCCAAGGCAAATATTCTGTAAACTGAGACAAAAATTTTACTTTTTGGAAGGTGTACATCCAGTTACATCTGGCATAAAACGAATACAGCATTTCATAACAAGAACATCATACCAACAGTCAGAAATGGTGGTGGTAGCGCGATGGTCTAGGGCCGCTTTGTAGCTTCAGGACATGTATGACCATAACCAATGGAACCATGAATTCTGAGTTCTACCAGAAAATCCTAAAGGAGATTATCGGCGGAATCGGTTTGTGACCTCACGCTTAAGTGCAGTTGGGTTACGCAGCAGGACAATGATCTGAAACAGCAAATCCACCTCCAAATGGGTCAAACAATGCAACATTTTGGTTTTGGAGTGGCCTAGTCAAAGCACAGACTTAATGCAATTGAGATGCTGTATCATGACTTTACACCGGCCATTCATGCTGGAAAACCCTCCAATGTGGCTGAATTAACAATTCTGCAAAGAGTGGGCCAATATTGCTCCACGGAATTGTGAAAAACTCATTGCCAGTTATCGCAAATGCTTGATTGCAGTTGTTGCTGCCAAGGGTGACGCAACCATTTATTAGGTTTAGGGGACAATTGCTTTTTCACATATAGCCAGGCAGGTTTTTACAGCTTTTTTGCCTTAATAAATGAAACCATAATTTAAAAACTGCATTTTGTATTTACTGTGTAATAAAACTTTTGATGATCCGAGTCATTTAAGTATGACAAATATGCACAAATAAAAAAAACAGAAAGGGGCAAATACTTTTTTACAGCATTGTATAGTGTAAAACCATTATTCATTTAGCTGTATAAAGCAGGTTTCTGTGTCTGATGTCACTCCTCCTGGCTGAATTTCGAAGTTCTCCGACTTTCTGTTTCCTTCCTTTTCCAGTCCTGGTAGGTATACACTCAGAAAACACTAGCTCAGCAGGAAGATTCCCCCATCTACAACAAGTGTGTAGATGGGAGAATTAATTTAGTGTTTTTCTTTCAATTCGCTGTTTGAACTTAACTGGCTCCCGACCGCCTCCTGCACATATACATCAGCAGAATGGCACGGCTGCGCAAAATAGCGAATATTTCCCCTGCTGCGAGCTCCGTGACCGCAGGACCCGTGGACTCCATGTCATGCGATCGGGCTACAAAGCGGCAGAAGGGGGAGAGGCCAGTGTAAACAAGGCATCTCCCCGTTCTGCCTAGTGACAGGACACTGATCGTTTGCTCCCTTTCATAGGGAGCAGCGATCAGTGTTGTGTCACAGTAAGCCCTGCCCCCACACCGTTAGAACACATCCCTAAGACACACTTAACCCCTTCCTGTCCCTTAGTGGTTAACCTCCTCACTGCCAGTCACATTTATACAGTAATCAGTGCATTTTTTTTTTCTCAAATAACTTTTTATTGAAAATAATTGCTTACAACATACCAGAGCGTGGGATATAGCATTCGAGGAAGATGTATAAAATAGGACACAGCCTGCATAAGTTACAAACCTTCCAGCAATAAAAGAAAAATAAAAGCAAAAGAATATGGCTTGTCAGTACACTGTTAAGCAATAGTAAGCACATAACCAAAGTCAAATTTACTAACTCATTGAAGCATGCAGTAGGACTTTGCAAAACAATAAGCCTGGGGTGAGTCACAGGAGTGCTCACAGAAGAAAGTGAGAAAGAAAGAGGAAGAAAAGAAAGGGATAGGAAAGATAGGAAACCGAGAGAGAGAGGGGGGGGGGGGGTAGGGAAGAAAAGGAAAAAAGGGGGGGGGGAGAGGTGTCATCGGATCAGCTCGTTCACCCGGTTATGATGGATCCTCCCGGAGGCGCCACGGCTCACAGACGACGTCATGGGCTTCCAGCCTGTCCTGTATCCTGGCAGTCATTCTCTCCATCAACTCCACATCTTTAACTCTAGCGTATAAAGCCTCAGGGGTGGGGGGAGAGCGGTTTTTCCAGCTGAGGGCTATGAGGCAGCGTGCAGCTGTGAGAACATGACGCGTCAGCTTTTTATATGGCTTGGACATTCTCAGGGATGGCAGGCCTAACAGAAAGAATTTGGGGCACCTGCGTGCCTAGGAGACGGCCCAGAAGTTGTTGGACTTCAGCCCAGTAGGGGGAGATCACCGGGCAACTCCAGTAAATATGAAAGAGGGAGCCCCTATCTGCTAGACAGCGCCAACAGCGGTCCGAGCTAGAGGGGTATATGGCGTACAGTACGTCGGGGGTCATATACCAAAAGAGAAGTACTTTATATGTGTTCTCCTTGTACAGTGTACAAAGTGAACTCTTTGCCGCCTGGGACCATATTATCTGCCATTGCTCTATCGGAATTACCTCATTCAGGGCTTTTTCCCAACGGGTCATATAGGAGTGTTTACCTTGGGATTCCGGTCGATAAGCGTTTAGTATCCTGTATATGTCGGAAATGAGGCCTTTCTGGGCCGATCCAGCTAGGATCACAGTCTCAAAGGGCACTGGGGGGGAAAATTGCAGGTCAGGTGCGATGGATTGGGCGTAATGGCGAATTTGCAAATAGCTATAGAATACCTGTCGAGGGAGGCCAAACTTGGTTTGGAGGTTAGCGAAGGGTTAAGCTTGCGGGATATAGGATCTACTAGGGTCCCAAAGTGGAACAGATTCCGAGATGTCCACGCATGGGACATATGGTGTGTGAGGCTATCTGGCACCTTGGGGTTACACATAAATGAAGTCATGAGCGAGCGCTCCGAGGACAACCCGAGCGGTCTCGACAGCCGACCCCAAAGACGCCTGAGTTGTGACATAGATCCCAACAAACGCTCAGGGGGAACCTCCGCGTCCGCGCTCCAAAGCAAATTATTTGGGTGAGTCGGGGCTAACCATAGTTTTTCGATCTCTGTCCATTTATTGTAGGACTGTTGCGTAAACCAAGAGGCTACCGCCCTGAGTTGAGCGGCTTGGTAGTATTTGACAAGGTTAGGAAATGCTAAGCCCCCGTCTGAGCGCGCCGCCATCAATACTGTCTGAGGTATCCTATGTCTCTTGTAGTTCCAGGTGAATTTAATTAGGTCAGACTGGAGCTTTCTTAGATGTTTGTAGGGGATAGGGATGGGTAACGTTTGGAAAAGATAGAGGAGCTTCGGGGGTATCGTCATTTTGACTGAGGCGATCCGGCCGAGCAGGGAGATGTGATGTTTCTTCCATTGTGTCAATAGGGATCTTACCGAGCGGAACAGGGGGGGGAAATTCTCCTGGTACAGAGTGGTAAAGCTTGGGGTAATGTGTATTCCCAGATATTTCAGGGAGGTGGTTTTCCAGTGGTATGAGAAGTTGGCCTGTAGGTGAGCTACCTCCGTCCCAGCAATATTAATTTGTAGGGCCTCCGACTTAGACATGTTAATTTTATAGCCTGACAGGGCCCCATACCGGGCCAGTTCAGCGTGAAGGTTCGGGAGGGAGATTCTGGGTTGGGTCAGGGAAAGGATGATGTCATCCGCGAACAGGGAAATTTTAAATTCCCTGCCCCTAACAGGGATCCCCAGGATAGACGGGTTGTTCCGGATAGTGGCCGCCAAGGGTTCAACACATAGAGCGAATAGCAAGGGTGAAAGTGGACACCCCTGCCGAGTACCATTATTGATGAGGAAGGAGGAAGAGAGGGCGAAGGGTGTTTTGACCTGGGTAGTGGGGTTTGAGTATAGGTGGCGGATGGCTGTCATAAATGGGCCCCGGATTCCCACATGGTGCAACGTGGCGAACATGAAGGGCCATCCAAGCCGGTCAAAGGCCTTCTCGGCGTCCAAGCTAAGTAGCAAGGACGCCGTGTTATCTCTGTTCGCCACATCCACCAGGTCTATTACTTTTCGGGTGTTATCGCCTGCCTGCCTAAGGGGCACGAAGCCCACCTGATCCTTGTGAATGAGGGAAGGAAGGACCATGTTCAAACGAATCGAAAGCAATTTCGTAAACATTTTTAGATCTGAGTTCAATAGGGCGATCGGCCTATAGTTGGCGCAAAGGACAGGGTCCCTATCCGGCTTAGGGATCAAGGTGATAAAAGAGCGCTGCATGTCTGATGGGACGGGGCTGTCTCGGAGGAAGGCATTAAAGAGTTTACACATATGGGGAAGCAGGAGGGGCAGGAAAGCTTTATAATATTCATAAGGCAGGCCATCCGGACCTGGGGACTTGCGGGAGGGCAGAGATTTAATGGTCTGCTCAATCTCCTCCTCAGTGATACGCATATTCAGGGAAGTCAGGTCAGAGGATTGGAGCCTAGAGACACCGCTCTGTTCCAGGTTTCGTGCCATACGACGGGAAACGTCTGGGGAGAGAGGGTCGCTGGGAATGTCGGGGTTGTTGTACAGGTCCATGTAAAAGTCAGCAAATGTGCTGGCCACGTCCCTGGGGTGAGATTGGAGACAACCCGAGGCGTCTTTAACCTGATGGGGTGTTGTGGCAAGGTGGGTGTCACGCAGTTTTTTCGCTAAGAGGGAGTGTGCCTTATTACCCTTGTCATAGTAAATTTGCCGCAATCTAATGAGAGCCTTTTCCACCCGGCCAAGGGCCAAGTCTCTCAGGGTCGCTCGAAGGCTTGTGATTCTCTTCAGGAGGACAATAGAGGGGGACACTTGTAGGCGGCGCTCTAGGGCTCCAAGTTCCCTTTCGGTCCGCTGCTCAGTGGCGGCCGCGTCTTTCTTTAGGGCCGCGGATATCGCCATGCATCTACCTGGAAGGACCTCGCCATGCATCTACCTCGAAGGACCGCGTTGTGGGCCTCCCAGAGCGTAGAAGCGGAGACGTCAGTGGTGTTATTTTCTACAAAGTAGAGTTGTAGGGTAAGGGTAAGTTCTGTCTTTGACGGTAGATGTTGGAGGAGGAAGGTGTTTAGTCTCCAGTTATAGGGCCTGTGAGCGGGGGAGCCTAGGTCCAGCGTGAGCATGATCGGAGCATGGTCCGACCACGATATCGGGAGTATCTGCGCCTCACGCACCACCCTGAGGGTAGTATTGTTGGTGAAAAAGTAGTCGATGCGAGAGTGGGCTTTGTGAGGGGCCGAGTAAAAAGTGTACTGCCGATCAACCGGGTGGAGAGCCCGCCAGGCATCAAAGAGGGCATATCGTCTGGAGATCTGGCGGAAGAGCTTCGAGTCCCTCAGAGCTCGAGCCGACAACGCCCGGGGACCCACCACATGGCGATCAGCAGTCGCAGAGTGAGTCAGGTTGAAGTCGCCCCCTACCACTAGCAGCCCGTGGTCCGATCGAAAGAGGCGTATAAAGAGCCTAGTCAAAAATCTGTGCTGCTGGACATTCGGGGCGTATAACGCGCAGAAAGTGATCTCACGCATCTGCCACAGGCCCCGGAGGATAACAAAGTTGACCCTGGGGGTCGCTGTAATGGCTGGAGCAGGTAAACGGGGACCCATGTTTAATAAGTATTGCGACACCAGCACGTTTACGAGGACCCGACGCTAAATACATCTGTGGGAATTGCTTAGAGGCGAACGCGAATGTTCCCTTACTGTCAAAGTGGGTTTCCTGGACAAAAACTACGCCTGCTCCCGACTACCTAAACTCCCTTAGTGCCAGATGCCTCTTTCTGTCAGAATTTAGATCATGTACATTTAAAGATAGGACCTTAGCCATGGGGTTGGTGTGGGGAGGGGGGGGGTTTCTTACCTGAAGCGATGTGGAGCCGACGGAGGTCAGAAGCCAGAGACCGGGGCGCTCCGGGAGGTGATCCAAGCAGATTCCACGCAGGTCGGGGTGAGCCATCCGATGATTGAGGAGAAAAGGGGAGCAAGAAGAACCGAAAAAAAGAAGAAGAGTTAACACATACAACAACAAAAAAACAATAGTTAACTAGATCTAACATTAACGCCAGACCTTGAAAGGCCAATAGGCCTAGGTCAAAACGGTTTCCTCGGAATCCATCCGGCCACACCACATGAGGGTGCGCCAGATGGATGCCCGGGAGCCCTAAGGTGGTCATCGAAAAAAAACAAAAAACAAACAAACAAAAAAAAAAACCCTAACTGGAAGAATGGGGGGGAGCTACAGTCACTAGACCAATGGGGGGGGGGGGTGGATGAGCAAAAAAGTTCCTTTTCTCTCAAGTCTCAACAGAGACGTGCCCATTAGACATACTGGGGATGTAGCTTTGGGCACTATGAGGGGGGGGACTGAATGATAAAAAAGAAGGGGTGTCCAGGGCATATTTGCCAAACAAAAAGAAAAAGAACCGCAGCAAAAACACCTCAATAGAGGGGGGGTCTCGAAGTTCAGGTGCCTCTGCGGTGAGTTGTCTTGCGGGGTGCGTCTTTACCCCTGGGACAATTGGACGGAGGTACTTTCTGCCAAGTTACTGGTGGGGCCGGCGGGGTGGCAACGAGGTCCCACTCCGGGAGTTGGGGGACAGGAATCCCCAGGACATCGCAAAAGGCTTCGAGGTCCTCCGGGTATCTCAAGATGGCCGACTTGCCCTGATGCTTGGCTGTGAGGCTGAAGGGGAATCCCCACCTGTATATGATATGTTCATCTTGCAAGGCCCGCAGCAGGGGTTGCAGGAGTCTGCGCTTTTGTAGAGTTATCCACGAAAGATCTGGATATAGCTGCACTGGCACATCTTGAAGCATCACCTTCCGCGCCAAGCGGGCCTGGCGCATGATTTCCTCCTTCAGGGGGTAGGAGCTAATCCTACAGATGATATCCCTGGGTTTGGAGGTGGCATTTTTAGGGCGCAGTGCCCGGTGAGCTCTATCCATCTCAATGTGTGAGGTGGGGGGTTCTCCTAGGAGGTTGTTAAACACTGTCTGCAGCGTACTCTGTAGGTCCTCCTGGTCCTCGGACTCTGGGACCCCTCTCAGCCTGATATTATTTCTGCGCCCCCTGTTGTCCAGGTCCTCCACGTGGCGCTGCAAGTCCCGTAGCATGGTGCGGTGGTCCGCACCTTGAAGTTGAGCCCTGTGGACCGCCAGCTTGGTTTCCTGAATTTCTTCTTCCGCCATTTCTACGCGGTCTGCCAGGTGCTTCATGCCTGACTGGAGCACCTGAATTTCCGAGCGACACGCCGACTTAACCTCCTCAATGAGCTGTCTAAAATCTTCCTTAGTAGGAATTGCTTGCAGGTATGAATGCCACTGCTGAGACGCAGGATGGACACTTGCTGGTACCGGTGGGTGCCCGAGCAAAGGGGGGGACCTGGCGGCAGCGGCTGGGGGTTTGGAGTGGCGTATCCATGAGCCAGGTAGGCTAGTTCTGTAGGAGAGTGCCTCGAGTCACCCCATGATGGTTCCTGGGTGGGCGATGATAGTGCACGGATGTCTGCTCCAGAAGCATGGGGTGCAGGGGAGCCAGCCTTCTGGGCATAGGTATGTTTAGCATGCTGGGCTCCAGGAGGGCAGGGGGGCTGCTGCTGTGAGAATCTCTGGGCCTTAGGTGGGGGTGGAGCAGGCGTTGGGGGGAGGAAGGCCTCATGGATCCCCACAGGTCCCTGTACTGCTTGGTCGGCTGGGTACAGTGGTGCTGGCAGGGCAGGAAAGTCCTCTGAGAAGATCGAGGGCGTGGGGGATCCAGGGTCAGTCTCTGGGAGGCAGGGGTCAGACATGGACCTCAGCAGTTGGGGGAAAGCGCCAGAGCACTGCGTGTAGTGCGGAGGGGGGAGGCCTGTCATGGCGGCCTGTGTTTCATGTGGCGGAGTCCCTAAAAGGGCGAGATGGCCGGGGCTGAGTGGACTCACCGCACCAGAGGGGGATGAAAGGTCCGCGGAGTGGATCGGAGCCGTCGGGTGTCCCTCAGGAGTCCGGGGTATGGAGCTGGTTGACCTGGACAGCCGCGGAGGTGGCTGCGAGCATGCCACAAGGGAGTCCGGCGCCATCTTGTCGGATCCGACAGGCGGCATGGTTTGCGGATTAAAGAAGGACCGGAGGTTCACCGCTGTTCCCGGAGGTGGCTGAGAGGATCCCCGGGCTTTCATGGAGCGGGCACCCCTGGATCTGCCCATGTAGCTGTGGATTAAGGTCCCCAAAAGTGCCTCTTTACGCTGGGCTGTGAGAGAGCAGGAGGTCTAGGCTTCCATCCAGGACGGCTTCCGGTCACGCCCCTCAATCAGTGCATTTTTATAGCACTGACCGCTGTATAAATGTGAATGGTCCCAAAATAGTGTTAAAAGTGTCCACCACAATGTCGCAGTCACGATAAAATTGCTAATCGCCACCATTACTAGTAAAAAAATAAATACATTTGTAGACGCTATAACTTTTGTGCAAACCAAACGCTTATTGCGATTTTTTTACCAAAAATATGTAAAATACGCATTGGCCAAAACTGAGGATTTTTTTTTATATATTTTTGGGGCATATTTATTATAGCAACATTTTTAAAATATTGCTTTTTTTTAAAAAAAAGTGTCAATCTATTTTTGTTTATAGCGCAATAGATAAAACGCAGAGGTGATCAAATACCACCAAAAGAAAGCTCTATTTGTGGGGAAAAAGGGATGTACATTTTGTTTGGGAGCCACGACGCATGACCACGCAATTGTCAGTTACAGCGACACAGTGCCGAATTGCAAAAAGTGGCCCGATCATTTGGCAGCCAAATCCTCCGGGGCTGAAGTGGTTAAAAAACTGACTCATCTATGGACTGTCATACATGTGTAGTGCCCTGATGTTCTCCCCCTTCCCCATGCCTCCCACTCCCTACTTTAATGTACATGGTCATAACCTTTATTTTATTGTTACCTGTGCAACCACATAATCTACTAGGACAATAGATGATTTTTAAAACCCTTTAATAAAAATGTGTTAAAAGTGGACAAAAGGGGGCGTGGCCTGGCTATGGAGGAGTGAGAACGCATGTTGTCTCAGCTCCTCGCACACCGCCACTGTAATCTCCAGCACGGAGCGGCGAATCATCAGCGCAACACCTGGCGAGATGTCACAGGGACGGCGGGTGCTTTCCCAGCAGGCGAGGACAGACGGGACCCGTCATGAGCAACTGGAAGCCTTCTTTGGCGGATCCCGCGGCTTGGGCCCTGAGGCCTTCAAGATGGCGCCGACGCCTAAGGCTACCAAGGTGTCCAAAGCAGCGCAAAAGGCGGCGGCCCAGCAGCAGCAGTTCCTGGATTCCCAGATCCCCTCTCCGGAGTTGGTGAGTGACGCTGCCCCCCCTCTCTTCCCAGGATCCTCCACCTCCCATGGACAGGGCCCTGACATGGCAGACGTTATGAGCGATGGGGTCCTGAAGTGCCATATTTGGTCCCTCCCCACACGTGCTGACCTTGAAAAATGTACTGCCAGGGTGGAGAGGGCCTTCACAGAAGACATAGCACAGCTCAAGGCAGACACCAACCACCTGGGGGCTAGGATGGAGTCAGTGGAACAGAGGCAGGATGAGGCATTGCCGGCTATCTCCATGCTACAGGACAGGTGCAGTGCCCAGGACCAGAAAATAGAGGCTTTACTTTGCCAGCTTGATGATTTTGAAAACCGCAGCAGGAGGGCAAATATTCGCATACGCAGCCTGCCAGAGGCCACTGCTCCCAAAGATATTGTTCCCACTCTGGAAGATATATTCAGGGAGATCCTGGGTCTGCCTACCACAGCAACTATTGAAATAGATCGTGCCCATAGGGCCCTCAGGCCTCCTTCCCAGGACGTGGATAATCCCAGAGACATAATATGCAAGCTCCATAAATACACATTGAAGGATAGGATCATGCAGAAGTTGCGTGGGAGGCAGTACTTTGACTTTGATGGGGCCAAACTTTCCTTCTATCAGGATATCTCACGGCGTACCCTCATGCAACGTAGAGCCCTTCGCCCGTTGCTGGAAGCTCTTCAACAAGCGGGACTCACATACCGCTGGGGTTTTCCCTTTTATCTTTAGGCAACTAGAGATGGCAAGCAGGCCACACTGCGCAATAAGGATGACCTCCCACTTTTTCTGGATACCCTGGGATTGGAACCGGTAGATTTTCCTGACTGGAGAGGACTGTCGGACCAGCCCCACCTATCATTCCCTCAACCATGGATGCCCGTCGACCGCAAGAGTCGCAGGCGGGACCGAAGACGCCCTTCTTCTAACTCCCCCCGGGGCCCCAACTCCCCGGGGCACTAAGAGATCTGTCAACACCTCTACTCCTTTGCACCTTTTGTTGCCCCCCTGCTGTTTGCACTTCCCCCCTGCGCTCTCCTTTTATTACGTGTGCTGCTCCCTCCCGCCCTGACTTTGTGGAGCCATAGCCACTCAACGTGAGAGGATTTAGACATGGTGGCGCTGTGCACCTGTGTTTGACTTGCTGCAGGGTCTGGGGCCCTTGTTGGTGCTTCTGAACGGATCTGGGTCTCTTCTCTGCTATGGCAATTGAACTGTACCTAGGGTGGTGCCCCTGACCCACTGGATGACTTCCCTGACATCCATTTTTTGTTTTTTTTTTGGTTTGCATTTTGTTCCTTGTCATTTTGGGACTCGCTGATTTAATTCCCACTCCTGTTAGCTTGTTTTATGTTACCTAGGCGGTGGTGTGCGGGGACTGACCCTCGTGCCCTGCCCTCTCTTGTTGGCCCACGTTTCCCCTTGTAGGCCATACCCTATTGGGTATATCTCCTTTTGGACACGGTCATGAGTCTCAGGGATCTCTCCCTCGCGGAGTTGACCCTGGGGTTCATCCCCAGGATGTTTTGGTATAGGGTTTTTTCTCCCATATTACAGAATGTATTATATGTACGTTTTTCCGTTTCTCACTGTTTCTCTTTCCCTCCTCTTTGTTCTCTCTTGCTCGCTTGCACCTTCTTCACAGGAACAGCCTCCAGCCCTGTCCCCTGCACTGCGCCCGCCTCCGTCAGCCTCCCGTAACTGCACCTCAAGATGGCGTCTCTTAAGCTACTTTGTTATACTGTCCGAGGTCTCTGCTCTCCCTGTAAACGTAACAAACTTTGGTGGGAATTGAAACGGTCTGGGGCACAGGTTCTTCTCTTGGAGGAAACGCATTTTACCTCCCGGTCACAGCCCAAACTACCGACCCATCTATATAACCAATGGTTTTTAAGTAACTCGCCAGACACTAAGTCAAAGGGCACGGCCATCGCCATACAAAGATCGTGCCCCTTCCAGGTCGTAGAGAGCAGGGTAGACCCCCTGGGTCGATTCGTCTTTCTGAAGGGTTCAATAGTGGGACGGAAAATCACAGTGGCTGCGATCTATGCCCCTAATTCGGGTCAACAGTATCCTTGCTAAACTGACAGATTTTAGAGAGGGCCTCCTGGTCCTGGGGGGCGACTTTAATGTTAGTCCCGACCCGCAGCTTGACGTCTCTCATAGCCGTCCCTCCCACTCACATGCCTTCCTTAAGCACTTCTGCACATCCCTCCAAGCCCATCGCCTGTTTGACAGTTGGCGCGTGCTACACCCCTCTGACAGGGACTACAGTTATTATTCGAAGATCCATGATGTCTATACCCGCATAGACTTGATCTGTGTAGATCACCAGGCCCTGGAGATATTACAGACCTCGTCTATAGGGAATCTTACCATATCTGACCATGCCCCTGTGACTGCTACGCTGGCTTTGCAGCCAGATACCCGCTGGCCTTGGTCTTGGCGAATAAATGAGTCCTTGCTGGACGACGAAGTGGTGGTCTCTGAGGTGACGGGCGTTTTGTCCCACTACTTCCGGGAAAATGCGACGGAGGGAATGAGCAAGGGGATCATCTGGGAAGGCCACAAGGCCGTAGTGAGAGGTGAACTGATCTCCCAGGGCTCTAGACTTAAGAAAGCTTACCAAGCAGACTTTGATAGGGTGCTGCAAGCCCTCCAGAAAGCGGAACTTAGACATAAGCGTACCGGTGGCCCGGAGGCTTTGCGGGAGTTGACCGACCTGTGGGACTTATTCTCACGCCTACTAGACCGACAAACGCGTAGACATCTGCGCTATTTGTCACACAAGTATTACGAGCACGGCAATAAATGCGGCCGAATGCTCGCTAGGGCTCTCAGGAGGAAAAGAGCACAAATGCTGGTGCATAAGTTGTGCCTACCCTCTGGGCCCCCCGTGGTCAGGTCCTCCCGGATCGCCTCTGGGTTCCGTGATTATTATACCGCCCTTTATGATTTAGGCTCAACACGCCCCCCGGAGGCCTTTGATGTGCGGCTGACTGCCATCCGAGCATACCTGGCGGAGTCCGGCCTTCCCCCGTTGTCTGAAGAGCAAAGCTCCCTGCTAGAATCCCCTATTACACCTGCTGAGATAGAGGCCACTGTGAAGTCGCTTCCCAACGGCAAAAGCCCTGGTCCTGACGGATTCACCAAGACTTATTATAAGTCGTTCATACCTCTGCTGCTGGAGCCGATGTGCAGCTACTTTAACTCCATAGCAGACGGCAGCGCCATTCCTGGAGAGGCGCTGCTAGCCCATATCTCAGTCATCCCTAAAGAGGGGAAGGACCCGACCCTGCCCCAAAGTTACAGGCCCATATCCCTCCTTAATGTGGATGTAAAAGTTCTGGCAAAGATTCTGGCCGCCAGACTAAAACACCTAGTCCGACTTGTTGTCCACCCTGACCAGACTGGATTTGTCTCGGGCCGTGAAGCCCGGGACAACTCCATCAGAGCTATACAGCTCATTCATTGGGCGAGCTCCCATCCTGATTCTCCCTCGTATGTTATCCTTTCCGACGCGGAGAAAGCGTTTGATCGGGTTGATTGGACTTATCTGCGTGCTGTACTTGAGACCATAGGTCTCAGAGCACACATGCTGACCTGGATCATGGCGCTGTATTCTGACCCGTGCGCACAAGTTAAGGTCAATGGTTTCCTTTCCACCAGATTCCCCATCAGAAATGGCACGAGACAGGGATGCCCGTTATCTCCCATTTTGTTTGCCCTGGTGCTAGAGCCTTTCCTACGCACTGTACGGGCGAACATCAACATTAACCACTTGCATACTGGGCACTTACACCCCCCTCCTGCCCAGGTAAAATTTCAGCTTCCGGCACTGCGTCGCTTTAACTCACAATTGCGCGGTCGTGCGACGTGGCTCCCAAACAAAATTTACGTCCTTTTTTCCCCACAAGTAGAGCTTTCTTTTGGTGGTAATTGATCACCTGTGCGATTTTTATTTTTTGCGCTATAAACAAAAAAGAGCGACAATTTTGAAGAAAAATACAATATTTTTTACTTGTTGCTATAATAAATATCCCAATTAAAAAAAAACACATTTTTTTTTCTCAGCTTAGGGCGATACGTATTCTTCTACATATTTTTGGTAAAAAAAAAAAAATCGCAATAAGCGTCTGGTTTGCGCAAAAGTTATAGCGCTTACAAAATAGGGGAGAGAATTATTATTTTTTTTTTTTACTAGAAATGGCGGCGATCTGCGATTTTTATTGTTACTGCGACGTTATGGCGGACACATCGGACACTTTTTTGGCGCCATTCACATTTATACTGCGATCAGTGCTATAAATATGCACTAATTACAGTATAAATGTGACTGGCATTGAAGGGGTTAACACTAGGGGGTGAGGAAGGGGTTAAATGTGTATGCTAGGTGTGTTCTAACTGTGGGGGGAGGGGGGGTGACCGATCTGTGTCCCTATGTAGGAAGGAACACAGATCGGGCTCCTCCCCTCCAGAGACAGGACGCTGTCTCTGTGTAAAACGGCAATGAGAGATGATCTATGAGAGATCATCTGTCATTCGCCCACAGATCGCATCGCAAACGGCCACTCTGATTGGCCGTTTGCCGCGATCTGTGATTGGCCGTGTCCAAGGGACACGGACAACACAAGGCTAGCGCGCGCTGGGAACGCCAGAATGACATGCCGTCAAATGACGGCATGTTGGATATTCAGGCCCGCGCTGTTGCCGTCATCCGACGGTAGCGCGGGCCTGAAGTGGTTAAAGGCCTGACAGTGGGTCACACGGAACATAAGCTCTCGGCTTACGCTGACGATGTGCTATTCCACCTGACGGAGCCCCTGCTCTCGTTGCCAAATCTGTTACGGGAATTCAACCACTTTGAGTCACTTTCTAACTTTAAAATTAAGTACTCTAAATCTGAAATACTCCCTATCCAGATACTGCCCTCACTGGCCGCCCGGTTGCAGTCCGCCTTCTCGTTTACTTGGACCAAATCATCCCTGAAATATTTGGGTGTCCGGTTGACAGACAGTTTTGACTCCCTTTACGCAGTCAATTTCCCCCCCTTGTTGGCTGCAGTGAAACGTGACTTAGCTGTTTGGACGAAGGCAGCCTTTACTTGGATGGGGAGATTGGCTGTGGTGAAAATGAACATCCTCCCGCGCATCTTATTCTATATGCAGATGATTCCCATGTCTCTCCCTAGGGGTTTCTTTACCCAGGTGTCCAGTCTGGTGTCAAAATTTGTCTGGCATGATCGCAAACCACGGATTGCGAGTAGGCTGTTGACACGCCTGAAGGAGGCGGGGGGTATGGGTCTGCCGGACTTCCAGCGGTATCAAAGGGTAGTCGTCCTACAGAGGTTACTTAATTGGCGCTTTCATACTGCCTCTAAGCTCTGGGTCTCCATGGAGAAGTGTGTGGCGGGTAGAAACCTGTTCTATGCTCCATGGTTGTCTCGAGGTGACAGGGGGCTGTCGGAATTCACCTCCCCGTTGACGACTCAGACCTTGGCTGTCTGGGACAGACTCAACACTAGACTGGCTCTGGCCCCCCCTACAACACCATTGTCCTAGTTGAGTGGCTATCTTTGGTTTCCGCCTGGGGAACAGACAGCCTTTTTTGGGCCATGGGCGAGGGATGGTGTAGTTTTCTGTAGTGAGCTTATGCGAGGTGGTAAATTTTTGTCCCTTGAGACGCTTAGAGTGCGGCATGGGTCCTTCCCCATGGACTTCTGGCGCTACAGGCAGCTGCACCATTTCTTTGCGACTCATGGGGATTCGGTCCGGGACATCTCTACTCTCACGGCCTTTGAACGCCTCTTTGTAGAAGAGGAAGCAATCCCACATACGGTTTGCGAGCTTTATCGTTTGCTTAGCTTTGCGACCTCTGCACAGAAACCTGCTTTTGTCCAGGCCTGGGAAGGGGATTTGGAGACGACTTTTACCCCCAGCCAACTGACGCATCTCTACCAACTTACCCAGTCTAGCTCCATCGACTCTAGAACCCAAGAAACTAATTATAAATTACTGTCACGGTGGTACCGGGTGCCCGCAGACCTAGCTAGAATCTACCCGTACGTGTCAGACCGGTGCTGGAGGGGGTGTGGCCACAGAGGTACACTCCTGCATATTTGGTGGGATTGCCCGGTGATTAGACCTTATTGGATAGATATACAGTCCCAGATCAAGGCAATACTAGACCTAGACGTCCCCCTCTCCCCGGTTCACTTTCTGTTGCACATTCCTCCCTTGCCAGTGAGCCAATACAAACGTAGTGTGCTGCCCCACCTACTTAATGCGGCAAAGCGGCTACTTCCGATACATTAGAAACGGCTGCAGATTCCCAGCAGGGAGGACTGGATTCACAAGGTTGGTAAAATACGGTAAGCGGAAGACTGGATCGCAACCTGTAGGAATACCCGGGAGCGCTTTTCCAACACCTGGTTGGCGTGGGCAACATATGTCTCAGACCCGGGGTATGTCGCTTCCAGTTTGGACGTGGAATTGTTGGAACTGGCGGATCCTTCCCTTAAGCAAAGACCTCGGGCTCCATAGTTTTCTATGGAATACTCGGTTAATCTGCTCTTACCCTGTTAGGCGACAGGGGAGCTGAGGCTGTTTTTCTTTTTTCAGCTAACATGATCTATGAGGTGACGGAGGCAAGCGGTGCGGGGGTGGGGCTGGACGCCTACCCTTTGGTATGTTCCTGTGGCTTCTGATTTTCTCTCGCTCCTTATTTGTTCCTTTTCCCTTACCCCTCCTTCTCCCTCTTGCCCGCTATGTCTTTATTTTAGTTTTTCTCTTTTTCCTGTTTCTGGTCTTCTCCTCAGTGACCTCTTAGCATTTGGGGACCTGGTGGCTGGGAGTGGGGGGTGCTGGCTGGTCGGATGGACTCGAGATTCCGTTACCGGGGGGGGGGGGGGTAGCCTGGTCCTCTCGGATTGGGCACTGTTTTTGCCACCTCGAGTCGGGTATCTTGTGGGCGATGGAGGTCGGCTGGGGTCGTCGTATGGGGGAGGCGAGCTGGAGGCTCCCCCCCCCCCCCGTGCCCGTCCAGCTGGCTCACCATCTAAAGCGCATTGTCTACTGCATCAACTGATGTCCAGATGACCAGCTGGCTCGGCTCCCGTCTCCTCTCCCTCCCCCGGCGACTTCACGTCTCCATCGGCTGATGCACGATTTGAATTGTATTTTCCCCATGATCTGTCTACTGAGTGTTATGTTTCTCCAGGATGGGGCCTGATTCCCTCTTGTCTTGCTACCCAGCCCTTGTGTATAGACCTTGAATATGCCTGATGAGCTACTGGGTTTTTTTCTGTATGGGCCAGATTCACGAACACTTGCGCTGGAGTATTTGGATATGCGCCGCGTAACTGTGATGATGCGCCGTCGTTTCTATGTGCCCGTACCCACCAAACTAGATGCGCCCAATAACGGGTCATTTGCGACCGGCGTAACGTTCCGACGCCAGAGTATCGTCAGCGCGTATTTTCGCTGGGCGCATCAGTCGCGCCCATTGATTTCCCCTGCAAATATGCAAATGAGGTATTTTTCCCAATTCACGAACGGATTAGCACCATACGCTGGCTACATGCGCCGCGCGTATCTGGTCCGTCCGGCGCAAAGTTATTTCTACAAAAGGCTGCTTTATCTTTACTCCAGACGGTCACAGGTCAGCAGGAGAGCAGCTACAGCAGCGTTACCGACGAAACTAGCAAGCTGAACAACAACACTTGCAAGGACAACACCTCTGTGTGCCAACATGCCAGGGGCACTCGTGGTCCTAAGACTAGTACTGGGTCCCTCGCTACGGAGGAGGCGGGCACGTGAGAGGATATACCGCACTCGTATGAACCTCTTTGGCATGGGGGATGAGGAGGTGTATCGCCTCTTCAGATTCAGCCCTGATGTAATACTTGAACTAACCACAACCCTGCAGGATGACATCACCAGCAAGACACACCGCTCACAAGCAGTGCAGCCACTGGTGAAGGTCCTGGCAACACTTAATTTCCTTGCCAGTGGATCATTCCAGCGTACAAGTGGAGTGGTGGCTGGGATGTCACAATCCTCCATGAGCATATGTGTGCACCAGGTTGTCCCCGCAATCCTCAGACGCATGTCCAACCAGTTCATCAGACCCACCACTGAGGACCTGCGGATGAAGGCAATGACAGATTTCTACAGCATTGCCAGATTCCCACGCACTGTGGGGGCCATTGATTGCACACATGTGGCCCTACAGCCCCCCAGTGCCACAGAGCACATATACCGCAATCGGAAGCATTGGCATTCCATCAACGTACAGGTGATAGCTGATGCCCAACGCCTCATATGGCACGTCCGTGCCAAACACCCCGGGTCCAGCCATGACAGCTTCATATACCGTCAGAGCCCCATCCCAGCAGAATTCGAGCAGAACATGTATGGGGACAGCTGGCTGGTTGGTGAGTGACAAGGGAGTCAGGCATGACTATCCCCTCCCGTGATGCACAACAGAAGTCGCACATGCATGACTAACATTCTCCTGTCTTTTACCTTACAGGTGACTCTGCATATGCACTGGGACCCCATCTAATGACTCCTTTCCGGAACCCCCAAACCAGAGGAGAGAGAAAATACAATGAAGCACACATCAAAACCCGTGGAGTGGTGGAGCAAACATTCGGGCTCCTGAAGTCCCGTTTCCGCTGCCTGGATAAGTCCGGGGGGACCCTATTGTATTCCCCTACCTTCGTGTGTCAGATCATCGCTGCATGTTGTATTCTGCACAACTTTGCTATGAGAAAAGGCCTGCAGATTGACATACGTGATGACCTGACCCCCGACCCACACAGTCCCCACCTGCCAGAGGACACCCAGTCTGCTGATGGAAGAGCAGTCAGGAGGGTCCTCGCCGTAGGCATCTTTGGACACTAAACCAAAACATTAATAACACAGACAATGCACGCATGCACACCACTGAT
The DNA here is from genome assembly GCA_029574335.1 of Rana kukunoris. Lineage (NCBI taxonomy): Eukaryota > Metazoa > Chordata > Amphibia > Anura > Ranidae > Rana > Rana kukunoris. Next base: position 35,537,009 of record CM056058.1, read on the forward strand.
GTCCCTAGATCACACACACCACATGCACATCGCATTGGATTAGCCCAAGTCCAGCATGTAGGAGTTGGGAGCAGTAACGCCAGCGTCAAGGCCCCAATGATGTCACTGTCCATTCACACACCTTTCACACGTCATTCATTCAGCCGTGGGGTTAACTTCACCACCACGGCCGAGGGTGACACCCCTTACTTTCAGGAGTGCCACCCTCTCACATTCACACACCATTCACACTGCAACGTGTGCAGTATCAAAAATAAAAAAAATATCTCATAACCTGAGAACCCAAAAAAAATAAAAACTCATGTCCTGAGTATAAACAATAATAATAAAAAATAAACAAAAACTCATGTCCTGAGTATAAACAATAATAATAAAAAATAAACAAAAACTCATGTCCTGAGTATAAACAATAATAATAAAAAATAAACAAAAACTCATGTCCTGAGTATAAACAATAATAATAAAAAATAAACAAAAACTCATGTCCTGAGTATAAACAAAAATATATAACAACCAAAAATAAAAAAAACCCTCATCTGGGATGACGGGGGCTCCTCCTTGGGGGCACTCTCGGGCTCCTCATCTGCCTGGAGGGAGTGGGTGGTGGTGGGGGTGGGGGGGCATCAGGAGGAGGCTGATCCCCGGGTGGGCCACTCCTGGGAGCTGTTGGCTGCATGCCCTCCAATGCCACAGCGATACGGCTCAGATACAAATTTGTTTGGGCCTGCATCCTCAACTGGCGGGTGATATTGTGCCGCTGGTCACGTTGCCGCTGCCTCCCCTCTTCCCGAATGGCAGCAGTGTTGTCTCGAACAGCTGCTGTCAAGTGCCGGATATCAGCCTGCACCTCCCCCAGGCTGGTCACAACGCCCTGCACGCGACTGGGCAGCTGTGACAGAGAGCCCAGGCTGTCTGCGACCCTGTCCAGGTGGCCAGCCATCTCCCCCATTTGCTGGGTCTGTTTGGCGTGGTCCAACAGCACCTGGTCCTCGACCAAATCACACACCCCCCTGGTCTTCCGGGTGGCCTTCCTGGGGGCAGAGGAAGGTTGTCCCCGTGGGGATGGAGTCGCCCTTGAGGGGCTACCTAGGATGGGGGAGGGGATCACAGAGGGCCCTGCAGAGGAGGAGGACTCCTCCAACATTAAAATAAACTCCTGTTCAGGGACAGGCTCCTCCACAACCACCTCTGCTGAAGTGGTGTGGGCACTCTCCTCCTCCACCTCGGTGTCTCCAGCACCCAGGGCCTCGTCTTCAGCATCCCGTTGGGGGGTTGGGGTGGACTGGCCGGCACGAGATGGCCCAGCACCGTCATCTGTGGATGACACAAAGCAGACACATGTTGGTGGTCCCACACACTTGGCACATGTACCCACCCCCCCCACATGCAACACACCAAAAAGGGGGTAAAAATCACTTACCTGTCCTGGAGCCTTCCTCCACGGAGTCATAGCCAGGGACCCCCTCCAACTGCTCCCTGTCCAGGCAGCGGGCGACCACCTCCTCCTCCGCGGTCAGGGTGACAGGACATGGGGGACCACCACCTGTGCCCCTCTCATGGCTCCTAATGGTGGACACCTTGCCCCTCACCTTGCGCCGCAGGTCATTTTTTTTTTTTTTGAATGTCTGAAGCACTCCGGGTGGAGTACCCCAGCACATTGACCCTGGCAGCAATGGTGGCCAGGATACCCTGCTTCCTTTCCCGGCTGGTGTTCCTGCTTTTTTTTCCATGGAGAAAATCATTAAATGCCTCCATAGCCGATATTATCACTGTGACCTCCTGGGCATTATAATTTAGGTTCCTCCTCTCTTTGGGGGTAGCGGGAGCAGCCATTACAGGGCAAAAGTATCTTCCCTGGGGTGGGGGGAAGCGGAACTACTTTTGCGCCGGAATGGCGTTTCCGCCAGCGCTTTTAAGCGCCCAGCGGAACGCATTGCGCTGACGTTTCCAAGGAAGTGGTGCCGACGGAAGTTGTGAGCATGCGCACAAGGGGGGCGAGTGGAGCCGCACTCACTGCGCATGCTCCGTGGATGATGCGCTGAACGTAAGCCTCTGCGCTGGGCTCCGCCCATCATTTACATATGATCACACCCACTTCCACTTGCGTCGGGTTACGCCAGCGCATTATCGTTACTCTGGCGCAAGTTTACGCGCAACTGCTATGTGAATTACAGGACTTGCGCTGAAAGGCTCTTCAGAGTAATGTAAATGAGAAGCGTTACTCCAGAGGAAAGATACTCTCATCTACCTGAATCTGGCCCTATGTATGTCTCTCTGCGTTCAAGGTTCACGCTGTCTGTTTGCCCCCCCCCTTTTTTTGTTTTTATGTTCTGTTAAAACCAGAATGGCTCAATGTTTGCTTTATGTGTTTTTGGTGAAGTATATTGTGCTGTACCATTTTGCTGTTCACAAATAAAGATTTTACAAAAAAAAAGTGGACAAAAGTTAAAGAAAACTTTATTATTATTCATCAACGAGGCATACAGTATTTCTTAATTATAGAATCCGTAATTGAATATTACCTGTTTAATTTCAATTGTGTAAATTCTAGAAGAGAACGTATCTTGCATAGTAAACAGACTTACTTGATCAAAATAACATTTTGAATCAAAAGCACAAAAAAGTATTGGAACCAAATCCACACATTTAGAAGTGGCTTTACTTAGCCTGCCCTACATGGACTCGCATCATTTTTTTTTTATTTCATTAATATATTAGTTTTTTTTTCTGCAGACCTTCCTTGGACCTGGGTGTCAAAATGGTGACTAAATTTAGCCTTCTGAGAACTGCATATACAAAGATTTTAGTTCTGGATGCTTGAAGCTTGGTACAAAATAAATTTTCAGAATTTCACTGAAACCTTCATTTAGAGATGGTGTCACATATTTGCTCCTACACAAATAAAAAAAGACAAACAGTTGAAATCATACAGATTATTTTAGTTAAAAACAATGCATTTTTTCATAACTGTCAATGCTCTAGTTAGTCAATACCCTACTGCTGAGTACAGAACCCTCAAATGAATGCAATACTCTTTATAGAAGAGAAGAACACGGTAATGACCTTATTTCTGTGATACTCTTCCTTTATTGTCCAATCAGCAGGCTAGGAGACTAGGTTCCTTGACTAATGCTAAATTGTACAGCAATTGGCAATATCTCAAGAGTAGCTAAACAGTAATAAAAATATTTAGCTTCCTAATACATTTCACATACTGTATATGTACAGTGCTGTATACAGTTGACCCCTGACATTTTCAGGGGTTACGTTATTTGTGCACCCGTGAATTGTGAAGATCTGTGAAGGCAGGGTGCGTTTGGGTGGCATCTTAGGGCTTTAAGTAGAGCAAACTATAGAACACTCAGTGAAACACTCTAGCCACATTATAACTGTTATAATGCGGCAATGCTAGGCTTGAAAAAAAAAATCTATAAACTGAGGCCGCAAACTCTGAACCGCGACTTTGAGGGAGTCGACTGTAGTGGGATTGTCTTATAAAATATGTTTATTAACCACTTAAGGACCACCTCACGACTATATACGTCGACAGACTAGCACGGGTGGGCACATGGATGTATGTATACATCCCTGCCTTCCCGCGGGTCCCATCGGACCCCCCCGGTGCCAGTGGCGGTCCGCTTCGCTTCAGGAGCGATCCGGGATAAGGGGGCGGCCATTGGTTTCTGGCCACCCCCTCACGATCGCTCCTGGCGAATGAAATGCTTCCCCTGCCTGTGAACACACAGGCAGGAGGAAGTGATGTCACGCTCCACGAGGCGGTCTTTTTGACCGGAGCTCGAGAAAAGAAGACATCCACAGTAAGTTGCACAAGCACTACACTGACACCAACACACATAGGCACACAATTCACCCCCTGATCACCCCCTGCATTTGTTTACTGATCACTGCATTTAGTGTAATTTGTGACTGTAAAAAGTGTTAGGGCAGTTAGCCTTAGGCCCCTTTAGGTCCAGTGTAGCGCCCCTAATAAAGGTTTACCTCTTGATCAGTTAACCCTTTCACCCCCTATCGCCAGTGTCACCAAGCAATAATTTTTCTGATCGCTGTATTAGTGTCGCTTGTGCCGCTAGGTAGCCAGTTATTTTTTTAGGTTCGCCGCCACTGGTGACACTGGTTATTCAGTTAATTATTTAATTATTTAAGTTCCACGTCAGGTTTTTATATAGTGTCAGGTTCCCCCATACATTACCTAATAAAGGTTTTAACCCCGATTGCCCCTTTCACCAGTGATCACCGTATAAGTGTTAAGGGTGACGCTCGTTGGTTAGTTTTATTTTTATAGCATCAGGGTACCCGCTGTATATAACCCAATAAAGGTTTAACCCCCTGATCGCCCAACGGGTGATATCAATTAAATTTTAGCATCAGCCAGGGTCTGCATCGCCCCAGGCAGCGTCAGGTTAGTGCCAGTAACGCTTACACCGACGTGCAAAGCATACACCTCCCTTAGTGGTATAATATCTGATCTGATCAATACTACCGTACCCAGCAATTTAGAGTTCCCAAAAATGCACTGTTAGCGGGATCAGCCGAGATACCGGCTAGCAGCTTCATTTTGCCCCTCCGCCCAGCCCAACCAAGTGCAGTATCGATCACGGTCACTTACAAAACACAACACACATAACTGCAGCGTTCGCAGAGACAGGCCTGATCCCTGCGATCGCTAACAGTTTTTTTGGGTAGCGTTTTGTACATTTGCTGACAGGTCAGGTGCTTTTTTTTACCAGTGAATCCTTACTAGTGTACCACTAAATTTAGAGCCCAAAATGGCAAAGCAAATGTACACTAGTAAAGAGGCCTACGAGTTTCTGAGCCTGACAGATAGTGAAGAGGAGGTCACGCATCTGTCAGATTCTGGCTCAGAATGCATCCCCGTAGAAGACAGCGGCTCCATGTCAGATATCTCTGACGACAAAGAAGAGGTCCCTGCTAAGGACAGGCGTACCCGATCCCATTCTGCAGTTGTTGAGGTGCAGAGAGCCAGTGCTAGCGTCGTTATTCCTTCTGGCGAACTGGCAAGCACCAGCGGCCTAGTACACCCCGGTCGTTCATCCAGCACTGCAGTATCACGTGGTGACATGGCGAGACCCATAAGTGCAGTTCAAGCTGGCGAGGTGGCAAGCACAAGTAGTGTCCCACTGCCACCAAGAAGAAGACAAAGACAGGCCCGTTGTGCCCATAAGTGCCCTTCCTGCAGAATTCGCCAATACTGATTGGGTGCCCACCACTTCTGTAGAACCCGTACTTCCCCCATTCACTGGCCAACCCAGTATTCAGGTGGAAACAACTGATTTTATGCCACTTGATTTTTATTTGCTGTTTTTTACGGAAGATCTCTATAGATCTATTGTAGGCCAGAGTAATTTACATGCTGGCAACTTCATCGCCACTAATCCCCAGTCCATCCTTGCCAGAGACTGGAAACCACTTATGGTTTCCGAGTTTAAGACCTTTCTGGGCCTTTGCCTCAACATGGGCATACATCAATTTCCAAAGTTGCGGACCTATTGGTCCACACATCCATATGCCCGTGTCCTCTGCTTCCATGGCCAGGAAACGATATAAGGTGATCTTGCGGTTCATGCACTTCAACGACAATGAACTTTCTAGTCCACGTGGAGATCCTGAATACGACCGGCTCTACAAAATTCGGCCCCTCGTAAACCGCTTCAACGAACATTTTGTAGCCTTGTATACTCAAGTTGTCTGCGTTGATGAGTCCCTAATTAAATGTTCTGGCTGCTTGTCTTTCAAGCAGTACCTTCCCAGCAAGCGTACTAGATACGGGGTCAAGCTCTATAAGCTCTGTGACAGGGCAACAGGCTATACATGGAGCTTTATGAGGGAAAAAATAAGTGGAGCAGGAGGACTGTCCAGATTACATAGGGAGAGCTGGCAAGATAGTGTGGTACTTGGTGTCACCGAAAGGGGTACCATTTGTAAGTGGACAATTATTACACGAGCGTGCCACTTTTTAGTCACTTGTTTGATCATCAGATTGGAGCATGTGGCACCGTGCGACCTAATGGCCGGGGCTTACCCCAAAGGCTTGTAGATTCCCTTCCCGTCTTAGACTGGGGGAGAGAGCCTGCTCAAGGTGTAATAATTTTCTCACTGTGAAGTGGAGGGACAAAAAGAATGTTTTCGTTCTTACCTCACTTCATGCAGACATGACAGTCCAAATTCGTACAGCGGCTGGTGTTGTGGAGAAACCCCTCTGTGTCCACAAATATAACCAAAATATAGGAGGGGTGGACCTCAACGACCAGTTGTTAGCGCCGTATCATATTGCCCGTAAGGCGAGACGCTGGTACAAAAAAGTGGCTTTGCTGAACGCTCATGTGATAAACAGAGCTTCAGGACAAATTGGATCCTTCCTTCAATTCCAGGATAAGATCATCATAGAACTCCTGTATCCAGGCGTTTTTGCACCACACCATTCCCAACCAAATGCAGTAAGCCGACTGCATGAGAGGCATTTTCCTTTTGTCCTCGAGAGTACCCCTACCAAACAAGCCCCCCAAAGAAAATGTCATGTAGAAAAAGCGCAGATATAGGCGTGAAACCCGTTATTGTCCAGTCTGTCCTGACAATCCTGGTCTTTGCATTGGGAAATGTTTTGAACGCTACCACACACTAGTGAAGTTTTAGCGTAGGGTACAGCATTTCACAGGCTATGACACACTTACACAGGGTCCCCCAAGATGCCATCACATTTTGAGATACCCAAACCTGGAACCGAAAAATTGAACAGTTAAAAAAAAAAAAAAGAAATTGTCGATTTATTGTTCTCTCCCTCTCCATTCTCTCTATTGTTCTGCTTTTTTTTTTTTTTTACTGTATTCTATTCTGCAATTTTTTATTGAATGGTGAAAAAATATTGGTGTCTAGGGGTATGTGCCACAACAGTGCACGAACCAGGGGGAGGGTCCTGTGACGTCATGTGACTTCTTCACATGACGATACGCGTGCACGTTTGACGGCTGAGAGACGAGTTCGCTGCTCGTATGGATTTGTGCCCAGTTTTTACCTTGCAAATGTGATTTTTATTTTTTCTATTGATCTAAATAAACCTTTATACGGCGGTACTTTGCTATGTGCTTCCTCTGTTCTCTCTCCTCACACATCCATCTGCCACCTTCTTGAGATCCACCCATCTGCCTTTTGGCCACTTGGAACTGGAGAAGGGACTGGGGGGACCCTGAGCATTGATACCGGACCTGTACGAACTTGGGGTTCGTGGGAGATAGGCCCACCTTTCATGATCACAAAGTGAGTGCATGTCTGTGTGATTTATCATTATATTTCTAGTACCATCACAGGATTATGCTATGTCGTGTCTCTGATTTTTACATGCTCATCTGCCATTGAGATCCTTTGTCGTCATCCCTTACTACTGTGCGTTATCTGCTGGAGTGGATCCCTTACTGCTGTGCGTTTTTCTCTGCTGGAGTGGATCCCTTACTGCTGTGCGTTTTTCTCTGCTGGAGTGGATCCCTTACTGCTGTGCGTTTTTCTCTGCTGGAGTGGATCCCTTACTGCTGTGCGTTTTTCTCTGCTGGAGTGGATCCCTTACTGCTGTGCGTTTTCTCTGCTGGAGTGCATTTTTTTTGGCTATCTGCACATAGCAGATGAGCGGTGAGCGGTTAGAGAGCACTAGGGGTGTCTGCACCGAAGCCTCCATCTGCATCATTTCTATGTTGGAAGTTTTCTTTCTGCTCTGGGCATTTCACTCACAGAATTTTTTTTATTTTTTTTTGGACTTGTACCACAGACTATTCACTATTCCACTCTTGTATTATTCACTCTGTGAAATCATTTGATGTCTGGATGTCATAACGTTTTATGGTGTTATCCTTATTTGTGCGTTTCAGTATTCACTTTTCACATGTTGCTTACACTTGTTCATTATTTACCTAGTTCCTAGGACCCTCCCCCTGGTTCGTGCACTATTGTGGCACATACCCCTAGCACAGCGCAGACACCAATATTTTTTCACTTATCACTTATTTTCTGGTCTAGGACAGATTACCAGGCATCTGCACGCAGTGCCCCCTAGCTGTATTCCCCGACAGCGCAGGAGCCCCTTACACACATTTTTTATTGTTATGTTTTATCATGCTTGCTTTTCAGGTATGAAATTTACTTTACTGTTTTTAGGTACGCCATTCAGCTGTTGCGCGGATTTATCTCGACAGCAACAGCATTTGCTCCCACGATACATAAAGCCATGACTCCAGTGCTGTAGAAGGTGATTTCACCACCACAGTTAAAAAAAAAAAAAAGCATATATGCCCGAAGCATTAGGGGCAGAGTAGCGTTTTTGCTCCTAATGACACGTACATACGGTCGACATTCCGACGGAGGCTTGCCCGTGGAAAAGTCCGACCGTGTGTACGCGGCATAACATTTTTGCGGGAGGATACCCCCATGCTTCGGCATATATAAATGGTGCACGTATGACCATCATTAAAAGTGGGTGGATGAAGGGAGGTATTCTAATGGTGGGCATATCCACCGATCAATCTCTTATTCGTTCAGCCAACAGGCTGCATGAAAGAATTTAAGTTAGACTTACCGGTAACTTGTTTTCCAGAAGTCTTTCAGGACAGCACCTTGAGAGATAGTGACTCCAGCCTCAACCACAGAAAAAACACCTTCTTCCTCCAGATCTTTAAGGGGAGGTACCTCCCTAGCATACCTCAGTTGTCTCAGAGAAACCCCCAGCCCCGACTGGAACACAAACACATACGTTAGTCACAGCATAGCATATTAAAACACTAGGGCGGGTCGTTGCTGTCCTGAAAGACTTCTGGAAAACAAGTTACCGGTAAGTCTAACTTGAATTTTCCCAAGGCGTCTTTCAGGACAGGACCTTGAGAGGATAACAAACTTACCACCTTAGGGCGGGACAACAGCCTGTAGGACCTTTCTGCTGAATGCCTGGTCACCGGCAGATGTGAGGTCCAATCTGTAATGCCGCACAAACTTATGGTAGCTTGACCACGTTGCTGCTTTGCAAATCTGCTCAGGGGTGGTACCAGCTCGCTCTGCCCATGTGGTCGCAAGTGCCCTAGTTGAAAGAAGGGTTACTAGACAACCTATCCAGGGCGAAGGGGATTAATTGGAAAGGGATTAATTGGAATGGGGGGAAGATCCGGGGCAAACTTTACTAGAGCTAATGCAATCGCCTTTAGCTCCCTCCAGTTTGAGGGCCGTCTTGACTCTTCACAACAGATTCCTACTGGTGGCACGATGTCTGCATGAGAGTAGGCCTCCCGAATAAATAACTTTAACCATCTGGCCAAGGTAACTTTTAAAGCTTGGCAACCTTTCTTGTTGCCTCCAAAAAGAACAAATAATGAATTTGTGCGTCTAAAGTTCTTTGTCATTTCAAAGTAGCACAACAAAGCCCTTTTTACATCTAACATATGAAAAAAAGTTTATTTCTCCCCTGAGGGATTTGCACAAAAGGTAGGAAGCACAATATCCTGGGAGCGATTCCTTGTTGACGCTACCTTAGGCAAAAATTTTGGATCTGTTCTCAGACCAATTCTATCTGAAAATAAAGATAAATAAGATTCCCTTATTGACAGGGCATGTAATTCAATGATCCTTCACACTGACGTGATAGCGACCAGGAACAAAGATTTTGAAGTAAGATCTCTAAGAGATGCATCTTTTAAAGGTTCAAATGGCCTTCCTGCCAGGGATTGTAGAACTACCGAGAGATTCCATTTTGGGAAACCTTTAATCTGAACCAGTCTAGACCTAGTAAGGGCTTTGAAGAACCTAGCCACTAGCCATTCTGGAGGCCACGGATCTTTCCAGAAACGCTGACAAGGCAGATACTTGTACGTTCAAAGTACTGATTGCCAGATCCTTATCTGCTTTGTCTTGCAAAAACTCTAAAATGGACCCAAGATTGTTTCGGTCTTGACCAGACAAGTTACACCAAGAAGTATACACCATCCATACTTTTGTGTATATAGCCCTCGTTACTTTCTTCCTACTTTCTAGTGTAGAAACAAAATCGGTCTGAAAAAAACTTTTTCTTTTTCTTTCAGATACCAGGCTGCAAGGGAGAAACTGGACACATCTAGTTGAGTCACAGGACTCTGTATTAACAGATCCTGCCTGAGAAGTAGATGCCAACATGGCTTGGTCGCCATTCCCAGGACCGTCGAGAACCAAGCTCTCTTGGGCCAGTACAGGTTGATCAAGATGACCGGTACCTTCCCCCTCTGGATGCTCCTTAGTACGAAAGGGATTAATTGGAATGGGGGGAAGATCCGGGGCAAACTTTACTAGAGCTAATGCAATCGCCTTTAGCTCCCTCCAGTTTGAGGGCCGTCTTGACTCTTCTTTCATCCAAGACCCTTGGAAGATTTTTTTTCCTAAGTGGGCTCCCCATCCCCACGCACTGGCGTCTTTTCTACTGGAAAGGACCACTCCAGACCTCTTGAAAGGAACTTGTGATTTCTCCACTCGTGATGGAATTCTTATCTGAGTGTCCAGGGATCTGAGATTGTGATCCCACGACCTCAGGAGAAAGGCTTGTAGGCACCTGAAATGTAGTCTTGCCCATTGAATGGATGGCATTGTTGAAGTCAGGAGTCCTAATGCCGACATTACTTGTCTTATTGTTATAGGCTGGTTGGACTGTACCCACAACACAGCGTCCTGAACTTTGTTCTTTTTGTCCTGTGGAAGAAAAATTTTTTGGCTCACCGAATCGACTTGGTAACCCAAGAAACGAATCTCCTGAGATGGAACTAGGGATGATTTTTGTAAATTCAAAATCCAGCCCAGAGATTCCAGGTGGTTCTGCGCCCTGGATAGGTTGTCTAGTAACCCTTCTTTCGATGGGGCGAATAATAATAGGTCACCTAGGTAGGGTAACTGCCACCCCCTGTAGACGAAGCGGGGCTAGGGCTTCCGCCATCATCTTGGTAAAAATTTGAGGCGAGGATGACAGCCCGAATGGAAGGGCCCTGTATTGCAGATGATGAACTACTCCCTCAATTTTTTTTTTCCAAATTTTTTATTATTTACAAGGCCGCGCAGGCCAACATGGTACAACTATACACACAGCACACATAATAGGTAAGGTATACAGCAACGAAAAGTAACAACTGCGTCAATTTATAGCAAAGTATCCAGATCTACTCCCTCAATTTTTACTGCTAACCTGAGGTACCTTTGTGACTGAGGGGAGATTGGAATATGCAGATATGCGTTCCTCAAATCTATTGACGCCATATAACAGTCTGGTGTCAATAGATTCTTTAAATGGAATCCATCTTGGACTTTCTGTATTTAAAAAATTTGCTTAGAGGCTTCAAGTTTAGGATCATTTAGAATTTTCCTGTAGGTTTCTTTATCAAAAAAATGTGTGAATAGAACCCCAGTTGCTGTTCCTCTGGAGGTAATTGTACCACCCCACACCCTGTTGCATCAGCTCTTTTGAAGGGGATTTCTGGCTCTTCATTGCCAGGGATTTTCTGGGTCTTTTGTTATCAAAAACCTGCTTGGAGGTGTCTCCGAGAACTCTATGGCATAACCCTGGGCAAGGGTGGTCCGGATGTACTGATTGGACGTTACCACTGACCACTGCGGAAGGAACTTTTGCAGTCTTCCGCCTACCCGCATGGCTAAGTCATTGGAATTTCTCGGCTTGAGTAGGACGATGGAAAAGGATTCCATCTTTTCCTTTGGCCTTCTGTGCGGCCCAATTCCTCCTGCCTCCTTGGGGTTTGTTGCCTTTTTCTTGAGCCTTTTGAGGTCGAGAAAAACAAACATCTTGGGGGTTGTTTCTTCTTCTTTACTACGAGGGATTTTTTCCTATCAGCTGTCCGGTCTAGGATATTCTCAAGATCAGGCCCAAAAAGAAGGTCCCCCGAAAAAGGAATCACGTATGTAAGCAACTGCAGACGATAGAGTGGAAAAAAAAACTAAAATGTCCTGCTTAGGCGAGTCCGCCACTATATGGGCTTTCAGCTGGTTAGTCCAAAATTCTACGTTTCTAGCTACACACGTTGTGGCCTTAGTGGGTTTTGAATTATTCATAATAGATTGCCAAGATCTTTTTAATAAGAGATCCATGTGTTTGTTCATCGGGTCTTTTAGGACCCCCATGTCTTCAAAAGACAGATCAGTGGACCTGGAGACCTGAGAGAAGGCCGCATCCAGTTTAGGGACTTTCTTCAAAAAGGAAACGTCTTTTGTGGGCTTTTAAGAAAAAGGTTTTTTTCTCTGGATCCTGCCATTCTCTGGTTATAGCGTCAGGACTGGACTGGAAATGTCCGACCATTGGGATCACTTAGACCCGCATACTTGCGGTCATGTAAACGCAACTCCTTTTTCTCCTCACTTATGCCTAACGTGACTTGAATGGCCCTAAATAAGCTATCTACCTCCTCTAGGGATAATTTAAACCTGGAAGGAGAAGCTGCTGAGTCCTCTGAATCCTCACTAAGAGGCATCTAGGACTGTCCTTCCCTGGTCACAGATTATTCAGCTAAAGGGTTCTACTGCTGGTATGGTCACCGACCCCTGGGAGGACTGTGAAGTGCAGGCCTCAGAGTCAGCAGGGGTAACTAAAGAGTCACTAAAAGTTTGAATCGTGGCAAATAGTTCCTTCTTTACAGAGGCCATCAACTCTTCACAGACAGAGGCTGATTCCTCCTGAACTAAAGAAGATATGCAGGTGCTTCATAATGCTTTCTTTCAATTCTCTCCCATCTTTGTTCAACACAAAGGACATTTCTTTTTTCGGTCAGAGCTCTTGACCTGGAGAGAAGAAAAAATGGGGCAGAAATCAGGGGAATTCTTAGTGAGACCTGGTCTCCATAGGTGAACCCCCCTCACAGGTGCACTAGGAAAGGAAAGTGAACTTCCAGTGCCCAGACAGGCCCCTTGCCACTAGAGGGGATAGTAAAAAATAGAGAGACCGGAACAATACAGGTAAAAGAAAAGGCAGACGTTGACCGCTGCCTCCTACCTGAACCTTGCTGGTGCCTGTCCCCACCGCTATAATCTCTGCGTCCTCCATTTGCAGTGTACAGTGCTCAAACAGTGGCTTCCATGCCGTTTCCAGACTCCCTTAGTGCCACTGCACCAGACCGGAAACAGAAGTAGGCCCCAGCCTCGGTCCTGCCTCTTACCCCTGCGTCGCACCCGGGATCTGTTCCGGCCACGCCAAAATGTTGGCGATGCGCGCTAGATCCCCGCGTTTTTGGCTTTCCCCGAGCACTGAAGGAGGAAGAGGAGCCCGGCACCACTGCTCCGATCGGATTGGCCGGGAGGACCGACAGTCTCGTCGGAGGAAAAAAAGTAAGAGGGAAGCCCTTCTTTCAGGAACACCTGAGAGGTACTGACTCCCCCCCACCGAAGATGTTCCCTCCAGCCGGAGGAAACGCAAAAACTGCGGTATGCAAGGGAGGTGCCTCCCTTTAGAGATTTGGTAAGGTGTAAGGTGTTTTTCTGTGGTTGAGGGTGGAGTCACTATCTCTTAAGTTGCTGTCCTGAAAGACGCCTTGGGAAAAAAAGATTACAATACATGTCCAACAAGAACCATCAACGTACTGGTATGTTGCTGGTCTTTGAATGGTTAGTACCTGACAGTACTCCATTTTCTTTAATGGTTATACCAGAATAATGCCTGCGGGTTTAGGTATTATCTTGGTATCATTCTTTTTAGCCAGCTGTCAGCTTTCATTTAAAAGCAATCCTAGCAGCTAATTAGCCTCTAGACTGCTTTTACAAACAGTGGGAGGGAATGTCCCCATCGGATATAAACAGCACCATTGGGAAATTAGGAAAGCATTTTATCACATCGATCTTGGTGTGGTCAGATGCTTCGAGGGCAGAGGAAAGATCTATGGTCTAATAGACCCCAATTAAAAAAAAAAAAAAAGGAGTACCTGTCACTAACTATTGCTATCATAGGGGATATTTTTTTTTCAAATATGTAGTTATTAAGCCCAACATGGGCTAAGAAAAAAATCAATACAAATATATACAAGGGAAACATTCAGAAAGCAATTAGCAGGAGGAGGGAATGGGGAGGGGGACGGGACGGGACACATCATCAACAGTATCACAACAAAGAGGGGCGAGGTAGGGGTCTTGCACAATCTCAAGAAACAAGCGTATTGTATATCAAATCAACAACCACCTCATAACGTGTCTCCACAGGGCCATAGAGACCCACTAACAGTGAGCCCCCCATGCATCAGAAAACTGAGATCCCCAGTCCCCGACCCTCCCACCCGGAAACAGGGGGGGGGGGGAGCCTGCAGCAGGAAAGATGGGGGTGAGAGAGCGGAAGGGAATGGATAGGAAAGGGGGGGATACAGTCAGGGGTAGGGCATCGGGTGAGCCCCGTTTGGGTCAGGACGGCCCCCAGATCACTGTGCGTATGAGGCAAAAGGCTTCCTCAGGATGTTATAAGTGTAACACCCTCTGATGAAAAGATCAAGTGGTGCCATAGCTCCCACGTCTCTAACCACTTCAGACCCGCGCTATTGACTGAATACGTCAAAAGCGCGGATCTGAGGCACCAACCTGACGTCTTTGGACGTGATTTTTCTTTTGTCTCCCTGCGCGTCCCCGTGAGCGCGCATCGGGGAAAAACTGTGTTGGTCGTGTCCCTAGGACACAGCCAATCACAGATCGAGCTGAATGGCCAATCGAAGAGGCCATTCAGCACTCGATCCCGCCATCCAATGAGAGATGATCTGAAATGTAAACAAATTAGATCATCTCTCATCGCCGGCTTTCTCTCCTCACACAGAGACAGCGTGTGAGGAGAGAAACAGTTTACAGTGACAATGAGTGAAACACAAAAGCAGTGCCCACAGTCCCTGCCAGTGCCACCTTGCCAGTGCCACATTGCAAGTATATTATCAGTGCCCCTGCCATCAGTGCCACCTTCCCCTGCCATCAGTGCCACCTGCCCCTGCCATCAGTGCAATTTGCCATCGTGCCACCTGCCATCGGTGCCACCTGCCATCAGTGCCACCTGCCATCAGTGCCACCTGCCATCAGTGCCACCTGCCATTAGTGCCACCTGCCATTAGTGCCACCTGCCATTAGTGCCACCTGCAATTAGTGCTACCTGCCATCATTGCCATCTGCCCGTGCCATTTGCCGTCAGTGCCACCTGTCAGTGTCATCAGTGCCAACGATGGCTAAAAAATCATTTTCATTGGAGGAGGCGTACGAAATTATTGCGGCTGACGGGAGCAACGGGGAGCTCTGCGATTCGGATTCCTCTGAAAATTTGGACAACGAATCTGACGTTAACTACGAGCTGATAGTTAGCAGTGGAGCAGAGACATCCGAGGAGGAAGAGGAAGAAGAAGAAGAGGAGGAGGGTCCACCCACCAGACGAAGGCGTATTGCTAAGGAGGCAGTGCCATCCACCAGCACCGCTGTGCCATCCACCAGAACCACAATACCTCAGCAAGCAAGGTCACGTACCAGTGGGGTGTCACCTCAGTCCCAAAGGGTTAGGTCCCATGCCAGCCTTAGTAAAAAAGGGGTGATACTGCGCTGTCTAGGCAAGATACAAAAAAGAAATAAATTGCAAGCGGCTTTAAATGGTGAGATACTCACAGCAAAAACAGTAATATTACAAGAACAAGCTGCGCAATATGAGAAGCTCTAAAATGATAAAGAGCAATACCAAACAGTGAAAACATATATATATATATAGTCCATCAAGCAGTTAATACAAGTGGAAAAACATCTGATGGTATAAATCGGCAGTGAAATTCCGTATGTTCAAGCAGATGGTGACATCACAAACAGGAACCTCAGAAAAGTGATGCAGATAGAAAAAACACCTTCACCGATGGAAAACACTGTCCCTTACCAGAGGGGAAGATCCCAACTAGAGACCTTCTGATCGCAGATGGCTTTCTCCCCAGCCAGGGGGTTCAATAGCACGAAATCCAATGGTCAACAGCTCCTCTTGATGTTCCCAGGATGTTCACACTAGTAGTTTAGTCGGCTCTTTAGCTATCAGCTACTTGTTTATGGGCTGTGCACAGAGTGCCGTTGTCCATGCTCTGTGCACAGCCCATAAACAAGTAGCTGATAGCTAAAGAGCCGACTAAACTACTAGTGTGAACATCCTGGGAACATCAAGAGGAGCTGTTGACCATTGGATTTCGTGCTATTGAACCCCCTGGCTGGGGAGAAAGCCATCTGCGATCAGAAGGTCTCTAGTTTGGATCTTCCCCTCTGGTAAGGGACAGTGTTTTCCATCGGTGAAGGTGTTTTTTCTATCTGCATCACTTTTCTGAGGTTCCTGTTTGTGATGTCACCATCTGCTTGAACATACGGAATTTCACTGCCGATTTATACCATCAGATGTTTTTCCACTTGTATTAACTGCTTGATGGACTATATATATATATATGTTTTCACTGTTTGGTATTGCTCTTTATCATTTTAGAGCTTCTCATATTGCGCAGCTTGCCCATGCCAGCCTTCCCTATTCTTCAGTACCCCCTGTGGCTTCCTCCTAATTCAGGAGAAACCAACATTCCCCCTTTCACTGCCCAGCCAGGAGTCCAGGTGAAATTTTGCCCCGATTGACTTTTTCAATTAAATTTTTACTGACGACATGCTTACCTCAATTGTGGCCCAGTCTAATCTTTATAACAATTCATATAAAGTAACCCCACGTCCTATTATGCCCGTCCCTTCCAGTGGAGAGCCATAACAGTGGAGGAGTTTAAAAAAAATTTGGGCATCGTATTCTGTATGGGACTAAACCATAAAAACCAACTACGGTCATATTGGTCCAGATATCAAAATATCATGAGATTCCTACACTACAATGACAATACCCAGTGCCCTCCCCGAAATGACCCAAATTTTGATAAACTTTATAAAATTCGGCCACTACTTGATTATTTTTCCAAACTTTTCCCCCAGTTGTTTACCCCGGACCAACATTTATGTGTGGATGAATCCCTAGTAAAATTTTCTGGCAGGCTCGGCATAAAACAATTTATTCCCAGCAAAAGGGCCCGCTATGGGGTGAAGCTCTATAAATTGTGTGACCGAGCCACAGGTTATACATATGTCTTCAATGTATACGAAGGAAAGGACAGCCAGCTACACCCCCCTAATTGTCCAGACTACGTGGGAACCAGCGGGAAAATTGTTTGGCAACTCCTAAACCCACTCATGGAGAAAGGATACCACTTGTATGTGGACAATTTTTATACAAGTTTGCCCCTGTTTCCGAAACCTTTTACGAAAGAACACCCCAGCATGCGGCACTGTGCGATCGAACCGGAAGGGCTTTCCTCAAAGCCTCGTCACCAAAAAATTTAAAAAAGGGGAGACAAAGGGATGGTTACGTGCTTTCTACAATCCACAAGAACACATTCGTTGAGACCAGAACGAGGAATGGGCGCATTCAGAAACCAACATGTATTCAAGAATACAATAAGTTCATGGGGGGTGTCGATTTGAACGACCAGATGCTGGAACCCTACCTTTCCACAAGAAGATCATACCAGTGGTATAAGAAAGTTTCAATTTATTTGTTCAATTTGGCCACATACAATACCTATGTAATATATCGGAAATCCACTCCAAGACCCAAATCCTACCTTTTCTACCAGGAGGAAATCACCACTGCCCTTTTATACCCCAGCAACCGACCAGCAAACATTCGATCCGATGTGGTTAGCCGACTCAATGAGCGCCACTTTCCAGATAAAATCCCTCCCAGACCAACCGGCCAAAAATGCCAAAAAAGATGCAGGGTGTGCTCCAAAGCAGGAGTGAGAAGCGACACCACTTTTTATTGTCCTAAATGCCCTTCCCAACCAGGCCTCTGCGTAGTTGGCTGTTTCGCCCGTTACCATACCTCACTAAATTATCAGTCACTTCCTGCCATTTACCTTCACACCCCTTATACCTCTGCTTATGACCCCGGCTTGTTATTTGACCACGATTCTGCCTACCGATTCTGTTTATACCTCTGCCTGATCTGGAACTGACCCTGGACTGTTATTTGACCACGCTCATGCCTACCGATTCTGTTTATACCTCTGCCAGATCTGGAACGGACCCTGGACTGTTATTTGACCATGCTTATGCCTACCGATTCTGTTTTCCTCTGCCTGATCTGGAACTGACCCTGGACCAGGGGTGTCAAACTCAATTTCATCGTGGGCCGCATCAGCATTATGATTGCTCTCTAAAGGGCCGGTTGCATTTGTAAGATTAGATGTCCAGCGCATCCCTTCCCCTTACATTAGATGTCAAGAGCCCCCCACCATCAGAAGTTGAATCCCCCACTCTCCTTTACATCACAGTGCACCCCCCTTTACTTATGCTGCTGCTGGGAAGAAGTTGGATGCATTACTTGAAAGCAGAAAGTAAGGGTCTGGAGGATGACTGGAGAGGTGCGAGGGCCGCATGAAATGGCCTAGAGGGCCTCATTCGGCCCGCGGGCCTTGTGTTTGCCACCTCTGCCCTGGACTGTTTGACCATTCTTTTTGCCTGCCTCTTGGACTGATCTTTTACCCTGCCAGTGGACTAGTGGGATTCATAGCACAGGGGTCTCACATATGTGAGGGGCTCCAGAATTGTTTTTCTGGATGAAGAAAACAATTGTTTTTGTTTTCTTATTCTAGATTAGGGTCTGGTTGCTCGGAGGCTTCAAAGAGATTTGGGTGGGAGAAGCCTCTACCCATGTCCCCATTCTGTCCTGAACAAGGCCCTACTTCTGCCTGCTGCCTGTAGGACCTATGCCATCATGCCTGCTGACAACTGCGCTACTAAATCACAGGTACATTTTTTTGTTTACCCTTTGCTTAGCATAATGTATTTTGGGGTGTAATTCTTGCCATGTGCATGCTGTGTGTCCCTAGAACACCTTTTGGTGTTCCTTGCATTTTGGGCCTCTGTATGTGGTCAGGCTGTGAAAAAGTCCCACACATGTGGTATCGCCATACTCAGGAGGAGTAGAAGAATGTATTTTGGGGTGTCATTTTTGCTATGTACATTCTATGTGTTGGCAATATCTCATAAATGGAATTGCGTTTTTCATTTTTTTCCACATTTTCCAAAAACTTCTGGAAAAAAATGAATGTCAAAAGACTCATTATGCCTCATAGATTATACGTTGGGGCGTTAGCTTTCCAAAATGGGGTCAATTTGTGGGCGTTTCCATTGTCCTGGTGCTCCAGGGCCTTCACAAGTGTAATAGGTAGTCAACAAGTTAGATGTGTAATTTATGCTCCTAGAACACCTGATGGTGCTCCCTGCATATTGGGCCTCTGTATGTGGCCAGGCTGTGAAAAAGTCCCACACATGTGGTATCGCCATACTCAGGAGGAGTAGAAGAATGTATTTTGGGGTGTCATTTGTGGTATACACATGCCATGTGAGAGAAATAACCTATTACAATGACAATTTTGTGAGGGGGGAAAAACAAAGAAAAAAAAAGAATTCATTTTGCAAAGAATTGTGGGAAAAAATTACAACATCAAAAACCTCATCATGCATCTTACTAAATACCTTGGAATGTCTACTTTCTAAAAAGGGGTCATTTAGGTGGTATTTGTACTTTCCTGGTGTGTTTGGGTCGCAAGAAATGAGATAGGCACCGGTACAACAGGTGTGATCATTTTTTTATGATTTGCACCATAGCTTGTAGACTCTCTAACTTTCACAAAGAGCAAATAATACCCACTAATTTGGTTTATTTTTACCAAAGATATATAGCAGTATAAATTGTGGCCAAAATTTATGAAGAAAAATGTATATTTCGCTAAATTTTATTGCATAAACTAAGAAAATTTTTTTTTTTTCTAAATTTGTCTTTTTTAATTTATAGTGCAAAAAATAAAAAGTCCAGAGGTGATCAAATACCACCAAAAGAAAGCTCTGTATGAAAAAAGGACAAAAAATTTATTTGGATGCAATGTTGTATGACTGAGTTATTGACATTCAAATTGTGAGAGCACCAAAAGCTGAAAATTGGTCCGGGAACAAAGGGGGTTTAAGTGCCCAGTAACGAAGTGGTTACATTTTTCATGCTGTTGTCTCAAGGTGAGCACCAGGTCTTCCATTGCCCTAATGTCTTCCACCCTCCGGACCCAGCTAGCTATCGTAGGTGGTGTTTGACTTTTCCAGGGGAGTGAGATGCATGATTTTGCGGCGTTCAATAGGTGGTATATGAGCAATTTTTTATACCTCTTAGGTGATATTGTGTTGACGTGTAGGAGGCAGAAGGCCAGGTTGTCCGGTATATTGTACTCAGTAAATTTCTGAATTGTGAGCCCGACTGTAGACCAGAAATGTGACAATTTGGGGCACGACCAAAATATATGCAACAACGTACCCCTGTCTCTCTGGCATCTCCAGCATAGTGCTGAAGAGTTTGGGTAATAGGTTTGTAAGGCATGCAGGGTAAGGTACCACCAGGAACTTGTAGTTGGTTTCCTGTACGTTCATACATATGGAAGTCTTCAGGGCAAATCAATTAATACGCTGGGTCTGGTATGGGGTAAAAGTGCAGTTTAGGTCTCTTTCCCACTTAGTTAAATAGGCCAGGTGCGCGCTGTCCGTCGGGGAGGTCAGGACGTTGTACATGGTGGATAGTGTCCTTGGGAGCGCACTCTCTTCTGAGCAATGGGCCTTAAAGGTTGTAAGTGATTTGGCGAACCCTTGTGAGTTAGGTATGGACATCAGGAAGTGTCTCAGTTGAACCGCCGTCCAAAATGGAAGTTGGAAGGCGCCCCTTCCATCTTGCAGCTCCTCTAGAGAGGGCCAGTGGTCATTCACCAGAAAGTGCCTGACTTGTGTACGGCGTAAACGTATAAAAGAAAATTCCCGAACTGGGGGCCTAGACCTGGCGGGACTTTGGGGTCCCCTTGAATAGTGTATAGGGGGAGCTAGAGGTGGATACAGTGTCGTCCCTATCAGTGGGTGTCTTGACGGCAGTCGGGAGGTGCTCATAGCATCATACGGCTCCCTGCAAGGGTATGTGCGTTTGCGACTGTTCGAGGTGCGCCCACAATTTCAGATCAAAGTGAAGGCACCAGTCTATGATCCTACCTAAGTGCACCGCCGGTTAGTAGTTCTTTACATTCTGGACCGCTAGGCCGCCATTACTATTTGTCAAGGATAGAAGGGCACGGGGTAACCGCGGTTTCTTGTTAGCCCAAATAAATTTGGTGAACTGACTGTGTACTTGTTTAAAAAATGCAGCTGGGATGGGAATTGGGAGTGCCTGTAGTAAATAAAGAAATTTGGGTAGAATGCACATTTTTATCGGGTTGCATCGGCCAAACCATAAGTGGAGGCCCTTGTGCCAGGACTCCAGCAGGGACCGGGTCTTAGCCAATAAAGGGGGGAAATTTAGCGTAAAGGTATGTTGGAGGTCAGCTGGAACCCAGGTGCCCAGATATTTCAGGGCAGTCTCCGTCCATGTGAAATTAAAGTTGGACTTCAGCGTTTGCCTGACAGTTTGCCCTACTCCCATGGCCTCCGACTTACTATAATTGATTTTGAGGTTGTACAGGTTTCCATAGGAGTCAAATTTACGGATGAGGTTGGGGAGTGAAATTGATGGGTTTGTGAGAGAGAAGAGCAAGTTGTCCGCATAGGCAGAGACTTTGTAGTGGGAGTCCCCCAACCTGAGGCCCCAGGTTTCTGACTTTACATAGAAATGGCTCTAGTGATAGGGCAAAAAGGAGGGGTGACAGGGGGCAGCCCTGCCTAGTGCCTTTCTTGAACGGGAAGGGGTCAGATAGGATTCCAATTACTTTAACCTGTGCGGTAGGGGCCGAGTAGATTTGAGCTATCCACCCAATCATGGTTTCTCCAAGTCCAATATGTCTGAGGACCGAGAACATGTAGTCCCAGTTAACCCGGTTGAACGCTTTCTCAGCATCTGTGTTGATAAAGACAGAGGGTGTATGAGACTGTTTAGCTACATGCATTCGTTTTAGAACTTTGACTGTGCTATCTCTAGCTTCCCTAGTGGGGATGAAGACCACTTGATCCAGGTGGACTAACTCTTGTAGGTGGCTAGCTAGTCAGGTTGCTAAAATCTTGGTAAACAGCTTGAGATCTGTGTTTAGGAGGGAGATCAGCCTGTAGCTGATGTCATTTTTAGGGATAACCGTGATGTGTGCCCTCAGGGTATCACCCAGGAAGGCCGCCATCGTCCCTAACTTGTTGTAAAAGGACACCATGTGGGGACTCAAAGATGGGAGGAGCGTCTTATAATTCTGTAAGATGAGTCCATCTGGCCCCGAAACCTTACTTGGTTTAGTGGATGCCAGAGCTAGAGCCAGTTTCTCTGGTGTGACCGGGGCATCATATTCAGCCATCGTCTCCGGTGTCAGTGAGGGAATTTGGGCAGAAGATAGATAGGCCTCAATCAGGGGTTGCGTTCTGGGGGGGGGGGGGGGGGTGGAATATTATACAACTTTGCATAGTACTCCCTGAAGGTGTTGGCTATTTGACAAGGTAAATTGACCTTCACGTCAGTTGTCTTAATGTAGGGAACGTAGGTTTGCATTCTTAGGTCTTTAACTGCCCTGGCCAGAATCCACCCACATTGATTCCCCGACTCGTAACATACAATGCGGCATTTTTGAACAGCCGTCTTGGCCCTGTAGCTAAGGAGCTCATTAATCTGGGTGCGGATGGAGGTCAGTTCAGCTTCCACCAGGGGGTCAGGGGCGCCCTTATGCCGTAAATCCACGACCTGGAGGTTGGCTAGGAGTGTTTTTAGCTATTCTTTTTCTCTTATGATGCGTGCGCCATGTTTTAGGCGGCGTACAGACGATCGGACATATCCGATGAAAACGGTCCGCGGACCATTTCCATCGGATATGTCCGATCGGGAGTTTGATCCGATGGCGTGTACACACCATCGGATCAAATTCCCCGCCGCCGGACGGCGCGGTGACGCGGCGGTGACGTTGACGCCGCCGCGTCACCGCCACGTCACCGCACCAGGAAGTAAAACACTTCCGCGCATGCGCCGAATCCATTCGGCAGCGGCGCGCGGCGGCGGTGGGGGCCGACATGTCTGCTGGTAAGTGTACTAACCAGCAGACATGTCGGGCGGACAGATTCCACCGGACAGATTTCAAAGCTTGCTTTGAAATCTGTCGGGTGGAGAAATCTGTCCGCTAGCCCATACACACGAGCGGAGATGTCTGCTGAAACGGTCCATCGGACCGTTTTCAGCGGACATATCCCCTCGTGTGTACGCCGCCTTATAAAGATACCCCTGATGACCGCCTTGTGCGCCTCCCACACCGCCCTCGGGGTACAGTCGACTGCTGTATTAGTCTGGAAGTAAAATTCCAGTTCTCTGTTTACCTCTTCCATGACGCCCGGTTTTTGTAGCAGGCTTTCATTTAGCCTCCAAAAGCAAGTCCTGTATAAGTGGTTATCGGATAGCTTGTAGGTCAGCGTGATAGGGGCATGGTCAGAATAAGTCCGGAGCCCTATAGCGGTGTCCTGCACAGTGTGTAGTTGACTATGTGGAATAAGGAAATAGTCTATCCTAGTGTACAAGAAAAAACAGCAATCAGCGCACAAATGTTACAAAAAAACGAAATTGATTGCAAGCTGAACACCAACAGAGGCAATCACAAAAAATAAATAAAAAAAGTACAAATAATAAATAATAATAAAAGTGCAGCGCAAATAAAGCCCTTGACTGAAGAAGCAAGAAATAAGATGACTCCCAGTGAGATAGCAAACATTTTCGGCAAATGTGACGATATCCTCCACCAGTATAAGAAGTGCCTCCTTACCAGATTAGTTGGACCATATGTTTTCACAAGTGGTCAAAGACAGCTTGTTCTCACCATAAGGGAGATGGTGCAGTGGAGTCCAATGCAGAATAAAAAAATAAAAACACGTTCTAAGTGTAGACTGTATTTATTCCAGGGAAAGGTAAAAAAAACAGTCAGTCTGGTATGTCTGCAGACAATCTGCCAGAAAACAACTGGCCAGTAGGCGAAATGTAAAATAAAATAAAATCTCCTAGTATGAGTTGACCCTCCCGAAACTGAGAGAGAGAGTGCGGCATATGGAAGCGTCTTGCGTATATGGTTGCAAATTTTAGTTGTCTTTCCCCTACCGAACCTATAATGAACATGTAGCATCCCTCCGAGTGCATCAACGAATCCCGTCCCGGAGGGACCATTGTATTCTGTTGGACAGGAGAATAGAGGTGCCCCTGGATTTAGTTTTGTTGGTGGAATGGTAGGCTAAGAAGGAAGAATCTGTTTTTGAGGACCGGTAGTCGGTCTTCCTTTAAAGTGGGTTTTTTGGATAAAGGTTACATCCACCTGTGCTTTCCTCAAATCGTTCATCAGCATGCATAGTTTTTCTGGTGTGTTGACGCCCTTTGCTTTAATGGAGTAAACCGTGAGACCGTCCATCCCCAAACCGGAGGGGGGGGGGGGAACGGACAAAGGGCGGGAGGGGAAGTGCCCCTAAGTAAATGCTCCCGACCCATCCTGCCCAGCAGAGGCCCGAATCTCCGCCCAGAGCCCCGCGTCCGCAGACCGCCACCCCCCAGCGCAGGCACGCCAACAGTTGGCCACGGGGCGTCCTCAACCCATGGTCAGCCCGTGCACCTCCCCAACAGACCCCAGATAACCATGCACAAACATTCAGCTGATATGTGTGTGTGTATATATATATATATATATATATATATATATATATAGTTTGCAGGCATTGAAATACATAATTGGCTTGCATATGAGTCACTGTACAGTACCCATATCCCCCAGGTTGCCAGTCTCCATGGCAAAAAGGCGGCAGCAATGTCCCACTCCGACCCCACCCTCCTCCAAGACCACAGAGAGGCCCCATGTCAATCAGCGAGGGCATCCGCCGTGTACATCTGTCCTCCTATGGCCCCAGGGCCAGAGAGGATCCAAGGATCAGTGCGCCTCGTGGCCTTTAAGAGTACTCAAAATGTCCTCCGTCTGTAAGACCGGCCAGGCGGAGAGCATAGGGAATATTTACATTCCCTGAGAGAAATATATATATATATATATATATATATATAAAAAATAGAAGGAACAGTTTACAAATTATATATATATATAAAAAAAAAGGAACCCCTGCTCTTGCGCAAAGGCGAACGCAAGCGTCGGTCTGGCATCATATATAAACAGAAATTGCACCATGGACCAGGACGTGAGGACGTCCAGGACGTGAGCGCGAGAGGAGCCAAGCCTGCCCGACTATACATTAGTGTACTGCGCTCGGTATATGCCGGCGCAGTATTCAAACTCGGCGCGGGGATCAAGCGGGTATCGGCGTATATCGCGCACCCACGATTTTGCCCTGATTTCAGGGCAAAAAAGTGGGCGGTATACGCCGATAAATACGGTAAGTGGAATTGATTATTAAAAAGCGAATGGAGGAAGGTGGTGTTTGTAGACAATTCAAACGTTGATTACCCACACAGAGGTGCAGTCTGGGGACTGTAGGAATTACTACTATTGGTAAACTGGAGCAATCGTGGTGGACACATGGAGTGATCTGTCTAGGAGTTTTATACTCATCCATGAGGCGAGCAGGCATTTTAGCAGGTGGTGGTGTGCACTGAATATTGGATCCATTTAAATAGGATTTTTCACAGGGGTGACAGCTTTGGAAACCTACATATGAACAGTTTTCTATTTATTTTCTTCTTTCATAAATTGTTTTATGGAATGTATAATTATTTGTTTATATAAGACTTATAGATACGCAGTGCTGCACTATTTTCACAAAATTAATACCCCAAGCTATTTCTTGAGAGGTATGGTGAGTATTATGCAGATCTCGCTTTTTGTCACAAAGTTTTGAAAATTTAAAAAAGAAAAAAAATACATTATTTTTCTTTCTTCATATTCAAAATGAAATGAGCTGTAAAATACTCACCGTGCCTCTCAGCAAATAGCTTGGGGTGTCTACTTTCCAAAATGGGGTCATTTGGGGGGGGGGGGGTTGTGCTATTTTGGCATTTTATGGCCTTCGAAACTGTGATAGTTAGTGAGGAGTGAAATCAAAAATGTGCACCTTGTTTATTGAACCATTTCTCTGATTGTGGGGGGGGGGGGGAGTAATTTCTAAATATAGTATCCAGTGGGGGGGTATTGGGAGCGGTGGGTCTGTATACATGCTTTAAGTTGACCGCCTCCGCACGGAGGTCGGTAAGTTTCAGGGCAAGCATTAGGGGGGATGTTTCACAGGTTTTTGTGATGTTTTTTCTGTTGTACCTATTTATGTGTGTTTTTTTTCTTTCCTTGTTGTATATGTCGGCACCCTTTGGGCCAGTTGCTGTCCATGTTGGGTGGCTTGATGTAACCTGTATTGTTTGAATTGAAATAATAAAAAATAATTTCCCCCCAAAAATTGCGCCCTTAGACATCCTGGAGGCGGTGCTTGGATTTTGGGGCCCCCATACATGGCTAGGTTCACAAATAGTCCCACACATGTGGTATCCTCCGTACTCAGGAGAAGCAGAAAAATGTATTTTGGGGTGCAATTCCAGATATAACCATGGCATGTGTGAGCATTATATTATTTAGTGGCAACTTTTTGTAAATTTTTTTTTTTTTGTCATTATTCAATTACTTGGGGCAAAACAATGTAATATTTAATGGGCTCAACATGCCTCTCAGCAATTTCCTTGGGGTGTCTACTTTCCAAAATGGGGTCATTTTTTTTGTACTGCCCTGCCATTTTAGCACCTCAAGAAATTAGATAGGCAGTTGTAAATTAACCACTTAACACCCGGACCATATTGCTGCCCAATGACCAGAGCACTTTTTGTGATTCGGCACTGCGTCACTTTAACTGACAATTGCGCGGTCGTGCAATGTGGCTCCCAAACAAAATTGGCATCCTTTTTTCCCCACAAATAGAGCTTTCTTTTGGTGGTATTGTATTTGATCATCTCTGCGGCCGACTATTTTGAAAAAAAATTCAATATTTTTTACATTTTGCTATAATAAATATCCCCAAAAAATATATAAAAAAAACATTTTTTTCCCTCAGTTTAGGCCGATACGTATTCTTCTACATATTTTTTGTTTAAAAAAAAAATCGCAATTAGCGTTTATTGATTGGTTTGCGCAAAATTTATAGCGTTTACAAAAAGGGGGTCGTTTTATGGCATTTTTATTAATATTTTTTTTTTACTAGTAATGGCGGCGATCAGCGTTTTTTATTCAGTACATTATGGCGGACACATCGGACAATTTTGACAAATTTTTGGGACCATTGGGCATTTAGCGATTAATGCTATAAAAATGCCATTGGCAGTGAAGGGGTTAACACTAGGGGGTGGGGAAGGGGTTAAGTGTGTTCCTGGGTGTGTTCTAATTGTATGGGGGGGTGGACTCACTAGGGGAAATC
Source organism: Rana kukunoris (assembly GCA_029574335.1). NCBI lineage: Eukaryota > Metazoa > Chordata > Amphibia > Anura > Ranidae > Rana > Rana kukunoris. Next base: position 35,564,462 of record CM056058.1, read on the forward strand.
ACTGATCTTCTGTTCATACATTGTATGAACAGAAGATCAGCGTTTCCCCGCTGACAGGACCAGAGAGCTTTGTGTGTACACACAAAGCTCCCGTTCCCCGCTCTGTAACAAACAAGCACGCATGCCCGGCGGGACGAGCGGGGGCGCACGGGCTGCCGGCGGCGTGCGAGCACCCCCTAGTGGCCGCAAAAATGCGGATGTATAGCTTCGGTCTCTCGCCCAGGAGAGCCACCGTCCCGCAGTAAAATGACGACGGGCGGTCGGCTAGTGGTTAAAAGCTGTGTAAATTCCAGAAAATGTACCCTAGTTTGTAGACGCTATAACGTTTGCAAAAAACAATAAATATACGCTGACATTTTTTTTTTACTAAAGACATGTGGCTGAATACATTTTGGCCCAAATGTATGACTAAAATTGAGTTTATTCGATTTTTCTTATAACAAAAAAGTAGAAAATATAATTTTTTTCACAATTTTCGGTCTTTTTCCGTTTATATCGCCAAAAATAAAAATCGCAGAGGCAATCAAATTTTATCAAAAGAAAGCTCTATTTGTGGGAAGAAAATGACACAAATTTTGTTTAAATACAACATTGCATGACCGCGCAATTACCAGTTAAAGCAGCACAGTGCCAAATTGTAAAAACACCTCGGGTCCTGTATAATGGTCCGGGTCTTAAGTGGTTCAAAAAAGTTTTCAAATTTCTTAGCAATAAACAGAAAAAACTTTACCAAACTTTGCCCTAAAAACAGAAACAATTGTTAGATACATTTGTGGTACATGTGTCATAGGTTCAGGTTAACTGACTTGATGAAATTGAGATCAGTGCTCTGTGAGGATGGTACCATCCATAGGATTCCCACCCCATTTATGCAGATAGTTATTTTTTTAATGTTTTTAACCATGTTTTTAGGTCATTGTCAAAGCTGCAGAATAAAGTTGGGACCAGATGCTCACTTGATGGCACTGCATGATGACAAACAAGGAGGCCATCAGTTTTGATCAATATATGAGAAGAGTGATAGATCGGCAACCTGTCACACATTAGTCTAAAAATCTCTGTGTGTGCAATAATGTACAGACAGTTTTTAAAGTATGTGTTAACCTGGCCATACAGGAAGTATCACTAAAAAAACTCTTTACTACCACATTTACCAACAAGTAAGCCTATAATAAGGCTTACCCGTAGGTATAAAGAATATCTCCTAAACCTGTACGGTTTAGGAATTATTCCCCTCACAATGCGCCGTTGAATGCAGCGGCGCATGCGCGGCGGGGATCCTCGGCTAAAGGCCCGGCAGCTGCCGGACCTTGCCGGAATGAAGTCTCCCGCGCGCATACATAAGTGATTGAATAATGACAGAAAAAAAAAAATTACAAAAAGTTGTCACTAAATGATATATTACTTACACATGCCATGGTTATATGTGGAATTGCACCCCAAAATACATTTTGCTGCTTCTCCTTGAGGGGGATACCGCAAGTTTGGGACTTTTGGGAGCCTAGCTGACGTATGGGGCACCAAAAACCAAGCACCGCCTTCAGCATTTCTAAGGGCGCAAATGTTTGATTTCACTCCTCACTACCTATCACAGTTTCAAAGGCCATAAAATGCCAAAATAGCACAAAACACCCCCAAATGACCCCATTTTGGAAGGAGGAGCAACAGAATGTATTTTGGGGAGCAATTCCACATATGCCCATGGCATGTGTGAGAAATATATCATTTAGTGTCAACTTGTGGCAAAAATTATTTTCCCCCAACCTGTGTCAAAATATAAAATATTCCATGGACTCGACATTCCTCTCAGAAAATAGCTTGGAGTGTCTATTTTCCAAAATGGGGTCATTTGGGGGGGGGGGGGGGGGGGTTTGAACTGTCCTGGCATTTTATGCACAACATTTAGAAGCTTATGTCACACATCAAATCCAATGTTCTCCACTATAGTATACAATATAAGTAAATAAAAATATTATTAATATCCGTGAAAAAAAACTTGTTTTAGTTTATGCACCAATATGTGCTCTTACATATCATAATCCTCTGTATTAAGTGAAACATACATAGTACGCCTATAGTTATGTATGTTGGAAACCATAAACACATCATGTAAAAATCAAATAAAAATTGATAAATTCATATGGGGTGTATAGTCCAATATTTTCCTCCTAGTCAGTATCCCATGTGGGTAATCCAATATATATATATATATAGTTGGTGTGTTCCTCTGTGGTATATTCAAACGGTTACCAAATTGTCAACACTTAGTGATATCCCCATCACCGTTTAAATTGGTCACTCACCAGATGTCGTATTGACCAGAGCCTTTGGTTCATTACTCAGGATAACCACTCCTATGTTTGGTATTCAGCCTGCTGTCTGGTGTCTTGAATATGGGTGTCACCTTCTCCTATGAACGCTCACAGAGAAAAAAGGTGCTCCCCATAGTGTATTAAATTAAAAAAATATATGTTTATTTTGTTAAAACAAATGAATACACTCACATTTTGTGGTGCCTATGTACCGGCACCAAGCTTCTCCAGCCGTGTATGCAAAAAATGTGGATGGGATAAAAAAGCCGTTCCTCTCGTGATCTCCCAGCTGTCTTACAGTCTGTATATATAGCCTTGTCGTTCAGCAGCCTCTACGCGTTTAGCAATCAGTGTTGCATCATCAGGAAGCTGCTGTACTGTTCATCTGACTGTATTTATAGCCCTTCTGATTTAAAAGTGCCTGCCCCCCTCTATTTTCCCGGGAATGTGCCGACCGGAAGTGCTGCATTTGCCATATTGGTTTTTGCAGTATCCCGACCGGAAGTGATGTGTTCGCCATATTGATTTCTGGAACTACCGCCCTATTAGTGTGGTTGGTCTTTATTTCTTTCCTCCTTCTCAGTGGTTTACTCTATTTATAACCTAGGGGGATGTCCTGATTGTGTGTTACATATCATCTGTATCCTTTCCCTCTGTTTTTACTATTTATTATCGTCCGTTCCGACGTACACCGTCCGACCGGATGTAGCGAGTCCGCCATCTTGGTGCGCCCGTTCTATGGTGCGGATGTAGCGGGTCCGCCATCTTGGTGCACCCATTCTATGTATATACTGCGGGGACGCTGCTGTGCTGTAAAGGAGCTATTCCACCGGATCTAGTAATCTCTCCGGCCGGAGGTACTATTTCCACCATTTTGCTTAATCCCTTTCCTATTAATAAGCGCTAATACTACTATTCCGGAAGTAGGGTATATTTCAACCGGAAGTGCTGTCACCACCATTTTATTATATCCTTCTCTTGCCAGTTTTTATATTCTAAAAATGTGTATTACTCTCTCCCCGTTTCTAGTTTTCTTATGGGGGTGTTCTATTAATGCATTATTCCTCTGCATACACAATTGGGTCACTTTTACAATGTTTTTAAATGTTAAAATCTGCATTAATTTTTGCACGTACTTTGTAGACAGCACCATCGATTTCCAGTATAATTTACTGCTACATAAGCCTTTGTGCATGTATACATGCCCTCAATATCACATGCTTAACATGTACACATTCATGTGCAAATAACAAATGAATGGAAAATAATAAATCTGTACCAATAAATACAAAATAATAAAAAAATATAAAAAAAAATGTGGTTAAAAAATATTAGATTAAAAAATAAGTCAGAAAGCCTATAGTGTGGTATTCAAAGAATGTTAATAATCATCTATGAAACAATTGACATCTAGTTCTATGCTCGTTCCGTGTGGTGTCATTGTATTTAATTTAAATATCCAATATGTTTCATTGAGGGAGATCTCCCTTTTCATATTGGAATTTCTCCAGCTTTTTTCTATTTTGTCTATGGCAAAGAATTTGAGATGTTTGGGGTTTCTTTGGTGTACTTCCCTAAAGTGCTTTGAAACACTGTGGTATTTGTACCCCTTTTTGATGTTTCTAACATGTTCCCCTATTCTTACTGCTAATTCCCTTTTGGTGCATCCTATATATTGTAGTCCGCAGCTACATTCTGGAAGGTAGGTTACGTGTGTACTCCGGCATGTGATGAGTTTTTCAATTTTAAATTTTTCTTTTGTGGTGTGCGACTGGAATTCCACTATTTTTTTTTTACTTATTTTGTTGGTAAGTGTACACGGTTTACATTTCCCGCACCTATAGAACCCCTTTTGGTCAAAAAAAGTTGTTAATTTCTTTGGGGGGTCTGGGACGTTTTTTACAATGACATCTCATATCCTTTTGGCTCGTCTATAGATAAAGGTTGGTTTTGGTGGAAGGATTTTGTTCAACTGCGGATCTTGGTGTATGATTGGCCAATATTTTCGTACAATTTCTTTGATTTTTTTGTACTGGGTGTTGAATCCCGTGATGAATGGGATATTTTCCTTTTCCTTATTTGTTTTATTTTTAGTTTGAAGTAATGATTCTCTATTTTGATGGCCTATCTTTTCTCTTATTTCTTCTAGATCTTTTCGTATATATCCTTTGTCCATGAATCTATCAATCAGTATCTCAGTTTGGATGTAATAGTCCTCCATTAAGTTGCAATTACGTTTTATCCTGATGAACTGTCCCTTGGGTATTGCTTTTTTCCATTGTGGATGGTGACAACTATTCATTGGTATGTAGGCGTTTCTATCTGTTTCCTTGAAATGAGTTCTGGTATGTAACCTGTTGCCATTCTTAAATATTTCTAGGTCCAAAAATTGTATTGTATTCTGTTGGACATTCACTGTAAATTTGATGTCATATTTATTTTCATTTATGTGTTTGATAAATTCATCCAATTCTCCCTGATTGCCTTTCCAGATGATTAGTATGTCATCTATAAATCTTTTGTATGTTGCCATGTGTGGCCACTCCTTTCCAAAAATGTCCTCCTCTTCCCATTTATTTAGGAAGAGGTTTGCCACACTCGGAGCGTATTTATTCCCCATTCCCACCCCTTTAATCTGTCTGTAATATTTATGGTCATACCAAAAGAAGTTGTTCCCCATTGCCATACATAGTCCTTCCCATATTAGTTTTCTTTGTTTCAATTTGAGATCTGATGGTTTCTTCATTGTCCAGGTTACTGCTGCTAGCGCATCTGCCTGTTTAATGTTGGTATATAACGATTCCACGTCTATTGTCACCAGTAGCGTGGAGTCGTCTACCTGTATTTGTGCAATCTTGGTAATTATATCCCTACTATCTTTGATGAATGCTTGGCCGTTTCCTGCCAACGGCTGTAGGAATACGTCAAGATATTCGCCAAGTCGCGAGTGTATGGATTCGATACTGCTTATTATGGGTCTGCCCGGTGGTTTATTCTTATTTTTGTGTACCTTTTGGTACTTGATAAATAACAGGTATCCTTGGGGCTTCAGGTGATAGGTACTTTCCTTCTTTTGTATTGATTATTTTGTCTTCCATGCCTTTTTTCAAAAACTCTTTTAATTTGTGCTTCAGTTGTTTGTATGGGTTCCTGTTTATTATTTGGTATGTGGTTTTATCTTGTACCAATCTTTCCAATTCTAATTTATATTCTTCTTTGGTTAGAATAACTAGTCCCCCCCCCCTTATCTGCCGGCATTATTACTATGTTTTTACATTTCTCTAATTTTCTGATGCCCTGCCATATTCAATTTTTTTGCTGGTTTTTCTGCTGTTATATTTTTGATTTCCTTTTCCACCATTTTTTTTAAAAACTTCTATAACAGGTTAGTGCTTAATTTGGGATTGAACGTGGATTTATTTTTCAAACTGCTATGTTTGTAGATGGTGCTAGTTTACTCTTTTTCTTTTGGTCTCCCCCTCGGCATCCCCTCCTTCTTGGTGGTTTCTGTTTCCCGTTATCGTCTTGTGGGTGTCTGTTCCATCCCCCCCTGCTGGTTTGGAACACCAGTCCCTCCATTCCCCCTGCCATTGGGCTGGTCCATAATGTGGGTTCTGGTATCCCCTTCCTCTTCCTCTATATCCCCCTCGCCATGGTTTGGAGTACTGCCTGCCCTGGTAGGGTGGTTGGGAAGCATTTCTTCCATATGGTATGGTGGTAGTTGGGGGGGTCCCCCCCTGGTCCGATCTATTTGGTGCTGCTTGGTTGGTGTTATTAGTATTAGTTCCCGTTTTCTTTGTTTTGGGGGGTGGTCGTTGGCAATGTGGTTCCACTCGCCAGTTGGTGGATTGCCTCTATATCCTCATTTAGGGAGGTGTTAGTGGAATGTATCGTGTTTTTGTTTCTCCTGACATTTATACACTTTGCCTTCTATGTAATCTTTTTTGTCATGTTGGTATTTCTTGACTTTTTTGGCTTTTACCTCGCTATCCAATTTCGTTAGAAACTCCTGTAGTTTGGTGGCTCTGGTTTTATAATTGTTGGTTTCCACATGTGGTGCTTTCTTTTATGGTGTTAATATTACTTTCTATTCTGGCCAGTTTGATCCGGCGTCTATGATGGTGTCCAATAATCTGTTTTCACAGTCATTGAAAAAATTGTACCATTCCTTTGATAATTGTTCATCCTCTAGGCCAGGGGTCTCCAAACTATGGCCCTCCAGTTGTTCAGGAACTACAATTCCCATCATGCTTAGTCGTGTCTGTGAATGTCAGAGTTTTACAATGCCTCATGGGAAATGTAGTTCCGAAACAGCTGGAGGGCCGTAGTTTGGAGATCCTTGCTCTAGGCCGTCATTTGGTCCCACATTCCATCTTAGCCTTCTAGGTGTGATTTTTGCTTCCTTATACCTTTCCAGGGTTATGATATCCCACCATACCCTTACTTGTTTGTCCATAGCATTTTTCAGATGTTTGAACCCCTGTTCTAAATTCACTGTTGAGGTGTTGTTAAAATTTTCAAAGAGTTCGCCTAGGTCTAACTTGCGATTAGCTAGAAAGGAGAAAACTTCCATGCTGCCTCCAGGTGAGTCACTGGTTTAAAAACCGGTCAGGAGATAGTAGTGTAAATGTGGTTGGCGCAAATGGAATATAAATTGTTGTTATAATCGTGGGTGTGCTGCAATTAAAGAAGAAATGCGGGTCAGGGTACCTAGTGGTATTCGATCCCAAAAATGATAATTGTGAGGTGAAATTGCGCTCCCCTATGCGTCATGTGATCTAGTGTTCAATATATTTACAATCACCTCCTGATAATACAAAGTGGAGTACTATACTTCAAAACCAATGTTCTCCACTATAATATACAATATAAATAAATAAAAATATTATTAATATCCGTGAAAAATGTGTGAAAAAAAAAAACTTGTTTTAGTTTATGCACCAATATGTGCTCTTAAATATCATAAACTTCTATATTAAGTGAAACATACATAGTACGCCTATAGTTATGTATGTTGGAAACCATAAACACATCATGTAAAAATCAAATTCAAACGTTTAAATTGGTCACTCATCAGATGTCGTATTGACCAGAGCCTTTGATTCATTACTCAGGATAACCACTCCTATGTTAGGTATTCAGCCTGCTGTCTTGAATATGGATGTCCCCTTCTCCTATGAACGCTCACAGAGAAAAAAGGTGCTCCTCATAGTGTATTAAATTAAAAATATATGTTTATTTTGTTAAAACAAATGAATACACTCACATTTTGAATGTGAGTGTATTCATTTGTTTTAACAAAATAAACATATATTTTTAACATAGGAGTGGTTATCCTGAGTAATGAACCAAAGGCTCTGGTCAATTACGACATCTGGTGAGTGACTAATTTGGTGACAACTTGGTAACACAGTTTGAATATACCACAGAGGAACACACCAACTATATATTGGATTACCCACATGGGATACTGACTAGGAGGAAAATATTGGACTTTACACCCCATATGAATTTATCAATTTTTATTTGATTTTTACATGATGTGTTTATGGTTTCCAACATACATAACTATAGGCGTACTATGTATGTTTCAATTAATATAGAGGTTTATGATATTTAAGAGCACATATTGGTGCATAAACTAAAACAATTTTTTTTGTTCACGCATTTTTCATGGATATTAATAATCATTTTATTTTTATTTATTTATATTGTATATCATAGTGGAGAACATTGGTTTTGGAGTATAGTACTCCACTTTGTATTTTCAGGAGGTGATTGTAAATATATTGAACACTAGATCACATGACACATGACACATAGGGGAGCGCAATTTCACCTCACAATTATCATTTTTGGGATCGAATACCACTAGGTACCCTGACCCGCATTTCTTCTTTAATTGCAGCACACCCACGATTATAATAACAATTTATATTCCATTTGCGCCAACCACATTTACACTACTATCTCCTCACCGGTTTTTAAACCAGTGACTCACCTGGAGGCAGCATGGAAGTTTTCTCCTTTCTAGCTAATCGCAAGTTAGACCTAGGCGAACTCTTTGAAAATTTTAACAACACCTCAACAGCGAATTTAGAACAGGGGTTCAAACATCTGAAAAATGCTATGGACAAACAAGTAAGGGTATGGTGGGATATCATAACCCTGGAAAGGTATAAGGAAGCAAAAATCACACCTAGAAGGCTAAGATGGAATGTGGGACCAAATGACGGCCTAGAGCAAGGATCTCCAAACTACGGCCCTCCAGCTGTTTCGGAACTACATTTCCCATGAGGCATTGTAAAACTCTGACATTCACAGACACGACTAAGCATGATGGGAATTGTAGTTCCTGAACAACTGGAGGGCCATATTTTGGAGACCTCTGGCCTAGAGGATGAACAATTATCAAAGGAATGGTACAATTTTTTCAATGACTGTGAAAACAGATTATTGGACACCATCATAGACGCCGGATCAAACTGGCCAGAATAGAAAGTAATATTAACACCATAAAAGAAAGCACCACATGTGGAAACCAACAATTATAAAACCAGAGCCACCAAACTACAGGAGTTTCTAACGAAATTGGATAGCGAGGTAAAAGCCAAAAAAGTCAAGAAATACCAACATGACAAAAAAGATTACATAGAAGGCAAAGTGTATAAATGTCAGGAAAACAAAAACACGATACATTCCACTAACACCTCCCTAAATGAGGATATAGAGGCAATCCACCAACTGGCGAGTGGAACCACATTGCCAACGACCACCCCCCAAAACAAAGAAAACGGGAACTAATACTAATAACACCAACCAAGCAGCACCAAATAGATCGGACCAGGGGGGGACCCCCCCAACTACCACCATACCATATGGAAGAAATGCTTCCCAACCACCCAACAAGGGCAGGCAGTACTCCAAACCATGGCGAGGGAGATATAGAGGAAGAGGAAGGGGATACCAGAACCCACATTATGGACCAGCCCAATGGCAGGGGGAATGGAGGGACTGGAGAGAACCTTACAAACCCAATATGCCGGTGTTCCAAACCAGCAGGGGGGGATGGAACAGACACCCACAAGACGATAACGGGAAACAGAAACCACCAAGAAGGAGGGGATGCCGAGGGGGAGACCAAAAGAAAAAGAGTAAACTAGCACCATCTACAAACATAGCAGTTTGAAAAATAAATCCACGTTCAATCCCAAATTAAGCACTAACCTGTTGTTATAGAAGTTTTTAAAAAAAAATGGTGGAAAAGGAAATCAAAAATATAACAGCAGAAAAACCAGCAAAAAAATTTAATATGGCAGGGCATCAGAAAATTAGAGAAATGTAAAAACATAGTAATAATGCCGGCAGATAAGGGGGGGGGGGGGACTAGTTATTCTAACCAAAGAAGAATATAAATTAGAATTGGAAAGATTGGTACAAGATAAAACCACATACCAAATAATAAACAGGAACCCAAGCAAACAACTGAAGCACAAATTAAAAGAGTTTTTGAAAAAAGGCATGGAAGACAAAATAATCAATACAAAAGAAGGAAAGTACCTATCACCTGAAGCCCCAATGATACCTGTTATTTATCAAGTACCAAAAGGTACACAAAAATAAGAATAAACCACCGGGCAGACCCATAATAAGCAGTATCGAATCCATACACTCGCGACTTGGCGAATATCTTGACGTATTCCTACAGCCGTTGGCAGGAAACGGCCAAGCATTCATCAAAGATAGTAGGGATATAATTACCAAGATTGCACAAATACAGGTAGACGACTCCACGCTACTGGTGACAATAGACGTGGAATCGTTATATACCAACATTAAACAGGCAAATGCACTAGCAGCAGTAGCCTGGACAATGAAGAAACAATCAGATCTCAAATTGAAACAAAGAAAACTAATATGGGAAGGACTACGTATGGCAATGGGGAACAACTTCTTTTGGTATGACCATAAATATTACAAACAGATTAAAGGGGTGGGAATGGGGAATAAATACGCTCCGAGTGTGGCAAACCTCTTCCTAAATAAATGGGAAGAGGAGGACATTTTTGGAAAGGAGTGGCCACACATGGCAACATACAAAAGATTTATAGATGACATACTAATCATCTGGAAAGGCAATCAGGGAGAATTGGATGAATTTATCAAACACATAAATGAAAATAAATATGACATCAAATTTACAGTGAATGTCCAACAAAATACAATACAATTTTTGGACCTAGAAATATTTAAGAATGGCAACAGGTTACATACCAGAACTCATTTCAAGGAAACAGATAGAAACGCCTACATACCAATGAATAGTTGTCACCATCCACAATGGAAAAAAGCCATACCCAAGGGACAGTTCATCAGGATAAAACGTAATTGCAACTTAATGGAGGACTATTACATCCAAACTGAGATACTGATTGATAGATTCATGGACAAAGGATATATACGAAAAGATCTAGAAGAAATAAGAGAAAAGATAGGCCATCAAAATAGAGAATCATTACTTCAAACTAAAAATAAAACAAATAAGGAAAAGGAAAATATCCCATTCATCACGGGATTCAACACCCAGTACAAAAAAAATCGAAGAAATTGTACGAAAATATTGGCCAATCATACACCAAGATCCGCAGTTGAACAAAATCCTTCCACCAAAACCAACCTTTATCTATTGACCAAAAGGGGTTCTATAGGTGCGGGAAATGTAAACCGTGTACACTTACCAACAAAATAAGTAAAAAAAATTGTGGAATTCCAGTCGCACACCACAAAAGAAAAATTTAAAATTTAAAAACTCATCACATGCCGGAGTACACACGTAACCTACCTTCTAAAATGTAGCTGCGGACTACAATATATAGGACGCACCAAAAGGGAATTAGCAGTAGGAATAGGGGAACATGTTAGAAACATCAAAAAGGCACACACACCAGGGCGTGACGTAGCACGCACACGCTGAGGGAGGGTGGAACCTCGTTGAAGCCCGGATCTAGAGGAAGAAGACTGAGCGACCCGGAAGAGCTATGGAACGGAGGCACCAGGCTGATACCGGGAGAGACTGCAAAGCCGATGCCGAGGTTTGATCGTCCGACCTCTCCGCAGTGACACCGCGGGAGAATCGCCTCCACTCCCTCCTCACCCGCAGCTGCTGACAGAGAGCATTGAACGAACGGGATCCGGACATGAGGATCGGGCATCCGCACTGCTAGAACGGTAACCCCCCCATCTCATACCCCTGGGCGGACTCAGGTAAAACATCTAAGCGATTCTTCTCTTATTATTGCTGCATTATTAGGGGAGACCCCCCTCAGACCGAGTAAGGTGGATGCGCCCGGACTGGTAAGAGCTCCCGGGAGCCAAAAATAAGACATCTGTATATTTCCATGGTATGCGAGAAAGTATTCGATTTGATTTGGGCGGATGACAGGGTGCTGTTGATTAACTTGGCTTACTGGACGCTTAACACAACAACCCAATACCCAGTAATCTGACAGTGTGATTCAACAGATAGTAGCAATAAGTTACTACCATAGGCCATCTTAGTTTAAAGACACAGAGTACCAATAAATTCTCATGGTACTGGGTAATAAAGACTGATAAACTTTCATTGTCCAAATGAAAACTGTTGATATCACCACTTAAAACCGGAGTCTGTCGGGATAGATTGCAGTATGGTAGTAAACTAACAAAAAAACTCTCTTAATCATACCTGAAGGAGTATAGCTCAATCAGACACCCGAGACCATTAACAAAATTAGTAGCAAAGGGACTATAAGTCTAAATTATCTTTTAAATAGACTGAGAAGTGCTAGCCGGAATGTAAATTGCCAACGGCATGTGCAGGATATTTCTGAGGCGCGGAGGTTACAAGCAGTAAATACGCTGTGCAAATGTCACTACACTCAATGTGAGGCTCACCCTACTCAGGTGGTTCAAAGTTGCGCTAGGTACTTTATTCTCACACAAGAGAAAGTGCAGAAGGTACTGACCCAGCAGAGAATCTCCTCCCCTGCTATCACATAGCCACTATTATAAGTGGAACCAATGGAAAATCTGGCTTGACTAGGTAAGATAGCCCATTTACCCAGCGCCTTGATCCTAGGATAAAGTCAGGTTTTCGGTGAAGGGTTTGCGTAGAGGGATAGCTTCCCCGGGAAAGGAGATTCTCCCGTGTCACGGACGAGGACCCCTCCCCCCGGGTACTGCATAGAAAGAATAAGGTGTGGACTTAGATGAGGAGACCTAAGCGTGAATAAAAAGTGGATCAAAAAATCCACTGAACAAGGATAATCTTGTATATCCTGTAAAGCTGGGGAAACTAATCAGAACAGCGAAAAAATATAATATGAATAGAACTAGGGGCACGACCCCGAAGATCCCCAAGGAAAATTCGACACCCAGCACGATCCGACAATACCTGACTCAAGATGGAAACACCAAAAGTCCCAACACTGCGAAAAAAACGGAAAAAAAGGGGGAGACCAAAAAAGGAGCGGGAGGACTAAATCCCACAAACGCTGATATATCAACAGAGGGGGAGCAGGATATAAGCCACATTGAGGAAGCAAGAGCAGATGCATAAATCCCCACAAAGAATGACATGAATATAATGTTGAAGAGATTGGAGGATGTAATAAGTCAAGAAATCAGCGCGCTGAGATTAGATCTAAGTCACCTCTTAACACGGGTGGAAGAGATGGAGACTATAAATGAACAGCAATCCCTGGAAATTAATCAATTAAAAGATCAATACTGTACAATAAAGCAAAATCAGAGAATGCTGCAGTACCGTCTTGAAGATCAAGAGAATAGAAATAGGAGACAAAATTTAAGGATCCGCTCATTTAAGGAAGAAAAAGGAGAGAAGGTGACTCCCAATAGGAAGTGTAAGGTGACTCTCTATGGTAGAACAGGAAAGAGATGGCAATAATCAAATTCCTGTCATATAATGTCAAGGGTCTAAACTCTATGGCCAAAAGACACAAGGTACTCGAAATAAAGCAACTCAGAACCGATGTGATTTTTCTCCAAGAGACTCACCTTACATTAGACTCAAAACGTAAAACTATACTCTCCTAACTACCCAATATGGTTCTATGGGGATTCCATTTCAAAAAGAGCTAGGGGCCACCAAAGCCAATAGGGTTTGCAAGGGACACGAGATTTGCTTTGGAGGATAGAATAACAGATCCTGAAGGAAGGTTTCTATTCTTAAAAGGCAAATTTGGAAATACCACCTATACATTAGCAAATATATATATTACAATACAAACTAAAACTTTTCTCTGATGGCTACACGATAGTGATGGGTGATCTAAATTTCAGTATGAACCCGGGAGTGGATAGTACGTCCTGTGTACAGGGGACAAACCGCGTGTGGGTTCAAAAATGTAAACGGAAAATGCACGATAGTCAGCTTGTGGACGTATGGAGGACACTACATCCAAAAACACAGGACTACACGTTTTTCTCCCCTGTACACGGAACCTACTCCAGGATAGACTATATCCTGGTGGACCATAGGTTATAAGACAAGGTGGTTGAGGCTGAAACCGAGGTTATGACCTTTTTGGATCATGCCCCGATATCCATGAAAATGGAAATCTCCCCACAACAAAACACTATCCCTACCTGGCACCTAAACGAAAACCTGATAAGAGATGAGGATGGGGCGAAAAAGGTGGAACAAGAATTAAAACATTTCTTTCTAACAAATGATAATGGTGAGATTTCAGGGGCTACCCTATGGAAGCGCACAAAGCGTATATACAAACAATATTAATCGCAGAAGGGGCTAGGAAAATAAAAGAGAGAAACAGGAAGTATAATACCTTAGTGAAAGAAATAGCGCAATTGGAACAAGTACATAAAAAAGGGAGAACAAAAGAGATCTATCATAAGCTAATCCTAAAAAGAGATGAACTTAAAGAAGTCCTGGAACAAGAAACAAAAAAAAATTTAATAGCATAGCAAGGGAGAGATATATATGGGGTAATAAATCCAGCACACACTTGGCTCAAATGATAAAAAAAAAAAAAAATAGAAATTATATCGAGAAGATAAAAAAAAAGAATGGAGACTTGGTATATTCAACTAAGGATATTGCGGAGACCTTTAAAAATTACTATCAAGAGCTCTATGCGATTGACCGGAAGGGACACCAAACAGGTGAGAAAGAGGCTAAAATTAGAGATTTCTTATTAAAGTCAGAGATACCAAAGATGTAACATGGATAAACCAATAACGGAAGCAGAAATCAAAAAAGCTTTAAATAATACGACTGTGTGGAAAAGCCCAGGCCCAGATGGCTTCACAGTTTTATAGTATAAAAAATTCAGTAACATCATGATACCAAAACTGTGTAAATACTTTAATGGGCTGGGCACGGAATATGAAGCTAGTAAGGAATCATTAGCCGCCTTGATAACAATTATATTAAAAGAAGAAAAAGATAGTTCGCTATGCTCAGGATATAGACCAATATCGCTGTTGAACGCGGATATCAAGATCTTCGCAAAAATCCTAGCAGAACGATTGAAAAGAGCTATGCCCTTACTGGTCCATCCAGACCAGACTGGATTTATTCCGGATAGAGAAAGTAAAGACAACAGAATAAGGGCACTCCTCCTACTCAAGAAGTTAAAAATCGATGGGTCCCCGGGTCTATTCCTGCCGGTTGATGCCGAAAAGGCTTTCGACAGTGTAGACTGGGGCCTCATGTTGAAAACCCTAGAAGTGATGGGCATCGGAGACCGGATGATTGGATGGGTAAAAATAATTTATTACCATCCGACTGCAAAAATTTAAATCAACGGCACCCTCTCTGCCTCATTTGAAATGGAAAATAGGACACGTCAGGGTTGCCTTTTGTCCCCCCTCCTTTTCATCTTGTCCCTGGAGCCGTTGCTAGCCACTATCCGAAATAACCCCGAAATTAGTGGGGTGAAAGTCGGGGAGGAGGAACATAAATTATCGGCGTTTGCTGATGATATCCTATTCTACATCACTAACCCGCAGAAAACTATCCCAGTTTTAACCAAGGTACTCCAACAATATGGCACCAAAATGAATGAAACAAAAACAGAAATCTTGAACATAAACATTAATAAAAACGAAGAGAAGTGCATTAAAAGGATTTGTGTGTTCCCTTGGATAAAGGAGTTAAAATATTTAGGCATAAAATTAACAAGTTCGGCCAAGGAAATGTATAAAATAAACTTTATCCCTCTGCTAAATTAGATCAATTCGGATATAAAAAAAATCATAAATTGACCAATCTCCTGGATAGGGCGCATTAACACCCTGAAGATGTTCCTAGTACCAAAGATACTCTGCAATTTTCAAATGATGCCCATTACCCTCCCCAACAATACCTGAGAATCTTAAACTCAATTTAATGAACTATGTTTGGAAAAATAAAAAACATAGAATATCCCTATCAATTTTAAAACAAGACAAGACCAATGGGGGACTAGCCATGCCCGACATTAGAGAGTACTATAAAGCGGCGGTATTGTCTCCAGTAGTAGAGTGGGCCAGAGATAGGCGAGAAAAAAGATGGGTTCAAATAGAAAAAGCACACTCTAAAGCACAACCGAGTACAGTAATATGGATACCTGCACAATATAGAGCACTAAATAAAAAAACTTTCGACATAACACGAGATACACTGCGAGTATGGGACAGAGTACACACAAAATTGGATAAGGAGTATAACTCCCCACTTATAAATTTGAAAGAAAATGCATATTTTGCACCAGGGGAGAAAAAAATTGGGGGGAACTGGATTAAAATAGATAGAGTTCACTTGGGTGAAATATTAAAAGACGGAAGAATTATGGATTTGGAGGAGTTGAAACACAGGACAGAAGTCTGGAACCTGGATAGTTGGAGGTATACCCAGCTATTCCACTTTGTGCAACATCTTCCACAACCTCTGCGGACGAGTTCGGAGCTCACTCCGCTGGAGAAACTGTGCAAAACAGAAAACTCAAAAGGCACAGTCTCAAAATGATATAAGATCTTGCTAAAAGGTGGATGCGCTGGGTGAGCCACCTTTCATCCAGAAATGGGAAAGAGAGTTGGGTTCACTAAGAGGGGAAAACACATGTGAAAGGCTAATGAAATTGACCCATTCCTCGGCTAAAGATTTGAGAACCGCTGAGTCAAACTACAAATGTATATCGGGCTGGTACGCCACGCCTGATAAAGTGAGTAGGTTCATGGAAGGGAAATCCGGCAACTGCTGGTGAGGATGCCCTGAAAAAAGAACTAGGGCCCACTTGTGGTGGAATTGCCCAAAAATCCAAAAATGTTGGCAACAAATTTTGGGGCAAATCAAAGAGATCACCGGTAAAGTAATACAAAAAGATCCTTGGGTAGTCCTCTTTCATGGAGGGCAAGAGGGAATAATAAGGTATAAGAAGTCTCTCATACCCCATCTACTCAACGCAGCAAAAAGGCTTATCCCAAAGAACTGGCAGAAAGTAGAAACCCCAAAGATATGGGAATGGATCGATGCAGTTGAGGAAACCTTCAGAATGAAGGAGTTGAAGGAGATGGTGGGGGAGGTAAATCAGGACTTTAAGGATAAATGGAAAAGATGGAAAGAGTACAAAAAGTCGTGGAGCTATGCGGAAAACCTGAGGATAGATAGTTATTGGAACTAGAGAACAAGAGAACATAACTCACTTCCCAACTTATATGAAAAAATAAATAAAAAAAAGCGGGTCTAGAAAAACCTTTTAAAGCAAGGAAAATTAAACAAAACAGTTAAACTAATAATAACATGAAGGGCTACTTGGGAGTCACGGGGGGGGGGAGGGGCGAGGGAATTTGGGAAAGGGCCTCTATATCTTAGGGGGACGAGGTTAGAAATTACTTTCTTTGTAAGGTTCTCTGTTTTTATGCCTCTCCTTCTCCGGTCGGCCGTCAGGCGTACCGGAGAGAGTCGATAGCATACGACCTCGTTCTTAAATCTACTCAGTGTCTACAAGGAAGAAAAAAAAAGTGGCGGAAAGCATTTGATACCACAGATGATGCAAAACTGCTATGGAGACAATGGAAGCATCGAACTATGAGCTGATCTATGAGCTGGTATTAAAAAAAAAAGAAACATCAAAAAGGGGTACAAATACCACAGTGTTTCAAAGCACTTTAGGGATGTACACCAAAGAAACCCCAAACGTCTCAAATTCTTTGCCATAGACAAAATAGAAAAAAGCTGGAGAAATTCCAATATGAGAAGGGAGATCTCCCGCAATGAAACATATTGGATATTTAACCACTTGTTATCTCTGCCCACCGTCAAATGACGGCGGGCAGACGACTCCATTATCCTGACATCACGTCATATGACGTAACGTCCCTTTAAAGCCGCGGGCGGGCGGGCGCGCGTCGCCGGCACGCACCCGACGCTCTGCGGGGATCCCGTGCGAGTGCCCGGCGGCAACGATCGCCGCCGGGCACACGCGATTGCTCAGTAACTGAGCGGGGACGTGGAGCTCTGTATGTAAACACAGAGCTGCACGTCCCTGTCAGGGAGAGAGGAGATCGATTGTGTCCCTTGTACATAGGGACACAATCGGTCACCTCCCCCAGTCACCCCCCCTCCCCCCACAGTTAGAACACTCATAGGACACACATTTAACCCCTTCCCCGCCCCCTAGTGGTTAACCCCTTCACTGCCAGTCACATTTATACAGTAATCAATGCATATTTATAGCATTGTTCACTGTATAAATGTAAATGGTCCCAAAAATGTCAGAAAAGTGTCCGAAATGTCCGCCATAACGTCGCAGTCCCAATAAACAGATCGCCGCCATTAATAGTAAAAAATAAATAAAATGCCATAAACTATCTCCTATTTTGTAAACGCTATAAACTTTGCGCAAACCAATCGATAAACGCTTATTGCAACGATCGCCGCCGGGCACACGCGATTGCTCAGTAACTGAGCGGGGACGTGGAGCTCTGTATGTAAACACAGAGCTGCACGTCCCTGTCAGGGAGAGAGGAGATCGATTGTGTCCCTTGTACATAGGGACACAATCGGTCACCTCCCCCAGTCACCCCCCCTCCCCCCACAGTTAGAACACTCATAGGACACACATTTAACCCCTTCCCCGCCCCCTAGTGGTTAACCCCTTCACTGCCAGTCACATTTATACAGTAATCAATGCATATTTATAGCATTGTTCACTGTATAAATGTAAATGGTCCCAAAAATGTCAGAAAAGTGTCCGAAATGTCCGCCATAACGTCGCAGTCCCAATAAAAAAATCGCAGATCGCCGCCATTAATAGTAAAAAATAAATAAAATGCCATAAACTATCTCCTATTTTGTAAACGCTATAAACTTTGCGCAAACCAATCGATAAACGCTTATTGCATTTTTTTTTTTACCAAAAATATGTAGAAGAATACGTATCGGCCTAAACTGAGGGAAAAAATATTTTTTTTATATATTTTTTGGGTTATTTATTATAGCAAAAAGGAAAAAATATTGCATTTTTTTAAAAATTGACGCTCTATTTTTGTTTATAGCGCAAAAAATAAAAACCGCAGAGGTGATCAAATACCACCAAAAGAAAGCTCTATTTGTGGGAAAAAAAGGACGCCAATTTTGTTTGGGAGCCACGTCGCACGACCGCGCAATTGTCAGTTAAAGCGACGCAGTGCCGGAAGCTTATATTTTGTCTGGGCAGGAAGGGGGTGTAGGTGCACAGTAGGTAAGTGGTTAAATTAAATACAATGACACCACACAGAATGAACATAGAACTAGATGTCAATTGTTTCATAGATTATTAACATTCTTTGAATACCACACTATAGGCGGACTTATTTTTTAATCTAATATTTTTTAACCACATTTTTTTTAGATTTTTTTTTTATTATTTTTGTATTTATTGCTACAGATTTATTATTTACTATTCATTTGTTATTTGCACATGGATGTGTACATGTTAAGCATGTGATATTGAGGGCATGTATACATGCACAAAGGCTTATGTAGCAGTAAATTATACTGGAAATAGATGGTGCTGTCTACAAAGTACGTGCAGAAATTAATGCAAATTTTAAAATTTAAAAACATTGTAAAAGTGACCCAATTGTGTATGCAGAGGATTAATGCATTAATAGAACACCCCCATAAGAAAAATAGAAACGGGGAGAGAGTAATACACATTTTTAGAATATAAAAACTGGCAAGAGAAGGATATAAAAAAAAAAGGTGGTAACAGCACTTCCTGTTGAAATATATCCTACTTCCGGAATAGTAGTATTAGCGCTCATTAACCACTTGTCCACCGCCCACCGTCAAATGACGGCGGGCGGAGGACTCCAATCTCCTGACTGCACGTCATATAACGTCGAGTCATTCAAACAGGGAATGCGTGTGATCGCGTGCGTGCATCCCTGTACTGTTAACCACTGTTAACCACGTGATCGGCCGTGATGATGGGGATAGTGCACGGCACGTGTTCGCGATCGCGCGTGCCCGTCGGTGACAGCGTGTTCCCGGGAACACTGTTCGTCACCGACAATGGTACACAGCCATTGGTCAGGGCTGTGTACCACGTGATCAGCTCTGATCACTAAGTGTAAACAAAGAGCTGTAACTGTTACCAGCTCTTCTCCCCTCACACATCATTTGTGAGGAGAGAAGAGCTAGAAGCAGTGAGTTACAATTCTGCGTTACTGTAGTGTCTGCACAAACACCACATCTGTCCCTTTGCCCCCCCCCAATTGTCACCAGTCACCCAACAGTCACCCATAAAGTGCACCTGTCACATAAATAGACTGCCATCAGCGGTGCAACCGTCACCCACCAGTGATTGTACCCTGTCACCATCACCCATCTGTGACCTGCCCTGTCACCACCCACCAGTGACCTGCCCTGTCACCCGTTTATGAAGAAAAAATACAAATTTGCTAAATTTTATGACAGAAACAAAGAAAAATGCAATTTTTTCACAAAATCTACCGTCTTTTTTTATTTATAGCGCAAAAAATAAAAAACCCACGAGTGATTAAATACCACCAAAAGAAAGCTCTATTTGTGTGGAAAAAAGGGATTTTTAAATACAGCTTACCTGTAAAATCCTTTTCTTGGAGTACATCACGGGACACAGAGCGGCATATTCATTACTATATGGGTTATATGGAGTACCTTCAGGTGTGGACACTGGCAATCTCAAACAGGAAGTCCCCTCCCTATATAACCCCCTCCCCTAGAGGGAGTCCCTCAGTTTTGTAGCAAGCAGTATGCCTCCCAAAAATGTTCCCCAAAAGAGGGGTGGGAGCTCTGTGTCCCATGATGTACTCCAAGAAAAGGATTTTACAGGTAAGCTGTATTTAAAAATCCCTTTTTCTTTCTCGTACATCACGGGACACAGAGCGACATATTCATTACTATATGGGATGTCCGAAAGCAATGCTTTAATGAGGGGAGGGAGACATCTTCTCAAAAGAGATTTAATTTAGAGGTATACTCAAATAATAATAATAAATCCAACTTAGTCAAGAAAAACTTTTTTTTTTTTACACCCAAGGGTGCCCCTGATCCCGAGGATCTTAAACCGCAGCCTGTAGTACTGCCTGCCCAAAGGCTGAATCCGCATTCCTTCTCACGTCTAGTTGATAAAACCTTGTAAACGTGTGGACTGATGACCACGTCGCCGCCTTGCATATCTGAGCCATAGAGATCTGATGGTGTGCTGCCCAGGAGGCGCCCATGGCCCTGGTAGAATGGGCCTTTACCGACAAAGGAGGAGGCAACCTCTTCAAACCGTAGGCCTGAATGATTAATTGTCTAATCCATCTCGAGATGGTGGATTTTGCAGCTGCCTGCCCCTTCTTGGGGCCATCTGGTAGAACGAACAACACATCTGTTTTCCGGATCTTTTCTGTAGCTTTAAGATAGGCCTTCATGGCCCGGACAATATCCAAGGTATGCAGCAACCCCTCCTTTCTAGATGTGGGTTTCGGAAAGAAGGATGGAAGTACCAAATCCTGGTTCAAGTGAAAATTGGATATAACCTTTGGTAGAAAGGCAGGATGGGGCCGGAGAACTGCCCTGTCCTTATGTAGAATGAGATATGGTTCCTTACACGATAAGGCTGCCAACTCTGACACTCTCCTGGCCGAAACTATGGCGACCAAGAATACCAACTTTCTTGTCAGTAAAACTAAAGGAATCTCAGCCAACGGCTCAAAGGGTTGTTTCTGTAGAGTGGACAGGACAAGATTTAAGTCCCATGGACAAATTGGTGACTTGACAGGAGGATTAATACGCAAGACCCCCTGCATGAAGGTCTTTACCAGCGAGTGGGTGGCCAGCGGCCTCTGAAACCACACTGACAGAGCTGAAATCTGTCCCTTGATTGTGCTTAAAGCCAGGCCTTTATCCACTCCTAGCTGGAGAAAACCTAACACCCTATCAATGGTATATTTGCGGGAATTCCATCTTTTGGATTCACACCAGCCTACATAGTTCCTCCACACCCTGTAATAAATCACCCTGGAGGCCGGCTTTCTAGCCCTAATCAGGGTAGGAATTACCTGCCTAGACAGACCTCTACCCCTGAGAATCAGGGATTCAGCCTCCAGGCCGTCAAATTTAGACGCTGTAATGTAGGGTGGAGGATCGGGCCTTGTGAGAGTAGGTCTGGTCGTAGAGGAAGAGTCCAAGGGTCTCCCACTGCCATCCTCAGGACTAGTGAGTACCATGTCCTCCGGGGCCAAGCTGGAGCTACTAGAATGACTGGCTTGTGCTCCACTCTGATCCTGCGCAACAGGCGCGGAAGTAACTGTAGCGGAGGGAATGCATATAGAAGTTTGAATTGATGCCAAGGGCAAACCAACGCATCGGTTCCGCAGGCCATAGGGTCCCTCGCTCGAGACACGAACCTGTCTAGTTTCTTGTTGAACCTGGATGCCATTATATCTACGTCTGGTAAATGTATAAGTTGAGAACCTGCGCTAGAACTGCTAATAATAGGTTGCTGCCCCCCTAAAACCTAACCCCTCAATGAGGAGGTAGGTAAGTGTAAATAGTAGGATAAAATGGGGTGTTGGCGCTACCTAACAACGCTTAAAGACCATAATTACTCAAACAGTAGACAGTGAAGAAATGTGTGTTGAGTACAATAGGGTGCGTGGATGAGGTATAACTATATGTGCCCAGAATAGGTTATATGACAGTAATAGGGGGAGAAATAAAGCTGGTATTAAAACAAACAAGATGCTGGAAATCTAGTCTCTATGACCTGTTAACCCACTAGGTATACACAATAGGTATGTGGGATATAGAGGTACAGCCAAAAACTAAATACATAAATAAATAAATAAATAAAACTGTCACCATACATAAATGCCACACTGGGTACGCATCAATACAATATCACAGCTCAGCCCAATGTAATATGGTGGTACTAGTCCAATAGGGCCGCTGTAATGTATGAGGTGAATAACCAGAGGGCTGCAGAGAAGGAGTCTCTCATAACAAGTTCTATACAGTGATGGTGTGAATAGAGGGGGGAGTGTGTAGATCTTGCTGTGAAGGGGGTGCTTCTATATGCCAGACGTCCGACGGTGTGGTCCCGGTGCTCCCCTCAGGGTTCCCCACTCACCAGATAGCCAACCCCACCAGGGGTCACAGGCATAAATCACAGAGTCCTCCGATCACAGCTGGTATTCACTCCTCCCAGGACTGTACTCCTCCGATAATAATCCAACCAGTTTACTCCTTATGTGTGGATATAGGGGGTTCCTCCGTTCCTCAGAGGGAAAAATAACAAAAGAGCTCCGATGGTGCAGTAGGTTTTAGATAAAAGCACTAGGTTTATTAATACCTGTGTGCCACAATGCCACGCAATGACATGGGGCAACTACAGGCCAAGATGTACAAAACCATTGGCAGAAAAATGGCCACAAATAAAAACTAATATAGTAAATAAAAACAAAACAAAGTAGAAAAAGGGCACGCAAAGTCAGACAATCTGACAGCCCGGTTGAGTAGCACACTCTATGGGCTCTGCGGGTGTGCGCGTGTATGGTGTTCAGCGTGCGTTGCAGCTGCGCTCCAACGCTTTGATGCCTCAGAAGACGAATCCATTTCGAAACGTACGTCAGGCATAGACGCACATACGTCACTTCCGGGTCAGCGTCAGGTGGAGCGCAGCTGCAACGCACGCTGAACACCATACACGCGCACACCCGCAGAGCCCATAGAGTGTGCTACTCAACCGGGCTGTCAGATTGTCTGACTTTGCGTGCCCTTTTTCTACTTTGTTTTGTTTTTATTTACTATATTAGTTTTTATTTGTGGCCATTTTTCTGCCAATGGTTTTGTACATCTTGGCCTGTAGTTGCCCCATGTCATTGCGTGGCATTGTGGCACACAGGTATTAATAAACCTAGTGCTTTTATCTAAAACCTACTGCACCATCGGAGCTCTTTTGTTATTTTTCCCTCTGAGGAACGGAGGAACCCCCTATATCCACACATAAGGAGTAAACTGGTTGGATTATTATCGGAGGAGTACAGTCCTGGGAGGAGTGAATACCAGCTGTGATCGAGGACTCTGTGATTTATGCCTGTGAGTGGGGTTGGCTATCTGGTGATGGGGAACCCTGAGGGGAGCACCGGGACCACACCGTCGGACGCTGGCATATAGAAGCACCCCCTTCACAGCAAGATCTACACACTCCCCCCTCTATTCACACCATCACTGTATAGGACTTGTTATGAGAGACTCCTTCTCTGCAGCCCTCTGGTTATTCACCTCATACATTACAGCGGCCCTATTGGACTAGTACCACCATATTACATTGGGCTGAGCTGTGATATTGTATTGATGCGTACCCAGTGTGGCATTTATGTATGGTGACAGTTTTATTTATTTATTTATTTATGTATTTAGTTTTTGGCTGTACCTCTATATCCCACATACCTATTGTGTATACCTAGTGGGTTAACAGGTCATAGAGACTAGATTTCCAGCATCTTGTTTGTTTTAATACCAGCTTTATTGTCTCCCCCTACTGTGCATACTGTCATATAACCTATTCTGAGGCACATATAGTTATACCTCATCCACGCACCCTATTGTACTCAACACACATTTCTTCACTGTCTACTGTTTGAGTAATTATGGTCTTTAAGCGTTGTTAGGTAGCGCCAACACCCCATTTTATCCTACTATATCTACGTCTGGCATTCCCCATTTCTGGCAGATTGTCTGAAAGACCTGGGGATGCAGAGACCACTCCCCCGGCGACAGAATCTGGCGACTTAAGAAGTCTGCCTGCAGGTTGTCCACTCCGGGAATGAATATCGCCGAAATGCAGGGTACATGAACCTCTGCCCACTGAAAAATCAAGCTCACCTCCCTCTGAGCGGCCTGACTCCTGGTTCCCCCTTGGTGGTTTATGTATGCCACCGCTGTGGCATTGTCTGACTGGATTCTCACCGGGGACCCCTGTAATCTGGAGGTCCATGCCAGGAGGGCTAGACGAGCAGCTCTGATCTCCAAGACATTGATGGGTAGCTGCCTCTCTGCTTCCATCCAAGTTCCCTGGCGAGAGAACCCCTCCAAGACCGCCCCCCAGCCTGCCAGGCTGGCGTCTGTGGTAACTACCTTCCAGACAACGGGGCTGAAGGACCTTCCCTTTAGAAGATTCTGAGGGTTCAACCACCAAGCCAGGCTTTGTCGGACCCTTGATGATAGCGTCAAAGGGGACTCCAAGGCATGTGCTCTCTTGCCCCAGGCTGCTAGAATGGCTGCCTGTAGGACGCGAGTGTGGATCTGGGCGTATGGTACTGCCTCGAACGTGGCCACTAGCTTGCCTAGTAATCGCATACACAGGCGAATAGTTGTTTTTTTCTTGCTTAGAACCAACTGAACCAACCCCTTGATAGCCTCGATCTTTACAAGGGGCAGGAACACCCTTTGCTGTTCTGTGTCTAACCTCATGCCGAGGTATTCCAACTGCTTTGTAGGCTGGAACGCTGACTTTTCCCGGTTTAGGACCCAGCCGAATCTTTCGAGGTACTGAACCGTGAGGTTTACTGCCTGTTGCAGACACGGCCGTGAGTGATCTATGATTAACCACTTAAAGACCCCCGCACGCACATATACGGCCACAACATGGCTCGTACAGGCACAAGGGCGTAAATTTACGTCCCCGTCTGAGTGCGGTTCGGGGGTCCCATCGGGACCCCCTCCGCGGCGTGCGGGGGTCTCCCTACCTCTGGGAGCGATCCGGGATCTGCGGGCGGATGTCCCCGCGATCGCTCCCAGCCAATGGGAGCGCGCTCCCAGCCTGTCACTTCCTCCTCCTGTGTTTACACAGGAAGGAGGAAATGATGTATTCTCTCATCGCAGCGCTGTTTCCCAGCGCTGCTGATGAGAGAAGACATCACAAGTAAGTGTGCACCAACACAACACTGACACACACTCACATAGGCATATTAACCCCTTGTGATCGCCCCCCCCCACCCCCTGTCACAGTGTTACTGAATGCAGTGATTTAATCACTGCATTTAGTGTCAGTGTGACAGGCACTGTAAAAAACAGTTAGTGTTAGGTTCAGGATAGCCCCCCCACCCCCCCTAATAAAGTTTTAACCCCCTGATCACCGCCCTAGTTAACCCTTTCACTCCCTATTGCCAGCGTCACTAAGCGATCATTTTTCTGATCGCTGTATTAGTGTCGCTGTTCCCGCTAGGTAGCTATTTTTTTTTATTGCAATTTTTTTTTTTACTAAAGACATGTGGCTAAATAAATTTTGGCCTAAATGTTTGACTAAAATTTAGTTTATTTGATTTTTTTTTAACAAAAAGTAAAAAATAGTGTTTTTTTTCCAAAAATGTCGCTCTATTTTTGTATATAGCGCAAAAAATAAAAATCGCAGAGGTGATCAAATACCACCAAAAGAAAGCTCTATTTGTGGGAAGAAAAGGACGCAAATTTTGTTTGGGAGCCACGTCGCACGACCGCGCAATTGTCTGTTAAAGCGACGCAGTGCCGAATCGCAAAAACACCTTGGGTCATTTACCAGCGTATTGGTCCGGGTCTTAAGTGGTTAAAAGGTCGTCCAAGTATGCTAGGACTGTGACCCCTTGGATCCTTAGATTGGCCAAAACTGGGGCTAGGATCTTCGTGAATACCCGGGGGGCCGTGGCTAGCCCGAAGGGGAGCGCCCTGAATTGGAAGTGTCGCTGCCCCACTGCGAAGCGTAAAAATCTTTGATGCGACTGAAAGATTGGTACATGAAGGTAAGCATCCTTTATGTCTATGGAAGCCAGAAAATCGTCCCTCTGGAGCGTGGCGACTGCTGACCGGATGGATTCCATCCGGAAGGAACGAACCCTTAGGTAAACGTTTAAACTCTTTAGGTCCAAGATTGGCCTGACATCGCCGTTGGGCTTTGGAATGACAAAAAGATTGGAATAGAAACCTAGCCCCTGCTCTTGGGCTGGCACCTCTATTATCACGTCCTGGCAAAGCAGGTGATCCAAAGCTGCCAGCATCGAGGCCTTCTTTGCTGGATCCTTTGGTAGCCTTGACTCTTGAAAATGAGGCGGAGGAAACTTTAGAAACTCCAGTCTGTAGCCTGTGGTTACAGACGCCCGGACCCATTTGTCGGGGATCTTGGCTTCCCAAACTTCTGAGAAGAAACGAAGCCTTCCCCCCACCCGCGAGAGTGGGGGCGCCCCTTCATAAGGCAGACTTAGGGGCTGGTTTTGTCGGCTTGCGATACCATGGTCTCTTACCCCCAGGGGCCTGTCCCTGCGATCTACTGTTAAAGTTGGATCGCGCAGGCGGCCGTCGATACTGCCTGGAATTTGAGGGCCCTGAGACAGGAAAGAGCTGCCTTTTAAATGTAGGACCCCGGAATGTCTTTTTGACTGGTAAAAGGGTACTTTTGCCACTTGAAATAGTCTGAATGTATTTATCCAGATCCTCTCCGAAGAGTCGTCCTCCATGGAAGGGAAACCCTGCCAGAAGCTTTTTGCATGGGGGCTCCGATGCCCAGTTCTTCAACCATAAGAGCCTTCTCATGTGCACCAAAAATAGTGATAAACGAGAGGCCTGCTGGATGGAATCCTTTATAGCATCTACCGCAAAACACAGAGCTCTGGGAATGTCAGAAAACTCTTCTGCCTGTTGGGTAGGCATGTCTTTTAGCATTTCTTTTGTCTGGTCCTTTAACGCCTGACAAACTCCAATCGCAGCCACAGCTGGCTGTACCACTGCTCCTGCCGTAGCAAAGGATGCTTTTAAAAGTGTCTCTAACCGTTTATCAACCGGATCTTTAAACATTTGTATGTTTTCCACCGGGCAAGTTAGTGATTTATTCACACATGAGATGGCTGCATCCACCACTGGGAGCTTCCACCTCTTTGAGAATTTTTCCTCCATAGGGTAAATGACCGCAAATCTCTTCGGCGGTAGAAAAATCCTGTCCGGTCGTACCCAATCCTGAAAGATCAATTCCTCCAAGAGAGGATGGACCAGAAAAACTGCGTTGCTTAAAGGAGCTTTCAAAGAGCCCAGAGAGGATACCGCAGGAACCTGAGGCTCTGGCAATGGTAAATTAAATGCCGAGCGGACCATGTCCGTCAAAGACTGCACCCACAGTCTCTCTGTCTGGGAGTCTGAAAATGGTTCCTCAGAGGTAGATCCCTCAATCCCTGAACCCTCTTGGTTCAGGTCTAGTTGATCCTCCTGCGATTCCAATTCCTCCGGAGAGAGAATTTCAGCATCTGAGGATACACCTTTTGGTGATGGGGATCTAGCCCGTTTCTTGCCAGGAATAGATCTAGCGATCAACGCTGCTAATCTCTCTTCTAGCCCCCCTAGGGATACAGCTAGCATCTCCTCTGTGATTAACACAGGGCTGGGCTGATCTGGGCCAGCCTCAGCACCAGACCCCCCTAATGGCTCATCCAAGGCGACCTTCACGGAATAAGCTGCGGGGAAAGTATCGGCATATCATCAGAATCAGAGGGGGAACCCCTTTGTTTTTTGGTCTTTTTTGTACCCTTTGACCCCGAACCTTTGGAAGCCATAATACAAAATCGAGGGACTCCGCCTACAACAGCAGACTGTAGTGGCCAGGAGTACCAAAACTAGGGTTTAGGGGACAATAGATCACTAATGCCCAAAAACTGATGGGGCCCCGTATGTTTTCTTTTTTTTTTTTTTAAATATATAAGTCCTTTTTTTTTTTTTTTGTAAAACATACAGCGACCCCAAACTTAGTTTGCCAGCCTCCAACCTGTTGCAAAAAGGGGGATTTTTTGGCTTAACAGAAAAGCATTGGAACCAAGTCCAGCATGTACTACCCCTCTTCCGCCACCGGGAGTCACTGTTCTGCCGCTCTGCGTCCTCTCCCTTTCAGATCAGCCTCAGACTGAGCGCTGACTATAGCCTGCTGATCTATAACAGCACAAGGCGCGCCCCTGATGACGCTGCAGGCACGCCCCCTCCCCGCCCTCCCCTCCGAACGGCGCGAAAAACGTCTATAAGACGCGCGCGCGCGTATGCCGGAGCAGGAAGAACATGGAGGAGCCGCGCTGCTGGAGACCCAGGACTGCAGTACCAAGCGGCAGAATCAAACCCCCGGCCAGGTAGGACTCTCCAAAAGGCCCCATAGGGGTCCTTACTTAGCCCTAGGAAGAAAGCAGCAGGTAGCTAGCAAACACAATTGTTTCTTAGACAGGGGAACCTAGTGATGGGGGAATGAGATCATCCTGTCTTCTCAGACATAGTGAGCAAGGTTGCCAATGCAGAGCATACTTAGGCTACCCCCCTTTTAGGTTACCCCGGAGAGCCTGCTGTCGAACCAAGTCCCGCAGGCTCCCCTCTTACCTGCTCCATGCTGCAGGATGTTTGTCTAGAAAAACGATCCAATCTTCTCCCATCTCCGTGGGTAGCGTAATAGACCTTCAGGCCCTGGGGTCCTATGAAGGTACCCACTTTCCTGGACCTATACAGCACCCTGGCAAACAGGAACTTATGGTCTTTACGAACTCTAAGTCCTGGGCCCAGGGTCCAGCCCTCCAAAGAGGAGCATTATAGGCAAAACCCCACGGTTTGGGGCCCGGGTACTGTCCACTTTGGCACTGAGGCTCCTTGGACAGATCCGGTTAGCCCGCCCTTAATCCCAAGGATGTGGAGCAAAGCTATTCCGTGACCAACACCTAAGACACTGGCGAAAAAACTGAGGGACTCCCTCTAGGGGAGGGGGGTTATATAGGGAGGGGACTTCCTGTTTGAGATTGCCAGTGTCCACACCTGAAGGTACTCCATATAACCCATATAGTAATGAATATGCCGCTCTGTGTCCCGTGATGTACGAGAAAGAAAAAAGGATGCAATTTTTATTTGGGTACAGTGTTGCATGATTGAGTAATTGTCATTCAAAGTGTGAGAGCACCGAAAGATGAAAATTGGTCTGGGTAAGAAGGGGGTTTAAGTGCACTGTATAGAAGTGGTTAATAAGAAAGGGATTAAGCAAAATGGTGGAAATAGTACTTCCGGCCGGAGAGATTAATAGATTTGGCGGAATAGCACCACAAGCTCCTTTACAGCACACAGCAGCGTCCCCGCAGTACATACATAGAACGGGTGCACCAAGATGGTGGAACCGCTACATCCGCACCATAGAACGGGCGCACCAAGATGGCGGACCCGCTACATCCGGTCGGACGGAGTACGTCGGAACAGATGATAACAGTAAAAACAGAGGGAAAGGAATACAGATGATATATAACACACAATCAGGACATCCCCCAAGGTTATAAATAGAGTAAACCACTGAGAAGGAGGAAATAAATAAAGACCAACCACACTAATAGGGCGGTAGTTCCAGAAATCAATATGGCGAACACAACACTTCCGGTCGGGATACTGCAAAAATCAATATGGCGAATGCAGCACTTCCGGTCGGCACATTCCCGGGAAAATAGAGGGGGCGGGCACTTTTAAATCAGAAGGGCTATAAATACAGTCAGAGGAGAACAGTACAGCAGCTTCCTGATGATGCAACACTGATTGCGAAACGCGTAGAGGCTGCTGAACGACAAGGCTATATATACAGACTGTAAGACAGCTGGGAGATCACGAGAGGAACGGCTTTTTTTATCCCATCCACATTTTTTGCATACACGGCTGGAGAAGCTTGGTGCCGGTACATAGGCACCACAAAATGTGAGTGTATTCATTTGTTTTAACAAAATAAACATATATTTTTAATTTAATACACTATGAGGAGCACCTTTTTTCTCTGTGAGCGTTCATAGGAGAAGGTGACACCCATATTCAAGACACCAGACAGCAGCAGACACCACTCCTATGTTGGGTATTCACCCAACATAGGAGTGGTTATCCTGAGTAATGAACCAAAGGCTCTGGTCAATACGACATCTGGTGAGTGACCAATTTAAACGGTGATGGGATATCACGAAGTGGTGACAACTTGGTAACAGTTTGAATATACCACAGAGGAACACACCAACTATATATATATTGGATTACCCACATGGGATACTGACTAGGAGGAAAATATTGGACTATACACCCCATATGAATTTATCAATTTTTATTTGATTTTTACATGATGTGTTTATGGTTTCCAACATACATAACTATAGGCGTACTATGTATGTTTCACTTAATATATTGGTTTATGATATTTAAGAGCCTATATTGGTGCATAAACTAAAACAAGTTTTTTTTCACGCATTTTTCACGGATATTAATAATATTTTTATTTATTCATATTGTATATTATAGTGGATAACATTGGTTTTGGAGTATAGTACTCCACTTTGTATTATCAGGAGGTGATTGTAAATATATTGAACACTAGATCACATGACACATAGGGAAGCGCAATTTCACCTCACAATTATCATTTTTGGGATTGGATACCACTAGGTACCCTGACCAGCATTTCTTCTTTAATTGCAGCACACCCACGATAATAACAATTTATATTCCATTTGCGCCAACCACATTTACACTATTATGTCACACATCACCCACTCTTCTAACCACTTGAAGACAAAGCCCTTTCTGACACTATTTACATGAAAAAAAATTTTTGCAAGAAAGTTGAACCCCCAAACATTTTTTTTAAAGCAAAGGCCCTACAGATTAAAATGGTGGGTGTTGCATTTTTTTTCCACACAGTATTTGCGCAGCGATTTTTCAAACGCATTTTTTGGTGGAAAAAAAAAACTTTTTATTTTAATGCCCTAAAACACACTATATTTACCAAATTATTGATGAAATAAAAAAGATGATCTTAGGCAGAGTACATGGATACCAAACACGACATACTTTAAAATTCCGCACAAACGCGCAGTGGCGACAAATTACATACATTTTTAAAAGCATTTAAAAGCCTTTACATGTTACCACATTAGATTTACAGAGGAGGTCTACTGCTAAAAAAGAGATTTTTTAATACAGCTTACCTGTAAAATCTTTTTCTTGGACGGGACACAGAGCAGCATATTCATTACTATATGGGATATATGGAGTACCTTCAGGTGTGGACACTGGCAATCTCAAACAGGAAGTCCCCTCCCTATATAACCCCCTCCCATAGAGGAAGTACCTCAGTTTTGTAGCAAGCAGTATGCCTCCCAAAAACGTTCCCCAAAAGAGGGGTGGGAGCTCTGTGTCCCGTGATGTACTCCAAGAAAAAGATTTTACAGGTAAGCTGTATTAAACAATCTCTTTTCTTTCTCGTACATCACGGGACACAGAGCAGCATATTTATTACTATATGGGATGTTCCGAAAGCAATGCTTTAATGAGGGGAGGGAGACATCTTCCAAAAAAGGATTTAATTTAGAGGTATACTCAAATACTAGTAAATCCAACTTAGACAAGAAATGTAAATCTCAAATCTAAATCAAGGGAGCCCCCTCAGATCCTGAGGAGCTTGAATCGCGGCCTGTAGTACTGCCTGTCCAAAGGCTGTATCCGCATTCCTTCTTACGTCCAATTGATAAAAATCTTGTAAACATGTGGACTGACGACCATGTTGCTGCCTTGCATATTCGAGCCATAGAGATCTGATGATGTGCTGCCCCGGAGGTGCCCATGGCCCTGGTAGAATGGGCCTTTACCGACAAAGGAGGAGGCAACCTCTTCAAACCGCAGGCTGAACGATTGAACGATTAATTGTTTAATCCATCTTGCGATGGTGGATCAAGCAGCTGCCTGACCCATCTTGGGCCCTTCCGGTAAAACGAACACCACATCTGTTTTCCGAACCTTCTCTGCAGCTTTAAGATAGGCCTTTATGGCCCTGACAATATCCAACGTATGCAGCAACCCCTCCTTTCTAGAGGTGGGTTTTTGGAAAGAAGGATGGAAGTACCACCTCCTAGTTCAAGTGGAAACCGGCTATAACCTTTGGTAGAAAGGAAGGATGAGGACGGAAACCCGCCCTATCCTTATGTAAAATGAGATATGGTTCCTTACAAGATAAGGCTGCCAATTCCGATACTCTCCTGGCCGAAACTATAGTGATCAGAAATACTGACTTTCTAGTCAGTAAAACCAAAGGTACCTCAGCCAACGGCTCAAAGGGTTGTTTCTGTAGAGTTGACAGAACAAGATTTAAGTCCCATGGACAAAGTGGTGATTTGACCGGAGGATTAACATGTAAGACTCCCTGTACGAAGATCTTAACCAGCGAGTGGGCGGCCAGCGGCCTCTGAAACCACACTGATAAGGCTGAAATCTGTCCCTAGATCGTGCTTAATGCCAGGCCTTTATCCACTCCTAGCTGGAGAAAACGTAATACTCTATCAATGGTATACTTGCGGGAAACCCATCTCTTAGCCTCACACCAGCCTACGTAGGCCCTCCAAAACCCTGTAACAAAATTACCCTGGAGGCCGGCTTTCTAGCCTTAATGAGGGTAGGGATTACCTGCCTAGACAGACCTCTACCCCTGAGAATCAGGGATTCAGCCGCCAGGCCGTCAAATTTAGACGCCGTAATGCAGGGTGGAGGATCGGGCCTTGTGAGAGTAGGTCTGGCCATAGAGGAAGAGTCCAAGGGCCTCCCGCTGCCAATTTCAGGACTAGTGAGTACCATGCCCTCCGGTACCAAGCTGGGTCTACCAGGATAACCGGCCTGTGCTATGATCCTGCGCCACAGGCGGGGTAGTAACTGCAGCGGGGGAAATGCCTATAGAAGTTATGATTGATGCCACGGGCAAACCAACACATCGGTTCCGCAGGCCATAGGGTCCCTCGTTCGAGACATGAACCTGTCTAGCTTCTTGTTGAATCCTGATGCCATGACATCCACGTCTGGCACTCCCCACTTCTGGCAGATTGTCTGAAAACTTGTGGATGCAGAGACCACTCCCCCGGCGACAGGGTTTGGCGACTTAGGAAGTACGCCTGCAGGTTGTCCACCCCGGGAATGAATGTCGCCGATATGCAGGGTACATAAACCTCTGCCCACCGAAAAACCAAGCTCCTCTCACTCTGAGTGGCTTGACTCTTGGTTCCCCCTTGGTGGTTCACATATATGCCACCGCTGTGGCATTGTCTGAATGACTTCTCACCGAGGACCCCTGTAATCTGGATGTCTATGCCAGGAGGGCTAGCCGAGCCGCTCTGATCTCCCAGACCTTGATGGTCAGCTGCCTCTTCGCCTCTGCCCAAGTTCCTTGGCGAGTGAACCCGTTCAAGACCGCTCTCCAGTCTTCCAGACCACTGGGCAGAACCAAGCTGCTAGAATTGCTGTCTGTAGGACACGAGTGTGGAAGCGTGTGGTATCGCCTCGAACATGGCCATTAGTTTGCCTAGTAATCGCATACATAGGCGAATAGTTGGTTCTCTTTTGCTTAGAACCAACTGAATCAATCTTTTGATAGCCTCGACCTTTACCAGGGGCAGGAACACCCATCTTCTGTTCTGTGTCTAATCTCATGCCGAGATATTCCAACTGCTTTGTAGGTTGAAATGCTGATCTTTCCCCAGTTTAGGACCCAGCCGAACCTCTCGAGGTACTGAACCATTAGGGCTACTACGCATTCCACCAAGGAAGCGAGTGATCTATGATTAAGCGGTCGTCCAGGTATGCTAGGACCGAGATCCCTTGGATCCTTTAGACGGACTAGAATTGGAGCTAGGACCTTCGTGAATACCCGGGGGCCGTAGCCAGCCCGAAGGGGGGCGCCACGAATTGGAAGTGACGCTGTATCACTGCGAAGCGTAATAACAAAAATATTTAATGTGGCTGAAAGATTGGTACATGAAGGTAACCATCCTTTATGTCTGTAGAAGCCAGATCCTTCTGGAGTGTGGCGGCTGCTGACCGAACGGATTCTATCCGGAAAGAGCGAACCCTTAGGTAAGCATTTAAACCTTTTAGGTCCAAAATTGGTCTGACATCGCCGATGGGCCTTGGTATGACAAACAGATTGGAATAGAAACCTAGCCCCTGTTCTTGGGCTGGTACCTCTACCATTATGCTCTGGTAAAGCAGATGATCCAATGCCGCCCGCATTGAGGCCTTCCTTGTGGAGGAAATTTTAGAAATTCTAATCCGTAGCCTGTGGCCACAGATGATCGGACCCCCTCTGTCGGGGATCGATACCATGGCCCCTTGCCCCCAGAGGCCTGTCCTTGCGATCCATTGTTAAAAGTTTGAGGTCCGTACTGCCTCGAATTTGAGGGCCCCGGAACAGGGGGGAGCTGCCTTTTAAACGCAGGACCCCGGAACTTCTTTTGACTGGTAAAAGGGTACTTTTGCCACTTGAAACAGTCTGAATGTATTTATCCAGATCTTTCCATGGAAGGGCAAACCTGCCAGTAGTCTTTTACATGGGGCTCGGCCGCCCAGTTCTTCAACCATAAGAGCCTTCTCATATGCACTAAAAATAGTGACAAACGAGACGCCTGCCGGATGGAGTCTTTTTATAACCTCTACCGCAAAGCACAGAGCTCTGGGAATATCCAATAACTCCTCTGCCTATTGGGCAGGGATGTCTTTAAGCATCTGTTTTGTCTGGTTCTTTAATGCCTGACAAAACTCCAATTGCAGCCACTGCTGGCTGTAGCCAAGGATGCTGGAAAAAGTGTCTCTAAACGGTTATCGACCGGGACCTTAAACATTTGTATGTTCCCCCTTAGGCCAGTTAACGATTTATTCACCCATGAGATGGCTGCGTCCACAGATGGGAGGGCCCCTTTCTTAGAAAAATGTCTTTTCCATAGGGTAAATAACAGAAAACCTTCCAGGTGGTCTCCCATCCAGGCACTAACCAGGCCCGGCCCTGCTTAGCCTCCGAGATCAGACGAGATCGGGCGCTTTCAGGGAGATGTGGCCTCAAGGACCTCACGGGTAGTTGAAAAGCAGTGCCCGAACCGGGACCTGAACCCTGGACCCTCAGACCAAAAGTCCGATGCTCTACCGACTGAGCCATCCGGGCCCCCTTTTAAAGAGCAATTGGTCAGGGGAAAGAGTGCCTGCAAGCACAATATTTCCTGGCAGACGTGCATAAAGACTACCCTATCGTCAGCTTTAGGCGGCAGAAAAAGTTCTGTCCGGTCGTCCCAATCCTGGAAAAACCAATTCCTCTAACAGAGGATGGACCAGAAAAGCTGCGTTGCTTAAAGGCGCTTTTAAAAGAACCCAAAGAGGATACCGCAGGAACCTGAGGCTCTGGAAATGGCAAATTAAATGCCGAGCGGACCATGTCTGTCAAAGACTGGACCCACAGACTCTCCGTCTGGGAGGCTGAAAACGATTCTTCAGTGGTAGATCCTTCCTCTAGGTTCTGTCCAACCGATCCTCCTGAAATTCTAATTCCTCCGGAGAGAGAATCTCAGCATCCGAGGATACACCTTTTGGCGATGGGGATCTAGTCCGCTTCTTGCCAGAAAAAGAGCCAGCGATCATAGCTGTTAACTTTTTTCTCTAGCCCCCCTAGGGTGACGGCTAGCATCTCCTCTGTGATAACACAGGGTTGGGGCGACCTGGGCCAGCCTCAGCACCAGACCCCCTTAATGGCTTATCCAAGGTGACCCCTATAGGAATAACCTGTGGGGAAAGTATTGGCATATCATCAGAACCAGAGGAGGAACCCCTTTGTCTTTGCCTTTTCTTTTTTTTTTTTTTTTTTGTGTTTTGATCCTGAACCCTTGGAAGCCATAATACAAAACCGAGGGACTCCGCCTACAACAACAGACTGTTATAGCCAGGAGTACAAAAAATAAGGTTTAGGGGACAATAGGATCACTAATGCCCAAAAACGGTGGGGCTCAGTATGTTTTCCTTTATAATATTATTCACAACATACAGCCCCACCCCCAACATGTTTGCCAGCATTCAACCTGTTGCCAAGGGGATTTTTGGCTTAACAAAAAGTATTGGAGCTGACTCCAGCATGTAGTACCCCTTCTCGCCACCGGGAGTCACTGTGCCGCCAGCTCTACGTCCTCTCTCTCCAGCTCAGCTCTGAACTGAGCTAAGAACGCGCCTGCTGTGTATAACCGCAATTGAAGGCACGCCCACTCTACACTGCAGTCACGCTCCCCGCCCCCCCCCCTCCCGAACGGCGAGCAAATTTTCTATATGCACGCGCGCTCGCGCGACTGTCGGGGGAGGAGAGCCCAGGAGGAGACGCACTCTGGAGCCCAGGAATGCAGGCTGGAGGACGCATCAGGCGGCAGATTTGAATCCCGGCTAGGTAAGGCTAAAAACAGGCCCCTAAGGAGTCCCTTTAGCCTAGAGACAGATCTGTCTTTTTTTTTTTTAAAAGATCTTCAACCAGCGAGCAGCAGGTAGCTAGCAAACATACATAGATAGGTAGGGGGATCAAGTGATGGGGGGGGAACATTTCAGGGCATCCTGTCCATCAGACATAGTGACCATGGTGCCAATGCAGAGCATACTCAGGCTACCCCCCTTAAGATCTCCCCTGGAGAGCCTGCTGTCGAACCAAGTCCCGCAGGCTCCCCTCTTACCTGCTCCATGCCGCAGGACGTTTGCAAAACGGTCCAATCTTCTCCCATCTCCGTGGGTAGCGTAGTAGACCTTCAGGCACTGGGGTCCTGGAAGGAACCGCTGTCCTGGACCTATACAGCACCCTGGCAAACAGGATCTTTGGTTTAGAAAACTCCAAGTCCTGGGCCCAGGGTCCAGCCCTCTAGAGAGGAGCATTATAGGCAAAACCCCACGGTTTGGGGCCCGGGTACTGTCCACTTTGGCACTGAGGCTCCTTGGACAGATCCGGTTAGCCCGCCTTAATCCCAAGGATGTGGAGGCAAAGCTATTCCGTGACCAACACCTAAGACACTGGCGAAAAAACTGAGGTACTTCCTCTACGGGAGGGGGTTATATAGGGAGGGGACTTCCTGTTTGAGATTGCCAGTGTCCACACCTGAAGGTACTCCATATAACCCATATAGTAATGAA
Source organism: Rana kukunoris (assembly GCA_029574335.1). Classification (NCBI taxonomy): domain Eukaryota; kingdom Metazoa; phylum Chordata; class Amphibia; order Anura; family Ranidae; genus Rana; species Rana kukunoris. The sequence continues at coordinate 35,602,259 of CM056058.1, forward strand.
TATGCTGCTCTGTGTCCCGTGATGTACGAGAAAGAAATTACTGCCTTCGATCTGACCTTTGCGGCGATACCTCACACGCATGCTGCAATTGCTATTTACATACGACTCCAGACCGACACTTGCGTTCGCCTTTGTGCAAGAGCAGGGTGGGACAGGGATGCTTTTTTTTTAATTATTATTATTTATTTAGCTTTTTTTATTTAATTTGTAAACTGTTCCTTCCATTTTATTATTTTTTTTTACCATTTTTATTATCTCAGGGAATGTAAATAACCCCTATGATAGCAATAGTTAATGACAGATACTTATTTTTTTTTTTAAATGGAGTCTATTAGACCCTAGATCAGGGATATCCAAACTACGGCCCTCCAGCTGTTGCGGAACTACAAGTCCCATGAGGCATTGTAAAACTCTGACATTCACAGAAATGACTAGGCATGATGGGAATTGTAGTTCCTTAACAACTGGAGGGCCATAGTTTGAGGACCCCTGCCCTAGATCTTTCCTCTGCCCTCAAAGCATCTGACCACACCAAGATAGGTGTGATAAAATGCTTTCCCAATGGTGCTGTTTATATGGGGGGGGAGACGGGGGACAATCGCTCCCACTGGATGTAAAAGCAGTCTAGAGGCCAATTAGCCACTAGGATTGCTTTTACATGAAAGCCGACCGCTGGCTGAAAAGAATGATACCAAGATGATACCTAAACCCACAGGCATCATTCTGGTATAACCAAAGTCCAGGAACATGCAATACGTTGATGGTTCATGTATTGTAATCTTTTTTTTTCATGCAGCCTGTTGGCTTTACAAAAAGAAAGATACCTCCCTTCATCCACCCACTTCTAATGATGGGCATACATGCACCATTTATATGTGCATCCTCCCACAAAAAAGTTATGCTGCGTACACACGGTCGGACTTTTCCACGGGCAAGACTTCATCGGAATTTCAACCGTATTTTACGCGGCATAAAAAGTTATGGCGCATACACACGGTCGGACTTTTCCACTGGCAAGCCTCCGTCAGAATGTCGACCGTATGTACGCAGCATTAGGAGCAAAATCGCTCCTCTGCCCCTAATGGCCCCATGCTTCGGCATATATGCTTTTTTTTTAACTGTGGTGGTGAAATCACCTCCTACAGCACTGGAGTCATGGCTTTATATATTGTGGGAGCAAACGCTGTTGCTGTGAAGATAAATAAATCCGCGCAACAGCTGAATACCTGAAAACAGTAAAGTAAATTACATTACCAAAAACCCCCCCTTTTCATGTATGTTCTTTGGTTATGGTGGTGACCTCCACATTGGAGGAGTGACTATCTGAAAGATTTATTGCCTATGAGGTGGTGTTTGATTTCAGTTTATGTATAAAGTAAATTACATACCTGAAAAGCAAGCATTATAAAACATAATAAAAAAACATTGCAGAATAGAATACAGTAAAAAAGAGCAGAACAATAGAGATAGAATAGAGAGGGAGAGAACAATAAAACGACAACTATTTTTATATTATTTTTTTTGTGTTTTTATTTTTTAACACTTTTTTTGTAACCAACTGTTCCAACTTTTCAGTTCCAGGTTTGGGTCTCTAAAAATGCGATGGCATCTTGGGAGACCCTGTGTAAGTGTGCCTAGCCTGTGAAATGCTTTACCCTACGCAAATACTCGTGTGTGGAAGCATTTAAAACATTTGCCAGTGCAAAGACCAGGATTGTCAGGACAGCGGGGACAATAATATCGGGTGTCACGCCTATATCACTGCTTGCTACAGACACATTTTTTTGGGGGGGCTCGTTGGGTAGGGGTACTCACGAGGACATACTAAAAAATGCCTCTCATGCAGTCAGCTTACTGCATTTGGTTGGGAATGGTGAGGTGCCAAACCGCCTGGATACAGGAGTTCTAAGGCAGAGTACACATGATCGGTTGAAAACCGATGAAAACGAACTGAAGGTCTGTTTCATTGGTCAAAACCGATCGTGTGGGCCCCATCGGTCAGTTATACTTCGGTCAAACAAAAAGAGGACGTGCTTTAAAATTTAGGTCAAAACTGATCGTTAGTACGCATGACCATCGGTTAAAAATGCAAAAGCATTGAACTTCATTTTTTTCAGCACGTCGTTGTGTTTTACATCACCGCGTTCTGACACGATCCTTTTTTTTACTGATTGTGTGTAGGCACATCAGACCATCAGTCAGCTTCATCGGTTAACCGATGAACAGTCCTTCGGACCGTTCTCATCGGATGGACTAATCGTGTGTACGCGGCCTTAGATGATCTAATCCTGGAATGTAAGGAAGGATCCAGTACATGCAGAAGCTCTGTATATGACATGAGCGTTCAGTAAAGCCAATTGAAATAAGTACAGAGAAATTTTTTTGTACCAGTGTCTCGCCTTACGGGCAATATAATACAGTGCCATCAACTGGTCGTTGAGGTCCACCCCTCCCATATTTTTGTTATATTGGTTGACACAGAGGGGTTTTTCCACAACACCAGCCGCCGTACAAATTTGTACTGTCGTGTCTGTGTGAAGGGTGGCAAGAACGAAAACATTCTCATTGTCCCGCCACTTCACAGCGAGCAAATTATTACACCTTGAGCAGGCTCTCTCCCCCAGCCTAAGATGGGAATCTACAAGCCGCCGGCGATTAGGTTGCACGGTGCCACATGCTCCAATCTGATGATCAAACAAGTGACTAAAAAGTGGCACGCTCATGTAATAATTGTCCAAATACAAGTGTTACCCCTTTCCGAATAAGGGTGTCGCCAAGTCCCACACAATCTTGCCAGCGCTCCCTATGTAATCTGGGCAGTCCTCCGGCTCTACCTGACTATCTTTGCCCTTATAAACCATAAAGCTAAATGTATAGCCTGTTGCCCTGTCACATAGCTTATAGAGCTTGATCTCGTATCTGGCATGCTTGCTGGGAAGGTACTGCTTGAAAGACAAGCAGCCAGAAAATTTAATTAGGGACTCATCAACGCAGACAACTTAATGGGGATTATACAAGGCTGCAAAACGTTCGTTGAAGTGGTTTATGAGGGGCCGAATTTTGTAGGTCGTATTCAGGGTCACCACGTGGTCGACAAATTTCATTGTCATTGAACTGCCAAGAACCGCAGGATCGCCTTGTATCGTTTCCTGGCCAGGGAAGCAGAGAACACGGGCATATGGTCATGTGGACTTGTGGACAAATAGGTCCGCAACTTTCGGAAATTGAGGCAAAGGCCCAGAAAGGTTTTAAATTTGGAAACCCTAAGTGGTTTCCATTCTCTGGCAAGGGCAGACTAGCGGCAATGTAATTACCAGCATATAAATTACTCTGGTCCACAATAGATCTATAGAGATCTTCCGTGAAAAACAGTGAATACAAATCAAGTCCACCTGAATACCGGTTTGGCCAGTGAATGGGGAAAGTACGGGTTCTGCAGAAGTAGTGGGGACCCATTCAGGATAGGCGAATTCTGCAGGAAGGGCACTATGGGCACGACGGGCCTGACTGTCTTCTTCTTGGTGGCAGCGGGACACTACTTGTGCTTGCCACCTCGCCAGCTTGAACTGCATTTAAAGCACTTGCCACATCACCAAGTGATACTGCAGTGCTGGATGAACGACCAGGTTGTACTAGGCCGCTGGTGCTTGCCAGTTCACCAGAAGGAATAGCAGCGCTAGTACAGGCTCTCTGCTCCATACAAGTGTGCTGCGGTTCTTGCTCCTCAACATCAGAATGGGGTGGGGTACACCTGACCTTAACAGGGACCACAACTTCGTCGACAGAGTCGGAATCTGACAGGTGCGTCACCTCCTCTTCACTTCACTATCCGTCACGCTCAGAAACTCGTAGGCCTCTTTACTAGTGTACATTCGCTTTGCCATTTTGGGCTCTAAATTTAGTGAGGATTCACAGGTAAAAAGCATCTGATCTGTAGAAAACGCTACCCAAAAAAACTCTGCACTTGGGTGGGCTGGGCTGGGCGGAGGGGAAAAACGCAGGTGCTAGCAGGTATCTGGGCGGATTCCGCTAACAATGCGTTTTTTGGGTACCCTAAACTGCTGGGTACGATCAAATATTGATCTATTCAGATACTATACCACTAAGGGGGGTGTATGCTTTGTGCAAAGTTTACTGGCACTAACCTAACGCTGCCTGGGGCGAAGCAGACCCTGACTGATGCTAAAATGTAATTGATATCACCTGCCGGGCGATCAGGGGTTAAACCTTTATAGGATTATATACGGCGGGGGCCCTGATGCTATAAGCAGCAAACTAACTAACCAGCGTCACCCGTAACACTTATACGGTGATCACTGGTGAAAGGGTTAACTAGGGGGCAATCAGGGGGTTAAAACGTTTATTAGAAAATTTATGGGGGTACCTGATGCTATAAAAACTTGGCGGCGAACCTCAAAAAATAACTGGCTTCCTATCGGCACCAGGGACCAGAAAAACGATCGCTTAGTGACACTGGTGATAGGGGGTTAACTAGGGGGGCAATCAAGGGGTTAAACCTTTATTAAGAGGGGGTAGGGGGCCCTGGACCTAAAGGGGCCTAAAGCTAATGTCCCCGACACTTTTTACTGTCACAAATGACACTAAATGCAGTGATCAGTAAATAAATGATCACTACAATCAGTGACACTGTGACTGGGGGCGTGATCGGGGGGTTTGTGTGCCTATGTGTACTGGTGTTATTGTGCCGTTTGGTGCAACTCACTTTTAGATGTCTTCTCTCCTCTCGCCGGACGAAAAGACCGCCACGAGGAGAGATGACATTTCCTCCTGCCTGTGTTTACAGTTCACAGGCAGGGGAAGCAGGTGATTCGCTGGTAGCGAACGCGAGGGGGTGGCCAGAAACGAATCGCCGCTCCCTCATCCCAGATCACTCCCACAGCAAACCGGACCGTCGCATGTACCAGGGGGGGGGGGGGGGATGGGGGTCCGATCGGACTCCCGACCCGCGGGTAGGCAGCCACGTACAGGTAATGCGATTGTGCCTGTACGTGCCATTCTGCCGACGTATATGTACATGCAGCGTTCCTTAACCACTTAAGGACCCTGCACTGTATATATACGTCCTCTTTTTAAAGATGGATATCTCGGTAACGGCAGCAGCTGCTGCCACAACCGAGATATCCATCTCTTCAGTGCAGGGTCCTGTGTACAATAACGGCGGTCTCCGCGGCGGATTTGCCGCGAGATCGCCGTTATCGGTGACCGGAGAGGTGCCCCCCCCTCCCGCCGCTTTCCCGTGCTCTCCGCCGCTTACCGTTGCCGTCGGTAGCGGCGGAGGCGATCGGGTCTGTGCGGCTCCTCTGCTGGGATACGAGTGAGGGAAAAATCGCCCCGACCCGTTCCCCATAGCAGCGCTGGGCGGAAGTGACGTCAAAACGTCATTTCCGCCCACTGTCTTAAAGAGACATTTTCTTTTTAAGGCTATTTAAAACATGTCATTTTCCTTTTTTTTTTAAGCCTAAATATGAGATCTGAGGTCTTTTTGACCCCAGATCTCATATTTAAGAGGACCTGTCATGCTTTTTTCTATTACAAGGGATGTTTACATTTCTTGTAATAGGAATAAAAGTGATCAATTATTATATATTTTTTTTTTTCAGTGTAAAAAATGTTAAAATAAATACAAATAAATAGGAAAACAAAAAATTTTTTTTTTAAAGCGCCCCGTCCCGACGAGCTCGCGCGCAGAAGCGAACGCATACGCGAGTAGCGCCCGCATATGAAAACGGTGTTCAAACCACACAAGTGAGGTATCGCCGCGATCGTTAGAGCGAGAGCAATAATTCTAGCCCTAGACCTCCTCTGTATCTAAAAAAATGCAACCTATAGAATTTTTTAAACGTCGCCTATGGAGATTTTTAAGGGTAAAAGTTTGACGCCATGCTACGAGCGGGCGCAATTTCTAAACGTGACATGTTGGGTGTCATTTTACTCGGCGTAACATTATCTTTCACAATATATAAAAAAATTGGACCAAATTTATTGTTGTCTTATTTTTTAATTCAAAAAAGTGTATTTTTTCCAAAAAAAGTGCGCTTGTAAGACCGCTGCGCAAATACGGTGTGACAAAAAGTATTGCAATGACCACTATTTTATTCTCTAGGGTGTTAGAAAAAAAATATATAATGTTTGGGGGTTTTACGTGATTTTCTAGCAGAAAAAACTGTTTCAGTCTTGCAAACACCAAAACTGAAAAACACCCAAGGTCCTTAAGTGGTTAAATGGTTAAAGCAGAAGTTCCACTTTTCAATACCAGACAGTTAACCCCTTCCTGTCCAAGACAATTTTCAGCTTTCAGGGCCGTCATTGTTTAAATGACAATTGCGTGGGCATGCTACACTGCACCCAAACAGAATTTTTATCCTTTTGTTCCCACAAATAGAGCTTTCTTTTGGTGGTATTTAACCACTTTGTTACTGGGCCTATTTTGGCACTTTTCTCCTTTATGTAAAAATCTCAATTTTTTTGCTAGAAAATTAATCAGAACCCCCAAACATTATATTTTTTTTTTAGCAGACACCCTAGGGAATAAAATGGCGGTCATTGCAACTTTTTTTCTCGCACGGTATTTGCGCAATAATTTTTCAAACGCCTTTTTTTAGGGAAAAAAAAAGTTTCATGAATTAAAAAATAACAAAACAGTAAAGTTAGCCCAATTTTTTTGTATAATGTAAAAGACAATGTTAAGCGGAGTAAATAGATACCTAACATGTCACGCTTTAAAATTGCGCACATTCATGGAATAGCGCCAAACTTCGGTACTTAAAAATCTCCATAGGCGACGCTTGAATTTTTTTTACAGGTTACAATTTTTAAGATACAGAGGAGGTCTAGTGCTAGAATTGTTGCACACGCTCTAGCGCATGCGACAATACCTCACATGTGGGGTTTGAACGCTGTTTACATATGTGGGTGGAAGTCCCAGTTCGCTTCTGCACGCGAGTGACTGGGACAGGGGCGTTTTAATATTTTTTTTTTTATTATAAATTTTTACGTCATTTTTTTATTTTTACACTTTTTTTTTGATCACTTTTACTCATATTACAAGGAATGTAAACATCCCTTGTAATAGGAATCACTGTGACAGGTCCTCTTTATGGAGAGATGTGGGGTCAATAAGACCCCACATCTCTCCTACAGGCTTACAAGCATGAAAATCGGTGAAAAAAAATCACCGATTACATGCCGACAGCCGCGATAGCGGCTTTGTTTACTTTCGGGTACCGGGCGTGACGTCATCACGTCGCGCCTGGTCCTCCGACGGTCATAGAGATGACTGTGACCATCTGGTCACCAGTCATCTCTATGCTTCACCAACGAGCGCCGGCCGATTCGCTCTCCGGGCCCCCGATGGCACGAGAGAGCCCGGAGAAGCACCGGATGGCGGCGGGAGGGGGGACGTCCCCTCCCGCTGCCTAGAAGAACGATCTTCTGGTGCACAGAATCGCCGGCTGAAGACAGCGATATCTGAATGATGGCTGCAGCTGCAGGCATCATTCAGATATGGTCTCAAGTGGTTAATCACCTCGGCAGTTTTACATATTTTGCTAAATAAAACATTTTGTAAATACGTTTTCTCCTTCACTGATAAGGTGGCACTGATAAGGCGGCACCGACGATCGCCACTAATGGGTGGAACAGGTGGGCCCTGAAAGGCGACATTGATGGGCACTAAAAGGCTGCACTGATGGATACTTATAACTTACCGAGATCAGTGTAGCGGTGTGTCAGACTGACACACCGTACCACCGATTGCCGTGATGTGTGCCCCCACAGGCGTGCAGCAGCCGTTATCCTGCTGGACATCATAAGTCGTCAGGATAACGCAACCACCGCCTGGCAGTCATTTTGCTATAGGCCGGGCGGTAAGTGATTAAGGACATTCTACTATTAAGGAGCAGAGAGACAAACCTGCAACACTATAAAGCACTTCATAGCATGTTTAGCAATCAAGTATATGCAGTGCATTCATAAAGAATTCTGATCCCACTTTTTTTTATTTTATTATGTTACAGCTTGATGCTACAGTAGTTTAAATACTTTTTTTTAAATACTTTTTTTTCTCATTAATCTACACTCCAAAATGACACAGTAAAAATAGGATTTTTGTACTCATCGTGAAATCATTACCTCTGAGTTCATGGACGGACACAGCCTAAATCTTGAAAAATAGGGTATTAGCCTTTTCTTTTTTAGGAGTGACTAGGCAGAAAGTGTTAACAACTTCAAAGCTGAACAGCCCTGCCCAGGGGGTGGTCCTACTGGCTATATTCCCTTAGCCTGCACTAAGAAGCTCAGTTTGTCAAAAGCAGTAAAAACTTAAAAAAAGAGGGATGGGTGCTGTGTCCGTCCATGAACTCAGAAAAAAGTATTTCATGGTGAGTACAAAAATCCTATTTTCTCTTTCGTTCATGGACGGACACAGCCTTAATCTTGACAAAGTGGGACGTCCCAAAGCAGTGTCAAAACAAGGGGTGGGAACAGCATACAATTAAACTTCACCCCAAAACAAAACAGAGCTCCTCAACTGAGGAGTTGTAACTCTAAACAGCCGCCTGCAAAACTTTGCGGCCGAAGAAGCACTCACATCAACTTGTAAAGTTTAATGAAAGTGTGAACGGGCGACCAGGTCATCACCTTAAAACACCTGGGAAACAGACACTTGATGTCAGAAAGCCCAAGAGGCACCTATTGCCCTGGACGAATGCATCGTGACAGGGAGGCGCCCAACCCTTTATGGCGTAAGCTTGATCACGATCTGTCGGATCTACCTTGAAATGGCGGCCAATGAGACCACTGGGCCCTTCTTTGGGGCCAGCCACCGAAACAAACAGTGAGTCTTAACTTCGGAATGGAGTAGTAACAGACAAGTATACTCTCGGAGCTCGGACAACGTCCAAGGAATGCCACGTCGTCTCCTTAGGATTCGACGGATGAGGACACAAGGATGGCAGTACAATGTCTTCCTTGAAATGGAAGGTCGAAATGACCTTAGGAAGAAAAGAAGGCTGCGGACGCAGCACCACCTTACCCTTGTGGAAGATCAGATAGGGAGCCTTTCATGACAAGGCTGCCAGCTCAGAATCCGTCTTTTTTTAATGTCACAATGTAGAGTATAAGATTTCCTATCATCTGTGCCCAGTCTTGCCACAGAGTTAATCCAGTGCTGAGTAATCCTCTTTTAAAGTGCAGTGCAAATGAACAGAATTTCAGATAAAAACCTGCCAAATTAGGTTAAGTCCGTTTCTCTGTTATTGCTTTCAGTAACAGGTTATTTACAAATCTAGCGTGGACATGTTTATCATACCAAGAGGTGATCCAAAGTTCATTGTATATTACTAGGATGTGTTATAATGTTATATCACCTCATGTTATTGTAAACAAAACATAACATATGATAAACATGTACTAGCTAGATATGTAAATAACCTCTCACTCAAAGCAAAAAGAGAGAAAATTGACTTTTGCTTTAGGCAGGGTTTTATCTGAAAGGCTGTTCATTTTCACTGAACATAAAAGAGGATTTCTCAGATCTGGATTAACTGTGTGTCAAGACTGGGCACAGATGATAGGAAATCTTATACTCTACATTGTGACATAAAAAAAAAAAAAAAAATGTTTTTGGGGTTTACAACCACTTTGACATAACAGCCACCAAAAGGACCACTTTATGAGGAAGTGTCAACAAGAGAACTTCCCTAATGTTCTTAAACTTTGGTTTCTGAGGCACCTACAGGCCATGCCATTAAAGCCATTGACTGTAAAGCAGGATGACGTATGGGACCTTGCAACAGCAGGTATTCTCGTAGTGGTAGACGCCAAGGGACGTCTGCTATTCAAATCCCCATGAAGGTAGTGGAAGACGGACCGGAGGGGCTGCATGCTGAACCCCCTGTACAAACGTTCTCACTAGAGAGTGAGCCACCAGGGGTCATTGGGGGAAAAAAAGACAGCCAGGGCAGATAATTGCCTCCTAATTGTACTTAAAGCAAATTACGGCTGGTATGCTCCTTTGTGCCCACCTTAGTGTGTAAGCGACCCCTGACCCTGCAGCCGATCTTCTTGTTCCTCCTTGATGGTTGACATATGCCTCTGTCGTGGCGTTGTCCGCCTGGATCCTGACTGGATGCCACTGCAGCCTCTGAGACCATGTGGAGAGGCATAGCCTGATCGCCTTAAGTTCCAGGACATTGATAGGCAAGTGGGAATCCTCCAGAGACCAGCGACCTTGGGGCAAGTACCTTGGGGCCGATGCCAGGCGAAAGGGGAGAGCCACAAATTGATAGTGGTCTTTCCTGACCGCAAAACGCAGACATCTCTGATGCCTGGTGCATATGGGGACATGCAAATAGGCGTCCTTGATACCCAAGGATGCCAAAAAGTCCCCCGGCTGGAGGGCAGTGATGACAGAGTGAACCGATTCCATCTAGAATCTTTGTACCTTCACAAAGCAATAGAGGGCCCTGAGGTCCAGGATTGGACGAAAGCCCTCTTCTTTGGTACTATGAACAGATTTGAGTAAAACCCCTGAAACCGTTCCTGTCCTGGGACAGGAATAACCACCCCGCGTTTCAGCAAATCTTGAACTGCCCCAAGAAGGGCTTCCAGACGAGTCGGTTGTAGCTGGAGGTTGGAGGGACAAAATCTGTTTGGAGGGCAAGAAATTCTATCTTGTACCCTGAAGAGACTACCTCGAAAACCTACCGGTCAGGGACCAGAGATGTCCACCGGGTCACAAATTTGCGAAGACGTCCCCCCACATAGCTTTGTTTACAGGTTTGTTGGGTTTGCAAAACCAGGGACGTCTGTCTCTAAACAGTCGCTTAATCGGCCTGAGGTCTTTTACCTGCCGCACTGGGCGGACCAAAAGAAAAAAAACAAAAAAAAACGCTTATGCGCAGTGAAGAAGGGCCCTTGCCTATGGCGTGGCTCCTTCCCCTTTTTGGATTGTGGGAGCAGCGTGCTCTTACCCTCCTGCGGCATCTTTAATTATGTCATCCAGGGAACCTCCAAAAAGCCTGTCGCCCTTAAAGGGCAAGTCTATCAGGGCCTTTTTGGAAGATTGGTCCGCAGACCAATTCTTTAACCAAAGTAGACGGCGTAACACCACAGCATGGCTTGAAGCCCTGGCCAGCAGAGGAATCGTGCCCAAGGCTGATTTGCAAATAATTTTAGGCCCTGTACCAGTTGGTCAGCTAGGGCTACCCATTGTGCAGCATCTTTGCCCATTCCATGAGTGTCTGAGACACCATGGCCCCAACTATGATTGGGCATACCGCCGAACCCACTACCGTGTACAGGTTGCGAGTGATCGCCTCGGCCTTCTTGTTCACAGGGTCCTTGAATACGGGAGCCCCCTCCACTGGTATAGTGGTTAGCTTGTTTAGTCTGGACAAAGGAGGGTCCACTATCGGGGGCACGGTTTATTTCTGTGGTTTGTTCCACTACTTGTATAAAATGTTGTCTAAATAAGACACACAAGGAAACACCTTAATAGTGCGGGTCACCTTACGGAACCCAAAAGGGACTGGCGCTTCTGTTGCTTCTGCAGACCCCTCTATTTTTAAAATATCTCGCACTGCAGTGATAAGGTCACTTACCAGAGCCCTATCGCGTGCTGACCTAGATTCGGAGTCATTCTCACTGTCCGGCCGATCTCGGTCCGCATTCTCAGAGCCAGGGTCATGAGCCGTAGGTAGAGCCGGCTCCGCATCCGAGTTGTCCCAAGAAAATGGCGGGGGGAGGGGGCACTTTCTAGCGCCCGTTTTCCCACGTGCCGCTTCCACCCTGGAAACAAAGGCATCTAGGATTGCCGACATGGCGTCCACCGATACATCGGGTGCAGTGGCATCAATTGCAAGCTCAGGTGTTACAGGGGCAAATACATCTGCTTCTCATGACATGCTGACCCACACGCCTGACACAGGGACTTCAAGGCAAGGCACAGTAACCCACCCTCCTAGCTGCAGCAGAGATGAGAGGTTCCCACTCAGAGGACTCACCACCCTGGAACAGTAGTATGTTGCCATCCACCATTTAGTAGAGCTGCTTCCTCGCCAGATGCAGTCTGACCCTTCAGCAGCGTTTGTCAGTCTGCGCCGTTTAAGTGCTGTCTAAAAGATGGAAAAATGGCTGCAGAGCGGCCACTAAAGGCCAATAACGATCGCAAGCCACAAGAACATGGCTGCTGAGCGAAGATAGAGCATGATGGCATCAAGAACATGGCCGCCAGGTGGCAGCTAGAAGCCCACACAGTGAGGCCACAAAAACGACCATAGCCAGTGCATGGATCGCAGGGAAAAACAAGTCGCGCAGCCGATCGAGAACAACTAATGCCACAGTACACAAGTGCATGACCACTGGGTGTAGATAGAGCCAGGAGCCCAGGACAAAGGCCGCAGAGCAGCCGCTAGAGGCAGAACAGTGGCGTAACTACAGACTTCAGGGCCCCGGTGCAAGAAATCATGAAGGGCCCCCCCCCCCCCGAAAAGACTGATTTTGATACTTAATTTTTTTACACTGTACAACAAAGTAAAACAATTCTGTTTCTGATTTCACATGAGGGGGGGTGGCTGCAGTGGCAGTGCCATCCTCTCCCACCACCACCTGTGCCTCTTACTGATCTCATCACTATTCCCCCACAACCTCTGATCAGTGGTGCGGCTGTAGGGGGATGGGATCAGTAAGAGGCACGGGTGGTGGCGGGAGAGGATGGCATCACCACTGCCACCCCCCTCAAGTACCACTGGCACCACCCCTCTCATGTATCACCACTACCACTCCGCTCTAGTATCACCGCTACCACCCCCCCTCAAGTACCATCAGTGATACTTGAGGGGGGTGGCTGCAGCAGCAGTGTTGGTGCCATCCTCTCCCACCACCACCTGTGCCTATTACTAATCCTATCCTCCCACCACTGATCTCAGCCCTATCCCCCATCACCTCTGTTGTAGAAGTAATGGGGGGGATAGGGATGAGATCAGTGGTGGGGGGGATGGGATCAGTAAGAGGCACAGGTGGTGGAGGTTGGCATCGATTGCTCAGCTCTGAAAAAATTTCACTTACTGTCAATCAATCGAATCCCTGGGAATTCCGTTCGATCAGTTACCGTCACCATCACTGTGCCTTCTAATCTCCCGCCAGGATGCCTTCTTGTCTCATTGGTAGATGGCATAGGTACTCCACGCAGAGAGGAAAGCTCCTCCCCCGCCTTCTCTCATTGGTGTCAGCCCCCAGTCTCAGCGCTGCCTCTGCCCAGGCCCAGATTTATTCCCTTTGCTGCCCCAAGGCCAGGTCCTTCAATGCCACCCCCCACACACACACACCATCACATAGGGGGACTCCCCAGAGAGCCCCCCTTACATCAGGGTCCCCAGAGAGCCTTCCTACTTACATCAGGGTCCCCAGAGAGCCTTCCCCTACATTAGGGTCCCCAGAGAACCTCCCCTTACATCAGGGTCTCCAGAGAACCTCCCCTTACATTAGTGTCCCCAAAGAACCTCCCCTTACATTAGTGTCCCCAGAGAGCCTCCCCTCCTACATTAGTGTCCCCAGAAAGTCCCTCCTTACATCAGGGTCCCCAGAGAGCCTCCCCTCTTACATTAGTGTCCCCAGAGAGTCTCCCCTCTTACATTAGTGTCCCCAGAGAGCCTCCCCTCCTACATTAGTGTCCCCAGAAAGTCCCTCCTTACATCAGGGTCCCCAGAGAGCCTCCCTCTTACATTAGTGTCCCCAGAGAGCCCCTTTCTTTACATCAGGGTCCCCAGAGAGCCCCCCTTATATTAGTGTCCCCAGAGAGCCTTCCCCTCACAGTAGTGTCCCCAGAGAGTCTCCCCCTACATTAGGGCCCCCAGAGAGTCTCCCCATACATTAGGGCCCCCAGAGAGTCTCCCCATACATTAGGGCCCCCAGAGAGTCTCCCCATACATTAGGGCCCCCAGAGAGTCTCCCCATACATTAGGGCCTCCAGAGAGTCTCCCCCTACATCAGGGTCCCCAGAGAGTCTCCCCCTACATCAGGATCCCCAGAGAGCCCCCCCTACACCAGGGTCCCTAGAGAGTCTCACCCTACATCAGGGTCCCCAGAGAACCTCCCCTTACATCAGGGTCCCTGGAGAACTTCCCCTTACATTAGTGTCCCCAGAGAGCCTCCCCTCCTACATTAATGTCCCAAGAAAGTCCCTCCTTACATCAGGGTCCCCAGAGAGCCTCCCCTCTTACATTAGTGTCCCCAGAGAGTCTCCCCTCTTACATTAGTGTCCCCAGAGAGTCTCCCCCTACATCAGGGTCCCCAGAGAGCCTCCCCTCTTACATTAGTGTCCCCAGAGAGTCTCCCCTCTTACATTAGTGTCCCCAGAGAGTCTCACCCTACATCAGGGTCCCCAGAGAGCCTCCCCTCTTACATTAGTGTCCCCAGAGAGCCTCCCCCTACATCAGGGTCCCCAGAAAGTCTCCCCCTACATCAGGATCCCCAGAGAGCCCCCCCCTACACCAGGGTCCCCAGAGAGTCTCCCCCTACATCAGGGTCCCCAGAGAGCCTCCCCTCTTACATTAGTGTCCCCAGAGAGTCTCCCCATACATTAGGGCCCCCAGAGAGTCTCCCCCTACATCAGGGTCCCCAGAAAGTCTCCCCCTACATCAGGATCCCCAGAGAGTCTCCCCCTACACCAGGGTCCCCAGAGAGTCTCCCCCTACATTAGGGTCCCCAGAGAGTCTCCCCCTACATCAGGATTCCCAGAGAGCCCCCCTTACACCAGGGTCCCCAGAGAGCCTCCCCTCTTACATTAGTGTCCCCAGAGAGTCTCCCCTCTTACATTAGTGCCCCCAGAGAACCCCACCTTACAACAGGGTCCCCAGAGAGTCTCCCCTTACATCAGGGTCACCAGAGAGGCCCCCTTACACCAGGGTCCCCAGAGAGTCTCCCCTTACACCAGGGTCCCCAGAGAGTTTTCCCCTACATCAGGGTCCTCAGAGAGTCTCCCCTTACATCAGGGTCCCCAGAGAGCCCCCCCTTACACCAGGGTCCCCAGAGAGTCTCCCCCTACATCAGGGTCCCCAGAGAGTCTCCCCCTACATCAGGGTCCCCAGAGAGTCTCCCCCTACATCAGGGTCCCCAGAGAGTCTCCCCCTACATCAGGGTCCCCAGAGAGTCTCCCCCTACATCAGGGTCCCCAGAGAGTCTCCCCCTACATCAGGGTCCCCAGAGAGTCTCCCCCTACATCAGGGTCCCCAGAGTCTCCCCCTACATCAGGGTCCCCAGAGAGTCTCCCCCTACATCAGGGCCCCCAGAGAGCCCCCCTCTTACATTAGTGTCCCCAGAGGCCCCCTTCCTTACATTAGTGTCCCCAGAGGCCCCCTTCCTTACATTAGTGTCACCAGAGGCCCCCTTCCTTACATTAGTGTCCCCAGAAGCCCCCCTCTTACATTAGTGTCCCCAGAAGCCCCCCCTCTTACATTAGTGTCCCCAGAAGCCCCCCCTCTCTTACATTAGTGTCCCCAGAAGCCCCCCCTCTCTTACATTAGTGTCCCCAGAGGCCCCCTTCCTTACATTAATGTCCCCAGAGGCCCCATTCCTTACATTAGTGTCCCCAGAAGCCCCTTTCCTTACATTAGTGTCCCCAGAAGCCCCCCTTACATTAGTGTCCCCAGAAGCCCCCCCCTTACATTAGTGTCCCCAGAAGCCCCCCCCCTTACATTAGTGTGCCCAAAAGCCCCCCTTTCAATTAGTGTCCCCAGAAGTCCCCCCTCTTACATTAGTGTCCCCAGAAGCCCCCCCTCTCTTACATTAGTGTACCCAGAGGCCCCCTTCCTTACATTAGTGTCCCCAGAAGCCCCCCTCTCTTACATTAGTGTCCCCAGAAGCCCCCCTTACATTAGTGTCCCCAGAAGCCCCCCCTCTTACATTAGTGTCCCCAGAAGCCCCCCCTCTCTTACATTAGTGTACCCAGAGGACCCCTTCCTTAGTGTCCCCAGAAGCCCCCCTCTCTTACATTAGTGTCCCCAGAGGCCCCCTTCCTTACATTAGTGTCCCCAGAAGCCCCCCCTCTCTTACATTAGTGTCTCCAGAGACCCCCCCTCTTACATCAGGGTCCCCAAACAGCTGATTCCCCCTTGCAGAAGTTCCCCTGTACCTAGCTGGTGGAGGTGGCGATCGGCAGCTCTATAGTGTCCACAGGCAGGGGGATCTCACTGGGGCTTGTAGTTCTCCGAATCATGAATACAGCAGAGGGGGAGGGGCCTCTGACCCGGGCATCAACAACAGTGTGCAACTGCAAGCAGAGAGAAAGTGAAACTGATACCTGCTCGGGTCAGAGGCCCCTCCCCTCTCTGTATACACTGACACTCGAGTACTACAAGCCCCAGGGAGATCACGCTGCCCACACAGGCACCAGAGAGCTGCCGATCTCCAGCTTCCACCTCCTACCACATCTCCCCACTGCACTCTAAACAGCCAGCCAGAGGTGCAGGGGGAGATGCCGGGTCTTGGGGGGGTTGCTGCGATGCCGCCCCTGCATTTACTGCCAGTGCCTTGTCAGCACCCGATCCAGCGGCAGAACGGCTCCACACTGGCAGGCGGTGGGCGGGCCCCTCACACGGGCGGCGAACGGGCCCCCCCGACTTGGCTAAACCACAGGGCCCAGTCGCAACCGCGACTGCTGCACCAATGAAAATTCTGCCACTGAGGCAGAACATAGTGCGGCCACAAAAACATGGCCGCCGAGTATGAATAGTCAAACACTGCCTGGATCACAGCAAAGATGTTCAGCGAGTGACAAAGATGTTCAGCGATGTTCAGCGACTCCGCCCTGTAGACCGGTCCTATGCAAGCCCTGGAGCGTATAGCTCACTGGCCACCTATAGAGCGATGGGCATGTTGTGGATGACCCAGTGCGTAACTATGGTCGGCACACACTCAATGGCCGAAACTGGGGGGAAAAGGATCTGGGATCCAGCCTGTCGCCCAGTCGGCAGTTGATCGAAGATCACAGGAACAAAAAAATAAATAAGAAATTTCCATCTGGAATAAAAAACCTCCAGGCCTATGGGCCGGAAGGGAGCCATATCTTCTCCTTAACTAGACAGAAAAAAATTGAGCTGCTTAGTGCAGGCTGAGGGAATATAGCCAGTAGTACTGACCCTGGGCGGGGCTGTTCAGTTTTGAAGTTTACACTTTCCTGCCTAGTCACTCCCAAAGGTAGGCTAATACCCACTTTGTCAAGATTAAGACTGTGTCCGTTTATGAACAAAAGAGAAACAGGATTTTAGAAATTTTTAACATTTATAAAAAACAAAACAAAAAAAAAAAGACTAAAATATCACATGTACTTAAGTATTTAGACACTTTATTCAGGGTCTGGTCTTTTTGGGTTCAAAACTTACTTGTAGCTGTTGATTACCATGTCATTTACCGAAACGTGTCCTTTACCCGTGCAAGTCATCTCTCGGAACTGCAAACAATAAAGTACAGCTTTGTGGTGACATATTAGAGAGCACAGTTAGACTTCAGACTGCCCAGCTCCTCCCACACTTACCCTATTATTGTGTTTGGCCTGTTCAATGGTGGCAGTAAAGAGGAAACATCGAGCTGGAACTCCTGCTTTCTTTGCACAGCTGATGTACCTGAAATATTGGAATACCATTGGAATATTGTTTTTTGTATTGGAATAAAATATTATTTGAAACATTACCTGCTACTATGGCTGTTCTGTCACTGCTAAACTTCCCCCAGATTCTAGCAGACAGGTATAGCCCCCATTCACACTTGAGTGTTTTTTCTGCTCGTTTTTCTATGCCCAACTATGCACATTCTTTCCAATTGTGCCTGTTTAAACTTTTACGCTTTACAACCACATGAGTTTTTTTAGTGTATTGAGGTATTTTTGATCATATAGGCTTCAATGGGAATGCCTGTTAATGCGCAAAAAACATGCATATTTACACCTGAAGATTTATCTTTTATAGAACTGCTCTCGCCCACCCCCCTCCCCTTTGCCAACGCAGGAAACAAACTTCTGAAGCCTGATACACGTGTAAAAGCACCTGCAATACGCTTGAAAGGCACTTGAAGTAAACACTTTAATCACACCTACATTTACACTTGAGCAGAGCGTATTCCTGTTGATTTTGGAGACCTGTACTTAACTGCACACATGCCTGCTCTGAAATACGCAATTTCTTTATCGTACATCCTGTGGCGTATCCAAGGTATGGCAGCCATGGCAAGTACCATAGGCGCCATGGGGGGGAGGCGCAAAAAAAAGAAACAAAAAAAATTCCCACCCACGCCCGTCCTTCTGCAGGCTGCCTCCGGCACTATAGCCCCCGTCAGCAGCACGGCACTTTACTTATAGTACTCTTACTTGGCTGCATGACAGTATGTAGGAGAGCGTGACAGGTGTTGGCGCCCCCATGCCTGTAGATGGGTCGGTCCACTGCATCCAGTCATAGGCGTGCGTTTATCATCCCCTAATCCCCTGACATACTTGTCTACACCTGGATGAGAGGGGTGACGGGCTGCATATAGAACAACAGATGCTCTATATTTTTCACCCTACAGCCCAGTGGCGGCTGGTGCTCCAAATTTTTTTGGGGGGGGCGCAAACGAAAAAAAAAATATTGCAGCCTCACTGTGCCCATCACATGCAGCCACTGTGCCATGCCACCAAATGCAGCCACTGTGCCATGCCACCAAATGCAGCCACTGTGCCATCAATTGTCACCACTGTGCCATGCCATCAAACGCAGCAACTGTGCCATCAATTGTCACCACTGTGCCATGCCATCAAATGCAGCTACTGTGCCATCAATTGTCACCACTGTGCCATGCAACACAGCAACTGTGCCATCAATTGTCACCACTGTGCCATGCCATCATATGCAGTCACTGTGCCATCAATTGTCACCACTGTGCCATGCCATCAAACGCCACCACTGTGCCATCAATTGTCACCAATGTGCCATGCCATCAAACGCCACCACTTTGCCATCAATTGTCACCAATGTGCCATGCCATCAAACGCAGCTACTGTGCCCATCAATTGTCACCAATGTGCCATGCCATCATATGCAGTCACTGTGCCATCAATTGTCACCACTGTGCCATGCCATCAAATGCAGTCACTGTGCCATCAATTGTCACCACTGCGCTATGCCATCATATGCAGTCACTGTGCCATCAATTGTCACCACTGTGCCATGCCATCATATTCAGTCACTGTGCCATCAATTGTCACCACTGTGCCATGCCATCAAATGCAGTCACTGTGCCATCAATTGTCACCACTGTGCTATGCCATCATATGCAGTCACTGTGCCATCAATTGTCACCACTGTGCCATGCCATCATATTCAGTCACTGTGCCATCAATTGTCACCACTGTGCCATGCCATCAAACACCACCACTGTGCCATCAATTGTCACCACTGTGCCATGCCATCAAACGCCACCACTGTGCCATCAATTGTCACCACTGTGCCATCAATTGTCACCACTGTGCCATGCCATCATATTCAGTCACTGTGCCATTAATTGTCACCACTGTGCCATGCCATCATATTCAGTCACTGTGCCATCAATTGTCACCACTGTGCCCCATGCCACGGTGCTCATTGTCGCCTCTGTGCCCCATGATGCCACTGTGCCCCATGCCACTGTGCCCCATGATGCCACTGTGCCCCATGATGCTACTTTCCCTGTAAAAAAAAACACTTACCTGACGCTTCCATGTCCTCCCTCGATGTCTTCTGCCGCCGTGGAGAAGCTTCAGCCAATCAGGTTCCTGATAACCAGAATCCGGGAACCTGATTGGCTGAAACGGCCGTCAGTCTAATGCAAGGACCGCAGATTGCCTGCGCTCCGAGCATAGACTTCCGAGAGCCGGAGGGCAGCACTGGAAAAGCCTATCAGAGCCGCTGGCAGTTCCCCTTAGCCAACCAGCTGCCGCTATTCGGGTAACCGGCGTCCCATGTCCGGTTATACGAATAGACCAGGCAGCTGGCAACAGTAACTCACGTTCAATGCATTGCATTGAACGTGTGTTACTTGCGAGAGGGGGTGGCGCTGCATCGCTCTCTATAGACGGCCGCCAGAACTTCGGCTAAAATGTCATTTTGACATTTTAGCCGAATAAAAGTTCTTAAAGGGCCCGTTTTTTTTATTTTTTATTATTTTTGTGACTGCGGGAGGGGGGGCGGCGCCCGTGCGCCCATATGGGCGGGCCGCCACTGCTACAGCCGTTAAATGCCTTCGGGAGGAAGAGAAGCAAGCATTCAGGGGCTGCATGGAGGAAAATAAAGAGCATCGGTTGTACTATATGCTGTCCACTGCCCCTCTCACCCAGCCTGGTGTACTAAAACTGCTTGCTCCCCCTGACTCCTTCGTTCCAAGTATAGTAACTGCTGCAGGACCGCCCACCCAGCTTCTCCATAGCTCTGTCCATTAGAGCAGAAGGCAGGTGGGGGCATGGCGTCCGAGGGACTGGAAGAGCCAGCTGATCCAGTAGGAAGAGCGGAGGAGGTCTCCACTGTGTGAGGAGACACGTGAAGCCTGGAGGGAGCCGGAGACACAACAAGCATGGAGTCCACACTGAGAGCATCTCCCCCCACCCAGCACTGCCACTCATCCCATCTCCCCCCCCAAACCCAGCACTGCCACTCATCCCATCTCCCTCCCCAAACCCAGCCCTGCCACTCATCCCATCTCCCCCCCCAAACCCAGCCCTGCCACTCATCCCATCTCCCCCCCCCCCCACCCAGCACTGCCACTCATCCCATCCCCCCCCCACCCAGCACTGCCACTCATCCTATCCCCCCCCCCACTGCCACTCATCCTATCCCCCACCACCCAGCACTGCCACTCATCCTATCCCCCACCACTGCTGCCACTAATCCAATGGCCCCCAGGATTGCCACTGATCCCATGCCCCCCAGCACTACCACTCATCTCCCCCACCAAGCACTGTCACTGATTCTACCACTGCTGCCACTAATCTTATGCCCCCTCAACACTGCCACTCATCCTATCTCTCCCCCAGAATTGCTACTGACCCCCCCCTCCACTGCCACTCACCCCCCATCACTGCCACAAATCCTACACCACCATCAATCCCATCAACCCCCAGCACTGCCACTGACCCCCCCCCCAACCTTGCCACACATCCTATTCCCCCCAGTACTGCCACTGATCCCATTATCCCCCCCCCCCCCACCACCACAACCACCATCAACGTCACTGCCCCCAGCACTGCCACTGATCCCATTAATCCCCTAGCACTGCCACTGACCCCCCCACCACTGCCACTCATCCCACCCCAGTACTGCCACTGATCCCATTACCCCCCCACCACCACCACAACCACCATCAATGTCACTGCCCCCAGCACTGCCACTGATCCCATTAATCCCCTAGCACTGCCACTGACCCCCCCACCACTCCCACTACAGTACTGCCACTGATCCCATTACCCCCCACCACAACTGCCACTGATCCCATCAACCCCCTAGCACTGCCACTGATCACCCCCCCCCTCCAGCACTGCCACTGATCACCCCCCCAGCACTACCACGGATCCCATGCCCTCCAGCAGTTCCACTCATTCCATCCCCCAGCACTGCCACTGATCCCATTCCCCTTCCCCGACCACCAACTGATTCTATATCCCCCTCTCTCACCCCCACTTTCTCCCTCTGACCAGCTCAGCCATAAGATGTAAAATGTATTGGAATATTAAAAATAGTTTTAACACATTTCAAAATGTTGGCTTACATTTATTTAAAAGAGTGTGTGTCTGTGTGTATAATACATACCCACACACCTGTGTGTTTGAGTTTTGGGGTGCACACCCTAATCCAATAGGCTGCGCACGCCTATGCGTCCAGTCCAGACCGTCATGATTCGGCTAACTGGTGGAGGCAGAGCTTTGCTCCTCTGCGCTGCTTCCATCTTCTTCCCGAGCGTGAGCGGGTCGGTGATGTCACGTGAGGTGAGGTTGCTGAGGAGAACTTCGGCTGACAGAGGAGACTTGGTCCAAGTTGAGCAAATGGACTCTGGAACCCAAATCCCCAAGTCAGGCAGCACTGCAGCAGCGGCAGTCTGCATGTACTATGGTCAAAACATTCCTATCATCATATGCATGTGTATGATGTGGACCAGGCCAGGCCGCAATTATGGGTGCTGATATAAGAGGAAAAACTGAAAAAACTGACTTTGAGCACATCATAGACCAGTTTGCATCAGTGAAAGCAAGGAAGGTGCAGTTGTAATTTTTATGTAGTGCCAATCCATAATTTGTTAATTGGAAGATTGAAGAGTTTGACTTGGGTTATCTGAAGATGGGTGTTAAATGTTTTGACAGGGGCGCAGATTTAGTGCTTGCCATAGGCGCCATTTTCACTAGATACGCCTCTGCTTACATCATGGGACGTAATTACTTAATGAGTTATAGGCTACCTTCAGGTGACAACACTGGTAAACCAAATTAAAGGAAGTTCACTCCCTATATAACCTCCCCTCCTTCCACAAGCACATCAGTTTTTCCGCCAGTGTCCAAGGTGTTAGTCACAAGTGAAGAAGTGCTCCGAGGAGCTCCAGAAGGGATTTAAATTCCTCCACAAAAAAAAAAACAGATCCATCCAAGAGTGCCACTGAGGCCTAAGTGTATGGTACCTGGGACCTCGTATCGGAATCACAAGATTTTTGCCTGTAACGCCTCTCTTTGTAGGACTGGACCCCAGGAATCCAGGGCTTAGGTCTTGTTACATTACCTAAAGCTTCCTGATGGGGTGCTTATACATGGCCCAAGGCAGTTGGAATCCCATTTTAAGGCACCCAGTCTTCGGAAAGTTTGCTAAACGCAGCCCGACGTGATGGGTGAAGGTTGGATTGTCTTATTCAGCAAAATCCTGCAGCGAGGACTGGGTAAGGGAAGAAACTTGGGTATTAAAAACATCTATGTTTTTCTATGTATGTATTAATTGGAATTTTTTTTGTCATGCCTTAAAAATCTCCACTAGATGGAGTCTATGCACATACCTTGTTCTGTTGTCTTTACTGATAGCTCAGTCCGTGTCTGGCTACACACCGTGTAGATTAAAGATTTTTGCAAGGTAAAAAGGATCTGACGGCACCAGAGAGTCAGGGGGACAGCAGCGCTGTACCCTCCTTACAAACCCCGCGGGGGACGCGGAGTTCCCGCTAAAAATGTGTTACTGGCTGTGTTTGTTTGCTCAGGTCTCGGCCTCACTGCCCCCCCTCGTGTTTGGGGAAGGGGGACCAAACCCAGGATGAAGCAGATAAATACAGCTGTGTCAGTCTCTCCTCTGCCGACGAGGAAGACACAAACTGCCTGCACAGGGACACTTATGGGTTGCAAAACTGGCATTCCCGACCAGTGGCGTCACTAGGTTTGGTGTCACCTGGTGCGGTAAAACATGGTGTCACCCCCCCCCCCCCGTCGGGGGGGGGGGGGGATACAATGTTTTACCTCAACACTGCAGCTCTCACTTTCTAGCCTGTCATAGGGCCCTGTCCTGTCGCTGTGCATAAGGGAGAGCACACCACATTAAAGTGGACCATACAAAAAGCATTGTTAAATACCATGAGTGCATTATGCACAGGGTTCAGAAGTACACTACATACAGAGTGCAGCATTCAGGAATGTGATCCAAACAGGGTGCATACGTTTTCTATGTACAGGGTGCAGGGGTGGCTATGTACAGGGTGCAGGGGTGGCTATGTACAGGGTGCAGGGGTGGCTATGTACAGGGTGCAGGGGTGGCTATGTACAGGGTGCAGGGGTGGCTATGTACAGGGTGCAGGGGTGGCTATGTACAGGGTGCAGGGGTGGCTATGTACAGGGTGCAGGGGTGGCTATGGACAGGGTGCATGGGTGGCTATGGACAGGGTGCAGGGGTGGCTATGGACAGGGTGCAGGGGTGGCTATGGACAGGGTGCAGGGGTGGCTATGGACAGGGTGCAGGGGTGGCTATGGACAGGGTGCAGGGGTGGCTATGGACAGGGTGCAGGGGTGGCTATGGACAGGGTGCAGGGGTGGCTATGGACAGGGTGCAGGGGTGGCTATGGACAGGGTGCAGGGGTGGCTATGGACAGGGTGCAGGGGTGGCTATGGACAGGGTGCAGGGGTGGCTATGGACAGGGTGCACAGGTGGTTAGGACAGGATGCAGGGGTGGCTAGGACAGGGTGCATGGGTGGTTAGGACAGGGTGCAGCGGGTGGCTATGTACAGGGTGCAGGGGTGGTTAGGACAGGGTGCAGCGGTGGCTATGTACAGGGTGCAGGGGTGGTTAGGAAAGGGTGCAGGGGTGGTTAGGACAGGTTGCAGGGGTGGCTATGTACAGGGGTGGTTAGGAAAGGGTGCAGGGGTGGTTAGGACAGGGTGCAGGGGTGGCTATGTACAGGGTGCAGGGGTGGCTAGGGACAGGGTGCAGGGGTGGCTAGGGACAGGGTGCAGGGGTGGCTAGGGACAGGCTGCAGGGGTGGCTAGGGACAGGCTGCAGGGGTGGCTAGGGACAGGGCTGCAGGGGTGGCTAGGGACAGGGTGCAGGGGTGGCTAGGGACAGGGTGCAGGGGTGGCTAGGGACAGGGTGCAGGGGTGGCTAGGGACAGGGTGCAGGGGTGGCTAGGTACAGGGTGCAGGGGTGGCTAGGGACAGGGTGCAGGGGTGGCTAGGGACAGGGTGCAGGGGTGGCTAGGGACAGGGTGCAGGGGTGGCTATGGACAGGGTGCAGGGGTGGCTATGGACAGGGTGCAGGGGTGGCTATGGACAGGGTGCACAGGTGGTTAGGACAGGATGCAGGGGTGGCTAGGACAGGGTGCATGGGTGGTTAGGACAGGGTGCAGGGGTGGCTATGTACAGGGTGCAGGGGTGGTTAGGACAGGGTGCAGCGGTGGCTATGTACAGGGTGCAGGGGTGGTTAGGAAAGGGTGCAGGGGTGGTTAGGACAGGTTGCAGGGGTGGCTATGTACAGGGGTGGTTAGGAAAGGGTGCAGGGGTGGTTAGGACAGGGTGCAGGGGTGGCTATGTACAGGGTGCAGGGGTGGCTAGGGACAGGGTGCAGGGGTGGCTAGGGACAGGGTGCAGGGGTGGCTAGGGACAGGCTGCAGGGGTGGCTAGGGACAGGCTGCAGGGGTGGCTAGGGACAGGGTGCAGGGGTGGCTAGGGACAGGGTGCAGGGGTGGCTAGGGACAGGGTGCAGGGGTGGCTAGGGACAGGGTGCAGGGGTGGCTAGGTACAGGGTGCAGGGGTGGCTAGGGACAGGGTGCAGGGGTGGCTAGGGACAGGGTGCAGGGGTGGCTAGGGACAGGGTGCAGGGGTGGCTATGTACAGGGTGCAGGGGTGGTTAGGACAGGGTGCAGCGGTGGCTATGTACAGGGTGCAGGGGTGGTTAGGAAAGGGTGCAGGGGTGGTTAGGACAGGTTGCAGGGGTGGCTATGTACAGGGGTGGTTAGGAAAGGGTGCAGGGGTGGTTAGGACAGGGTGCAGGGGTGGCTATGTACAGGGTGCAGGGGTGGCTAGGGACAGGGTGCAGGGGTGGCTAGGGACAGGGTGCAGGGGTGGCTAGGGACAGGCTGCAGGGGTGGCTAGGGACAGGCTGCAGGGGTGGCTAGGGACAGGGTGCAGGGGTGGCTAGGGACAGGGTGCAGGGGTGGCTAGGGACAGGGTGCAGGGGTGGCTAGGGACAGGGTGCAGGGGTGGCTAGGTACAGGGTGCAGGGGTGGCTAGGGACAGGGTGCAGGGGTGGCTAGGGACAGGGTGCAGGGGTGGCTAGGGACAGGGTGCAGGGGTGGCTATGGACAGGGTGCAGGGGTGGCTATGGACAGGGTGCAGGGGTGGCTATGGACAGGGTGCACAGGTGGTTAGGACAGGATGCAGGGGTGGCTAGGACAGGGTGCATGGGTGGTTAGGACAGGGTGCAGCGGGTGGCTATGTACAGGGTGCAGGGGTGGTTAGGACAGGGTGCAGCGGTGGCTATGTACAGGGTGCAGGGGTGGTTAGGAAAGGGTGCAGGGGTGGTTAGGACAGGTTGCAGGGGTGGCTATGTACAGGGGTGGTTAGGAAAGGGTGCAGGGGTGGTTAGGACAGGGTGCAGGGGTGGCTATGTACAGGGTGCAGGGGTGGCTAGGGACAGGGTGCAGGGGTGGCTAGGGACAGGGTGCAGGGGTGGCTAGGGACAGGGTGCAGGGGTGGCTAGGGACAGGGTGCAGGGGTGGCTAGGGACAGGGTGCAGGGGTGGCTAGGGACAGGGTGCAGGGGTGGCTAGGTACAGGGTGCAGGGGTGGCTAGGGACAGGGTGCAGGGGTGGCTAGGGACAGGGTGCAGGGGTGGCTAGGGACAGGGTGCAGGGGTGGCTAGGGACAGGGTGCAGGGGTGGTTAGGACAGGGTGCAGGGGTAGTTAGGACAGGGTGCAGCGGTGGTTAGGACAGGGTGCAGCGGTGGTTAGGACAGGGTGCAGCGGTGGTTAGGACAGGGTGCAGCGGTGGCTATGTACAGGGGTGGTTAGGACAGGGTGCAGTGGTGGCTATGTACAGGGGGCAGGGGTGGTTAGGAAAGGGTGCAGGGGTGGCTATGTACAGGGGTGGTTAGGAAAGGGTGCAGGGGTGGTTAGGAAAGGGTGCAGGGGTGGCTAGGGACAGGGTGCAGGGGTGGCTAGGGACAGGGTGCAGGGGTGGCTAGGGACAGGGTGCAGGGGTGGCTAGGGACAGGGTGCAGGGGTGGCTAGGGACAGGGTGCAGGGGTGGCTAGGGACAGGGTGCAGGGGTGGCTATGTACAGGGTGCAGGGGTGGTTAGGACAGGGTGCAGGGGTGGTTAGGACAGGGTGCAGGGGTGGTTAGGACAGGGTGCAGGGGTGGCTATGAACAGGGTGCAGGGGTGGCTAGGGACAGGGTGCAGGGGTGGTTAGGAAGGGGTGGTTAGGACAGGGTGCAGGGGTGGCTAGGGACAGGGTGCAGGGGTGGTTAGGAAGGGGTGGTTAGGACAGGGTGCAGGGGTGGCTATGAACAGGGTGCAGGGGTGGCTAGGGACAGGGTGCAGGGGTGGTTAGGAAGGGGTGCAGGGGTGGTGAGGACAGGGTGCAGGGGTGGTTAGGACAGGGTGCAGGGGTGGCTATGTACAGGGTGCAGGGGTGGTTAGGACAGGGTGCAGCGGTGGCTATGTACAGGGTGCAGGGGTGGTTAGGAAAGGGTGCAGGGGTGGTTAGGACAGGGTGCAGGGGTGGCTATGTACAGGGTGCAGGGGTGGTTAGAAAGGGGTGCAGGGGTGGTTAGGACAGGGTGCAGGGATGGCTAGGGACAGGGTGCAGGGGTGGTTAGGACAGGGTGCAGGGGTGGCTATGTACAGGGTGCAGGGGTGGTTAGGACAGGGTGCAGGGGTGGTTAGGACAGGGTGCAGCAGTGGCTATGTACAGGGTGCAGGGGTGGTTAGGAAAGGGTGCAGGGGTGGTTGGGACAGGGTGCAGGGGTGGCTATGTACAGGGTGCAGGGGTGGTTAGGACAGGGTGCAGCGGTGGCTATGTACAGGGTGCAGGGGTGGTTAGGAAAGGGTGCAGGGGTGGTTGGGACAGGGTGCAGGGGTGGCTATGTACAGGGTGCAGGGGTGGTTATGACAGGGTGCAGGGGTGGCTATGTACAGGGTGCAGGGGTGGCTATGTACAGGGTGCAGGGGTGGCTATGTAGAGGGTGCAGGGGTGGCTATGTAGAGGGTGCAGGGGTGGCTATGTAGAGGGTGCAGGGGTGGCTATGTAGAGGGTGCAGGGGTGGCTATGTAGAGGGTGCAGGGGTGGCTATGTAGAGGGTGCAGGGGTGGTTATGACAGGGTGCAGGGGTGGCTATGTAGAGAGTGCAGGGGTGGCTATGTAGAGGGTGCAGGGGTGGCTATGTAGAGGGTGCAGGGGTGGCTATGTAGAGGGTGCAGGGGTGGCTATGTAGAGGGTGCAGGGGTGGCTATGTAGAAGGTGCAGGGGTGGCTATGTAGAAGGTGCAGGGGTGGCTATGTAGAGGGTGCAGGGGTGGCTATGTAGAGGGTGCAGGGGTGGCTATGTAGAAGGTGCAGGGGTGGCTATGTAGAGGGTGCAGGGGTGGCTATGTAGAAGGTGCAGGGGTGGCTATGTAGAGGGTGCAGGGGTCAAAAGTTCTCTATCCATAAGGTGAAAAGTTAGTACTGCAGAACAGAAAAAAAAGGACAGAAAAGTGAACAGATGGGCTGCTGCCAAAGAGCAGCTTCAACTTACAGAGGATGTGCAGTGACAGTCTGAAAACATGGGCTGTAGAAGGAGCTGCCGAGATACTGGAGCCGCCGGCAATGAAAGTGGAGCCGCTGGCCGGGACACTGGAGCCACCGCAGCCATGATCACAGCAGTCAGCAGGGCACCGTCACATGTTGAGCAGCCGCCGCGCCGCCCGGGCGGGGGAAACTGAAAGTACTGTGTGACGTGACTGATGTCACATCATCACAGTGCAGTGTGACAGGCAGGCGCAGGCTAAGCTCTGCTGAGGCTCGCCTCGCCGCTCGCTGGTGCCTGGCTTAGGGGAGCGGAGGAAGAAGAAAAAGACTACACAGACACAGTCCAGATGGATAGACACACACTCGGCGGCGCTGGGCATGTCATCTAAAAAAAAAAAAAAAAAATTTTTTTTTTTAAATCCTCAGTGTCAGAATGGTGTCACCCCTCTAGCGGGTGTCACCCGGGTGCGGACCGCACCCCCCTAGCAACGCCTCTGTTCCCGACTCAGGAAGGACACTCTTTTTCCAGCACTAGGCTGATCTTCATAGCGTTTTAAAAGTTGTGACTATTTTCAGCGATTTAGTGCAATGTGTATAGCGCTTCTGTTTCCACAAAAGACAAAAAATAAAAGGTTTCACCCCCAGGAATTGGGATCTCAAGCTGTATTTCCACGCTGTCATCCTCGCCTGAATTACCAATTATGGCAACTCAGGGTGAGCCATTGGAACAAATTGATGGTGTAGCTGACCCTCACATCTCAGCACCTGTATATGTGACTGAAGATGCCCTTTCCGGCTCCCTCTGGGGTGTAGAAGAAAGATTAGTGGCTTTAATTGCATCCTCCATTCAGATGGATAGGAAGCGTACTAGGTCCCCTTCCCCCACTTCAGCTTTGCAAGGGGTTCAGGATGAGGGCTCAGGATGAGGTGTTGCCCTCAATCAATCAGGAAGAAAAGCAAACCGATGATTCCTCTGCAGAGGAGACAACGGTAGATGAACCTTTTTCAGCTTCTCAATCTGAATAATTGCTGATACAATCTCTTACAGAAATGGTTTGTTCCACTTTCATGCTGCCTCTAACAGAGTCTCATGAAAACTCTGCCTCTTCCTTAGGTTCTTGAAAACCTTCCCATCCTTTGCATGCGTTTCCAGCACACGTATTATTTATTTATTTATTTATATCCTTTATTGGTTTTCTTCTGTATAAAAAAACAGATTACATTAATATAAAACCTTGACATTATCTTTTCTTAATAAAAACATAATCTTTTAACCACTTAAGGACCGCCGCATGTACATTTACGTCGGCAGAATGGCACCGACAGGCACATCAACGTATATATACGTTGGTGCCTTGGGGGGGATCGGGGGTCCGATCGGACCCCCCCCGTACATGTGGCGGTCCGCGCGGCTGCAGGAGCGATCCGACAAGTGGGGGCGGCTATCCGTTTTCATCCGCCCCCTCCGGATCGCTCCCAGCCAATGCGCGCGCCCGCCCGCCCTGTCACTTCCTCCTCCTGTGTAAACACAGGAAGGAGGAAGCGACGTGATCTCTCCCTCGGCGTTTGTTTCAAGCGCCGCTGAGGAGAGATCACAACACACCAAGTAAGTCCTGCACCAAACAGCACACTTACACACACACACAAACACATTTAACCCCCGCGATCGCCCCCCCCCTCCCCCCTGTCACAGTGTCACTGAATGCAGTAATCATACATGTATGATTACTGTATTTAGTGTCAGTGTGACAGACAGTGTGACAGTCAGTCAGTGTTAGTGTCAGGGTAGCCCCCCCACCCCCCCCAATAAAGTTTTAACCCCTTGATCACTGCCCTAGTTAACCCTTTCACTCCCTATTGCCAGTGTCACTAAGCGATCATTTTTCTGATCGCTGTATTAGTGTCGCTGTTCCCGCTAGGTAGCTAATTTTTTTTTAATGCGATTTTTTTTTTACTAAAGACATGTGGCTAAATAAATTTTGGCCTAAATGTTTGACTAAAATTTAGTTTATTGGTTTTTTATTATAACAAAAAGTAAAAAATATTGATTTTTTTTTCAAAAATGTCGCTCTATTTTTGTATATAGCGCAAAAAATAAAAATCGCAGAGGCGATCAAATACCACCAAAAGAAAGCTCTATTTGTGGGAAAAAAAGGACGCAAATTTTGTTTGGGAGCCACGTCGCACGACCGCGCAATTGTCTGTTAAAGCGACGCAGTGCTGAATCGCAAAAACCCCTTGGGTCATTTGCCAGCGTATTGGTCCGAGTCTTAAGTGGTTAAATTTCATACATTTATTCAATCCCCCCCCCCCCCTTCTTCTATAGTATTTTTATTTATTTTTTCATCAGAATACACCTTACGGATATTACCTCTTTTGTCGTGCAAGCACACTATAGAGTATGTAAATGTACATTAAAAAAAAAAAAACTCAGTAACCCGGAGCCTACAGTATAAACAAGCAGGTCCTATGGTATTGATCTATGAGTACTCGATCACCACGTCATCACAAACATATTCTTCATTAATTAACCATGCCCCAACCCTAGTTTGAAAATGTGGTGAGGAATAATTAGTTAGCATTTCTAGAACAGCTTATATTTACTGAATGGGAACACCTGGATAAGCATTTTCTCCCTCCTAAGGCCTCTTTTACACAGGACGGATCCATGATGATCTGCCCTGAACCTCTGCTTGCTCAGCGGGGATCGCTCCGCTGATCCCCGCTGAGCCGGCGGGTGACAGGGTGGTCCATGCACACTGTGCAGGGACTGCCCTGTCAGATCTTCGCTCTCCCCTATGGTGGGGGGGGGGGGCATTGGCCGTCTGTGCGTGTTCACCTGAATTTCTCACTTCCTGTTCCTTCTAAGTAAGCTTGCCCCCATCATCCGAGCCTTTCTGGCCGGGGGTTACTCAGCATGCTCGCCCCCTTCCTTGGGACTACATCCCTGCGGGGAGACGATGTAACGTGGCGACAGTGAATCAACAATGCACTAGCTTAAAGGAATCCATTTAGTAAATAAACAAATCTTTACAAACCTTTTAAGGATTCAACAGATAAGAAGTGAGAATCCATGCTAAAATCTGTCCTTTCCATGGCAGGTGCCGTCACTCAGCCCGCAGTCACCGTCTGCCAATCCCTAAAGGACCAATTTAGGCTGTCCCTTAGAGAGCTTCCTACGCAACAAGCTCGGGATTTGGCTAAGCTACCTACGGCATTATGTTTAGATAGATGCCATTAAAGATTCTATTAACCAGGAATCCCGCCATACGCTTATGCTTGTACATAGAAAAATTGGTCAGCTGAAGCACCATGTAAAAACCTAACTGGGTTCCCCTTTTACGGGGAGCGACTATTTGGATATATTTATCCAAGTCTTCTCCAGACAATTTCTAGTGGGAAAAGTACTCTTACCAGTGCCAGGGGCTTCTGCCTCCAAGCAGTGGCGACGTCCTCCGCCGTTAGACTCTAGAGGAAGACCTCAGGGTCAGACCCAGGCTCAAAAGAAGCCCTGGGGTAGGAAATCTACAAAACAGTATCTAAATCTCATCCAAAGCCTCATCATAAGGAGGCAACCCCCCTCACCAAGGTGGGGTGAAGACCTCTGCAATTTTCAGAAGTCTGGAAAAGGGAAATTCAGGACAGATGTGTCATCTCCACGGTAACACTGGGGTACAAGATGGAATTTCGGAACTTTCAACTGTCTCGTTTCCTGAGATCAAGCGCTCCCAAAGATCCAGAGAAGAAACAATCTCTGTTTCAGGCACTAGACCGATTAATATCTTAGGGGGTGATCATACAGATCTCCACAAAAGAGCAAGGTCTGGGGTTTTATTCAAATCTTTTCATGGTACCAAAACCAAATGGAGACGTCAGACCCATTCTAGATCTAAGAAAGTTGAATCAATTCCTGAAGATCCGGTCCTTTCGCATGGAGACAATCAGGTCGGTAGTTTCTATCCCTCTAGGAAGAGAACTCGTGGCATCAATCGACATCAGGGATGCATATCTGCATGTCCCTATATTTCCTGCCCATCAAATGCTTCTGCGGTTTGAGTTAGAACAGCAGCAATTCCAGTTTGTAGTCCTGCCCTTTGGGCTAGCCACAGCCCCCCGGGTGTTCACCAAAGTGCTGGTCCCACCTCTAGCCAGGTTAAGGGCACAGGGGCATAACAGTCGTAGCGTACCTATATGATCTATTACTTATAGATCAATCAAAGACTTGTTTGGAACAAAACATATGCACTACAACCAACTATCTGAAAAGTTTGGGTTGCATTCTCAACCTAGATACATCCTCCTAAATACCGCTAAACAGGCTGGAGTACTTGGGTCTAATCATAGACACAGCCCAGGAAAGGGTTTTCTTGCTTCAAGCAAAGATCAAATTCCATAAGAGCTGGTGTGGAGGGTCAGGTTAAATGCCAATCCCTTCATTCGCCTCTGCATGAGGTTGCCAAGAACCATGGTGGCTTCATTTGAAGCAGGCCCTATGCATAGTTCCATTCAAGACTGTTCCAAGACGACGGGATACTGTTTTGCAACAAAAAAATTCTAACTTTAGACTTGCCAATGCAGCTGTCCCCAAGAGTGGCCCAAAGCCTCACTTGGTTACCAACTCAGAATCAGCTGAAAGGAAAATCCTTCAGACCAGTTATCTGGAAAGTAGTAACAACGGATGCCAGCCTTTCAGGCTAGGGAGCAGTACTAGAAAAGACAACTGTCCAAGGTGATAACATAAAATTATATAGCAGCTGGAATAAAAGGATTTTTAATAAACAGCTTACCTGTAAAATCCTTTTCTTGAAGTACATCA
This sequence comes from Rana kukunoris, assembly GCA_029574335.1. NCBI lineage: Eukaryota > Metazoa > Chordata > Amphibia > Anura > Ranidae > Rana > Rana kukunoris. The sequence continues at coordinate 35,635,332 of CM056058.1, forward strand.
CGTGACACAGAGCGCATAGCCATTACACTTGGGGTTATATGGGTACCTTCAGGTGTGGACACTGGTGTAATCAATTTCACAGGAAGTTTCCTCCCTATATAACCCCCTCCCACTGGGAGTGCTTCAGTTTTGTAGCAAGCAATTCCTCCGAGGTTACACAATGTTCCCCAAAAGAGGGGTGGGAGCTCTGTGTCCCGTGATGTACTTCAAGAAAAGGATTTTACAGGTAAGCTGTTTATTAAAAATCCTTTTTTCTTTATCGTACATCACGGGACACAGAGCGCATAGCCATTACACTTGGGATGTCCTAAAGCAATGCTCTATGAAGGGAGGGAGACCGTAAGGCCAAGAATAGCCAAACAAAAAAATTATCAGGAAGTAAAGTAACTCCACCAACAGAAAAAAGGGGGCGTGACCCGGACCAGAGGATTCTATACTGCTGCCCGTAGGACCGCTTGCCCAAATGCTGCGTCCGTACCCTTTGCAACGTCCAACTTATAAAATTTAGTAAACGTATGTACGGAAGACCAGGTTGCCACCTTGCAAACCTGTGCCATAGAGATCTGATGGTGTGCCGCCCAGGAGGCACTCATGGCCCTCGTAGAATGGGCTTTAACTGATAAGGGAGGTGGAACGCGCTTCAGACCATAGGCCTGAAAAATCAGCTGCTTAATCCTCCTAGCCAAGGAAGACTTGGCAGCCGGCTGACCCTTCTTGGGGCCATCCGGAAGAACAAAAAAGCACATCTGTTTTCCGAATCTTCTCTGTAGCCTTGAGATAGACCCTCATGGCTCGAACCACGTCCAAAGTATGAAGCAGTCTTTCCTCTCTGGACTGGGGAGTAGGAAAGAAGGATGGTAGGACTAGGTCCTGATTCAAGTGAAAACTGGATATGACCTTAGGAAGGAAAGAAGGTTGAGGCCGCAGAACCACTCTGTCCTTATGCAGAATAAGGTATGGCTCCCTGCATGACAAGGCTGCCAGCTCGGAAACCCTTCTGGCCGAAGCCATAGCCACCAAGAAAACCAACTTTCGGGTTAGTAGCACAAGAGGGATTTCTGTCAGAGGTTCAAACGGCTGCCTTTGTAAAGCTGACAAGACCAGATTTAAATTCCAGGGGCAGAGGGGAGCTCTAATAGGGGGATTCACATGCAAGACCCCCTGCAAGAAGGTTTTCATAAGCGAATGGGTGGCCAAGAGTCTTTTGAAACCATATCGATAAAGCCGACACCTGCCCCTTTAGAGTGCTAAGAGCCAACCCTTTGTCAACGCCAACATGGAGGAATCGCAAGATCCTGTCAATAAAAAACTTTCGAGGATGCCATTTTTGAGACTCGCACCACTCCACATAGGTTCTCCAGACTCTGTAATAAATATTTCTGGAGACCGGTTTCCTAGCCTGAATCAACGTAGATATGACCTGAGCTGAGAGGCCTCTGCCCTTAAGAATTAGGGATTCAGCCGCCAAGCCGTCAAATTTAGCTGCTGTGAAGCAGGGTGGCAGATTGGGCCCTGAGACAGCAGATCTGGGCGCAGGGGGAGCGGCCACGGCGCCCCGACTGACATCTTCACGATGAGTGCGTACCAAGCCCTCCTGGGCCAGGCTGGGGCCACCAGGATCACAGGCCTGCTCTCCACCCTGATCCTCCGTAGAAGGCGGGGAATCATCTGCAGTGGAGGGAACGCATACAGGAGAGAAAACTGGTGCCAAGGGCAAACCAACGCATCGGTCCCGTAGGCCGAGGGATCCCTGGCTCGGGATATGAATTTGTCCAATTTTTTGTTGGATCTCGTTGCCATAATGTCCACATCTGGGACTCCGAATCTTTGGCAAATCTCTTGGAATACCTGGGGGTGAAGAGACCACTCCCCCGGGAGCAACTGTTGACGACTCAAAAAATCTGCTTGAGAATCGTCTATCCCTGGGATGAACACCGCCGAGATGCAGGGTACATGGGCTTCGGCCCATGAGAAAATCAGGTTTACTTCCCTTTGGGCTGCTAGGCTCCTCGTGCCCTCCTGGTGGTTTATGTATGCCACCGCAGTGGCATTGTCGGACTGTATCCTTACTGGCAGACCCTGAAGGGGGAGAGTCCAGGCGATCAGGGCCAGCCGAGCAGCTCTGATCTCCAGGATATTGATGGGAAGCAGTTTTTCTGCCTCCGACCACTGCCCTTGCTGGGTCTGTCCTTCTAGAACTGCCCCCCAACCTGATAGGCTGGCATCCGTGGTTACTATCTTCCACGTGATGGGGCAAAAGTTTTTCCCCTTTGACAAATTTTGAGGGACCAGCCACCAGAACAGGCTGCGCCGGACTCCTGGGGAGAGCACTAACGGACGATCTAACGCCTGAATGGACTTGTTCCAAGCAGAGAGAATGGCTGCCTGAAGATATCTGGTATGGATCTGGGCGTAGGGTACTGCCTCGAAGGCGGCCACCATCTTCCCCAGCAGTCGCATACATAGGCGAATACTCGGCCTCTTTTTGCCTAAGATCACTTGAACTGCTTGAGTTATTGATCTGACCTTTGCTTGAGGTAAAAATATCCTCTGGCAGTCTGTATCTAGCCGAAGGCCTAGATATTCCAACTGCTTTGTGGGTTTCAATATCGATTTTTCTTGGTTCACAATCCACCCGAATTCCTCTAGATGCTGAACTGTGCGAACTACTGCCTGATTGAGGCTGGAAGCTGAGCTGTCGATAACCAGAAGATCGTCCAGGTATGCCAGGACCAAAATGCCTTCTGTCCTTAGGACGGCTAGCACCGGGGCTAACACCTTTGTGAATACCCGCGGAGCTGTTGCCAACCCAAAAGGGAGGGCTACGAACTGGTAATGGCGGTGATCTATCATAAAACGAAGAAACTTGTGATGTGCCGGGTAGATCGGCACGTGCAGATACGCATCCTTTATGTCTATAGATGCTAGAAAGTCGTCTTGATGTAGGCTGGCTGCCACCGAACGTATGGACTCCATACGAAAGGTCTGAATCTTTAGAAAGCGATTTAGGCGTTTGAGGTCTAAGATAGGCCTGACGTCGCCATTGGTTTGGTACCATCCTGGTTTGGTACTTCTACAATTACTCCTTGGAGCAAGAGACGATCCAATGCTTTTACAAGAGAGGCCCTCTTTAATGGGTCGTTCGAAAGACTTGACCCCTGAAAATGAGGAGGGGGGACTTCCCGAAACTCTAGCTTGACTTGATGACTGGTTTAACCGGCTTGCGAGACCATGGCCTCTTGCCTGCCGTGGCTTGTCCTTGTGGGCGGCTATTACATGCTGAACGCCCGGGAGGCCGTCGATACTGACGGGAAGTTGAAGGGGCCGAGCCTGCGAAGGCCTGTCGCTTAAACGCGGGCCCACGCGATCTTTTCTTGACAGGCAAGAAAGAACTTTTACCACTTGATATGGTCTGGATATATTTATCTAGGTCTTCACCGAATAGTCTCCCACCATGAAAGGGAAATCCTGCTAAAAGCCTTTTGCAGGGTGCCTCTGCTGACCAGTTTTTCAGTCACAAAAGGCGACGCATATGAACCAACAGCAGAGATAAGCGGGACGCCTGTTGAACGGAGTCCTTAATAGCATCTACTGCAAAGCAGAGAGCCCTTGGGAGGTCAGCCAATTCACGAGCTTGCTGAGCCGGTATGTACCTTAATATCTGTTTTGTCTGATCCTTTAAAGCCTGACAAACGCCAATGGCTGCCACCGCTGGCTGAACCACGGCACCTATCTATCCATTAAAATGCATGTGCCTCCATTGTGAGGACACTCACTGCTAGTGTTAGGACCACAGAATTATGGGGTGCCTTGGCGCGGCTCTGTGGCTCACGCATGCGTTTGCAAATGCGTGCGGACAAAACCCCTGTTTTTAACGCACATTGTTAGACAGGTTAATTGGTTGTTCTGCTAGCTGGTCGGTAAGTAGGCTTGGTTATTCCCTGGGCATTCCCCAGGTTCTTGTTGTTATCTGCTTTAGCCTTCCATTGCTACTTACTGTGATTGCCAGCCATAGATGGGGGCGGTGGATACGTTTTGTTTCACCTGTGGTGTTTATTTTGGTCCAGCAGTGCACCAACACCTTTGCAGCCATTGTGCTATATGCTGGGTGCTTGGTGTGCTTCTGTACCTTTAAGGAGGGGTGGCTCCCCTTCAGTCCACCTGCCCCTATCTATCCATTAAAATGCATGTGCCTCCATTGTGAGGACACTCACTGCTAGTGTTAGGACCACAGAATTATGGGGTGCCTTGGCGCGGCTCTGTGGCTCACGCATGCGTTTGCAAATGCGTGCGGACAAAACCCCTGTTTTTAACGCACATTGTTAGACAGGTTAATTGGTTGTTCTGCTAGCTGGTCGGTAAGTAGGCTTGGTTATTCCCTGGGCATTCCCCAGGTTCTTGTTGTTATCTGCTTTAGCCTTCCATTGCTACTTACTGTGATTGCCAGCCATAGATGGGGGCGGTGGATACGTTTTGTTTCACCTGTGGTGTTTATTTTGGTCCAGCAGTGCACCAACACCTTTGCAGCCATTGTGCTATATGCTGGGTGCTTGGTGTGCTTCTGTACCTTTAAGGAGGGGTGGCTCCCCTTCAGTCCACCTGCCCCTATCTATCCATTAAAATGCATGTGCCTCCATTGTGAGGACACTCACTGCTAGTGTTAGGACCACAGAATTATGGGGTGCCTTGGCGCGGCTCTGTGGCTCACGCATGCGTTTGCAAATGCGTGCGGACAAAACCCCTGTTTTTAACGCACATTGTTAGACAGGTTAATTGGTTGTTCTGCTAGCTGGTCGGTAAGTAGGCTTGGTTATTCCCTGGGCATTCCCCAGGTTCTTGTTGTTATCTGCTTTAGCCTTCCATTGCTACTTACTGTGATTGCCAGCCATAGATGGGGGCGGTGGATACGTTTTGTTTCACCTGTGGTGTTTATTTTGGTCCAGCAGTGCACCAACACCTTTGCAGCCATTGTGCTATATGCTGGGCGCTTGGTGTGCTTCTGTACCTTTAAGGAGGGGTGGCTCCCCTTCAGTCCACCTGCCCCTATCTATCCATTAAAATGCATGTGCCTCCATTGTGAGGACACTCACTGCTAGTGTTAGGACCACAGAATTATGGGGTGCCTTGGCGCGGCTCTGTGGCTCACGCATGCGTTTGCAAATGCGTGCGGACAAAACCCCTGTTTTTAACGCACATTGTTAGACAGGTTAATTGGTTGTTCTGCTAGCTGGTCGGTAAGTAGGCTTGGTTATTCCCTGGGCATTCCCCAGGTTCTTGTTGTTATGTGGTAAAAGAAGCCTTTAGTAGGGTCTCCAATTTTTTGTCGACTGGATCTTTAAACATCTGGACATTTTCAACCGGACAGGTCAGGGATTTATTTACGCAGGAAATGGCTGCGACCACGGTAGGGAGTGCCCATTTCTTTGCAAATTCTTCTTCCATAGGATAGAGAATAGTGAACCTTTTAGGAGGGATAAAAATCCTATCAGGTCGAGCCCAATCCTGAAAAATCACGCTCTCCAGAAGGGGGTGAACCGGAAAAGACGCACCACTCAACGGTGCCTTCAAGGAACCTAAAGAGGATACCGCGGGGGCTAATTGTTCTGACACTGGAAGTTTAAAAGCAGTGCGAACCATATCCGTCAGAGACTGGATCCACAGACTCTCTGCTTGAGAAGCCGAAAAAATGTCATCTATAGTGGAACCTTCAATGTCTGAACCGTCGGGACTCGGGTCCGCTTGATCCCCCTGTGGGTCCAATTCCTCCGAAGAGAGGACCTCTGCATCTGAAAACACCGATCTAGGTGATGGGGATCTAGCCCGTTTGCCACCTGGCAAAGAGCGGGCAATTAAAGCAGTTAACCTTTTCTCTAGCCCACCCAGGGTGGTCGCTAGCATTTCTTCCGTAACATAAACGGGAATGGGTTGATTGGGGGCCGCCTCTGCCCCTAGCACCCTCAATGGCTCCTGCAACATGCTGTTCGGTGGTCTATCTGGTGAGGGTGGGACCGCTAGAACCTGGCCCAAATCCTCTGACCCCGATGGAGACCCCTTTAGTTTTTTGGTACCTTTTGCAGCCTTAGCTGGTCCTGATCCCTTGGGAGCCATTGCACAACCTTGAGACACCCCTAAAGCCAACACCCAACTGTTGTAGCTAGAAGTGAACCATTAATAAGAACAGGCTATGGTAAAATTTTCCCAAATTTTCATACGCCTGAGAAGGCGGCAATACCGAGGAAGGTCCTGTGAGTATTGCCACACCAATGCCCGTTAGCTGGAGCCCAAGGTTGCACCGACTCAGATACTGCCAGATTTTTTTTTTTTTCTGGTCAGTATGGACTAAGTCCAGACCTGAAGATCCACAAACCACCACTGGGTGTCACTGTTAGCCAGAAATAGCTCAGCTGCTCTGTGTCCTCAGCCTCCTCTGCTTTCAGGAGGGAATGACCAGCCAGGAAATGCTTTGCTGCTTTAATTGAGACCTGACACTGCTGGCCCGTCCCCCCCACGCACGCTGACGCTGTAAAAGGCGGCGCGCACGCGCGCGCCCCCCCCACGCTGAAACCAACATGGAGGAAGCAGAAAGCAGAGGAGAAGCCTGGACCAGCGCTAGCAACCCATCAGACACCAGGCAAGACACTAATCTTTATTGTAGTGCACACATAGAGGAAGCTGTCCCCATAGGCTTCCTAGGAAACAGGAGTTTTGTCAGCATTTCCTCCCTATAGTACGTGGGGCTGCAGTATCATGCTAACAGGCAAATCTGGGGGGAGTAGCAAAATACATATCTTTAAAAGCATACATATACCTACTAAACAGGAGAAAAATGCGCAAATCTAAACAAAATAAGTGGACAAATATTGAGCAGCGTCTCAAAGGTGTTATACAACACCAAACAATATATACAAAAATGAAGTCGCGCTACAAATGGCATACAGTGAAAAAAATGAAATAAGTGAAAAGTGTCATTAGAGCAAACTGATACATCACATGAGTAAACTTTTCAAGGACCACAATAATGGTGAACAGTGAACATGATTTCAAGTCCATATGGTAATTAAACAGTCCATCAAGGGATATATTAAATAAACAGAAAGAATTTCCCAGTGCTGATAGATCCACGAACAGGTGTGTGTAGTGACAAGACAAAAGACCTCCACCGCACAGATAACACTGACCCTTACCAGAGTCTATGATCTCAACAAGATCAATATCAGCAAATTGTAACATTCATGATTCAGCAGGGAACAGAAGGAGACATCCACTCATTGTAGCCGGTAGGTGTATTCAGCTCAAACAGCGATCAAATATCAACCCGTGATCCCATAAAAAAATCAAGAGAAATCCACATAGTGTAAAACCGTACATTTAATTGGTAAGAAAAAAGATTGTGCGCACTTACATCAATCCATATTAAAAACAGCATGTAGCAGCATAAAAATAAACAAGAGCCGGCCGGCGTTTGGAGCGTGTTACCCGTCTTCCGGGTCCTCACACGTGATGCGGTGACGTCAGCGCGTCGCCTCCCGACGTTTCGTCACAAAAGGGACTTGATCACGGGATGAGGCGGCGCTCCGAGTCACCGCATATAAGTAAGCAAGAAAGGCGGAGCTATCCCCAGGATACATCCCGGTTGGTCATACTTCCGCCATCTTAACTATTGGAGACACCATGAGTATACCAATAGGTTTAAATACAGCAACTAAGGGCAAACCGAAACGGCAGCCCCGTTGCAAAACAACACACCATATTATCGTATGATACGGCAAACGGTGTGTTTTACAGAGTAAATTTATAACTGGTATGCATTATGTCATAGATATATAGTGAGGCCGGAGGCAATCAAAGCTCCACATATAATCAACAAGCAATGTACGCACATTGTAATAAAATGCATTTCAACTTCTATATTATAACATATATACAAAAAAACGACACATAAAGCACTGATGAACTGCAATACTCACAAAGCATTAGAAATATAAATGTAGCAGGAATTGGACAGCCATACAAATATTTTGCTGATTAATCAGACAGTCAACAATAAACATGTATAATCTCTACTTAAAAATACAATAAAGGAAGGTGGTGACAAAAATATTAACACCTATGTAAATCTATAAACTCATGTTAGACACGTTTATCACTTCCTCCTTGAAAAGAAAAAAGTATATGTTGGACTACACTGACACCAGCGTGTTCAATGTCAGGCACCCCCCCAGAGGGGGGGGGGAGGGGGGGAGGGGGGAAGGTACAAAAAACATAGTCAGAAAGAACACTGGCATGTAGGGACATTGAGTAAAAATGGTAATCGTGTGGCCATCCTAAAAACATCCCAATTGACATATGTCAATTGGGATGTTTTTAGGATGGCCACACAATGATTACCATTTTTACTCAATGTCCCTACATGCCAGTGTTCTTTCTGACTATGTTTTTTGTACCTTCCCCCCTCCCCCCCTCCCCCCCCCTCTGGGGGGGTGCCTGACATTGAACACGCTGGTGTCAGTGTAGTCCAACATATACTTTTTTCTTTTCAAGGAGGAAGTGATAAACGTGTCTAACATGAGTTTATAGATTTACATAGGTGTTAATATTTTTGTCACCACCTTCCTTTATTGTATTTTTAAGTAGAGATTATACATGTTTATTGTTGACTGTCTGATTAATCAGCAAAATATTTGTATGGCTGTCCAATTCCTGCTACATTTATATTTCTAATGCTTTGTGAGTATTGCAGTTCATCAGTGCTTTATGTGTCGTTTTTTTGTATATATGTTATAATATAGAAGTTGAAATGCATTTTATTACAATGTGCGTACATTGCTTGTTGATTATATGTGGAGCTTTGATTGCCTCCGGCCTCACTATATATCTATGACATAATGCATACCAGTTATAAATTTACTCTGTAAAACACACCGTTTGCCGTATCATACGATAATATGGTGTGTTGTTTTGCAACGGGGCTGCCGTTTCGGTTTGCCCTTAGTTGCTGTATTTAAACCTATTGGTATACTCATGGTGTCTCCAATAGTTAAGATGGCGGAAGTATGACCAACCGGGATGTATCCTGGGGATAGCTCCGCCTTTCTTGCTTACTTATATGCGGTGACTCGGAGCGCCGCCTCATCCCGTGATCAAGTCCCTTTTGTGACGAAACGTCGGGAGGCGACGCGCTGACGTCACCGCATCACGTGTGAGGACCCGGAAGACGGGTAACACGCTCCAAACGCCGGCCTGCTCTTGTTGATTTTTATGCTGCTACATGCTGTTTTTAATATGGATTGATGTAAGTGCGCACAATCTTTTTTCTTACCAATTAAATGTACGGTTTTACACTATGTGGATTTCTCTTGATTTTTTTATGGGATCACGGGTTGATATTTGATCGCTGTTTGAGCTGAATACACCTACCGGCTACAATGAGTGGATGTCCCCTTCTGTTCCCTGCTGAATCATGAATGTTACAATTTGCTGATATTGATCTCGTTGAGATCATAGACTCTGGTAAGGGTCAGTGTTATCTGTGCGGTGGAGGTCTTTTGTCTTGTCACTACACACACCTGTTCGTGGATCTATCAGCACTGGGAAATTCTTTCTGTTTATTTAATATATCCCTTGATGGACTGTTTAATTACCATATGGACTTGAAATCATGTTCACTGTTCACCATTATTGTGGTCCTTGAAAAGTTTACTCATGTGATGTATCAGTTTGCTCTAATGACACTTTTCACTTATTTCATTTTTTTCACTGTATGCCATTTGTAGCGCGACTTCATTTTTGTATATACATATACCTACATGTTATCTGGGTTAACATTAGTACATCCCATCCTGCCTCAAAAGACATAGTGGAGATAGTGGCTGATGCACAAGCATACCATTAGCCGACCCAGAACCCCCAGGGGGATACCTACTGTCGAACCAAGTCCCGCAGGTTCCCTCTTACCTGCTCCACGCCGCAGGGTATTGCAAAATGCAAGAGGCCCAACCTTCCCCCATCTCCGTGGGTATTGTCTTGGACCTTCAGGGACCGGGGTCCTGTGTTAAGGAACCCACACACCTGGACCTATATAGCATCCTGGCATCAGTAGCGTTTAGTTCTTGGAAGAGACTAAGGCACTGGAGCCCAGAATCCAGCCCTCCAAGGAGAGGCATTATAGGCAAAACCCCACTCCAGCAGGGCCCGGGTACCGTACACCTTGGCTTTGAAGCACTTCGGACGGATCCGGCTAGCTATCCTGGGTCCCGAGACCTCCGAGGGACAGCTAGACGTGACCAACACCTAAGACACTGGCGAAAAAACTGAAGCACTCCCAGTGGGAGGGGGTTATATAGGGAGGAAACTTCCTGTGAAATTGATTACACCAGTGTCCACACCTGAAGGTACCCATATAACCCCAAGTGTAATGGCTATGCGCTCTGTGTCCCGTGATGTACGATAAAGAAATAGGTATATGTAAAATGTGTGTGTGTGTAAGCACACATAATATTAAAAAATGTGTTTAAAACATAATGTTCATAAATGATCTGAGATCTTGTATGGTTAGCACCTGGAGGCAGCTCCCTTAGAGTGAAGCAATTGGCCCTGTGTAGAAATGGGAACAGAGGGGTGCCAGACTGAGTGCAGTATAATTCATCATCAGTATAAATCATATATTTAATAAAAACAAGTAGTAACTCGCAGGTTTAATTCGATGAGTTTAGTATGTGGGAAAAAGCCAGCCCTGGAGTCTCATAAACGTCCTATTTAGGGTCCTGTTTTGCCTTTGCAGCCTGGGGCACTGGTGTGATTTTTTTATTTATGTCAGGAAGCTGATCCACATGGACCACAGTAACAAAATTATCATAATCAAAGATAACATCAACACTAGTGAAGTGTATATGCATGAATAATACAACAGTGGCATTAGTGGTGTATAATTAAATAAAATGGCTTGATTCCACTATCGACACATTTTATGTAGATGGAGGAAAACCTCCCACTGAGCTATTAAATTCTAACAGTGTGGAGAATTTCTAGCTGTCAGAATCAATTGATTAGCACCGCCGGCTGTAACCGGTGGCAATGATCAAGAAATAAACAGGCTGGTTTTACATCGATAGATCAACTTGTGAACAACCAACCTGCTAATACTCTTTTTTTTTTATTTTATTTTTTTTATGAATTTTCTTTATAACAAAAACCAATTACAAATGTAATTCATATAAAATCTTAATATCAGCTTTTCGTATTATTCATATAACAATCTTTTCAGTGTTTAAAACATTTGTTCATTTGCTTTCCCACTCCCTCCTCCCTCTTTTAGGCTATCAAGGTTTATATATATATATTTTTCTTTTATATGGGATAACCCATTTTTTCCAGCCAGGGGTTCCACATTTCTCCAAATTCCCTAATGTTCCTTCTCTTAGTATATACTACCTTCTCCTTCCATATTGTTTTTCGGTTACCACATTAATCCACTCTCTTACTGTCAGGGAATTTACTACCTGCCATCTTTGGGCAATTCGTTTTCTGGCCTGGAAGAGGCACCTTAGTATTGCTTTTACTATGCTGGGTACTTTACCGATTTCTTCTCCCAGACCCAAGATACACATTCTGGGGTCCGTCGCCAGCTTCGTTCCATATGTCTGGTTTAGGACATTAATAATCCCTTGCCAGTACCTAACAATTTTGGGCACCTCCATAACATATGTATCAGATCCCCTGTGTCTTGACATCTAGGACAGCTCGTACCTACTCTCCACCCAAAGTTAAACAACCGTTTTGGTGTATAGTACTTCCTGTGTATCATCTTTAAGAAAGAAAATTTTTGTGCGGGCGAAACCGTTGCTATATGTCCTCTCTCCAATATCTTCCTCCACTGTCTATCTGTTATGGTCCCCAGATCTTTCTCGCATTTCTCTCTACTTTTAGGTTGTTCTGGGCTCTCAATGCTTCTCTCACATAAATATGGGTATATTCCCGAGATGTACCCCTTCATCTCACCCCTGCCGCCAAGTTTTTGCGCTATGGGGGTCCTATCCCACAATGGTCCTACTCTATCAAATTGGACATTTAAAGCATGTCTAATTTGGAGATATCTATAGAACGTATAGTTGGGTATATCATATTCCTGTCTTAGGGTGGCAAATGCTTTTAAGGTTCTTCCTTCATATAACTGAGCCAGTCTGACTATCCCCTTAACTGTCCATTCCCTGATTTCCCCGACTGACTCCAACTCCTGGAGGTTCCTATTATTCCACATTTTAACCGTGGGGGTTCTAATGACAAATAAATTTGCTTCCAACACCTCTACTACTGTTTTATGGGGTGCGCCCAAGGTCATCAAGCCTCCATTTATATCTACTCCTGACTGTTCTTACTCCTATATGCTGCAGTTGTGCTGCCAGGAAATAGCAGCGTGGGTGCGGTATCGCCATTCCCCCTCTCTAATTGGTAGTTGTAGGGTTTGCAACCTAATTCTAGCTTGTCCTCCTTTCCATATCAGTTCTCTAAACATGGTATCTAATTTCCTGAACCATTTTTTATGAATCCATATGGGTGCATTATGCAGAACATATAATAATTGTGGCATCCACAGCATTTTAATCAAATTACATCTCCCCGCAACCGACAGCGGAAGATTCCGCCAAATTTGGATTTTATTTTTAAATTTGGCCATTAGGGGGACTAAGTTATTCCCTATATATTTATTAAGGTCATTTGTTATATATATATTCCTAAGTATTTGATTCTCCCCACTATCTCTAACTGTGGGATTTCTACCAATGTCTGGGTCCTCATTGGGTCTACCAGCATTAATGCTGATTTTTCCCAATTTATGGCCGATCCCAAAAGTCTTCCAAACTCTCAGAAAATAGTCATTGCCTGTTTAATGGAATAATCCGTGTCACCAAGGAAGAGGAGGACATCGTCCGCATAGAGAGCAATCCTCTCCTCCTCAATCGGTCTCACGAATCCCCTCATTTTTATATCCGTTCTTATTGCCGTGGCCAACGGTTCCATTGCTAAGGCAAATAGCAGGGGTGACAATGGACACCCCTGCCTTGTGCCCCTCTCCAACAGAACCTTAGTTGAGTAGTCATTATTGACTCGGATTCTTGCACTAGGACCACTGTACATCAACTTAACCCATTTAATAAATTTTGGCCCAAACCCAAAAACTTCCAAGACATGCCAGATATACCCCCATTCTAGGCTGTTAAAAGCTTTGACTACATCTAGGGACATTACTGCTCTTGTACCTCCATTCTCTATTGGCGTTTGTAGGTTAAGAAATACCCTCCTGATGTTCATAATAGTTGATCTACTTGGTATGAATCCGGTTTGGTCCTGATGTACAAGTCTCGTAACAATTTTATTCAACCTACCCGCCAATATTTTAGCATCTGCACAAAGAAGGGAAATAGGCCGATATGATTCTGTATCAAGCGGATCTTTCCCCTCCTTGTGCAGTACTATTATTGAAGCTTAAGTCATAGAAATGGGGAGCTTCCACCCTTCCATTGCCCAGTTAAATACTTTAAGGATTTCTGGAAGTAACAAACACTTTCCCATAATATTTGTAGATTTCCACCGGAAGTCCATCTGGTCCGGGGGACTTCTGGTTGACCATCTCAGTGACAGCTGATTGAACCTCCTCCAAGGTTATTGGGGCCTCCATTAGCTCTTTTTCTGATTCCATGAGAGTCGGTAATTCCAAGTTCTTAAAAAATTCTTTCATTTCCTCTGCTCCCGCCGTCCCTTGTGATCTATATAACTTCTCATAATATTCTCTGAATGTACAGTATCTGTGATCACAGAAACCTGTGTAGAAATGTCTTCATTAGGTTTATTTATTGTGGGTACCGCAGAGGGGGAGGAATTGGTTCTTACTAAATGGGCCAACATTCTCCCAACACTTTCCCCCTCCCAAAGACCAGTTGCTTTTGGAATAATCTCTTATTTTCTGATTTTCTTATTTCGACCCTGTACTCTTGTTGCTTATTTAACCATATCCTTTGTTTCTCTAGTGTTGGGTTCTCAATATATTCCTTCTCTGACTTCTCCAGGTCCATCCTAATCCTATTTTCCCATCACCTTGATGTTTTTAAATTTTTGCCACTTGTTGAATACATACACCCCTGAGAAATGCCTTCGGTGCATCCCACATTACTCCCTGCACCACGGTTCCCTCATTAAACTCTATAAACTCTTAATCTTGATAGCATCACCTCAGGATCCCCCATTAATTCAAGCTATAGTGGGCTGATTTTCCATTCTCTATCACATCTGCCCCCCCTCTAGGTTTACCGCTATTGTCACTAGTAAGTGATCAGATACCCAGGGAGCTGTGGTGGCTCAACGTGATTGGCACTGCACTAACAAGCCGTTCACCTCTGCAGCCAAGGGTTCGGATCCCGGTCTCGGCTACATGTGAATTGAGTTTGGTGGTCTCAGCCCGGCTTGCATAGCACAGTGTGTGCTATGCAAGGTACGCCTGTGCTTAGTACGCCCCCCCCCCCCCACAAAAACCACCACACTTGCACGCACAAGAAATTGGTTCAACACGCACACACTTTGGCCATGCGGTCTCCAAAAAAAGAGAGGCGAAGACCTACGGGGCTGGCTGGGTGGGCTAGACCCCCTCACTCCCTCATAGAGGGAGTCCCTCTGCCCCGTTGGGGTCCTGTTGGGCTCCCAAGTGGAGCAGGTAGGGCGGGGTGAGTGGGAGGCCCCCCTCACACCCGCCATTGCCAACGGCAATGGAGAAGGATGTCTGATTGCCTCCGGGGGGAGAGTCTGCCTACTCCCAACTCCTGCTGTCCGGCTCCTCTCTCTCGAGTTCACGCACAAAATACTTAAAAAATAAAAAAATAAAAAAATAAAATAAAGTGATCAGATACCCCTCTAACCTGGTATACTATTTCCCTTATTGTTCGGGATGCTTCCACATTCCCCAGGACTAGATCTATCCTGGACAATGTGGAATAAGTACTGGAGCAGCACGAATATTGCAACTCCTCTGGGTTTCTCACTCTCCATATATCAAATAATCCTGCTTCCTGTAAGAACTGATACAACCGACTCTGAGGCATTCTGGGCGCCATTTTCTGGAAATCCAATTTTTTATTTATTACCTCATTAAAATCCCCCATTGCTATAACAGGAATCCCAGTTTTATCCATCATAAAATCCATTAATTTATACATGACTTCCAACTTGAATGGCGGGGGATGTATATATTTGCAAGAACATATTCCCTATTTTCTATTATACAATGAAGAAAAACGTACTGCCCTCTGGTCTGCCCCCAGTGCCCTGTCCCTCTGGTCTGCCCCCAGTGCCTTGTCCCTCTGGTCTGCCCCCAGTGCCCTGTACCATGTTGTTGTTAATATTTAATTGTGTAACTTGATTCTGCATAAAACATTTAACAGTGTCATTCCAGAGATAATCTATGAGGGCGTGTTTACGGGTGCAATTAGGCGCAGGGCAGTGTATGAATTAGGTGGGGCAACTGGTGGCGAGTAACTCTTGAGGCTTTGCTAGTAACTCAGGGCTTGAAATTTTGAGCCCTGGAATAGTGTCTCCTGCAAGAAGATTAGCCCCACCTCATGCGCGTCCAACATGTCAAATACTGCTGTTCTTTTGGCTGGGGTACCCATTCCGCGGACATTCCAAGATCCTATTTTCAAAATTCTGTCCTGCATTAAATCATTTTAAGTCACACCCCGAAAAAAATAAGTAAAAAAATTTAAAATAAAAACCTGATAAAAAACAAACAAAAATGGTGATAATAATTTTTACACCAGCTTAGTGTATACCCACTCCTATTTCTCCATTTCAGAAGCACTATAGAGCAAGTCCATAGACTTACCCTATGGCTTTTTAAATTACTTGTGTATTTTATCATTGTTTTATCTATTGCATTATATTTTATTTGACATTATCTGTGCACATTTATCTGCCAAAAAAATAAATAAAAAATGTGTACTACTTGCGTATTTACGTGTTACTCCCCTCAGTGTATTAACACCCTTTTGTGTTCCCTTAAATAATACCCTTTGATAGCTCATCCTTCCCATTTCCCCCTCTCTCCAACACCTTTCTAGGCAAACCCTAGGGGCTTTTTGTGTGATCGGTCCATCCATACTCCTCCCCCCTCCCCCCCCATGCCTCTCGCAAACCAAATCTTGTTGCATTGCACTCCCCTCTCATACTATACCCCTCAAACTATGTGTGTCTCCCCCTATCCAATACTTCTTTATTTCTTTTTCTTCCCTAAACTCGCTTTATCTTTTCTTTAAACTAAATGTCCCGTCATTTTGGTGAGAGCTGGTCCTTGTTGTCCTCCAACCATCTCATTGCGTCCTCTGCGGAATCAAAAAAGAAAGTCCCGTCCAGTGCTGCCATTTGCAGTCGCGCTGGATATAATAGCGCATATGTTAGAATAAACTTTTGCATTTTACGTTTAACTTCAATAAAACTGGCCCTCCGCTTTTGCAGAAGGGGTGAAAAATGTGGCTACAGGGAAACCTTCGATCCTTCCCACATAATACTCCCCATCTCTCTACTTCTTCTAAGTAGCATTACTTTGTCCTTGAAATACAAAAATTTCAACAGTATTGATCGTGGGCGTCCTCCTGATGGGGGGAGGGGGGGTTTAGCAGGAACTCTGTGTGCTCTTTCTATGGAAAACTGTTGAGAAAAACATTCTCTTCCAAATAGCTTTAAAAAACAGTTTTCCAGGAACTCTGTTGGATTGGTCCTTTCACACTTTTCCGGTAGTCCCACCAATCTTACATTATCCCTACGGTTCCTGTTCTCCATTTCGTCCATCTTTTCCTCAAACTTGCACATCTGTTCTTTCATTGCTTTAATCCCTTGTTTTACTGGGTATAAGTCATCCTCTATTTGAGATATTCTTCCCTCTGCCTCAGTTATCCTTTCATTTGTTTTTTGAAGCTCCTGTTTCACAGAAATCAACTCTTCTTTGACGCCCTTCATCTGATCACACAACTCCCCCAGTGTCTGTTTACATGCGTTAATCACCAGTAATACATCTTTTAATGTGGGGGTGCCCTCCTCAATAGTAGCTAATGCTGGATCTGTCTCGGTCCCTTTATCAACTGTGGCTATATTTTTATTGATGAAATTTTTAACAATCCCTACCGGTTTTCCTTGACTTTTTCTGTCAGCTGTAGATTTAGTCTGGGCTAACGACCCCCCTTTAACTGGGGTGCGATCTGTTGTATGTGCATATTTCTCTAATTTAGCAGCTGCTGCGCTAGCCGGTCCACCCTTGTCTTTTTCCTTGTCCTTAGCCGACCACAGTGGTTGTGGGCCCGACATAGCTACTTTTTTTCTTTGTTTTACCCCCCCTCCAAATAGGACAAGCAAGGCAGGGAGAAATAAACCTTTTGTGAGTACTCAAGGTATTCCCATGTATCCAAAGTCTGCAGTTAGCAAATAGCCATGCAATGACAGTGCAGGTTTTTAGCAAGTTTTTAGCCAGGAGAGGAAAAATTATTAATTACTTGAAAAAAACAAAAAACTTCCAATCCTCCAATCTTTTTCTCTTTTCCCCCAAATATGCCAACAGCATCACAGTTCAATTCTTAATCACAAAAATGCACACGCAAAAAATCCTGGTTCTGAACACAGTCCTGATTTGCACATAGCAGTGGACTTAGATGCAGCTTCGCTCGGCACCGATCATCACTCACAGCACGCTTGTCCTCATACACAAATTGTCCAGGTGTAATACAAGCTGTCCAAGTATGTAAGGTAGCCTCCACAGCTTCTCTGCACAATGTTTTCCAAACAACTTTAGGTTGCCCAGTATAGCTGCTGTATTCTGCTCTAATCACAGACACCCCTGCTCATACTGTACATCTACAGCAGTTTAGATGAATTTAACCCAATGTGAAAAAGGTATTTCAGGGGGGTTTGAAGCAGCGGTCTAGCTTTCGGAGCCGCGGCCATCTTGGTACACCCGGCGGCGGCCCCTCCTCTCTGTTTACACCCACAGAGGAGAGGGAGACCGCGCTCAAGGGACACACACGGCGCTATCTGATCTAAGGTCTGCACGGGGGGGGGCCTCACTGTTTGCCTGTATTACGGAGGGGGGGGGGGGTCACTGTCTGCCTGTACTATGGTGGGAAGGGGGTCACTGTGTGCCTGTACTATGGTGGGAAGGGGGTCACTGTGTGCCTGTACTATGGTGGGAAGGGGGTCACTGTGTGCCTGCACTATGGTGGGAAGGGTCACTGTGTGCCTGTACTACTTGGGGGGGGGGGGGGGGGTCACTGTCTTTTTTTTTTGCTGATCCGAAAAATGATCCGATCCGTGACTGCCGATCCGAGGAACGATACGAACCGTGAGTTTTTTGCTCCGTGGCACCCCTAATAGGGATGTTGGCTGTAATTATCAATCCTTTTACTCAGGGTAAAGAGGGATAGAGAAGCCTGGCTATCCTGATCCACAATCTCTGTGGTCAGGCAGCTATAATATAGTGCAATCTGACAGTCTTTACATCCAGCTTAAACTGCAGGAGAGTTGTTTTTTTTTTTTTTACTCACCACCTGAACCAGGGGGATAATGCACAGGGCCCTCATATTGTAGTGAAGGTGTAATGGAGCTGGTGTCCTTATCAGGTTTTTCAGAGTCCTTCACACAGCTTTTCTGAGAGTTTTCCAGTCCTTCCTCCCCTGCTCTCACATACCTAGCAGGGATTCAACTAATTTTCAGTTAGCTGTTCACTTTCCGGGGGAGGTGCACTCTCACTCACTCTCAGTGTCCCAATCTATTAGCAGGGCATATGAACTCAATGCATACTCTTTGTGCTCCTTATGCACCACTCCTGTTAGCAAGTAATCAACATAGGATCATCTTTTCCATCAGCCAGAGCGACGGACAAGCCAAGCAATGATATGGTCTAGGTAAAAGGTATAAGGAAGGGCAGGAGGGAATCAACACATGTCCTCACTTACTCCATGCTTCCTCTCTTTCCCAACCTGCTCATACTCTGATCGAGACTTGCTGCTAAACCAGCTGAATTTTCATCCATGTATGGCCAACTTAAAGGACACAAAATCACAGTGCCCACAAGCATGCAATACTCCTAAATGTGTAGGGTGCTAAATATTCTGCTGGAGATTAAAGCGGGGCTTCACCCTAAAAAAAAAAAAAAATCTACAATTGCTCCGACTTATCCGACCGACAGTATGCTGGTGGTTTATTTTTTCCGTACATACCTTTTTAGGGCTATTTTTACCCACGGCTTCCGGGTAGGTAATCCTGCGGGACTGGGCGTTCCTATTCACAGGCTGTGATTGACGTTCTTCCGACCGGCGCATACAGCGCGTCGCGACTTGCCGAAAGAAGCGGAACGTCGGTGCGGCTCTATACGGCGCCTGCGCACCGACGTTCGGCTTCTTTCGGCAGCTTGTGACGCGCAGTATGCGCCGGTCGGAAAAACGTCAATCACAGCCTGTGAATAGGAACGCCCAGTCCCGCAGGATTACCCACCCGGAAGCCAGGGGTAAAAATAGCTTTAAAAAGGTATGTACAGAAAAAAAAAAATAAACCACCAGCATACCGTCGGTCGGATAAGAAGGATCAATGTAATGTTAGAATTTTTTTTTAGGGTATACCCCCGATTTAACAAAGCAAAAAGAGGAGGTCCTAGTTGCAATGGAGACAATATCAGTAACTTTTATTACCAAAAATTTTTTTCTAGTGACAAAGCTGCTTTAACCACTTTAGCCCCGGACCATATTGCTGTCCAAAGACCAGAGCACTTTTTGTGATTCGGCACTGTGATGATTTAACGGACAATTGTGCGGTCGTGCGACGTGGCTCCCAAACAAAATTGGCGTCCTTTTTTTCCCACAAATAGAGCTTTCTTTTGGTGGTATTTGATTATCTCTGCGGTTTTTATTTTTAAACAAAAATAGAGCGACTATTTTGAAAAAAATTCAATATTTTTTACATTTTGCTATAATAAATATCCCGAGTTTAGGCCGATACGTATTGTTCTACATATTTTTCGTAAAAAAAAAAATTGCAATTAGCGTTTATTGATTGGTTTGCGCAAAATTTATAGCGTTTACAAAAAAAGGGGGTAGTTTTATGGCATTTTTATTAATATTTTTTTACTAGTAATAGCGGTGATCAGCGTTTTTTTTTCGGTACTGCGATATTATGGCGGACACATCGGCCACTTTTGACACATTTTTGGGACCATTGGCATTTTATAGCGATCAATGCTATAAAAATGCATTGTATTACTATAAAAATGCCATTGGCAGTGAAGGGGTTAACACTAGGGGGCAGGGAAGGGGTTAAGTGTTCAGGGTGTTCCTGTTTGTGTTCTAACTGTATGGGGGGGGTGGACTCACTAGGGGAAATCACTGATCTTCTGTTCATACATTGTATGAACAGAAAATCAGCGTTTCCCCCGCTGACAGGAACGAGAGCTTTGTGTTTACACACAAAGCTCCCGTTCCCCGCTCTGTAACGAGCAATCGCGTGTGCCCGGCGGCGATCGTGCGCGTGGGACGCGGGGAAATGCAGGGGCGCACACGCACCCCCTAGTGGCCGCAAAAGAGAGGACGTAGAGCTACGTGCTTTCGCGAAACAGTGCCACCGTCCCGCAGTAATATGATGGCGGGCTGTCGGCAAGTAGTTAAGCTGTAGAAAATTGATATATAAACACAGAGATAATAATATTGAGGATACAGCGAACATTTCTAAACCCAAAAAACACTAAATGGTTTGTTAGCCAGCACACCCACCGACCACGGGACTCCACATCTGGATTGGTATTATCGATAACGATGCTCTTGCCATTTTTCACTGCTTCTTCACAGGCTGCTACACACTTTTGCCATGTTCCAAGTGTGTCCTAAAATACACATCAGAATACAGATTAACAGACCAAACTATGGGAAAATATATATTTTTTTTAACTCACTGCAAAACCTTTGTTACAAGATCACAAAAAGAACAGAGAACGCACCTATCTTGTTTACTGCCATCCCTATATGAAAATACCTTTATGTTTTTCTTCATGGTAATGACCTTTACATAAGTTGTTACCAGTGTGGAGGGGATTTTGTCCCCCTGTGTTGGGTATTTTATTTTTTTAATTTTGCCTAGCATCAAACTCTTGCAACTGGCACTATATGCAGCTGGTGATTATCATGCATCCTCCAAGGAATAAAATATACGTTTTTATTTCTTTGTTGGCAGAGATTGAGGGATGTTGGGAGACTAGAATATCCACTTGCTTACTGGGCACATAAACCCCCTTCGTGCCCAGGCGAAATTTCAGCTTCCGGCACTGTGTCGCTTTAACTGACAATTGCGCGGTCGTGCGACGTGGCTCCCAAACAAAATTGGCGTTCCTTTTTTCCCCACAAATAGAGCTTTCTTTTGGTGGTATTTGATCGCCCGTGCGGTTTTTATTTTTTGCGTTATAATGAAAAAAAGAGCGACAATTTAAAAATATATATATATTTTTTACTTGTTGCTATAATAAATATCCCATTTTTTTTTATTTTTTTTTATTTTTTTTTTCTCAGTTAAGGCCGATACGTATTCTTCTACGTATTTTTGTAAAAAAAAAAAAAAAAAAAAAATCACAATAAGTGACTGCTTTGCGCAAAAGTTATAGCACCTACAAAATAGGGGACATAATTATGATTTTTTTTTTTATATTTTTTTTTTACTAGTAATGGCGGCGATCTGCGATTTTTATTGGGACTGCGATATTGCGACGGACACATCGGACACTTTTGACACATTTTTGGCGCCATTCACATTTATACAGCGACCAGTGCTATAAAAAAGGGATTTTTAATAACAGCTTACCTGTAAAATCCTTTTCTTGGAGTACATCACGGGACACAGAGCGCATAGTCATTACATATGGGTTATATGGAGTACCTTCAGGTGTGGACACTGGTGTAATCAACTTCACAGGAAGTTCCTCCCTATATAACCCCCTCCCACTGAGAGTGCTTTAGTTTTGTAGCAAGCAATTTCTCTGAGGTTACACAATGTTCCCCAAAAAGAGGGCTGGGAGCTCTGTGTCCCGTGATGTACTCCAAGAAAAGGATTTTACAGGTAAGCTGTTATTAAAAATCCCTTTTTCTTGATCGTACATCACGGGACACAGAGCGCATAGTCATTACATATGGGATGTCCCAAAGCAATGCTCCATGAAGGGAGGGAGACCGTAAGGCCAAAAATAGCCAAACAGAAACTATATCAGGAGGTAAAATAGCTCCACCAACAGAAAAAGGGGGCGTGAACCGGGCCAGAGGATTCTATACTGCTGCCCGTAGGACCGCCTGCCCAAATGCTGCGTCCGCAGCCTTTGTGACGTCCAACTTATAAAATTTAGTAAACGTATGTACGGAAGACCAGGTTGCCGCTTTGCAAACCTGTGCCATAGAGATCTGATGGTGTGCCGCCCAAGAGGCACTCATGGCCCTCGTAGAATGGGCCTTAACTGATAAGGGCGGTGGAACGCGCTTCAGACCATAGGCCTGAAAAATCAGCTGCTTAATCCACCTAGCCAAGGAAGACTTGGCAGCCGGCTGACCCTTCTTGGGGCCATCCGGGAGAACGAAAAGCACATCTGTTTTCCTAATCTTTTCTGTAGCCTTGAGATAGACTCTCATGGCTCGGACCACATCCAAAGTATGAAGCAATCTTTCCTCTCTGGACTGGGGAGTAGGAAAGAAGGATGGTAGGACTAGGTCCTGATTCAAGTGAAAACTGGATATGACCTTAGGAAGGAAAGAAGGCTGAGGCCGCAGAACCACTCTGTCCTTATGCAGAATAAGGTACGGTTCCCTGCAAGACAAGGCTGCCAGCTCGGAGACCCTTCTGGCCGAAGCCATAGCCACCAAGAAAACCAACTTTCGGGTTAGCAGCACAAGAGGGATTTCTGCCAGAGGTTCAAACGGCTGCTTTTGTAAAGCTGACAAGACCAGATTTAAATTCCAGGGGCAGAGGGGAGCTCTAATAGGGGGATTTACATGCAAGACCCCCTGCAAAAAGGTTTTTACAAGCGAATGTGTGGCCAAAGGCCTTTGAAACCATATCGATAAGGCAGACACCTGCCCCTTTAGAGTACTAAGAGCCAACCCCTTGTCAACGCCAACCTGGAGGAATCGCAAGATCCTGTCAATAAAAAACTTGCGAGGATGCCCTCCTTGAGACTCGCACCATTCCACATAGGTTCTCCAGACTCTGTAATAGATATTTCTAGAGACTGGCTTTCTAGCTTGAATTAACGTAGATATGACTTGGGCAGAGAGGCCTCTGTCCTTAAGAATTAGAGATTCAGCCGCCAAGCCATCAAATTTAGCTGCTGTGAAGCAGGGTGGTAGATCGGGCCCTGAGACAGCAGATCTGGGCGCAGGGGGAGTGGCCACGGTGCCCCTACTGACATCCTCACGATGAGTGCGTACCAAGCCCTTCTGGGCCAGGCTGGGGCCACCAGGATCACCGGCCTGCGCTCCACCCTGATCCTTCGTAGAAGGCGGGGAATCATCTGTAGTGGAGGGAACGCATACAGGAGAGAAAACTGGTGCCAGGGGCAAACCAACGCATCGGTCCCGTAGGCCGAGGGGTCCCTGGCTCGGGATACAAATTTGTCCAATTTCTTGTTGAATCTTGTTGCCATGATGTCCACATCGGGAACTCCGAATCTTTGGCAAATCTCTTGGAATACCTGGGGGTGAAGAGACCACTCTCCCGGGAGTAACTGTTGACGACTCAAAAAATCTGCTTGAGAATTGTCTATCCCTGGGATGAACACTGCTGAGATGCAGGGTACATGGGCTTCGGCCCATGCAAAAATTAGGTTTACTTCCCTTTGAGCCGCCAGGCTCTTTGTGCCCCCCTGGTGGTTTATGTATGCCACCGCCGTGGCATTGTCGGACTGTATCCTTACTGGCAGACCCTGCAGGGGGAGAGTCCAGGCGACCAGGGCCAACCGAACAGCTCTGATCTCTAGGACATTGATGGGAAGCAGACTTTCTGCCTCTGACCACTGTCCCTGCTGGGTCCGTTTTCCTAAGATTGCCCCCCAACCTGTTAGGCTGGCATCTGTGGTTACTATTTTCCACGAGATGGGGCAAAAGGTTTTCCCTTTTGATAATTTTTGAGGGATCAGCCACCAGTACAGGCTGTGCCTGACTTCTGGAGAAAGAACTAATGGACGGTCTAATGCCTGTATGGACTTGTTCCAAGCAGAGAGAATAGCTGCTTGCAGAATTCTGGTATGGATCTGGGCGTAGGGCGCTGCTTCGAAGGCGGCCACCATCTTCCCCAGCAGTCGCATGCATAGGCGAATAGTCGGCTTCTTTTTGCCTAAGACTATTTGAATCGTTTGAATCAACGACCTGATCTTCTCTTGAGGTAAAAATACCCTCTGGCATTCTGTATCTAACCGAAAGCCTAGATATTCCAACTGTCTTGTGGGTTGTAACCTTGATTTTTCTTGGTTCACAATCCACCCGAACTCTTCTAGATGCCGCACTGTGCGGACTACTGCATGATTGAGGTTGGAAGCTGAACTGTCGATAACCAGGAGATCGTCCAGGTATGCTAGGACCAAGATGCCTTCTGTCCTTAGGACGGCTAGTACCGGGGCTAACACCTTTGTGAATACCCGTGGAGCTGTTGCCAACCCGAAAGGGAGGGCTACGAACTGGTAATGACTTTAGTTTATCGTAAAACGAAGAAACTTGTGATGTGCTGGGTAAATCGGCACATGCAGATATGCATCCTTTATGTCTATAGATGCTAGGAAGTCGCCCTGATGCAGGCTGGTTGTCACTGAACGTATGGAGTCCATACGGAAGGTCTGAATCCTTAGAAAGCGATTTAGGCGTTTGAGGTCTAATATAGGCCTGACGTCGCCATTGGGTTTTGGTATAACAAAAAGGTTGGAGTAGAATCCCAGACCCCTTTCTTGGGTTGGTACTTCTACAATTACTCCTTGGAGCAAGAGGCGATCCAACGCCTTTACGAGAGAGGCCCTCTTTAACGGGTCGCTTGGAAGACTTGACCCCTGAAAATGAGGAGGGGGGATTTCTCGAAACTCTAGTTTGTAGCCTGAGGCTACTACGGACCGAACCCAAGAGTCGGGAATTCTGGCCTTCCAGACTTCGGAGAAAAACTGAAGTCTTCCCCCCACCCAAGAGAGTGGGGGCGCCCCTTCATGAATCTGATTTGATGACTGGTTTAGCCGGCTTGCGAGACCAGGGCCTCTTGTTTGCCGCGGCTTGTCCCTGTGGGCGGCTATTAACTGTTGAACGCCCGGGAGGCCGTCGATACTGACGAGAAGTCGAAGGGGCCGAGCCTACAATGGCCTGTCGTTTAAACGTGGGCCCACGCGGTCTTTTCTTGACCGGTAAGGAAGTACTTTTTCCACTTGATATGGTGTGGATATATTTATCTAGGTCTTCCCCGAATAGTCTTCCCCCATGAAAGGGAAACCCTGCTAGAAGCTTTTTGCAGGGTGCCTCTGCTGACCAGTTCTTTAGCCACAAAAGACGACGCATGTGAACCATCAGTAGAGATAAACGGGATGCCTGTTGGATGGAGTCCTTAATAGCATCTACTGCAAAGCAGAGAGCCCTAGGGAATTCTGCTAATTCATGAGTATGCTGAGCCGGCATGTCCTTCAATATATGCTTTGCCTGATCCTTCAAGGCCTGACAAACACCAATGGCTGCTACTGCTGGCTGAACCATGGCACCTACTGAGGTAAAAGCTGCTTTCAGTAGTGTCTCGAATTTCTTGTCGACCGGATCCTTGAACATATGGACATTTTCAACCGGACAAGTCAGGGATTTATTCACGCAGGAAATGGCTGCGTCCACTGTAGGGAGAGCCCATTTCTTTACATATTCCTCTTCCATAGGGTAGAGAATAGAGAATCTTTTAGGAGGGACAAAGATTCTATCAGGTCGAGCCCAATCTTGGTAAATCACGTTCCGCAGAAGGGGGTGCATTGGAAAAGATGCACCAGTTAATGGGGCCTTTAAAGAACCCAATGAGGATACCTCCGGGGCTACTAGTTCTGGCACTGGAAGTTTAAAGGCAGTGCGAACCATATCTGTCAAAGACTGGATCCACAGGCCCTCCGCTTGAGAGGCCGAAAAATATTCATCTATAGTGGAATTTTCCCTGTCTGAACCGTCGGGACTTGGGTCTGCCTGATCCCCATGTGGGTCCCGTTCCTCTGAAGAGGAGACCTCCGCATCTGAAAACCCCACACTGGGTGAGGGGGATCTAGCCCGCTTGCTACTTGGGCAAGGACGGGAAAACAACGCAGTTAACCTTTTCTCTAGCCCACACATGGTGGCTGCTAGCATTTCTTCCGTCACGTAAACGGGAATGGGTGGATCGGGGGCCGCCTCTGCCCCCAGCACCCCCAATGGCTCTTGTACTATGCCACTCGGTGTCCTGACTGGCGAGGGTGGGGCCGTAGAAGCCTGGCCCAAATCCTCTGACCCCGATGGAGACCCCTTTTGCTTTTTGGTACCTTTAGCAGCCTTGGCTGGTCCAGATCCCTTTGGAGCCATTGTACAACCTTGGGTCACCCCTATAGCCAACACCTGACTGTTGTAGCTAGGAGTAACCAATATGAGGGCAGGTATGAGAAAAATGAAAAATAACTAATTTCTCTCTTTTTCTTTTATATTTCTCTTTTTTTTTCCAAAAAAATTTTTACCCGCCTGGGAGGTGACAATACCGAGGAAGCCTGTGAGTATTGACACACCAATGCCCGTTAGCCGGAGTCCAAGGTAGACTCAGATACTGCTGGATCTAAGGCTGAGTCCCTTTAAGCAAAAAAACTTTTTTTTTTTTTTTTTTTTTTTTTCTGGTCAATAGTGGACCTAAGTCCTAGACCTGAAGATCCACAAAACCGCCACTAGGTGTCCCTGTGTGGCCAAAAGACCCAGCTGCACGCTCTGTATCCTTTCTTCCTCTGCCTCCAGGAGGGAAAAGACCAGCCAGAGAAAAAGTTTTTCCTTTATACAGACCCTGACGCTGCTGGCCCGCCCCCCCCGACGCACGCCGACGCTATAAAAGGCGGCGTGCACGCGCACGCGTATGCGCGCGCACACACGCGCGTACGATCGCGCGCATGATCGCGCGCACGATCGCGCGCACCACGCTGAACCCACATGGAGGAAGCAGAGCAGAGGAACAACAAGGACCAGCGTTATGCAGCACCAACAGACACCAGGTAAGCACTAATCTTATTGTAGTGCACACACAGCGAGGAAGCTGTCCCCATGGGCTTCCTAAGAAACAGGAGTTTTTTACCAGCAATTTCCTCTTTAAAACATGTGGGGTTGCAGTATCAGTGTTAACAGGCAGACCTGGGGTGAGTAGCAAATATATAACTTACACAAGTATACATATATTTACATATTATCTGGGTAAACATTATAATCCCATCCTGCCTCAACAGACATAGTGGAGATAGTGGCTGATGCACAAGCATACTGTTAGCCAACCCAGAACCCCCAGGGGGATACCTACTGTCGAACCAAGTCCCGCAGGTTCCCTCTTACCTGCTCCACGCCGCAGGGTATTGCAAAATGCAAGAGGCCCAGCCTTCCCCCATCTCCGTGGGTATTGTCTTGGACCTTCAGGGACCGGGGTCCTGTGTTAAGGAACCCACACCCCTGGACCTATATAGCATCCTGGCATCAGTAGCGTTTAGTTCTTGGAAGAGACTAAGGCACTGGAGCCCAGAATCCAGCCCTCCAAGGAGAGGCATTATAGGCACAACCCCACTCCAGCAGGGCCCGGGTACCGTACATCTTGGCTCTGAAGCACTTCGGACGGATCCGGCTAGCTATCCTGGGTCCCGAGACCTCCGAGGGACAGCTAGACGTGACCAACACCTAAGACACTGGCGAAAAAACTAAAGCACTCTCAGTGGGAGGGGGTTATATAGGGAGGAACTTCCTGTGAAGTTGATTACACCAGTGTCCACACCTGAAGGTACTCCATATAACCCATATGTAATGACTATGCGCTCTGTGTCCCGTGATGTACGATCAAGAAAATGCACTAATTACTGTATAAATGTGACTGGCATTGAAGGGGTTAACACTAGGGGGTGAGGAAGGGGTTAAATGTATTGCCTGGGTGTGTTCTAACTGTATGGGGGGAGGGGGGTGACTGGGGGAGGTGATCGATGCTGTCTCCCTATGTACAAGAGAAACAGCATCTGTCACCTCACTGACAGGACGTGAAGCTCTGTGTTTACACTCAGAGCTCCACGTCCCTGCACTCTCACCGACAATCGCGTGTACCTGACGGACATCGCGGCCGCCGGGTACACGCATCGGATCCTCGGTGATGCGTCGGAACTGTTTTTCCCCGCCCCGCGCCACCCTGTGGCGCGCGCGGGGAATTACAAGCAAATCATGTCCAAAGACGTGACCCCGGCGCCTCAGGTCCGCGCTGTTCACGTATTTTGTTAATAGCGCGGACCTGAAGTGGATTGAGAAGCTGTCGCCACTGACTTTCTTTTTATTGGAGTAAGCTCCAGGGCTACTATTCTTTTATGTGCATCTACAGTATGTGCATGTCTTAGTATTTGCTCACAATCAACTACAAGATCCAGGAGGGAGCACCCATATAAAAGCAGAGGGAAAGAAAGGGGGTAAAGGTAGGTAGTAAAAATAGGAGATTTTATATACAGTGCATTCATAAAGCATTCAGATCCCCTTCACTTTTTTCTATTTTGTTATATTGCAGTTTGATACTACAGTTACAAACAACTCTGTACATTCCCACTAAGTCGCTAATCACCGCCAATACTAGTATAAAAAAAATAAGTAAAAAAAAAATTCCAGTACATATCCCATAGTTTGGTTTCAAGCAAACCAATTAATAAGCACTTATTGGGATTTTTTTATTTTTTTACCAATGACTTATAAATTTTGGCATACATACATTTATGAAGAAATTCGTTTTTTTTGGATATGTTTTATAGCAGAAAGTAAAAAAATATTGTGTTTTCAAATTTTTCATTTATGTAATAAAAAAAAACAGTGGTGATCAAATACCACCAAAAGAAAGCTCTACATGTGTGATGAAAATGCTATAAATGTAATTTAATTTGGGTGCAGTGCTTGCATGACCAAGCAATTACCAGTTAAAGTAGCGCAATGCTAAATAGCAAAAATGGCCGGTCATGAAAAGGTTAAAATCTTCCAGAGCTTCACATTAAGTAGTCACCTAATTCTCTTATATCACTTAAGACCTGGACCTGGACCATTATGCAGGTAAAGGACCTGGCCCCTTTAACTGACAATTGCGCGATCGTGCAAAGTGCCTCCCAAACAAAATTAGCATCCATTTTTTCCTACAAATAGAGCTTTCTTTTGGTGGTATTTGATCACCTCTGCGGTTTTTATTTTTTGCGCTATGAACAAAAATAGAGCGTACATTTTGAAAAAAATAAATATCCCCAAAAAATATATAAACATTTTTTTCCCTCAGTTTAGGCCGATATGTATCCATAACGCAATAAGCGTTTATTTATTGGTTTGCGCAAAAAGTTTACAAAATAAGGGATAGTTTTATGGCATTTTTATTAATATTGTTTTTTTACTAGTAATGGCGTGACTGCGACATTATGGGGGACACATCGGACACTTTTGACACCATTGTAATTTTGACAGCGAAAAGTGCTATAAAAATGTACTGATTACTGTGAAAATGACAATGGAAGTGAAGGGGTTAACCACTAAGGGGTGCTAAAGGGTTAAGTGTGCCCTAAGGGAGTGATTCTTACTGTAGGGGGGTGTGTGACGTCACTGATCGTCGTTCGTTATGACAGAGAACAGACGATCAGTGACAAGCCACAGAGAAAAATGAGGAAGGTTTGTTAACACTCACCTCTCGCCATACTTCAGCTCCTGTGACCCGATCATGGGACACTGGTGGCGATCCTGGTCGCGGTCACGGAGCGACCCACGGCTGGGCACTTAAAAGGGCAACGTACCTGTACGTGCTTGTGCCCAGCCGTGCCATTCTGCCGACGTATACCGGCGTTAGGCGGTCCTCAAGTGGTACTAAACATCACTTTGTTTTTTTTTTATATCTACTTACTCTGCTGGCATATGCATAGCCTTTCGGTACCAGGTGTTCTTTTATGAAAGTTGATTTTCCAGCTAAAAACAGACAATGCATTGGTTAGGGGCTTATCCGATTATCTTTTTCATACTTTATTAAATATGAGAAAATGTATGAAAATAGCAGTGCTAATAATCAATGCAAGATTCATATGTATGAAAAGTTTAATTGCAGTGTACCTATACCCCATATTCACCTATAGAAACTACTTCTTTTGCTGCTTTTGTACACCTAAAATATAATTCACCCAACATAAAAAGTACCATTTACAAATATATTTATACATTTTCATGCAATGAAGACATGCACACTAAAAAATGTATTAACCCATTGTGCTGCTTGTAAGCATATTCCTTTTATTCCTATACTGTTCTACGAGGACAAAGGGGAACCACCCCATTTTAGAAGCATGCTATATACAGAGGCCCTGAATTTCACTTTGATTCAGAGCCTCTCTGGACGATAAAAATTGTAAAGGGTAACTAGGAGGAACTAAACAAAAATAAAATAGTATATACAATATCTACACACATCATTTTTTAATTAAATGTTATAGAAGATTTACTGTTCTTTACAATCTGCAGCACTGTCATTTTCTACAAAATGTAATGCAATATGGTAACATGGAGGTGTTCTGTATAGAACTCATATATGGAATTCCCCCAGAAATGTAATTTCTTGCTTATGTGATGGCTTGCTGATTTTCACAGAAGTCTGCACTAAGATAAGTCATACTTTAGCACCTGCTGCAACAACAAAAAAAATGTTGGTGTCATAATTCAAAAGGTTAATTATTTCTAAAGGGATGCTGACAGAACACTGCAAGTTCATCAACTGATTAAAAATGAAAATGTTCAGATTCACTCTGTATATTGACAAAAATAAATTTAAAAATATAGGATTTTTTGTACTCACCGTAAAATCCTTTTCTCTGTCGTCCATGGATGGACACAGCCGTCACAAGTCTTAATATATGGGTTCTGTTCCTGTTCATAGGAAGGGACTAGGCAGAACATGTTAGATACTTAAATACATGGTACTTTAACAGAATTGAACAGCCCTGCCCAGGGGGCAGTCCCTCCGGACATGACCCTCCTCCCTGCGGCATGCAGCCTCAGTTTGTAACAAGCAGTACAAACCTAAAAAGGAGGGGTGGTTGCTGTGTTCGCCCATGGACGACAGAGTAAAGGATTTTACGGTGAGTACAAAAAAAAAATCATATTTTCTTTTATCGTTCATGGACGGACACAACCTTCACAAGTCTTGACATATGGGACGTCCCCAAGCAGTGGGAACAGTATTAGTAAGAACAAACAACTTCACCCCAAAACAAGCAGAGCTCCTCAACAGAGGAGGTGCAAGTTTAAACAGGCGCCTGCAAAACCTTGCGGCCGAAAGAAATATCTGAAGATGCACTCACATCAACCTTGTAAAATTTGGAAAAAGTGTGAACGGACGACCAAGTTGCCACCTTACACACCTGCAAGACAGACGCTTGATGTCGGAAAGCCAAGGAAGGTCCAATTGCCCTGGTTGAATGTGCCGTGACCGGAAAGGGGGGCGCCCTCCCCTTAAGAGCATAGGCCTGTATGATGGTCTGCCTGATGCATCGACAAATGGTGGCCATAGCAGACAAGTACACCCACAAAGCACATACCACGTCTAAAGTATGTAGCGCAACCTCCTTAGGAAGCACTGGCTGAGGACACAAGAATGGAAGTACAATGTCCTCATAAAGGTGAAAAGCTGAAACCACCTTTGGAAGAAAGGAAGGCTGCTGACCAGGGGGGTTACTCAGGGGACTCACCAACTCAGCAAGAAACTGCTCAGCGCCGCTGCCCGCCCTCAGTACACCAGCGTGTGTTGTGAGGAAAAGGCTGTAAAGAAAAAACTGAGGAACAGAACTGTTAGGAGAATTGTGCTGCGCGCTGTTAGAGGCCAGCACTAGAGGCCAAAACCCCACACAAAATGGCCGCCAGATGCCTCAGATATAACAGGGCGCAACCACTATAAAATGGCCGCGCGCAATAAGAGCTGAGCCATAGTGCGACCACGACAAAATGGCCACCAATGAGAAATTCCAATGTAAACAGCAGACTGCAAAAAAATGGCGGCGAAACGCCGCAGTGTGGATGATGGGGCCGAATGGGGCTTCCCTGAGGCAAAGCACAACCCCACAGATAAAAATGGGCCCAGACACCCCACAGTCCCGCTGTGGGAAATGGAGCCCCCCACAGGTCCACCCCAG
This sequence comes from Rana kukunoris, assembly GCA_029574335.1. Lineage (NCBI taxonomy): Eukaryota > Metazoa > Chordata > Amphibia > Anura > Ranidae > Rana > Rana kukunoris. The sequence continues at coordinate 35,667,763 of CM056058.1, forward strand.
TAGCAGGGGTAAAGCAGCAGAAGGAAATGTGACAGAGCAGGGAAAGGGAGGATAGGAAAACCCCCTAACCCCTGGAATGCCCAGCCGTTCCGACCCGCCGAGGCAGGAAGGACTGTACTTACCCGTCCATGTGAGGACCCGCTGATGCATTCCTGACAGGCATACAACCGCGTTGGAGTAGCAGTCGGTGTGGTCCACTGTGAGACAACACAACAGCCCAGTCATGTGTGGACCCTGGAGCAAAAAGCCCACCGGCCACCCAAGGAGTCATGGGGTATGTCGTGGCAGACCCAGCCCTTAGCTACGATCTGTACACGCTCGCTGGCCGGACTGAGGAGACTACAAGGATCTATATATCCACCCTGTCACCCAGTCGGCAGTTGATAGAAGAATCTCAAAAAATAAAATAAAATTAAAACTTTCTTTAGGGCACTGGGCCTAAAAGGGAGCCACGTCGTTCTCCTCTGCTAGTCATAAAAAAACTGAGGCTGCATGCTGCAGTGAGGAGGGTTGTGTCCGGAGGGACGGCCCCCCCGGGCGGGACTGTTCAACTCTGTTAAAGTAACATGTATTTAAATATCTAACATGTTCTGCCTAGTCCTCTCCTATGAACAGGAACATAACCCATATGTCAAGTCTTGTGAAGGCTGTGTCCGACCACTGACAATAAGAGAAAAAAGTTTTTTCTTCAGAGCATAAACAAGTAGCAATCTGCAGCCAAGTTTGTTAAAATCCCTGCAATGGGGGGCGCATGCGTGGCGCTGAGCATGATGGACGCCTGAGGCTGTAGCTCCGCTCCACCAGGGACCTCGATCACTGATAGAGGGTCATTAACAGCAAGTTTTCAGCCTATTTTAACACCCCTCAAACCGCATTTGAGTAGTGCATGCCGTCGAAGAGGAAGAAGACCCAGGGCCCGGCTCAACACACTCTTACACACTATCTCCTCCGTGCACGGGAGCAGAGAAGCATGTCGCAAGATGGCGCCGCGGACGAGCCAGGCCCGCCGATGCAGGCCGCATCGCCACATCTGACCTCAGCTTGGCAGCAGGCACCTACTCGTGAGTACCAGTTCGGCCTCTCCAAAGCTGATCTTGATGCCAGCCTGGAATCAAGAGAAGCTGGCCTCTAAGTTTTAGACGGAACTACATAAGACATCCCACATGCTATCGCAGGAGATCGCAGCCCTCGGTTCGAGAACCAATCTCCTGGAAACGAAGCATGATGAGCTGACTTAGGCTTATGGGGATTTAAGCAGGGAATACGATGCATTGTCATCAGCGTTCATCCAGATGCAATCCCAAATTGAGGACCTTGACAACAGAAACAGGCGCCATAATCTGCGCCTGCGCGGCATCCCAGAAACTGAAACCGTGCTTATCCCCACAGTCATTAGGCTCTTTAAATCCCTGCTCCCGAACTGTGATTCTGCTGCATTTACATGTGACTGTATCCACAGGGCACTTAGACCAAAGCCTCCCCCTGACAAGCCCCCGAGGGATATAGTCCTCTGTATGAAAGATTTCCTTATCAAAGAGGAGATCCTGAGAGCAGCCCGCCTACAACAGCGAATCAAGCTGGATGACCATGTTGTTCAGATTTACCCGGACCCATCATCTGCCACCCTGGATAGGCGCAGAGGCATGAAAGAGGTCACATTAATTCTCCAATCAGCTCAGATTCGATACAAATGGGGTTTCCCCGTCAAGCTGACGATTCCCCATAATGGCACGACGTATGTAGCGACAAATCTTCTGGAGGGTCAGGAGATCCTAGTGAAATTGAGGCTTCTGGATGCAAGTGCAATTCGCCTTCCTCCTTAAACACCCAGGTCAGTTCCAATTTGGCAAACACCTCCTCCCCGCAGGGACAGACGGAGAATTCGATATGATGCTGGAGACGGCAACAACAACTAGTCTTGCCTACAACCTTCGATGCGGCCCCTCTCAGGTTCATTTTTGACGGCTACTACATTTTTGGAAGTACTTTTTGGAAGTATTTTTTTCGGTTTTGAATATCTTTTTTGTTGTTCTCTTCTTTTTTAACCACAATGGCTCTTCCTCTAGTGTTGGTCCCTCGGAGCCGTAGCATGTCCTCCCCACCTGGCTAAACTGGTTGCCTTAGTTTCACCAGACAAGTGACTGTACTTTGTGCCTCGCTTGCTTGGATCTGCTGGGTTTGAGACCTAGTTGTCTCGTTCTTTTTTGGAACTCTAGTTATCAGGTTGAGATCTCATCTACCTGATCCAATTCCTATGTTCTTTACTTTGATTTTTGGACTTTTTTTTGCTATTTTTCTTTATTGATTTTGTCTGTTTTTTTTTTCTGGATTTTACTTATTTTTTTTCAGGTCAGCTTTGCTTCAGTTGGACTGTCCATATCTATGACCGAAGATGAGTTTTTACTATGCTACTGTCTAATCTGTTTGATTTGCCTGTGTTATATGTGTTCGTCGTCAGACCCAAGCTTATGGCAGTGCCCCTGACAGGTATTCGTGCTATTTTGGCCCTTTGCACAGCATTGGACCCTCAACTATTTGTACAGTTTATAGCGAAATTCTACTTCCCTCATGCCTATTACATGTATTTCACATAGTGTGAAGGGCTTCAATTCCCCGGTTAAGCGGCGCAAGGTCTTTGACATGTACAAACTGCTTGGTGCTAAGGTTCTCCTCATTCAGGAAACCCACTTTGCTCCCACCCCAAATTTTTCCACAGACAGTTCCCTCAGGCATTTTATTCACTCCACTCCTCTAAATGTAGGGGCGCTGCCATTTTCTTACATTCCTCCTTTCCCATGGAGGTCAAACAAGGTTGTTAAAGACTCAGAAAGTAGATATGTCATTATTAGAGGACTGGTGAACAACAAAGAATTGACAATTGCCAGTGTCTATGCCCCTAACGATGCCCCCGTTTCTTTCTTTACCTCCTTTTTTGCCCTTCTGACTAAATACAGTTCCCCACATATGATAGTTGGAGGGGACTTTAACTTGGTTGCCAATGCTACCCTGGATAGATGTACTTCAGCTGTGACTGCTAGGGCCTTCCCCAAGACCTTGGCTAGGTGCCTACTAGACCACCAATTGGTGGACTCGTGGAGGGCACATAATGTGGGAGTCAGGGAGTTTACCTTTTATTCTCATCCTCACAACAGCTCAGATAGGTTGGATTATATATACGCCTCTCCAGTTCTCTTAGCCAACTCCTCGTCCTCCTCAATACACACTTGCATCTGGTCGGACCACCAGGTGTTTCCTTCACAATGAACTTCATCGGCTTGGCTCCGGCGCCTTTTACCTGGAGGCTGAATGAAACGCTCCTCTCAGACAGTGGTTGAGTCGGATGTGGCGAATGCCATAATGGAATATTTTGCGCTTAACGCCATTCACGGTACCCCATTCTCCACAGTCTGGACTGCCCATAAGGCGGTGATTCAGGGTAAGCTTATTCGCATTGCCTCGACCCGTAATAAACTAAACAGGCAAAGAATTGTATCCCTCTCTGCAGAGTTGGACCTTCTTTATAAGAAGACTGATTCCCTACACTTGGAGTCGACCAGGCAACCGATTGACCAGAAACGTTTGGAGCTTGACACTTTGCTCTCGGGTAAGGTGGAGAAGGCTTTGAGGTGGTCGAGGGCGCGGTTCCTGCTTCATGGGAACACAGCCTCATCCATGTTTGCGAGGAAATTGAATCAGCTCACACGTCCCCTGCATGTGTAATGGCTAGAAGTGGGTCCTGGTCGGACCTCCTCTCTCCCACAGGAGGTTCTCCAACCATTTAAACATTTTTACTTCTCCCTGCTAGGCCCTCGGAACCTTCTGTGCAGAATGATCCCTGCTTCCAGGCCCTTCCTATCCCCTACCTTTCTTCTTCACAACAAGAGAAATTGAATGCACTCATCACACTTGCGGAGGTTCTGGATGACGGGTTCTGCCCCGGGTCCCGACAGCTTTTCGTCGGTTTATTATAAAAAAAATTCCGAACCCCTTTCCTCTAGATTAGTTCAACTGTTAAATTTGGTTTTGCGGGGTGGTTATTTCCCCAAAGAAATGTTGCTTGCCAACATGTCCCTGATCCCTAAGCCCGCCAAAAACCACACACTCCCTCAAAACTATAGGCCCATTTCGGTCATTAACCACTTAAGACCCGGACCAAAATGTAGGTAAAGGACCTTGCCCCTTTTTGCGATTCGGCACTGCTTCGTTTTAACTGACAATTGTGCGGTCGTGCGACGTGGCTCCCAAACAAAATTGGCGTCCTTTTTTTCCCACAAATAGAGCTTTCTTTTGGTGGTATTTGATCACCTCTGCGGTTTTTATTTTTTGCGCTATTAACAAATAGAGCGACTATTTTCAAAAAAATGCAATATTTTTTACTTTTTGCTATAATAAATATCCCCCAAAAATATATAAAAAAACATTTTTTTTCCTCAGTTTAGTATTCTTCTACGTATTTTTGGTAAAAAAAATTGCAATAAGCGTTTATCGGTCGGTTTTCGCAAAATTTATAGCGTTTACAAAATAAGGGATAGTTTTATTGCATTTTTATTAATTATTTTTTTTTTACTACTAATAGCGGCGATCAGCGATTTTTTTCGTGACTGCGACAATATGGCGGACACTTCGGACAATTTTGACACATTTTTGGGACAATTGTCATTTTCACAGCAAAAAATGCATTTAAATTGCATTGTTTACTGTGGAAATGACAGCTGCAGTTTGGGAGTTAACCACAGGTGGCGCTGTAGGGGATGTGAGACCTAGTGTGTTTGTTTACAACTGTAGGGGGGTGTGGCTGTAGGTGTGACGTCATCGATCACGTCCCCCTGTTACAGGGATGACGCGATCGATGCTGCGGCCACAGAGAAGCACGGGGAAGCCGTGTGTACACACGGCTCTCCCCGTTCTTCCGCTCCAGGGACGGATCGCCGCACTCCAGCGGCGATCGGGTCCGCGAATCCGGCGGTCCCGGAGCTTCGGACCGGCTGGGTACTAAAATCAACGTATATATACGTTGATGTGCCCAGCCGTGCCATTCTGCCGACGTAAATGTGCAGTAGGCGGTCCTTAAGTGGTTAACAATGACCTTAAATTTTTTTCTAGGATCATGGCAGATAGGCTTGCTGGAGTGATCTCCTCTCTTATTTCCCCATAACAGTCGGGCTTTATCCCCCATAGGCTTATCACGGACAACATACGTTTAGCAACGAACATTATTCAGAATGCCAACTTATTTTCGCGTAAACTTTTTTTATTAGGCCTAGACATCCATAAGGCATTCGACAGTGTCTCTTGGAATTATCTGTCTACTCTTTTGCCCCGTATGGGCCTCCAAGGGGAATTTTTTCACGCGTTCCAGGCACTGTATCAAAACCCCAAGACTCGAGTCCGAATCCCAGGGTGCAGCTCGGAGTTTTTTAGTTTAGGGCGGGGGACTAGGCAGGGATGCCCGCTTTCCCCCCTGATTTTTGCGCTTGCCCTTGAACCCTTGGCTATCGCCATTTCAAATAACCCTGACATTCGGGGCTATGCCCAGGGCACATCTACTTATAAATGTTGTATGTATGCAGACGACCATTTGATGTTGTTCACAGACCCCTTGCTTACTTTGCCCCCCCCCCCGCTGTCCACTTTGTCCTCCTTTGCGGTGATTTCGGGTCTCTCAGTCAGTGTTTCGAAATCAGTGGCCCTGCCGGTCGGATTTTCGCCCGGAGAGTTGGAACACCTAAAGCAATCTTTTTCCTTCTCATGGGCTGTTGATTCCCTTCCATATCTGGGCATTGACCTGACCGGAGATTACCGCAAACTGTTTAATGCTAACTACCCCAAAATGCTATCCAAGCTTAGATGGCTGCTAAAGCTCTGGGCCCCTCCACACATTTCCTTTCTTAGTAGGATTACAGCCCTTAAAATGACAATTCTCCCCAAACTCCTTTACCTGTTTCGCTTCCTCCCTGTTATACTTTCCAAGTCCTTTCTTTTAGACTTTCAATCTCAACTTAACAGGTTTATATGGCAAAATAGGCCCTAAGGTTTTCCAAAGATATTTGATATCATCCAGCGCGCCGGGGAGGTCTGGGAGTTCCCCAGATTTGGCTTTACTATCTGGCCAGTAGGTTCACACAGCAGGCTCAAAGGAACATAGCCAACTCTAGAGTCCCATGGGTCAGGTTTGAGAAGGACTCGATATCCCCCTTTTATCTCCCGGGGCTGTTGTGGTCCTCTGGTGGGTCATGGCCAGGCTTGCGCTCTAAAAACTTAATTGTGGAGGAAAGTTTGAAACTATGGGGGGACTATAAGGATAAATTTAATCTGATCTCAAAGACCCCTCGTGGTGCTTCTTTCTTTGGGGATCCCAGATTCCCTTCAGCCTTTGATCACCCGGACTCCTTTAGTATCTGGTGGGACTGTGGCCTGACAAAGTTGGATCACTTCCTGGTGAACTCCACATTTGTCACGTTTTTTCATTTACAATCACTGCACCCCCTGCCCACTAGTGAATTTTACCATTTCCTGCAGATTAGGCACTTTTTCCAACGACACTATTCTTTTCCGATGACGGGCTTAAGCTCTACTTTTGAGGATATCTGTTACTCAGCTCCTAGACAAAAATGTCTCATATATGGGGTCTACAGATTACTGGATTCGGAATCCGAACCCGCTCTGCTGAAATACAGACAAGACTGGCAGCGGGAACTTAGCTTAGATGATGATGACTTTGACTGGGCTGAGGGTTGGCAAAACATGCGTAAGTGCACCAAGTCGCTGACAGTTCGAGAAACGGCAATTAAGCTGCTCACGAGGTGGTACTACACACCTCTCAGACTTCGTAAAATATTCCCCCAGTCCTCCCCTACCTGCTTCATAGGTTGCCCGCAACAAGGTTCCTTTTTCCACCTATTCTGGGAGTGTGAGTGGGTGCGTCCTACCTGGAGGGCAGCACTGGAGATGATTGATAAGTTGGCTGGGGAGCGGGTTAACCTGACGTTTAGGCATTGCCTTCTTTTCCAGACCCTGTCTGATATCTCTAAGCACCTTATGAGGTTGATACACTCCGTATGTCTTGCAGTTCACTGGGCTATTGCCCTTCACTGGAAAAAGCAGTCGGTGCCCTTTCCACCGGTAATTACTCGTTTAGATCAGATGATGCTTTCAGAAAAAATATTTCATACTTTACATGATTCGATCCCAACTTTTTATGCCAAGTGGAACCCATGGTTTCTATATAGACTCCCAGGCTAACTGACCTTAACTTTATTTTTGTTTTTGTGTTTTTCTTCTATATGTTTTTTTGTTTGCTTTTTCTCTTTTGCATATGGCATGTATTCTTCATTGGTTAACTGATATAATCACCTTATGTATTTACTGTATTTACTGTATGTCCTTCTCCCAGGACTCTGGGTTTGAGCTACATACTGAGTCTCTATTATTCTACACTGATGTTTTATATTCACCCTGCATGGTCTGTAGTTGATGTCATATCTGATGTTGTTCTTTATTACCCATTACACTGGGTGTTTTGTTCACGTTATCTTCAATAAAGCCTATTTTGAAAACAAAAATCCCTGCAATGTATCACTCAGAGGGGATTTTTTTGCCAACACGAGTTGGGTAACTCTTTGCGAGAACCTCAATAACCAGTGCTTCCTATTGTATGCAAAATCCACTACCCCGACCTATGCAAAACTTGTAGAGAAAAACTAGGACGGCCGCACTCCAAAAAGATATGTTCCTTTTTAATAAAATTGGTCACAAAATTAACATGTCACAGCAAAAAATCATAAGAAAAACTGACGCATTTCACACTATCATACAGTGCTTATTCATAGCTATGTGTGCAGACTAAACCCCAGTTTTTAACGCATACTGTTAGACAGGTTGATTTGGTTGTCCACAGGCTGGTCGTAAGTAAGCTTGGAATTTTTCCTTTGATTTAATGTAGGGCCCTGTTTATATTGCTTCCTGTGTATGTCTGAAGTAGTGTACTGTATGTCAGAATGTATATATGTAAGAAAAACTAATTAATTTTACATATGCGATACATGCACATTTTGTTACTTTAACCACTGCAATACCAGTCACGTTTACCCCCTTCCTGCCCTGGCCAATTTTTAGCTTTCAGCGCTGTCGCACTTTGAATGACAATTGCGCGGTCATGCAACACTGTACCCTAACTAAACTTTTTTCATTTTTTTTCCCACACTAGAGCTTTCTTTTGGTGGTATTTAATCACCACTGGGTGGTTTTTTGATAAACGAAAAAATAAGTTTTTGAAAAAAAAAAAAAACTATTGTTTTTCTTCGCGTTTCTGTAATTGTTTTTTGCAAATAACTGTTTATCATAAATTTAGATCAAAATGTATTTGGCTACACATCTATGGTGAAAATAACCAAAATCAGACTATTATTTAGTCTTTGTAAAAGCTAGAGAGTCCACAAATTATGGTATATATCTGAAAATTGATCAATCGTGATGTATTGCTGGCCCATCTCATTTCTTGAGGCCTGAAAATGCCAGAACAGTACACATACCCCCCCAATTACCCCTTTGTGGTAAATAGACAGCTGTGATTGGACAGAGCTAATCACATGGTACAGATGGGCTGTGATTGGCTTTGTCTGTACCATGCAGTGGCGTTGCTAGGGGGGGTGGGGGTGCGAGCAGCACCTGAGGGACTATAGTTGGTAAAGGGTGGGGTGACAAGGTTTTTCCACACTGGATAACACCAACCCTAGTAATGCCACCAGTACCATGCGATCACACTGACCAATTACAGCTAGCAACACAACTGTACACAATGAATTGCTTGAAAATAAGTCATCCATTGTTTACAACTGTCATGTGACCTGATGTAATTAGTCGGGCAGCGAGCCAGGACACTGATCAGTAGTGATGGGTTTGGGTGTGTTCGAAATCCCACGTGCCTGATCCTTCTAGGAAGCAGACACTGCACACGGCCATTTACAGGCAGTGACAGATTTCTCGATCTGTGCAGCTGTGGATCAGGGAATGTCTTACTGCCTGTCGGCTTCCTGGTGGGATCGGGCATGTGGGATTTCGAACGAGCGAGCCCATTTCTACTGATCAGTCATCGGTTGTGTCCGGTAAATACAGCTGGTGACAGGTTGCGCAGCCTCGCACATGGCACGACCCAAGAGGTCCACCCGTATCCACGAGATGCTCGACCTCAGACCAGACCTCCTTCCTCAGTACAAACTCCCCTCCGTCAGTATAGACCTCCCCACTCAGTGCAGACACCCCCCATCAGTGCAGACACCCCCCATCAGTGCAGACACCCCCCCTATGAGTGCAGACCCCCGTCAGCATAGAATCCCCCCTTAGTGCAGACCCCCTATCAGTATAGAATACCCCCCTTACAGCAGAAAGAGAAGGGTGGCTCCCCAGACCAATGGGCTGGTATTGTTGCTCCCTTACTCACTGGGGATCCAGAAGGCATATAGTGAATTGTTTGGCTGGCCTGCAGCTCTCATCGCTCTACTTCAGACTCATAGCTAAATTGTAAGTATGGGTTTCCCATACTTTTGTTTTTCCTCCCCCTCCCCTGCCCTCTTCCATTGAGACCGATTATTAATGTGTACAACTTATTATAGATTTATATATAGCATCTGCTCCTAATGAGTGGAGGTCATCCACGAAACGCGCGGCAAATTTTGTTTGGGTACAGTGTCGCACGACTGCGCAATTGTCAGTTAAAACGACGCAGTACTGCATCCCAAAAAATGGCCTCGTCAGGAAGAGGGTACATTTTTAAAAACTGATTGCACTCACTTGTAAACGTATTTTAACACACAAAACAAACCAACTGGAAGTGCTGTGTGCCTCATGTGTGCTAAATGTCGTCACTGATAGAGACTCCATCTTACACGTTTTGCCCTCTCACAAGGCAAGGACTATGAGAACTGCCCAATACTGTGGACTCTATATGTTACTACATCTATATGATATATGTATGTTTAAAAAACTAAGACCACTTTCACACTGGGGCTTTTTTTTCAAGCTTCCCTTTAAAATCAATGAATGCTTTTACACTGGGGTTTTGCGCTTGCGGTGAAAAAAATCCTGCTTGCAGCATTTTAGGAGCATGTTTGGGGAGCAATTGTGGGTAGTATTGTGATAACACATGAACTGATATAAGCTAAACATAATAACTTAAAGGGGTAAGCACTCGGAGTTATCAGTCTTATTTTTTTATCAGAAGTAAAATTTTAACACATACAAACATAGAAGCATACATGTTGCTTTTTTTTGTAGTTTGAGTTTTATGCCTTAGTAAGTGCCAGCGATTGTCCATCCATTAGGGGGTGCCCATACCATGCCCTATATGACTAATTGATAGATTCATGCATTAATCTATCCACGGCTGCGACTGCCACCCCCTATTCAGGCGTCCGGCCCCTTTCAGGACCTGAATTACAGTGGTGGGGTTGTTTTTTTTTTTGAAATTTTTTATTAGTCAACAAAAAGCCAGGCTACGTGGGCCTTCATCATACAATCATAACATTTAAAAACAGAAAATACCCTTTGTCAGGTAAACATCAAGAGATTGTACAGGCACATACAGGGATAAATACCTCCTACATCTTGACCCGGTAGCTAGGCCCCCACGAGCCGGCTTCCCAAACCATTTTCCATTTTCTGGAGGAATTTAGAGTAACAAAGAATAGAGGTAAAGAAAAGAGCAGAGTGAGATTAAGTAACAGGGGAGGGGGGGGGGAAGAAAAAGGGGAGGGGGGTGGGCCGCACGAGCAGGGCTAGCCCTAAAAGCGCCTCAAAAAGGCGTATCGAAGTTCTTCACGTATCTCCCGGGCAGTCAGGTCGTCCCGGATACTGGGGGCCCATCTACAATAGGTTGAGCTGGTAAGGGGTTGTCTGTCTCCCTGAGCTTCTGTCCCTCCTCTGAAAATCTGAAAGTGTTGTACAATTGCCACGTATGCGAGTACGTCTCACTTCGCTGTTGGCTGGAAAAGATCAGGTCCTCCATTCGACTGATTTCATCTACTTTGTTAAGCCACATAGCTATGGATGGCGGGTGAGGGGACTTCCAGAGGAGGGGTACGCAGGCCTTGGCTGCATCCAAAAGATGACGCACCACTGACTTTTTATACACCCCGGGCGATAAGTCGTTAGCGTGCAAAAGAAAGTAAGCCGGGTCATCCGGAACAACACTTCCCGTAAATTGCTGGGTGACCTGTCGTACCTCTCCCCAGAAGCCCCTGATCCGTGGACACGACCAAAATATGTGTAGGATGGTGCCTCTTTCTTGTTGGCATCTCCAACAAGTGGCCGTAGTATCAGGGAATAATTTACTCAGCAGATCTGGGGTCCTATACCAACGTGTAAGTATTTTATAGTTCGTTTCTTGCGTTCTGGCGCATACTGATGATTTATGTGTGAATCGAACTATATTCTGCTTTTTGCTGGCCGAGAAATGTGTCCCCAAGTCCCTTTCCCATTTGGCTAGGGCCTGAATCTGATGGTCACCTGGCGGAGTGTTCAATAATGCATACATCTGGGACAGTGCATGAGGGAGCACTCCGGAGTCCCTACACAGTTCCTCAAATGTCGTCAACGGTACATGGGCGGTCTGAGGGGCCGGGAGGCTGTTTAAGAAGTGGCGTAATTGTTGTGTCCTCAGGAAGTCAAGACAGTATGCACCTTCAGGGTCCATCAGTTCTGCCGTCGACTTCCACTTCCCCTCCGCACTAAAGTGTGATGCTTGGAACAGGTCCGCATTCGCCAAGTCCAGGAATTTCCTGTCTAGTAGGCCTGGTTCAAAAAGGGGGTGGCCGATAATAGGTCTAAGGGGGAGGTACGTGATGAGAGAGAACATTTTTCGAGAAGGGTCGCACAGATTTTAACCGTCTGCCCTATCAAAGGATGTCGTGTAACATGTGTAGGGAGCGACACGTGGCACCAGGGGGCACGACGGAGAGGAGTCCTGCTTTAACTTTGCTCTACCCGCGTCCAAAGCTTAACGTGTCCATGTCGGCACCAGTCAATCAACCTGACAAGGCCGCCGTTTAATTTGGGGAGAGAAAGTACCCCCCTCTGAAGCCTCGCTTTTTTCCCTGCCCATAGGAAGTGGGAGAACACCGAGCGTATTTGCCGGAAGTATTCTCCCGGGATACTGATCGGGAGTGCCTGGAGGAGGTACAAGAATTTCGGTAGAATAGACATTTTTAGTATATTGCATCTACCTAGCGAGGAGTGGAGACCCCCCGTCCATTGTGTTAGCAGCCTTCGGACTTCCGTCAGAAGGGGGGGGGGGGGAGTTCAGCTTATACAGCTGAGGCAGGGAGGGAGGGATGTATGTACCCAGGTATTTTAGCGCCACTTCTGTCCACCTGAATCTAAAGTCCTCCTTAAGGCGTGTAAGTTGGTGTTGTGTAATCCCTACCCCCATTGCCTCTGACTTTGTCATGTTTATCTTCAAGTTTGATAACTTGCCATAGGTCTCAAACTCTTGTAAAAGGGCCGGGAGCGACGTGTTTGGGTTTGTGAGGGAGAAAAGTAGATCATCCGCGTAGGCGGAGACTTTGTATTGGGCGTCTGTTGTATGTATACTTGCAATGTCGGGATTCTGGCGTATGTGGCACAAAAAGGGTTCTAGGGCAAGTGCGAAGAGCAGGGGCGAGAGGGGGCATCCCTGTTTCGTCCCATTGGAGATGTTGAAATCTTCTGACAGTACCCCATTGACCCTTCCCCGTGCCGTCGGTTTCTTATATATTGCCGCCACCCAGTTCCTCATTTTCTCCCCCAGGCCTATGTGCTCTAGAGTGCAAGTCATGAATTGCCAGTCTACCCGGTCAAATGCCTTTTCGGCGTCAGTCCCTATAAATAGGCTGGGTGTCTTACTGGAGGAGGCTATGTGCAGGAGATTAAGTACCTTAACCGTATTATCACGGGCTTCCCTGGTGGGAACAAAACCCACTTGGTCTAAGTGGATCAAGTGTGGGAGGTGGCCCTGTAACCTGGAGGCCAGGATTTTGGTGTACAGCTTTAAGTCGGTGTTGAGGAGGGATATAGGGCGGTAGCTGCCACAGTTAGTGGGATCTTTGCCTTCTTTTGGGATTACCGATATTTGAGCCTGCAGTGTGGTAAAATGAAAGGACTTACCCGAGCCCAGGTCATTAAACAGCTGGACCAAGTGTTGACCCACGGTCGGGAGTAGTGTTTTGTAATATGCCACTGTAAAGCCATCGGGACCTGGGGCCTTGCCTGGCCTGGCATTTTTCAGTGCACACATGAGTTCAGGAAGGGTAATGGGTTCCTCCAGGCTCTCCCTGGCTGCAGACGACAGGGAAGGCATCAAGGACGTTGAGATATAGTCTCTTATCATGTCCCGTGCAGGGGGGGGTTTGGCCAGGTTGTAAAGGGAGCTGTAATACCGGCGGAATTCTTGTGTGATTTGTTGGGGTGTTGAGTGTTTCTGCCCCTCCGGGGACAACACGTGGGGTACGTACGAGGCTAGTCGGCGTGTGCGAATTGTGTTGGCTAATAGTCTACCGCATTTATCTCCTGACTCATAGGTGAAGCGCCGGCATGTTTGCAGTGCCGCTTTGGCCTTAAAGTGCAGTAGATCCGTTATACGGGCGCGGATAACATCGAGTTCTGCGCCCGTCAGCCTATTCGGTGTCACCTTATGCGTCAATTCTAAGCTTTGTAGTTTATCTAGAAGCAGTTTCAGTCGTGCCGTGCGTTCCTTTTTAAGACGCGCGCCATGTTTGATCAGTAGCCCACGGACTACCGCTTTATGGGCTTCCCACACCACCCCCCTGTCACTATCAGGTGTAGAATTCGTAGAGAAATAGTGCCCCAACTTTCTCACCACCTCCGCCATGACTTCGGTATTCTGTAGGAGGCTCTCGTTCAGCCTCCTGTCTCCTGCTTTATCAAAGATTGAGTATTTCAGGGTGATCGGGGCGTGGTCCGACCACGTGATCGACCCAATTGTGACCTCCCGTCTCGCGTCTAGTTGTCCATGTGGTAACAGGAAATAATCAAGCCTCGAATATGTCTGGTGAGGCTTAGAAAAGAAAGTGTAGTCCCTGTCTCCAGGGTGTAAGAGCCGCCAGGCATCTACCAGTTGCATGGTGCGTAGAGAAGTGTCAATACGCTTGAGGGCGTCACGTGTCAGGGATGATGTCCCCATAGATGTGTCTTCTGTCGGTATTAAGGAGATATTCAGGTCACCCCCCACTATCAACTGGCCTTCCGTGAAGCGACCGAGCTGTCCCAGTCGCTTCCTAAGGAATACGTCCTGTTGGGTATTTGGGGCGTACAGATTGGCAAACGTCACTGTTTTGTCCCCTATCCTGCCCTTCAGGAAGAGGAAGCGTCCCTCCCTATCTGTCAGGACATCCAAGTGTGTCCATGGCACTCTTGCCGAAATTAGAATAGAAACCCCTCTGGATTTGGCCTCTGAATACTGGGAGTGGTGCGCTATAGGGTAAAATTTGTTTTGTAAAAACGGCAGTCGACATTCTTTAAAGTGTGATAAGTGTATGCCTTCGCGCTATGTGGAGCAATTAAAGTGCAAATTAACTAAAATAGCAATAAATGAATCGATATAACAGTTGCTGCAAAGCCTAAGAGTGTTTACATAACACAAAATAACAATCAGGTGATAATAAATGATCTTGCGCTCATGACCATTTGACAGACCAGTCTCACCCCCAGGGACTGAACAAAACATCCAAGGGTATTTTTACAGGGTTCTCAACAGCACAGTCCACTTGCTCTTCTGACAATGACATGTCTTGTGCTATAGGTGTGGATCGGTGTAAAGTGAAGTGTCCCTTTCTCTGTATCACCCGGGGGTCTCCCCGTGTTTCGTCTCAGGCCCCCTTGGCAGTCCCGCCCCCCATCCCATAGGTTCCAGGCCAGTAAGGAAGTCTCCAGGTAAAAAAAAAGAGCACGTAACCGGGTTGCCGAGCCCGGCATCTCCAACATCCACCTCTCCCCCTTCCCCCAACCACCAGATGTGTCAGTCCGTGCGGTCGGCCCGACTCCGATCGCATCCGTGACCCTCCAAGGGAGCAAACTTAAATTGTGCGGGGTGCCCGCCATGCATGACCCGGGTCAGCCAGGGGAGGGATCACCCCAGCTGCCCTATCCCTGCAGGGGCCATGAAGGGCGGGGTATTCCCTATTTGTGGTCCGTCAGGGGGGGCTCTCCAAGGTGGCGCCTGCTAGCATTACATCTCAGCCTGGGTAGGTGGCATGGGGGACAGATGGGGAGGTTACCCAATCAGTGCTTCTCAGGGGGTGCCACTGCCACAGCCATTAGGGGGGGGACCGGAGGTATCCGTGGGTATCATGGCGGTGTATTGGGGGTCTCACATGTAGGCAGTAAGGGAGGGGGCAAAAGGGGGGGAAGTCAAATGTGTGGCCCAAGGCCTACTCACGTCCCGCTCATCTTCGTTACGAGTGTCGTCTCCGCCGTCCCCTCTGCGGACGCTGCATCAGGGGGCCCCGATAGGCCGCTGCGCCGGAACGGCCGGTCTGGCGGGGGATATACTGAAGCCAGTCCGTGACCTGGATCGGTTCGACTTCCATGAACTGGAACAGGGCTGGGAGGTCCACGGTGTTCTGCAGTACGAAGGCCGCGTTGTCTTTGCGGAAGGTGACTGCTAGCGGGTATCCCCAGCGGTAGGTGTGTCCCGTTTGCCTGGCCAAGTCCAGGACAGGTCGCAGCATCGCTCTTCGGCGTAGGGTCGCTCTCGAGAGGTCCGGCAGGATACGTACTTGTGTCCCCTCGACTTTTATGTCCCCCATGTCCCATGCTCGCCTCAGGATATCCTCTTTCTGCCCGTCCCTCGGCCTGTCCCGGTCTGTCGATTTGGGACCAAGTGTTCTGTGCGCTCTGTCCACCACCACCTCCGCCGTCGGATTTTCCAGGACCGCTCTGAAGATGCTCAGGACTTTGGCCCCTACATCTTCCACGTCTGCCGACTCAGGGATGCCGCGAAGCCGCAGGTTGTTGCGGCGGCTCCTATCCTCCACCTCTTCCAGGTGGAGCTGCAGCGAGATGGCGGCGTCTTGGTGGCGATCCCGGGTCTGCTCCAATGCTGCAACGCGGTCCGCCAGTGAAGACACCGCTTCCTCCCCTGATGCGACCCGCTCGGTAAGTGTTGAGACCTCCCCACGTACCTCCTGTATGTCTCGTCTGTGGGTTTCTTCCAATCTTAGGATCAGGGCCTCAATGTCTGTCCTAGTTGGTAGGGCCCGTAGTAAGGCCTTAATGTCTGGGTCTAGGCCTGCGGGCTCCGGGGCCTGAACGGAAGACATGCCGTCTCTCAAGGTGTCGTCTGGAGACTGGTGGGACAATGTCATCCAGTCTTCTAGCTCCCCACCGTCCAGCAGTTGCCCTTGTGGTGTCTCTCCGTCTGCCAGTTCAGGGCCTCGTGGTTCGGGTAGGCCTGAGTCCGGGGGTGTCTCCTTCAGGGACTTAAAATATTTCTGTATCTCTCCTGAAATCTTCCCCGCTGGGGTCCCCTTCGTCGCTGCTCTTGTCCCGTATCGTTTGGCAGTGTTCATGCCGGTTATTGGTCTGGTTTTGGCCAGAAATCAGGGGATCAGGCCGGGAGCTCTGATGGAAAGCAGCTTCACTCAGCCATGTCCAGGCCACGCCCCCGGTGGGGTTGTTTCAATGAAGCACCTGATTAGACCCATAGGCTCCAATAGGTTAAAAAAATGTGGGATCGTGGTGCAGAGCATTGTGCCATGAGCCCACCCAGGTGTTAAAACAGCAAATTAATATTTACCGTTATGGCTGGGTTCATACTATACTACACTACAGCAGTACAACTTTCATCCTACTTTGCTCTGCGACATCTGTCCTACATTGGTCCTACATTGATCCTACATTGGTCCTACATCCATCCGACTTTCATGAACAGGATACTACTTTGATCCGACTTTGAGATAGTCTGACTTGTTCTTTGACCAATCAAAACAGTCCCAGAGTGAGATAAATTCCTTTTACTGCTGTTGTAATCACATGTCAGATGTCAAAAGTCGGATGGTTAGGACAAGGCTCCTACTTTGGTCCGACTTCAATGATATTCAATGGGCTGAAGTAGGATCAATGTCGGACCAAAGTAGTACAGGGAGGATTTTCAAAGTCGCACTGACTTGTGTCGGACCAGTTAAGACGGCTCTCATTGGGAAACATTGATTTTCACATGTCATGCGACATGAGCTCCCAATGTCGGAGCGTTTGTAGGAAAAGTGTGAACCCAGCCTCAAACACTGATCCTCAATCCAGCCAATCAGAAGCGGGTGTGAGACTCGTTTTCTGATTGGCCGAAAAAAGAAGAGATCCATGTAAAAGTGGGTGGGCTGCCTGTAATCTTGTGAGATTACAGTGCAGTCGAATATAACCAAATAGAAAAAAAAAACATGTAATGACATGTACAGACACACACACACACACACACATATATATATATATATATATACACATACAGTATATATATATATATATATATATATATATATATATATATATATATACACACACACACAACACTGAACTGTACAAAAAGGCAGCTGAGGATGATTGAAAACAAATATGGTTTATTTTTCCATATTGCTGAATACACGTGCAAGCATCAAAACAGCATAACCAAAACAAAACATAAAATAAACCCTTGCCACAGCCTACTGCTGGGCAGACACTGCTGGTCCTACAGCAGAAAACAAAAAGTCTCTTTGATATTTCTCACACAGAAATATCCATCAGCACCTCACCTCTTCAGTACTGGTTGTGACTGCTCCTTCACTCACACAGCCTCAGGATGCAGCAATCAGTCGTCATCCCTAGGCAGTCTTTATAGGGGCTTTAATTGCTTAATTCTGAACAGCTGAAACCTTTTAACGCCCCAAACCTCTCTGGCCATCTCTGCAGCCGATGCCCAATAGTAATTGGTCTATTGTCTAAACAAGGCAGAAAAGTATCTCCCGTCTGGGACAACACACACAGATTTACCTGACTTCCGGTCACAATATATATATATATATATATATATATACACACACACACACACACACACACACACACACACACAGTTTACATTTTTTGAATCAGAACTTCTGGCATAATGATCTGGTCAGTTAAGTAGTGGGGGGAGGGCTGTATACAATGGGGGTTGTTAATCAGTTTCAGCAGCTTTGCTGTTAACTGAAATTAACAACAGGTGCACTAGATTGGCAACAATGAGACGACCTCCAAAACAGGGATGTTTTTTTCAGGTAGAGGTGGCTAGCATTTTTTTTGTCTACTCATCTTTTCTGACTGTTTTTCACTAGTTTTGCATTTGGCTAGGGTCAGTGTCACTACTGGTAGTACAAGGCAATACTTGGACCCTATAAAAGGTTGCACAGGCAGCCAAACGCCTCCAGTATGGCACATCAATACGCGTCATTGCCAGGTTTGTCGTGTCTCCCAGAGCATGGAGGAGACTCCAGGAGACAGGCAGTTACTCTAGGAGAGCTGGACAGTGACAGAAGGTCCTTAACCCATCAGCAGGACCAGTATCTGCTCCTTTGTGCAAGTAAAAACAGGATAAGCACTGCCAGAGCCCTACAAAATGACCTCCCAGCAGGCCACTGGTGTGAATGTCTCCGACCAAACAATCAGAAACAGACTTCATGGGGGTGGCCTGAGGGTCCAATGTCCTCTAGTGTGCTCTGGGCTCACTGACGGACACTGTGGAGCTCGATTGCCATTTTCCATTGAATTGGCAGGTGGGTCACTGGTGCCCCATGCTTTTCACAGATGAGAGCAGGTTCACCCTGAGTATATTTGACAGACGTGAAAGGGTCTGCAGAAGCCGCAGAGAACCTTATGCTGCCTGTCACATCGTTCAGCATGACCAGGTTGGTGGTGGGTCAGTGATGGTCTGGGGAGGCATACTCAGAGAGAAGCAAAGACCTCTAATGGCTACACAATGGCACCCTGACTGCCATTATGTATTAGGATGAAATCCTTAGACCCATTGTCAGACCCTACGCTGGTGCAGTGGGTCCTGGGTTCCCCCTGGTGCACGACAATGCCCAGCCTCATGTGGCGAGAGCATGCAGCCAGTTCTTGGAGGATGAAGAAATTGATACCATTGAATGGCCCCCACGCTCACCTGACCTAAAACTAAAAGAATACCTCTGGGACATTATTTTTCAGTCCATCTGAGGTTGCACCCAAGTCTGTTCAGGAGAAATACCCCAGGACACCATCCATCGTCTCATTAAGAGCATGCCCTGATGTTGTCAGGCATGCATACAAGCACTTGGGGGCCATACAAACTGCTGAGGACCATTTTGAGTTGTTGCAATGAAATTTCGAGCAGTGTGTGTGTGTGTGTATGCGTATATATATTAATGTAACATGGGGGACCATTAGCTCTCGTGGTAGATGCTTTTGTCAGTGATTCATGCCAGTCAGGAACTATATTTTAGGGCATGGTAGCCATTTTTTTTTTTTTTTTTTAAAAGGCAAAAAAAGTCCATAGCAAAAGGTTTTCTCACGCAGGAGTTGTTCTTAAGCAAATAAAACACAAAAGAAAATGCTAGCCCACCTGGCTCTCTTTAGCAGTACCTCCGCTCTTTATCCTGGTCACACAGACCACAGGATTCCTAAATGTGGATGGCTTCACTTTAGCACCCACAGATCTGCTCTGGCCTTAGTCCTTAGGTCGTTGCATGGCCTCTTGCAGTCACAGGTTCTGGCTACCTCCTGCAGCCCCTCTGACTCCTGGGAGACCTCCCGTCTCTGGGTCTCCAACTGGGAGCCACAATGTCTTCCAATTCTCTCATTATAAGGGCTGTGCTCACATGGGCACACATCTTGCTGGTCATCCACAAAATCTGGACACAGGGTTGGAGATCCCATCCCATCCAAGACACTATGGAATAACTATACAGAGCCCCATGTCGGAATACCAAAACCTGGAGAAAACAGCGAAAGCAGTCTTCTCCAATCCACATCTATGCTCTGAAGTCTTGCACCAATTTCAATTTTACGGTGACAGCATCTCCTACTGTCACATATCCCTTTGTTTTGAACCCGAAGGCGGCGGAACACACCAGCCCAAATCCTTGATTGGGGACCCTCTGCGCCAGCTGTTAGCTGCGTAGGTCCAATCTTTTTTCCGGGTGTGTTTCCAGGCACGCCATACCCTGATTTGCAATGGGGTCTTACAGTTCTGTATCCTCAGCCTACTCCCTCTGTCCTTGGGGTTCCTGAGCTCACATTTCTTCTCTAGTGGCTCCCTGCCTTTCCTGCTACTTTCTTTCAACTCCGTTACAGGGTTCTGTAGGGAACCTTCTCCAGACACTACGCCTAATGAGGAACCACCTTTTCCCTCACTGGTATACATTTTCCCCATCACAATAGGTCTCTTTGGTTTACCAACTTCTTTGCAGTTACCCTTGACTACCAACTCCCCAAAGCTCAATATCTGTTATGCAAATTTTCCAAGAAAAAAACACAGCTCCTTAAATCTTGACATTTGGGTTATGTTCCTGTTCATAGGAGAGAACTAGGCAGAACATGTTAGTCATCTTAAAACATGCAACTTGAACAGCCCCACCCAGGGAGCGGTCCCTCCAATCATAACCTCTCACCCTGCAGCATGCCGCTCAGGTCGTCAAAAAGCAGTACAAACTTAGAAAGAAGGGGTGGGTGCTGTGTCCGTCCATAGACAAGAGAAAAGGATTTCACGGCGAGTACAAAAAATCCATGGACGGACACATTTGGGACGTCCCCAAGCAGTGCCAGAAAAAAATTTGATGTGGGAACAGTAATCACAAGAAGACCTAACTTCACCCCAAACAGAGCTCCTCAACAGGAGGAGGAGTTGCAACCTCAAACAGCCACCTGTAAAACCTCGTGGCCAAAGGAAGCATCCAAATATGCACTCACATCAACCTTGCAAAACTTTGAGAAACCAGGTCGCGGCCTTACACACCTGTAAGACAGATGCTTGATGTCGGAAAGCCCAGGAGGCGCCAATAGCCCCGGTCGAATGCACCGTGACAGGAAAGGGAGGCGCTCGCCCCTTAAGGGCATAGGCCTGGATGATGGTCTGTCTGATCCACCTAGAAATGGTGGCCACGAGACCACCAGGCCCTTCTGCGGACCAGACACCACCACAAACAGTGAGTCTGACCTCCGGAACGGAGCCGTAGCAGACAGGTACACCCATAGAGCATGTACCACGTCCAAAGTATGGAGCGCAGCCTCTTTGCAATGCGACAGTGGAGGACACAAGGAAGGAAGAACAATGTCATCATTCAAATGAAAAGCTGAAACGACCATCGGAAGAAAGGAAGGTTGCGGGTGTAACACCGCTTATCTTTATGAAGGACCAAGTAAGGAGACTTGCATGACAAGGCTGCCAACTCAGAAACACGTCTGACAGATGTAATGGCCACTAGAAAGGCCACCTTCTGAGACAGCCTCAAGAGGAATTTCTCTGATGTTCTCAAAGGGAGGTTCCTGGAGAACCGAGAGCACCAGATTCAAATCCCATGGAGGAAGCGGTGGTCTAATTGGGGGAATCACATGTTGAATCACCTGCACAAACGTACTCACCAGTGAATGGGTCGCCAAAGGACGTTGAAAGAAAACCGCCAAAGCTGAAATATGTCCCATAATGGTGCTTAAGGCAAGTTTCTGATCCACTCCTCACTGCAAAAACAGCAGGACCCTGGAAATCTAATATGCCCGTGGACGCAACTCCATCTCCTCGCACATAGAGATGTAGGACTTCCAAGATTGTAGATCTTCAGAGAAGATGACTTTCGCACCCTCAGCATGGTTGAGATGACCGAAACTGACAGACCTCGGTCCCTTAGTACCTGGCTTTCAATAGTCATGCCGTTAAAGCCAGCGACTAAAGCAGCATGAAGTATGGGACCTTGAGACAGAAGGTCCTCCCGCATTGGCGTCCGCCACCAGGCGCACAAGGCCGGCGTACCAGGGACGCCAGGG
Organism: Rana kukunoris; assembly: GCA_029574335.1. Lineage (NCBI taxonomy): Eukaryota > Metazoa > Chordata > Amphibia > Anura > Ranidae > Rana > Rana kukunoris. Next base: position 35,689,777 of record CM056058.1, read on the forward strand.
CCAATCCAGGGCAATGAGAATCACTGGAATCCCCTCCGTCTCCACTCTGCAAAGCAGCTGAGGAAGCAACTTTAGTGGAGGGAAAGCATAAATGAGCAGATATTGACCCCACAGGGCCACCAACGCGTTTGACGCGTCTGCTCAGCGATCTCTCTGGACCTGGCCACGAATCTTAGCCACCAACTCAGAGAAGCCCTGACCAGGTGACTTACCTGAACTTGAAGATTCAGAGACAATGGAGATTTGTTCCATTTGGACAGGATCTCCCTCTGCAAGACTTGAGTGTGGAATTGGGTATACGGTACTGCCTCGAAGGAGGCTACCATGAAACCCAGAACTCGCATGCAAAAAAAATGGAGAGACGACCATTTGCAGGATGCTAACAATTTCACCACCGACTGGAGTGTCTGCAACTTCTCCAAAGGAAGGAAGACCTTTGCCCCCGAGAACTACAGAATTAATCCTAGGTACTCCAGATGTGTTCTAAGACCGACTTCTGCATGTTCAGCACCTTCATTCCACACCACATTCTGAGCCAGAAGCAGCTCTCAGAAGATTGTCTAAGTAGCCCATAACAGCAATGCCCCGCTGTCTCAGCAAAGCCAGAATTGGGGTGAGCACCTTGGTGAAAACTATTGATGCTGACGCTAGGCCAAAGGGAAGAGCCACAAACTGATAGTGGTTTTCGCTGATCGCAAAAACCTCTGATCTTGCGTTGATCCAGACAAGGGGTCCTCCTCCCCAGGGAGGTCCTGGTTGGAATCCTCTGACATACCAGAACCGGGGGCCTGAGCCGCAGCCAGGACCGAATCCGAGTTAGAGCATTTCCCAGAAAATGGCGGGGCGCTTTACCCCCCCAAAGCCCGCTTCCACCCTGACAACAAAGGACTCCATGGGAACCCCAGGTGCAGGGGCACTGTTTGCTGCCTCTGGCATGTTTGGGGAAGAAAGGCCAGGTACTGACTCCATAACAACCCACTGACAGCCCTCAGGGACTAAGTGAAAACACTCAATAAGACCACCCTCCTTGCAGCACGCACCCCTGCCTGCCTTCCGTCTGTACACAGTGTGTGTCTGAGAAAAAAGGCTGTGAGGTGATTGTGCTGCGCGCCGTACAGGAAGCCAGTGCTAGAGGCCAAAACCCACTCCAAAATGGCCACCAGATGCCTCAGAGAAAAGGGCGCGGACCACAAGAAAATGGCCGCCCGCAATGCCGACCTGCGTCACAGCGCGGCCACGGCAAAATGGCCACCAATGGAATTTCAATAGAAACAGCAGGCACACTAAAAATGGTGTCGGCGCTACGAAAAATGGAGCCTGCGTACCGCGATTTGGACGAGAAGGCCATGGCAGAGACTTCCCAGGAGCCAGACCACCCCCCACAGAAAGCGGACCCCGACACCCCACAGTCCCTAACTGGGACCTGGAGTCCCCCCACAGGTACACCTTGGTCGCAGCGGCCCCAAGGGCAGGAGGGAAAAGGGTGACAGAGTGCAGGGCAAGGGAGGACAGGAGAACCCCTTAATCCTGGGAATGCCCAGCTGTTCCATCCTGCCGAGGCAGGAAGAACCATACTTACCCGTCCTTGCGAGGACTAGCTGGCGCATCCCTGACAGGCCTTCAACCGAGTGGTATGGAGTAGCTGTCGGACCGGTCCACTGTGAGTGAGACAACAGCAGCCCAGTCATATGTGGACCCCAGAGCATATGCTCACCGGCCACCCCTGGAGCCATGGGGTATGTCGTGGCCGACCCAGCGTGTAGCTAAGGTTTGCTCACACTCGATGGCCGGACTGGGGGGACTACAAGGATCTATAATATACAGCCTGTCACACAGCCGGCAGTTAATAGAAGAAGCACAAAAATGAAATATATACAAATTTATTTTGGACTCTGGGCCCAACGGGAGCCAGGTCCATCTCCTCTGCTAGGCAGAAACAAACTGAGCTGTATAACTGAGGGGTTATGACTGGAGGGACCACCCCATGGGCTGTTCAACTCTGTTAAAGTTACATGTTTTAAGATAACTAACATGTTCTGCCTAGTCCTCTCTTATGAACAGGAACATAACCCAAATGTCAAGATTTAAGGAGCTGTGTCCGTCCATGGACGAAAAGAGAAAATTTATTTTCATATCCAGGCCACTATTTACATTAACATTCAGCAATAAGTCACCATTTCTCAAATTAGCAATACTAGGATTGTCCTGATACCACTTTTTTAAGGCCGAGTACAAGTACCGATACTTTTTTTCAAGTACCCGCCGATACCGAATACCGATTCTTTTAATCCAATCTCATGTGAAAGTGGCACGTGTCAGTATTTTTTTTTTTAACATTATTATTTTTTTACAATGCTTTCTTCTTTTGGGGGGGGGGGGGGTATCAGCCCTGTTGTGGGGCTATGGTGAGACATCAGGGGTCTTAAAAGACCTCTGACATCTCCCGTTTGAGACAGAGAAAGGGACTAAGGACACATATTCTCCAGTCCCACTGACAAAGAGGAGAGAAGACAGCGGCTTCTCTTCATTCATTAACTGAGACATCGTAATCACAGGAGGTTGCAATGTTTCAGTTAAGTGAATGGACAGAGTCAGTGATCACTGACTCTGTCCATTCAGAAAACGAAGGCGCCGGGTTTACCGGCTCCTACCTCCACTCTCCATCCTAAGATACCAAGGGGAACGGCAACACGGAGGGGTAAAAGAGAGGGGGACAGATGAACGGAGGGGGCCACGGAAGAGAGGGGGCCAGATGCATGGAGGGGGACACGGAGGAGAGAGGAGGACAGATGCACGGAGTGGGACACGGAGGAGAGAGGGGGACACGGAGGAGAGAGGGGGACAGATGCGTGGAGGGGGACATGGAGCAGCGTGGAGGGGGACACAGAGCAGCATGGAGGGGGACAGATGCATGGAGCAGCATGGGGGAGACTGGAGGATAGGAGACAGTCAGCAGTGATCGTGTGTGGGAGAGAAGCACTGATCACCACTGAAAGCCACGGCGGAGGGTTTGAGACAGAGGACCGGATGTGGCTGTCAGACATTTAAATCTATACAGGGTGATCAGTGCTTGTAACTCCTCCACAGCACTGATCACTCAGACTGCCCAGGTATCGGGTGAAGTAATGGAGCATTTGCCCCTAGTACAAGTACTCGGGCAAATGCTCGGGAATGGGACCGATATTAGTATCGGTATCGGGACAACCATAAGCAATACCATCAGTTCTTTCTTGCTTGGGGTTTGTTAGGGCCAGGCCAAAAAGAGGGACAACACACAGGTGAGCAGCTAGATGCTATGGGACCTTCACAGGGCTTCACTTTACCTGTTGTCCAAATCTCTGTGGGCAGTTGACCTAGCAACTGACATTGAACACATGACGCATTTCAAGCAAAACCAATCTTTGCCAGCTTACACTTTTCCATGTCACAATTTTTGTTCCTCTCCATACTATATTTGAGAGCGTCTCCGGGTACCCCAACTTGTACCTCTCTGCAGTTGACAGACAGAATCTCCGCTTTTGCCACGTCCATATCTGGCCCTTCCTTCTTAAGAGGACTAGCAAGTGAGGCAGTATCCGTGCCATTTACTAAATCCTGCTCAGCCGCACTTCGGACCGCACTAGCAGACATGTCCATCACCGCATCGGGCAGAGAGACCTCTGATGTCTCCAGCAGCCCCCCAGAGCGCCTTCCGTACTGAACCGTATCCAGAAGCACCCTCACAGGAAACTGGGAGATCACTTGCCACACTATTAGATAGCACTGTACCAACCAGTTCCACTAGTGCAGTGCTTCTCAATTATTTTCTGTCATGCCCCCCTAGGAAGAAGAAAACATTTTCCGCGCGACTGTAAATAGTATCATTTGTCTATAAAATTGTTATAAGTACACCTCTGCATAACACTGTATCCACATATCCCCCCACACAGTATTGCCCTTCTTCACATATCCCCCCACACAGTATTGCCCTTCTTCACATATCCCCCCACACAGTATTGCCCTTCTTCACATATCCCCCCCACACACAGTATTGCCCTTCTTCACATATCCCCCCACACAGTATTGCCCTTCTTCACATATCCCCCCCACACACAGTATTGCCCTTCTTCACATATCCCCTCCACACAGTATTATCCATCACATATCCCCCCCCACACATTTTTGCCCCATCACATATCCCCCCACACAGTATTGCCCCCTTTACATGACCCGCATCACATATCCCCCCACACAGTATTGCCCCATCACATATCCCCCCACACAGTATTGCCCCATCACATATCCCCCCACACAGTATTGCCCCCTTTACATGACCCCCATCACATATCCCCCCACACAGTATTGTCCCATCACATATCCCCCCCCACAGTATTGTCCCATCACATATCCCCCCACACAGTATTGTCCCATCACATATCCCCCCACACAGTATTGTCCCATCACATATCCCCCCACACAGTATTGTCCCATCACATATCCCCCCACACAGTATTGTCCCATCACATATCCCCCCACACAGTATTGTCCCATCACATGTCCCCCCACACAGTATTGCCCCCTTTACATGACCCCCATCACATATCCTGCACACAGTTTTGCCCCATCACATAACTCCCCTTTTCCCCCTACAGCACAGCCCCCACTCGTCCTTAACATTTCCAAATATTTTTCCTCCCTTCCCTCTCCACTCCTACCTGTAACTTTTCAGCGCGGAGAGCAGGAGGCGGGACATTCGTCAAGTGAAGCACTGGGCGGGGCGGGGAGACTTTTGGGCGAACTGGTGATTGGCTGCTAGGACCACCTCCTAGCAGCCTAATCACCTGCCGTCCAACATGATAGGCTGCTACCTCCGCCCGTCAGTTCAAAAATGTCCCGCCTCCCACTCCTAGCAGAGGAGGCTGGGGACAGATGCGGCTACTAAATGGTGCGATCGCCGCGGTCCGGAAGGAGGTTCGAGCCCCCCTTCATGGAGCCTCGGGCCCCCCCTGGGGGGCACGCCCCACTATTTGAGAAGCACTGCACTAGTGATTAATGTTAACTGGCACAGGTTGTACTACATGGCTCCATCCATTGGTACCACGCAGCACCACCACCACATCCGACTGTAATGGAGCAACCCAGGTATACAAGGACTGTGCTTTCACCAGTTCAAGCAGTTCCACTAGCATATCTGTAATTTCTACACACTTCACATCAATATGCAAAACATTTTTGGGGACCTAGTTCTTATCAGAGACATGGAGGGGCTCATTCACTGCAGCTTGAGGGGCCAAGACATTTAAAGGGGCCTCCATCTCATTGGGGTTATCCATCACACCTTGATGCTCCTCTGAAACACTGTCAGACGCATGTCTTCCACTCATGCCCTCTAACTCACCAATAAGCCTCTGCATGTCAACATTCCTTACATGTCAGCTTGACACATGACATTCAGAGGCTGGGCTGTGGACAACACATTTTCCATGCATGCGCCCTTATCTGGTCCTTTCCGACTAGAGGGAAACAACCTTTGCAGGGACTCTGCAATCTCCCTGTCTGGCATAGCAGTTGTGTCCACGCCCCTGTCGCTTAACAGACTTGTCTAACATGTCTAGTAATTGTTTGGCCTGTTACAATCCATTTTGCTTCCATCATGAGTGCTCTGCAAGCTCATCACCTGCTGTAGGAGGCACCTGGCATTCTGCAGCACAAACAGTAACTTTGTCAGTTCTATATACAATCACAGCTAATGCTTCATCAAAGAAGGCAGGCTGCAATACACCATCGCCACCTTGCTCTGGGGGTGCCAACACACTCAGCTTTGGCCAGCTGACTTACCAACTGGTTTACACATAGGGTGAATGGACTGCTCAAACAAACTCAGAGCAATATCAGGGCTGTCCTGGACAATCTCTGGCTTCAAAATCTAGAGACCCCCAGAAATTTCCAAGGACAACATTGTGGTTCTGCTTCTGGTTGCCAAGAACCATTAGTGAGCATTCACAAACATAACAGTGATATAAGCTTTATTAGGCCATCTTTGGTCATAACTCATGGCACCCTGTTTGCCACACCACCCTTCCTCTCCAAAGGCATTATTTTACCCACTAGTGCGGCTCCATAGTTGTCCTGGGAAACCACGTGCCTCACCACTGCAGGCTCCTGGGAGGTTTCCCTGGGCATCTCTGCAGCACCTGTCACAGACTGAATTGGTCACCCCTAGCACATCTCTCCCAGCTCTCTGCTGGATTACCTTAAGTGTATACAGAGGTCCATATGTCCTTTTCTGTCCTAGACCTTGCTGCGAGCTGGGTTTTAACCTGTGTCTCCCCACTGCCCTGGGTAGCACACCGCAGCAAGTCCATTTTTAGGGTTGAAAATATATTTATTGATATTTTAACATGGTATACATAATGAATGATCATGTCAGGGTTGACAACATATTTGCAACAGTATCAGAGGAGAAGTGGAGCCAGATGAGCCACAATAGTCTATATTTATCAAAGGTATCGTTGTCAAGGGCCAACATCTCCTCCATTTTCAGTGTTGTTCATAATCTAAACCCAATGTGACAAGGGAGGAGTGGTGGTTGACTTCCAATAGGACGGGATGAGCCGTCTGGCTAAAGACATAAAGAAACTGAGGAGATTCCGATTCTGTGAGGTAATCGATCCCGGCAGTATAGAGAGAAGGGCAATCTTAGGAGAGGGAGTCAACGATTCATCGCAAGTAGGAGACAATATATGGCCGAGAGAAGGTGCCTGGGAGTCTCTGAAAGGGAGCACAGCCGTTCAAACTTAGTACTGGGATGGTGTATTTGGGAGGAAGAACGCAAGTGCTTTGTGAATGTAGATAAGTGAAGGGTAGTGAGCCAATCGTGGAATCTTGTCGGTGTCACCGTTGTCTCTTGCATTGGGTGCACAAAGCAGTGTGCTTGGGCCCAGTCAGTCCTTTTGAAGGTGACGGGGCCCATCGTTGACGTACCTATATCCTGAGGGAAGATGGGATTACCGATTAGAGAAGGCAACGGGGAAGGATTGCAGGATAGAATGGGACAAGAAAAGGGGACAGCCCTACCGGGTGCCATTGAACATATCAAATGGTGCAGAGGCAGTGCCATTGACCAAGACTGAGGCCGAAGGTTGGGAGTAAAGGTACAGCACCTTCGAGATAAAGGATGTTCCCAAGCCTAACTGTTCCAATAAGTCGAAGAAATCTCCAATTGTCCCAATCAAATGCTTTTTCAGCGTCAAAGGTGAGGAGACAGTCTTTTAGGCCTTTGCGTTGGATAAGGGAGATTAGATGAATCGTTTGGTGGTATTGTCCCTAGCCTCACGACCCGGGACAAATCCCACCTGGTCATTATGGATCACATCAGGGAGAAGAGGGAATAAGCGGTTGGCCAATACCTTTGCGAACAGTTTAAGGTCTATGTTGAGCAGAGATATTGGCCGATAGCTGCTGCATTGGGACGGATCCTTGCCCGGTTTGGGTAAAATGGAGATATTAGTGGATAACAAGGCTTTAGGTGGTGAGAGGGAGTCATCCATGGCATTGAATGCCTTAACGCCTAAGTGCCTGAAAAACGCCCCAGTGTGAAAGGTTTTTGGGTGCTGGCAGGGTGAAAGGGCTCTAAAAGCACTCAGGCTTTCACATTGGGATTGCAGATGAGGTTTCTTTCAGGCGCTTTACAGGTGCTTTTTTTTTTTTTTTTAACGCCAAAGCACTTGAAAAGCGCCACAGTGTAAAAAGGGTCTTAAAAAGCTCAAAAAAGCAGGCTCTGAAAACTGAAAAAAAAATCCTACTTAGAGCTCCCTTTTTATATAAAGTCGATGAGTGGACAGGGAAGTTATGCTTACGGATAACTATCAGATGTAAACTATATATGTACATCGTCATTCCTGCTAAAGGGTTAAAGATCTTGGATTTTTTTTATAAAGGTTTGGCAGTTCTAAATTTTAGGTTAATCCGGAAAAATCCACAAGGAGTGGGAAGAATAAAGGGACTGTTGTGATATCCATAAAGGTGTAAGACAATAGTGCCAATAAAAATCAAATATTTTTTGAGATAAACAGTAAAATAACTTCCAGGCAAAGACTCTGGGAGAGACTTGAAAAAGCATCATATAGCATAAAAATATATTGCTATATGCCTTATTCTCCCCACTCCCTACCCTTGTGAAATGTGATTACGCTAATTCATGACTGATAGTTTTTTAACACATCTTCTTAATCACTTGCCGACCAGCGCACACACTTATATGTCGTCAGAATGGCACAGACAGGCAAATGGACGTGTAGGTACGTCCCTTTAAATTTGCTGCTGTGTGGGCACACAAGCTCCGTGCCCGCGGACTCGATGTCCGCCGGTGTCCCGCGATCGTGTCAGAGCTGCAGAATGGGGGGGGGGGGATGCCTGTGTAAACAAGGCACCTCCCTGTTCTGCCTAGTGACAGGACACCGATCGTCTGTTCCTTTTCATCGGGAGCAGTGATCAGCGTCTTGTCACAGTAATCCCTGCCCCCTACAGTTAGAATCACTCCCTAGGACACACTTAACTCCTTGCTAGCCCCCTAGTGGTTAACCCCTTCACTGCCATTTACATTTATACAGTAAACAGTGTATTTTTATAGTACCGATCGCTGTATAAATGTGAATGGTCCCAAAATAGCGTCAAAAGTACGGGTGCAACGGATCGTGCCCGATCCGTGATCTGAACGGGTCGACCTGTCCGGTTCGGCACAGACTGCGATCTGCAGAGTGCACCCCCGCCGTGGCCTTAGGAAAGAACGTGGCTTCGGCCTAGCTCCGGAGCGGTCGGCCATCTTGGTACACCCGGCGGCGGTGCACGCGCTGACGTCATCACCCCTCTGCTATTCCTACCAGAGCACGCGCCGCGATCTATTCTCAATGCATCTGCAAGACTGCAAGAAGTACAGTGAGTTGAATCATGATTGTGGGGGCAATGTTAAACTACTGGCTATTATTACTATGTGGGGGCAATGTTAAACTACTGGCTATTATTACTAATGTGGGGGCAATGTTGCTGATCCGAAAATGATCCGATCTGTGACTCCTGATCCGAGAATCGATCTGATCCGTGAGTTTTTTGATCCGTTGCACCCCTAGTCAAAAGTGTCCAATGTGTCCGGTATAACGTCGCAGTCACGATAAAAAAAAAAACGCTGATCGCCTCCATTAGTTATAAAAATAAAATGTGATTGTATTTTGTACCTCTATCTAAACTCAATACTGAAAAAATAAGTGGCGCTAAATTGCACTTATGTGTATGGACCTTCAACTGAGTGCAAAGAAAAGGATGGTGGGGGGTGGTGGGTGGATTAGATAGGAGGGTTTAATAAAGGTTTTTTTTTTAGTTGCATCTCCCTCTCACTTGTGGTGGGTTATCAAGGCCTTTCCGGCCCCGAAGGTCTGTTTTGGACGGTGTTTGCTTTGGCTAAGAAATGGATGCCCTTTCAATAATATCAATTAACGCCAAGGGATTAAATATACCGGAAAAGAGAAGGATTTTATTACAGGAATTGAGAAAAGGGGAAGTAACATAGCATTTGCACAAGAGACACATTTCAGGAAGGGGGGGGGGCTCCCCTTTCTCAGAAACAGAGTCTTTGACGGTATACCATGCAACGAACCCGGCGGCAAAAAAAGGGGGGGGGTATCAATTTTAATCTCAAATAGTACCCCTTGGTCATTGATAGAATCCTTGGTGGATACCAGGGGACGGTATTTAGTATTAAAAGGGACGATAGGGGGCATGGTAATAACACTGGCCACCTTCTACGCCCCCAACACACAGCAGGATCAGTTCCTGAGGAAATTTTTGCATAAATTGGCAGTTTTCAGGAAGGACAGTTGATCATGGGAGGGGATCTGAACATGCCCCTAGATCCGACGGTGGATACATTATCCAGAGGCTCGTCAGTTACGAGGGGTACTCGGAAACGAACACAGCAGATGTTGCAACAGGCGAGATTAATAGACATATGGAGACTGATGCAGCCAGGGGAGCGAGACTATTCTTTTTACTCTGTCCCGCATAAGATATATTCCCATATAGATTATTATTTTATCCCACATAATCAGCTACATGCAGTTAAGGAGGTTGGAATAGGTGAAATTACGTGGACAGACCACGTCCCAATTTTTTGGAAATACACATTAGGGGACTCTCGGCCTCCGGGACCCGGGTCCTGGAGACTGGACGAGAGCCTATTACAGGATGACGTTGTATTGGAAGATGTGCGGAAGGAATTAAAGTGGTACTTTAAGACAAACGACACACCAGACTAACATAGGGGTAGTTTGGGAGGCCCATAAGACGGTGATACGGGGGGTCTTGATGAAAAATGGGGCAAGGATAAAGAGGGAAAAGAGAAATAAAGGTAACAACCCTTATGACAGAGATTGCAAGTTTAGAAATAAGAAACAAACGGAGCCCCAGCCCAGAGTTAGAACGGGACCTCCTGGCAGCACGTAGACAAATTACAGAATTACTCCTCTACAGAGCGAAAAGGGCAATACAGTCTGGTAGAAGGCAGAATTATGAATTTGGGAATAAATGCGGGAAGCAACTGCCCAGTTAGTTAGGGGAACAACAAATAAAGACTTGTATCCCAATGATTCATTCAGGGAACAAGAGGGGATAAACTTGTTCTACCTGGAGAGATAGCACAGAGATTTGGAGACTTCTATAGCACTTTGTACAATTTGCAAACAAGTTCTCAGGACCATGTGGCAATGGGAAATTATATAGCAACTTCAGGTATTTCGAGTTTAACGCTAGAGATGAGTCAAGAGATGGAAAAACCAATTACTATAGAAGAGATACAGGAGGCAGTGAAAAAGGGGAAAGGAGGGAAATCGCCGGGCCCGGACGAGTACACTACTCAATTATCTAATAGCGGCCGTTTACCATGTGATCGCGTACAGTGTGAGAGGAGAGGGGGGGGGAGCGGGTGGCAGCAGCAGCAGCACTGTGGCTGGATCTGTGACAAATGCAGTCACAGATCCATCCATCCATCCCAGCTCAGCCATCCCTGCCCCATACTCTGCAATACCCCAGTACTCTGCAATACCCCAGTACCCTGCACAATACTCTGCAATACCCCAGTACCCTGCACAATACTCTGCAATACCCCAGTACCCTGCACAATACTCTGCAATACCCCAGTACCCTGCACAATACCCCGCAATACCCCAATACTCTGCAATACCCCAATACCCCGCGCGCGCAATACCCCAATACCCCGCGCGCGCAATACCCCAATACCCCGCGCGCGCAATACCCCAATACCCCGCGCGCGCAATACCCCGCGCAATACCCCAATACTCTGCAATACCCCAATACTCTGCAATACCCCAATACCCTGCAATACCCCAATACCCTGCGCGATACTCTGCAATACCCCAATACCCTGCGCGATACTCTGCAATACCCCAATACTCTGCAATACCCCAATACTCTGCAATACCCATTTTAAAGCACCCCTGTCCCCGTGAGCTCGCATGCAGAAGTGAACGCATACGTAAGTCCCGCCCACATATGAAAACGGTGTTCAAGCTACACATGTGAGGTATCTTTGCGAACGTTAGAGCAAGAGCAATCATTTTGGCCCTAGACCTCCTCCGTAACTAAAAACATGCAACCAATAAAAGTAATTAAAGCGTCGCCTATGGGGATTTTTAAGTAGCGAAGTTTGGCACCATTCCATGAGTGTGCACAATTTTGAAGTATGACATGTTGGGTATCTATTTACTCAGCGTAACTTCATCTTTCACATTATGAAAAAAAATTGTACTGTACTGTTGTTTTTTTTTTTTTTTTTAAGCACAAAACTGTTTTTTTTTTAAAACATGCATTCAAAAAATGTCTGCGAAAATACCATGCAAGATAAAAAGTTGTAACGACCGCCATTGTATTCTCTAGGGTCTTTGCTAAAAAAGCATATGTAATATTTTGGGGGTCGCTGTAATTTTCTAGCAAATAAATGATGATTTTTCCATGTAGGAGAGAAATGTCAGAATTGGTCTGGGTGTTCCAGAACGCCTGACGGCGTTCCCTGCATGTTGGGCCTCTGTATGTGACCACACTGTGTAAAAGTCTCACACATGTGGTATCGCCATACTCAGGAGGAATAGCAGAATGTGTTTTGGGGTGTAATTTGTGGTATGCATATGTTGTGTGTGAGAAATAACCTGCTAATATGACAGAAACAAGATTTTTATTTTATTTTTTACAGAGTTTTCAGTCGTTTTTCTTTTATAGCGCAAAAAATAAAAAACCCAGAGGTGATCAAATACCACCAAAAGAAAGCTCTATTTGTGTGAAAAAAAGGACAAACATTTCAAATGGGTACAATGTTGTATGAGTAATTGTCATTCATATTGTGAGAGCACCGAAAGCTGAAAATTGGTCTGGTCAGGAAGGGGGGTACAGAATACAGGATCTCAGCATATGCGGACAACATGATGTATAGTATGACTGGCCCGATGAAATCCCTTACCAATTTGGTACAAGAACTAAAGACGTATGGAGATGTGTCAAACTTCAAGATAAATTATGACAAATCATTAGCGAGTGGCGCTCCCTAAGAATAGAAAATACTGAAATCTAAGTATAAATTTAAATGGTCTGACACATCTTACATATTTGTACCATTGTACCAATTTTGTACCATTATTGGCGAAAGCACGGGGCCTCCTGGATGGATGGCAGAAGGGGTTCCATTCGTGGTTTGGGAGATCTAACATTATTAAAATGAATATACTACCAACATTTCTGTATCTCTTTCAGACACTCCCTATTGCTATACCGAAATCTTTTTTCAAGCAAACACAATCCCTCTTTAATAGGTTTATATGGGCAAATAAACATCCAAGAATCAAATAGACGATCGATGCTGCTCCCTGCTCCAACGTTGTCTTCGATCATCAGCCAAACGAGATGGAGGATTGTCGGCCCCAGATATTTATAGATACTATCAGGCGGCACTACTGTTCCGGCTGATCGACTGGAGTAGACATACTGGAGAAAAGATATGGCCGGGGCTAGAGGAAGACCAATGTGGCAGTATGCTGCACCGAGCGGCATGGTGCTCCAGGGAGTTACCGACAGACATTAAAAAGCACCCGCTGATAGGCCCTCTCTTCAAATGGCCCACAGGTTATTTGTGAAGGGGAAACTGTCAACAGTGGACTCACCGCTTTTTCCAATCTTGGGGAACCCGCAGTTTGAACCAGGATTGTTGAAGGGATCATTTAGTGGACTAATAGAACAGGGGCTGTTTCAAGCATCTCACTTTCTGAAGGAGGGAACATGGAATACTATGCAGGAGATGTTAACGGGTGTGTTGCCCTACCAATTGGATTTCTGGAGGGCCCTACAGCTGCGATATTTTTTGGATACTTTGAAGTCCCCAGCTAGATACGAGCGCAGATTAACAACGTTCGAGAGGTACTGTAGTGGGAGTGGGATGCTTCGGCATTCCCTCTCAAGAACTAGCGAGCTATTGAACGCACCTGCAGAGGGTTCTCAAATACCCTTTTTTTAACAAATGGGAGGTTGAGCTGGGAAGACCCTTTACAGAAGAGCAAAAGAATAAAAGATACTCCGGAATATATTTGAATCATCTGTGTGTTCACAAGAGATGAATTTTAAGATTTGATCTCAGTGGTATCGCACTCCGGTAGTACTAAATAGTAGGGTTGAGCGAACCCGAACTGTAAAGTTCGGGTTCGGTACGGACTTTGGGTTTTTCCCGAACCCGGACCCGAATAATTGGTGAAAGTTTGGGTCCGGGTAAAAAAAAATGCGCGGGGGTCCCCCCAAATTCAATAACCAGACCCTTTTAAATCTGGTATGGATATTAAGGGGAACCCCACCATCAATTTAAAAAAAATGATGTGGGGTTCCCCCCAAATATCCATAACCAGACCCTTCAGGTCTGGTGTGGATTTTAAGGGGAACTCCACCCCAAATTTAAAAAAAAAATGTCGTGGAGTTCCCCCTAAAATCCACACCAGACCCCTTATCCGAGCACGTTGACCTGGCCGGCCGCAGAAAAGAGGGGGGGACAGAGTGTGGCCCCCCCCTCTCCTGAACCGCACCAGGCCACATGCCCTCAACATTGGGAGGGTGCTTTGGGGTGCCTCCCAAAGAACCTTGTCCCCATGTTGATGGGGACAAGGGTCTCATCCCCACAACCCTTGGCCGGTGGTTGTGGGGGTATGCAGGCAGGGGGCTTATCAGAATCTGGAAGACCCCTTTAACAAAGGGGACCCCCAGATCCTGCCCCCCCCCGTGTGAAATGGTAATGGGGTACACTGTACCCCTACCATTTCACGAAGGACGTGTAAATAGTAGTTTTCAGAAAAAAAACCACACACACCGTAGAACAAATTACTTTATTAATTAAACCAAATAAAAATCCAGCGGTGAAAATAGACGATCGATGCTGCTCCCTGCTCCAACGTTGTCTTCTATCCAGCTCCGGGTGATCGGTCCAGCGACGGGTGATCTCTCCAGCGACGGCCGGTTGGTCCAGCGATGAGAAGATCCATCCATTCAGAGCACAGCTCCGCAAATGACACGCTGGAGCTTTGACATTTTTTTTATAGGGGAGGCGGGCCACGCGTCACGTGACCCCATCCCCCTCTGGCGCACACTGTGCTGTGTCACTGGGACAGCCCAGACATGCCCCTTGCGTCAGAGCGTGACGGGGTCACATGACGCGTGGCCCGCCTCCCCTATAAAAGAAATGTCAAAGCTCCGGCGCGCCATTCGCGGAGCTGTGCTCTGAATGGATGGATCTTCTCATCGCTGGACCAACCGGCCGTTGCTGGAGAGATCACCCGTTGCTGGACCGATCGCTCGGCGCTGGATAAAACACAAAGTTGGAGCAGGGAGCAGCATCGATCGTCTATTTTCACCGCTGGATTTTTATTTGGTTTAATTAATAAAGTAACTTGTTCTATGGTGTGTGTGTTTTTTTTCTTTCTGAAAACTACTATTTACACTTCCTTTGTGAAATGGTAGGGGTACAGTGTACCCCATTACCATTTCACACAGGGGGGGCCAGGATCTGGGGGTCCCCTTTGTTAAAGGGGTCTTCCAGATTCTGATAAGCACCCTGCCCGCATACCCCCACAACCACCGGGCAAGGGTTGTGGGGATGAGACCCTTGTCCCCATCAACATGGGGACAAGGTGCTTTGGGGGGCACCACAAAGCACCCTCCCAATGTTGAAGGCATGTGGCCTGCTGCGGTTCAGGAGAGGGGGGGCGCACTCTGCTCCCCCCTCTTTTCTGCGGCCGGCCAGGTCAACGTGCTCAGATAAGGGGTCTGGTGTGGATTTTAGGGGGAACTCCACGCCATTTTTTTAAAATTTCGGGTGGAGTTCCCCTTAAAATCCACACCAGACCTGAGGGGTCTGGTTATGGATATTTGGGGGGAACCCCACGTCATTTTCTTTTTAAATTGACGGCAGGGTTCCCCCTTAATATCCATACCAGACCTAAAGGGTCTGGTTATTGAATTTGGGGGGACCCCCACGCATTTTTTTTTACTAAAGGTCCATGTTCTATTGACTTTAATGGGGTTCAGAGTCCGGGTTCGTGTTCCCGAACCCAAACTTTTTTTTCAAAGTTCGGGTTTGGGTCTGAACCCGAACATCCAGGTGTCCACTCAACTCTACTAAAAAGGTGTTACCCAGATATGTCAGACAGATGTTGGAGGTGCGGGAAGAAAGGAGGAACCCTAATGCACATCCTTTGGGCCTGTTCTAAGATTTTAAGTTTTTGGACAAAGGTCCGGGAAATAGGGCAAAAATTCTGTGAGAAGCAACTACCAGAAGAGTGGACTTTCTATCTGCCGCAGGATACGGAGATGTCGGTTAGGCGATATAGAAAATCTGTAGTCTGTCATTTCTTAAATGAAGCCCGGGCTTGTATCCCAGGGATGTGGAAACAGCCACCAACTGTAAGGATGTGGCTTAACCGAGTGGAAGACGTGAATAGAATGGAGGACTTGGTATGGACTTCAAGGCAAAAACGGAAGGTGTATTTGGAAACGTGGGCGGAGTGGAACGTGTTTAGATATACGGAGGAGGGGAAGGCCTTGATAGATGCGAACTGATGGATGGAGCTGCGGATTGTGGAGAGGGGGTGCTGGAAAGGGGTCTTTTTTTTCTCGGAGAAGGGGGGTGGGGTGGTAAAGCATAGAGGAACAGAACAAGGGTAGGACCAATTGCCCCAACCCCACGGGGAGACCGGATACCTGGAGGGACAGGGGCTAAGTTATACAAAGGAGTGTAGGAATGAACTTAAGATTTGAAAGAGGTATTAATTGAGCAGACTATGGGCTGTAGAGGGAGGAAAAGAAGAGCTACGATGAGATAAGAAATATGCAAACTGTTATTTTTTATCCCTGGAAACGACATTGTGAATTGGAATATTTGTTGATATCCTTGCTGTATGATGTGTTGATTTTAAACCAGAGGGAGTGCCTCCCAGGTTTTTTTTACTTTTTCTGCTTAAAAATCAAATAAAAGAAGATTGAAAGAGAACTTGTGGTCAATCCTCAAAAGGTGGGTGGACAAACAAAAACCCACCAATTCTGACACACTCCAAGAAGTGATTATGAAAGAATGGGTTGCTATCAGTCAGGAATTGGCCCAGAAGTTGATTGAGAGCATGCCCAGTCAAACTGCAGAGGTCCTGAAAAAGAAGGGCCAACACTGCAAATACTGACTCTTTGCATAAATGTCATGTAATTGTCGATCAAAACGTTTAAAACGTATGAAGTGCGTGCAAGTATATTTCACTACATCACAGAAACAACTAAAACAAAGATCTAAAAGCAGTTTAACAGCAAACTTTTGAAAACGAATATTTGTCATTCTCTTTTGGCCACAACTGTAGGGCAGGAAGATCAAAACAATACAAGAAAAAGGAGACAAACAAATTCTGAAATTTATAATTTAAGTATAATTTAATCAAAAGAAATTAAATATATTACATTTTCTTGCATCCTGTAAACTGGGGATTCCAACTCACGATGACTACATACCATTGTGGTATAATAAGCACATGATAGAATTCCAACACATTCAGAGTCCAGAACTTTGGAGCTCAAGTGGTATATTTTACTTGCATCACCTATTGCCTGACGGAGTCCTCAAGTCCTTTAATGTACTCAGGGATGAGTTTACACCACAATCACATGTTCTTTCGCTTCCTTAAGATCCGACACGCGGCTCAGACAGTTCCCAGTGTCACTCCCGCAGCCTACCCCTAACCCTATTATGGCCATAGCCAGGAGCACGGACCCAAAAGGCCTAACCTCATCTTTCTACACCATTTTATCCACACCTATATCCAGCAAAATAGCTTATGACCTGAAGCCCCGATGGGAGAGGGAGGTGGGCCCATTGGAGAACGATGAATAGGAGGAGGCGTTGGAGACCTGTAGGGAGGTGTCTCCCAGACAGGCTGACCCAGATTTACATTACACATAGTGAGTATCTTACCACTCTCAGAGTGGCCAGGTATAAGAAATCAATCTACCCTGTGTCCAGTGTGTGGCATGGAAACAGGCACATTTTTTCACCTTCTATGGTCTTGCCCCAAGATTCAGGAAATTCTGGACGCAGGTGGTGACTTTTTTGCATGACAACATGGGTTCACCCTTAGCCCTGGACCCAAAACAAGTGTCTTCTGGGGATTTTCCCCCGATGTTTTGGACAAACACACTAAAATATTCCTACAGGAGACGTTATTTTCAGCTAGTAAACGTCTAGCCAGGAAATGGATGAAACCGATACCCACCCAAGTTTTCAAAAACATGGCGTTGAAAAAACATTAAGGAACTGGCCCTGATAAAGACGGTCAAACCAGATTACATTAAGGAGGGTATTAAATCCCTAGAGGATAAGAAAAATATTATTGTTCAACCCGCAGGTGGGGAGTGGTGCTGGTAATAAATAAATCTTTTCACCACAACCATTTGGAAGATCATTCCACTTACAGAAGATCGGACGCTGATCCAACAGAACCCTATAATTACAATTAAGCTCTTTAATAGAATGGGGATATAGTATCAATGCTTTGAATGTAAAAGAAAAAAAAGATATCTAGTTCCAAGCGCATGTAGAATTCCGGTAATTTACACGTTAGCAAAAATCCACAAGGATACCCAAAAACCTCCAGCTCGACCAATCGTTAATGGGATTGGTTCGATAACAGCAAGATTGGGAGAATATTTAGATTCCTCCAACCTAGTGTTAAAGGGGTTGTAAAGGAATTTTTTTTCCCTAAATAGCTCCCTTTACCTTAGTGCAGTCCTCCTTCACTTACCTCATCCTTCAATTTTTTAAGTAAAAAACAGTGCCACAGTCTCTGCCAGTGCCACCTGCCAGTGCAAAAAGCCAGTGCCACCTGCCAGTGCAAACAGCCAGTGCCACCTGCCCCTGCCATCAGTGCCACCTGCCCCTGCCATCAGTGCCACCTGCCCCTGCCATCTGCCGTAAGTGCCACCTGCTCGTGCCATCTGCCATCAGTGCAATCTGCCATCAGTGCCACCTGCCAGTGCAATCTACCATCAGTGCCACCTGCCTGTGCCATCTGCCTGTGCCACCTGCCATCAGTGCCATTGGAGCCATCAGTGCCATCTGCCATTAGTGCCACCTGCCATCAGTGCCACCTGCCATCAGTGCCACCTGCCATCAGTGCCACCTGCCATCAGTGCCACCTGCCATCAGTGCCACCTGCCATCAGTCCGTGCCATTTGCCGTCAGTGCCAACAATGGTTAAAAGATCATTTTCACTTGAGGAGGCGTATGAAATTATTGCGGCTGACGGGAGCAACAGGGAGATCTGCGATTCGGATTCCCCTGAAAATTCAGACAACGAATCTGACGTTAACTACGAGCCGATAGTAAGCAGTGGAGAAGAGACATCCTCGGAGGAGGAAGAGGAAGAAGAGGAGGAGGAGGGTCCACCCGCCAGACGAAGGCGTATTGCTAAGGAGGCAGTGCCATCCATCAGCACCGCTGTGCCATCCACCAGAACCGATGTGCCATCCACCAGAACCGCAATACCTCAGCAAGCAAGGTCACGTACCAGTGGGGTGTCACCTCAGTCCCAAAGGGTTAGGTCCCATGCCAGCCTTCCTTATTCCCTTCAGTACCCCATCTAATTCAGGGGAAGCCAACATTCCCCCTTTCACTGCCCAGCCAGGAGTCCAGGTGGACACAGAAAATTTTCCCCCGATTGACTTTTTTAATTTAATTTTTACTGACAACATGCTTGCCTCAATTGTGACCCAGTGCAATCTTTATGCAGAACAATTTATTTCCAGTAACCCCACGTCCTATTATGCCCGTCCCTTCGAGTGGAGAGCCCTAAGGTCTCGTACACACGAGCAGACGGATTTGTTCAAATCTGTCCGTCCGACAGATTTGAACAAATCTGTCTGCTGGGATTTTGGTTTGCTTGCGTGTACACACAAGCAAACCAAAATCCCCGCCAGCCACTACTTAATTATTTTTCCTGAAATTTTCCCCCAGTTGTTTACCCCGGACCAACAAATATGTGTAGATGAGTCCCTTATTTTTCTGGCAGGCTGGGCATAAAACAATTTATTCCCAGCTAAAGGCCCGCTATGGGGTGAAGCTCTATAAATTGTGTGACCGAGCCACAGGTTATACGTTTGCCTTCAATGTATACGAAGGAAAGGACAGCCAGCTACACCCCCCTAATTGTCCAGACTACGTAGGAACCAGCGGGAAAATTGTTTGGCAACTCCTGAACCCACTCATGGAGAAAGGATACCACTTGTATGTGGACAATTTTTATACAAGTTTGCCCCTGTTCCGAAACCTTTTCAGAAAAAACACCCCAGCATGCGGCACCGTGCGATCGAACCGGAAGGGCTTTCCTCAAAGCCTTTTCACCAAGAAATTAAAAAAAGGGGAAGACGGCGAGTTTACGCAATGAGGAAGTTCTGGCTGTGAAATGGAGGGACAAAAGGGTAGTGTACGTGCTTTCTACCATCCACAACAACACATTCGTTGAGACCAGAACGAGGAATGGGCAAATCCAGAAACCAAAATGCATTCATGATTATAATAAGTATATGGGGGGTGTCGATTTGAACGACCAGATACTGGAACCCTACCTTTCCACAAGAAGATCATACCAGTGGTAAAAAAAAGTTTCAATTTATTTGTTTAATTTGGCCGTGTACAATACCTATGTAATATATCGGAAATCCACTCGAAGACCCAAATCCTACCTTTTCTACCTGGAGGAAATCACCACTGCCCTTTTATACCCCAGCAACCCACCAGGAAACATTCGATCCGATGTGGTTAGCCGACTCAACAAGCGCCACTTTCCAGATAAATTCCCTCCCAGACCAACAGGCCAAAAATCCCCAAAAAGATGCAAGGTGTGCTCCAAAGCAGGAGTGAGAAGAGACACCACTTTTTATTGTCCTAAATGCCCTTCCCAACCAGGCCTCTGCGTAGTTGGTTGTTTCGCCCGTTACCATACCTCACTAAATTATTAGTCACTTCCTGCCATTTACCTTCACACCCCTTATACCCCTGCTTATGACCCCGGCTTGTTATTTGACCACGATTCTGCCTACCGATTCTGTTTATACCTCTGCCTGATCTGGAACTGACCCTGGACTGTTATTTGACCACACTTATGCCTACCGATCCTGTTTATACCTCTGCCTGATCTGGAACTGACCCTGGACTGTTTGACCATTCTTTTTGCCTGCCTCTTGGACTGATCTTTTACCCTGCCAGTGGACTAGTGGGATTCATAGCACGGGGTCTCACATATGTGAGGGGCTCCAGAATTGTTTTTCTGGATGAAGAAAAAAGGGATTTTTAATAACAGCTTACCTGTAAAATCCTTTTCTTGAAGTACATCACGGGACACAGAGCGCATAGCCATTACATATGGGTTATATGGGTACCTTCAGGTGTGGACACTGGTGTAATCAACTTCACAGGAAGTTCCTCCCTATATAACCCCCTCCCACTGAGAGTGCTTCAGTTTTGTAGCAAGCAATTTCTCCGAGGTTATACAATGTTCCCCAAAAGAGGGGTGGGAGCTCTGTGTCCCGTGATGTACTTCAAGAAAAGGATTTTACAGGTAAGCTGTTATTAAAAATCCCTTTTTCTTTATCGTACATCACGGGACACAGAGCGCATAGCCATTACATATGGGATGTCCCAAAGCAATGCTCCATGAAGGGAGGGAGACCGTAAGGCCAAAAATAGCCAAACAAAAACATTATCAGGAGAAAAAAATAGCTCCACCAATAGAAAAACAAGGGGGCGTGAACCGGGCCAGAGGATTCTATACTGCTGCCCGTAGGACCGCCTGCCCAAATGCTGCGTCCGTAGCTTTTGCGACGTCCAACTTATACAATTTAATAAACGTATGTACGGAAGACCAGGTTGCCGCTTTGCAAACCTGTGCCATAGAGATCTGATGGTGTGCCGCCCAAGAGGCACTCATGGCCCTCGTAGAATGGGCTTTAACTGATAAGGGAGGTGGAACGCGCTTCAGACCATAGGCCTGAAAAATCAGCTGCTTAATCCACCTAGCCAAGGAAGACTTGGCAGCCGGCTGACCCTTCTTGGGGCCATCCGGAAGAACAAAAAGCACATCTGTTTTTCCGAATCTTATCTGTAGCCCTTGAGATAAACCCTCATGGCTCGGACCACGTCCAAAGTATGAAGCAGTCTTTCCTCTCTGGACTGGGGAGTAGAAAAGAAGGATGGTAGGACTAGGTCCTAAATTAAATGAAAACTGGATATGACCTTAGGAAGGAAAGAAGGTTGAGGCCGCAGAACCACTCTGTCCTTATGCAGAATAAGGTATGGCTCCCTGCATGACAAGGCTGCCAGCTCGGAAACCCTTCTGGCCGAAGCCATAGCCACCAAGAAAACCAACTTTCGGGTTAGTAGCACAAGAGGGATTTCTGTCAGAGGTTCAAACGGCTGCCTTTGTAAAGCTGACAAGACCAGGTTTAAATTCCAGGGGCAGAGGGGAGCTCTAATAGGGGGATTTACATGCAAGACCCCCTGCAAGAAGGTTTTCACAAGCGAATGCACGGCCAAAGGCATTTGAAACCATATCGATAAGGCAGACACCTGCCCCTTTAGAGTACTAAGAGCTAATCCCTTATCAACGCCAACCTGGAGGAATCGCAAGATCCTGTCGATAAAATTTACGAGGATGCCCTCTTTGAGACTCGCATCACTCCCCATAGGTCCTCCAGACTCTGTAATAGATATTTCTAGAGACTGGTTTCCTAGCCTGAATCAACGTAGATATGATCTGGGCTGAGAGGCCTCTGCCCTTAAAAATTAGGGATTCAGCCGCCAAGCCATCGAATCTAGCTGCTGTGAAGCAGGGTGGCATATCGTGCCCTGAGATAACAGGTCTGGGCGCAGGGGGAGTGGCCCCGGTGCCCCTACTGACATCCTCACGATGGGCGCATACCAAGCCCTCCTGGGCCAGGCTGGGGCCACCAGGATCACAGGCCTGTGCTCCACCCTGATCCTTCGTAGAAGGCGGGGAATCATCTGCAATGGAGGGAACGCATACAGGAGAGAAAACTGGTGCCAGGGGCAAACCAACGCATTGGCCCCGTAGGCCGAGGGATCCCTGGCTCAGGATACGAATTTGTCCAATTCCTTGTTGACTCTCGTTGCCATGATGTCTACATCGGGAACTCCGAATCCTTGGCAAATGTCTTGGAATACCTGGGGGTGAAGAGACCAATCCCCTGGGAGCAACTGTTGAAGATTCAAAAATCTGCTTGAGAATTGTCTATCCCTGGGATGAACACTGCCGAGATGCAGGGTACATGGGCTTCGGCCCATGAGAAAATCAGGTTTACTTCCCTTTGAGCCACTAGGCTCCTCGTGCCCCCCTGGTGGTTTATGTATGCCACCGCCGTGGCATTTGTCGGACTGTACCCTTACTGGCAGACCCTGAAGGGGGAGAGTCCAGACGACCAGGGCCAACCGAGCAGCTCTGATCTGTAGGATATTAATGGGAAGCAGTCTTTCTGCCTCCTATCACTGTCCCTGCTGGGTCAGTCTTCCTAAAATTTTCCATGTGATGGGGCAAAAGGATTTCCCTTTTGACAAATATTGAGGGACCAGCCACCAGAACAGGCTGCGCCGGACCCCTGAGAGAACTAACGGACAGTCTAGTGCCTGCATGGACTTGTTTCAAGCAGAGAGAATGGCTGCCTGGAGAACTCTGGTATGGATCTGGGCATAGGGCACTGCTTCGAAGGCGGCCACCCTCTTCCCCAGCAGTCGTATGCCTAGGCGAATAGTCGGCCTCTTCTTGCCTAAGACTATTTGAACTGTTTGAGTCAATGACCTGACTTTTGCTTGAGGAAAAAATATCCTCTGGCCAACTGTATCTAGCCGAAGGCCTAGAAATTCTAACTGTTTTGTGGGTTGCAACCTCGATTTTTCTTGGTTCAAAATCCACCCAAACTCCTCTAGATGCCGAACTGTGCGGACTACTGCATGATTGAGGTTGGAAGCTGATCTGTTGATAAGCAGGAGATAGTCCAGGTATACCAGGACCAAAATGTCTTCTGTCCTTAGGACGGCTAGCACCGGGGCTAACACCTTTGTGGATACCCGCGGAGCTGTTGCCAACCCGAAAGGGAGGGCTACGAACTGGAAATGACGTTGATCTATCATAAAATGAAGAAACTTGTGATGTGACGGGTAGATTGGCATGTGCAGATAAGCATCCTTTATGTCTATAGATGCTAGAAAGTCGTCATGATGTAGGCTGGCTGCCACCGAACGTATGGATTCCATACGAAAGGTCTACATCTTAGAAAGCGATTTAGGCGTTTGAGGTCTAAGATAGGCCTGACGTCACCATTGGGTATTTATGAAAAAAGGTTGGAATAGAATCCCAGACCCCATTCCTGGGTTGGTACTTCTACAATTACTCCTTGGCGCCAGAGGCAATTCAATGCCTTTATGAGAGAGGCCCTCTTTAATGGGCCGCTTGGAAGACTTTGACCCCCGAAAATGAGGAGGGGGGACTTCTCGAAACTCTAGTTTGTAGCCCGTGGCTACCACGAACCGAACCCGAGAGTCGGGAATTCTGGCTTTCCACACTTCGGAGAAAAACCGAAGTCTTCCGCCCACCCAAGAGAGTGGGGGCGCCCCTTCATGAATCTGACTTGATGACAGGTTTAGCCGGCTTGCGAGACCATGGCCTCTTGTTTGCCGCGGCTTGTCCCTGTTGAACGCCCGGGAGGCCGTCGATACTGACGGGAAGCTGAAGGGGCCGAGCCAGTAAAAGGCCCGTCGCTTAAACGCGGGCCCGCGCGGTCTTTTCTTGACCGGTAAGGGAAAACTTTTACCACTTAATATGGTTTGGATATATTTATCTAGGTCTTCACCGAATAGCCTTCCACCCTGAAAGGGAAATCCTGCTAAAAGTTTTTTGCAGGGTGCCTCTGCTGATCAGTTCTTTAGCCACAAAAGACGACGCATATGAACCAACAGCAGAGATAGACGGGATGCCCGTTGAACGGAGTCCTTAATAGCATCTACTGCAAAGCAGAGAGCCCTTGGGAGGTCTGCTAATTCACGAGTTTGCTGAGCCGGCATGTCCTTTTAAAATCTGTTTCTTTAAAGCCTGACAAACGCCAATGGCTGCCACTGCTGGCAGAACCACGGCACCTACTGTGGTAACCAAAGCCTTCAGTAGGGTCTCCAATTTTTTGTCGGCCGGATCTTTGAACATCTGGACATTTCCAACCGGACAGGTCAGGGATTTATTCACGCAGGAAATGGCCGCGTCCACAGTAGGGAGTGCCCATTTCTTTGCAAATTCTTCTTCCATAGGATAGAAAATAGTGAACCTTTTAGGAGGGAAAAAGATCCTATCAGGTCGAGCCCAATCCTGAAAAAAACACGCTCTCCAGAAGAGGGTGAATTGGAAAAGACACCCAAGTTAATGGTGCCTTTAAAGAACCTAATGAGGATACTGCAGGGGCTAATAGTTCTGACACTGGAAGTTTTTTAAAAGCAGTGCGAACAATATCTGTCAGAGACTGGATCCACAGGCTCTCCGCTTGAGAAGCCGAAAAAAAATATCTAGAGTGGAACCCTCCATGTCTGAACCGTCGGGACTCTGGTCCGCTTGATCCCCTTGTGGGTCCTGTCCCTCCGGCGAGGAGACCCCGCATCTGAAAACACCAATCTAGGTGACGGGGATCTAGCCCGTTTGCCACCTGGCAAAGAGCGGGCAATCAAAGCCGTTAACCTTTCCTCTAGCCCACCCAGGGTGGTCGCTAGCATTTCTTCCGTAACGTAAATGGGAATAGGTGGATTGGGGGCCGCCTCTGCCCCCAGCACCCTCAATGGCTCCTGTAAGATGCTACTCGGTGGCCTATCTAGCGAGGGTGGGACCATCCTGGCCCCAATCCTCTGACCCCGATGGAGACTTGTTCTTTGGCACCCTTTGCAGCCTTAGCTGGTCCTGATCCCTTGGGAGACATTGCACAACCTTGAGACACCCCTGTAGCCAACACCCGACTGTTGTAGCTAGGAGTGAACTAATAAGAACAGGCTATGGAAATTTTTTTTTTTTTTTTTAATTTTTCCACGCTCTAGAATGTGGCAATACCGAGGAAAACCTGTGAGTATTGCAACACCAATGCCCGTTAGCTGGAGCCCAAGGTAGACTCGGATGCTGCCGGATCTAAGGCTGAGTCCCTTCAAGAAAAAAAACTTTTTTTTTTCTTTTGGTCAAAGTGGACTTTATGTCCAGACCTGAAGATCCACCAACCGCCACTAGGTGTCACTGCATGCCAAAAAATGGCTCAGCTGCGCGCTCTGTGTCCTTTCTCCACCGCTCTCAAAAGGGAAAGACTAGCCGGAAACAATGCTCTGTATTAACTGAAGCCCTGACCCTGCCGGCCCGCCCCCCCCTATGCACGAGGACGCCATAAAAGACGGCGTGCACGCGCGCACAAGCGCGCGCACCCTCCCCACGCTCAAATCAACATGGAGGAAGCAGAGAGCAGAGGAGAAGCATGGACCAACGCCAGCAGCCCAAACTGACACCAGGTAAGCACTAATTCTCAATGTAGTGCACACATAGAGGAAGCTGTCCCCATAGGCTTCCTAAGAAACAGGAGTTTCACCAGCATTCCCTCTTTATAGTACGTGGGGGCTGCAGTATCAATGCTAACAGGCACATCTGGGGGGAGTAGCAAATATACATCTTAAACAAGCATACATATATCTACATGTTATCTGGGTAAACATTAGTACATCCCATCCTGTCAAAAAGACATAGTGGAGATAGTGGCTGATGCACAAGCATACCATTAGCCAACCCAGAACCCCCAGGGGGATACCTACTGTCGAACCAAGTCCCGCAGGTTCCCTCTTACCTGCTCCACGCCGCAGGGTATTGCAAACTGCAAGAGGCCCAATCTTCCCCCATCTCTGTGGGTATTGTCTTGGACCTTCAGGGACCGGGGTCCTGTGTTTAAGGAACCCACACCCCTGGACCTATATAGCATCCTGGCATCAGTAGCGTTTAGTTCTTGGAAGAGACTAAGGCACTGGAGCCCAGAATCCAGCCCTCCAAGGAGAGGCATTATAGGCAAAACCCCACTCCAGCAGGGCCCGGGTACCGTACACCTTGGCTTTGAAGCACTTTGGACGGATCCAGCTAGCTATCCTGGGTCCCGAGACCTCCGAGGGACAGCTAGACGTGACCAACACCTAAGACACTGGCGAAAAAACTGAAGCACTCTCAGTGGGAGGGGGTTATATAGGGAGGAACTTCCTGTGAAGTTGATTACACCAGTGTTCACACCTAAAGGTACCCATATAACCCATATGTAATGGCTATGCGCTCTGTGTCCCGTGATGTACGATAAAGAAACAATTGTTTTTGTTTTCTCATTCTAGACTAGGGTCTGGTTGCCCGGAGGCTTCAAAGAGATTTGGGTGGGAGAAGCCTCTACCCCTGTCCCCATTCTGTCCTGAACGAGGCCCTACTTCTACCTGTAGGACCTATGCCATCATGCCTCTGCCTGTTGCATGAACTGACCACCTGCACTAACCCTGACAGGACAGTATCCCTGCCTGGACAATTGTGTATGCCGTTGCTGACCAAGTCCGTGCCTGCTGCCTGGACCATGCTGTGTAGAACTGCGCTACTATTACCACAGGTAATCTTTTGTTTATGCTTTGCTCAGCATAATGTATTTTGGGGTGTAACTCTTGGTATGTGCAAGTTATGTGTCTCTGGAACACCTGACGGTGTTCATTGCATGTTGGATCTCTGTATGTGGTCAGGCTGTGTAGAAGTCTCACACATGTGGCATCGTTTTACTCAGGAGTAGTAGCAGAATGTATTTTGGGGTGTCATTTTTGCTATCTAAATGCTATGTGTTGGAAATATCTTAGAAACTGACAACTTTGTGTAAAAAAAATGCGTTTTAATTTTTTTCCCACATGTTCCAAAAACTTCTGGAAAAAAATGAACTGTTCAAAAGACTCATTATGCCTATGTTGGGGTGTTAGCTTTCTAAAATGGGGTCATTTTGTGGGGAATTCCATTGTACTGGTGTTCCAGGGCCTTCAAAAGTGTAATAGCTAGTCAACTAGTTAGATGTGCAATTTATGCTCCTAAAACCCCTGATGGCGCTTCCTGCATGTTGGGCCTCCGTATGTGGCCAGGCAGTGAAAACGTCTCACACATGGGGTATTGACGGCCTGGGATGGGATTTACCATCCTAAGTGGCCGTCAATTGACGGCCTGGGTATTGCAGGCGAATATCTGGACGATGCCTGCAGCCAGAGGCATCATCCAGATATCCATCTCTTCAGCCGGCGATTCTGCACAAAGTAAGAACGATCATAGCGGCGGTTCCGCCGCTTGATCGTTCTTACAGGCCGCGGGAGGGGACATCCCCCCCTCCCGCCGCCATCCGGTGCTTCTCCGGGCTTACCTGTACCTTCGGGGGCCCGGAGAACGAATCGTCGGCGGCGGCAGGAAGCATAGAGATGACTGGTGACCAGATGGTCACCAGTCATCTCTATGACCGTCGGAGGACCCGGGCGCGATCTGATGACGTCACGCCCGGGTCCCCGTATGTAAACAAAGCCGCGATTGCGGCTGTAAATCACCATTCATGAGATCGGTGAATTTTTTTTCACCGATCTCATGGTTTCCAGCCTGGAGGTGAGATGTGAGGTCTTATTGACCCCACATCTCTCCATAAAGAGGACCTGTCACACACATTTCCTATTACAAGGGATGTTTACATTCCTTGTAATAGGAATAAAAGTGGAAAAAAAAAAAAAAAATGAAAAAAAGTGTAAAAATAAATAAAATATAAGTAAAAAAAAATAATAAAAGATAAAAAAAAAATGAAAACGCCCCTGTCCCCGATAGCTCGCGTGCAGAAGCGAACGCACACGCAAGTCCCGCCGACATATGTAAACGCCGTTTAAACCACACATGTGAGGTATCGCCGCGTGCGTTAGAGTGCCAGCAACTAATCTAGCACTAGATCTCCTCTGTAAATCTAAACTGTAACCTGTAAAAAATAAATAAAGCGTTGCCTATGGAGATTTTTAAGTACCGAAGTTTGGCGCCATTCCATGAGTGTGCGCATAATTAAAGCGTGACATGTTGGGTCTCTATTTACTCGGTGTAACATAATCTTTCACATAATACAAAAAAATTGGGCTAACTTTAGTGTTTTGTTATTTTTTTAATTCATAAAACAATTTTTTTTACAAAAAAAAGCGTTTGAAAAATAATTGCGTAAATACCGTGCAAGATAAAACTTTGGAATGACCGTCATTTTATTCCCTAGGGTGTCTGCTAAAAAAAACATATATAATGTTTGGGGGTACTGTGTAATTTTCTAGCAAAAGAATGATGATTATTACATGTAGGAGAGAAGTGTCAGAATAGGCCCGGTATGGAGGTGGTATAAAAGCCTAGTATTGAAGCGGTTAATCAACACTCCACGAATAACCACCTTATGTGCTTCCCAGATAATTCCGGGATCACACTCTGGGATAACGTTGGTGTTGAAATAAAACTAACTCTTTAATCACATCTTCTAAGACCTCTGTCCTGTAAGAGACTTTCATTTAATCTCCATTGATTGGATCTAATCTGCATTGACTCTTGTAATGCGTATACCAGAAAAATTGATGCATGATCTGACCAAGTATAAAGAAAAAATACAAAGATTGCGCCCATGGAAAAATCTGAATAAGCTGCTAAACAACACAGACATAATTTGTAAACAAGTAAGAAAAAATAAAGTGTAGCGCTCAAATAAATTTGTGATAAACGCATTAATGTGTGTCCATATATGAATGACCATATATTAAGTGAAACAAAATAAGCAATATTGCATACCGGAGGTATCAATCTCCAGTAAGATAGTGAACTACAAAAAGGCGTGTATCTGAACACAAGTGTTACAGTGAACCGGTGAATCTACCACAATATTGCATATGAAATATAAAATGTGTAAACGTGAAGAGTATTGAATGTGTATGAGCACAAATAGGTCTTTCTAAAATCCAAAATCAAAAGTTGGTGGCTGGAACAAACAGTTCTCTCAATATATATCCAATAGAGGTGATGTAGTCCACAGTGTGAATGTTTTTCATACAGAATCTCAGCAGATCAGGTGTGATATCAGAGTCACCAGGGAGTGCCTTCACCAAAGGATGAGGGGAGAATTAAACACTCTTACCGTGATGAGTGGATCCAGCTCACAATGTGGTGGTGGATCAGCAATGCTTAATCACACCTTTGGACTATGCACACAGGGACCAGGAAACGTCTCCACTTCTGATCGGATGATAGGTGAATGTTCCCACGTCAAGATCCAAAAAAGCAGGTCCACCAACAGTGTTGGTATAACATAATTTTAAGTGGTTGCATATAAAAAAGAAGAAAAAAGCCTCCACATGGTGTAGTAGTGACAAAAGCAGGCAAATATTTATTCAAAAATAATTGCCATAAAATATATAAAAGCAACCAAACAGGAATCAACAATAAAAACGTGTAAATTGAAAAAATTCTAAATCACATGCAAAAGCGAACAGCAAATAAAATGGATAAATAAAAAGGAGCAGAGAGAGTACAGGTAGCGTGACAAGGTAGCTGGAGAAAGCGTACAGAGTGATGGATCTTATTTTGTAGGGTTGTCCCGATGCCTCTTTTTTAGGACCGAATACAAGTAACGATACTTTTTTTTCATGTATTCGCCGATACCGAATACTGATACTTTTTTAATGTGTCCCCAAATGCAGCCATGTCCACCCAGCCATGTCCCCCACATATTGCAGCCATGTCATGTCCCCCACATA
Source organism: Rana kukunoris (assembly GCA_029574335.1). Lineage (NCBI taxonomy): Eukaryota > Metazoa > Chordata > Amphibia > Anura > Ranidae > Rana > Rana kukunoris. Next base: position 35,720,213 of record CM056058.1, read on the forward strand.
TTGCAGCCATGTTCTGTCCCCCACATACTGCAGCCATGTCCCCCCACATATTGCAGCCATGTCCTGTCCCCCACATATTGCAGCCATGTCATGTCCCCCACATATTGCAGCCATGTCCTGTCCCCCACATATTGCAGCCATGTCCTGTCCCCCACATATTGCAGCCATGTCATGTCCCCCACATATTGCAGCCATGTCTGTCCCCCACATACTGCAGCCATGTCATGTCCCCCACATATTGCAGCCATGTCATGTCCCCCACATGTCTGTCCCCCACATTGCAGCCATGTCTGTCCCCCACATACTGCAGCCATGTCATGTCCCCCACATACTGCAGCCATGTCATGTCCCCCACATACTGCAGCCATGTCATGTCCCCCACATACTGCAGCCATGTCATGTCCCCCACATACTGCAGCCATGTCATGTCCCCCACATACTGCAGCCATGTCATGTCCCCCACATATGCAGCCATGTATGGTCCCCATACCTGTATATATGATGCCGCCACCGCCGTTAAGTACAAGCTTCCGTTGTGAATAATTGTAAAGCGCGCGCCGCCATGTTCAGACACTCCCCTTCTCGTGATTGGACGGATCCGTCCAATCACGAGAAGGGGAGTGTCTATGCATAGCGGGGCGCGCTTTCCAAGTATTCACAACGGAAGCTTGTACTGCGTGCGCAGCGCTACGCTGTAATGCAGGGGATTAACGGCGGTGGCGGCGGCATCATATATACAGATATGGGGGACATACATGGCTGCAATATGGGGGAAGTATTCTATTTTAGTATCGGGGGTATTTGCGGGAGTACAAGTACTCCCGCAAATACTCTGCATCAGTCCCGATACCGATACTAGTATCGGGACAACCCTACTATTTTGGCCATTCGTACTGAGTGGCGTTGAGCATGTGGAATAAGAAAAAGATCTATATGGGAATATACTTTGTGGGGGGAATAGTAAAAGGTGTAGTCTTTTTCTTTGATGAAGAAGCCTCCATATATGAATCAATTGATCACTATGCAAAATTTGGGCAATGCGATTTTGCGCACTAAAAAGAGGTAGATGACATCCCCGAGGAGGTCCCTTATCTGATGTTTTCAATAAGAGAGGTTCCCCAATCGTCCACAGGGTTCTCTCCGTTTGAGCTACTGTATGAAAGGCACCCCCGGGCCTACTGGACATTGCCAGGGAAACATGGGAGAATGAGAGTTCCCCGCATCGAAGTGTGATTGAACATGTGGCCCAAATGCAAGATAGAATTGCCCGAGTGATGCCGATTGTGAAGGAACATTTAGCCCAAGCCCAATTGGCTCTAAGGATTTACAAATCGTGGGGCCCAGGTCTGTTCCTTTGCACCTGGTGATAGGGTGTTGGTGCTGGTCGAAAGTAAATTCCTAGCCAAATGGCAGGGTCCCTATGAAGTGTTGGAGAAAATGGGGGTGTTGAATTATAAAATTAGCCAACGGGGAAGATGAAAACCTGAGCAGCTCTATCATGTGAACTTGTTGAAACCATGAAAGGATAGAGAGTCCTTGGTCACCAAGACTACCCGATTTTCTGCTCCATTTAACCTGGCTGTCCCTGAAGTTGGGATAGCGGAGACTCTGTCCAAAACTCAGCAACAGGAGGTTAAAGAATTTGTGCTCCGTAATAGGGAGAAGTTTTCAGACCTGCCAGGTTGGCTCTCCGGAGTTGAACATGACATTATCACCACACCAGGGGATAAGGTCAAGTTGAAGCCTTATAGAATTCCAGAAGCCCGGCGAGAAGCAATTCGCCAGGAAGTAAAAAAAAAAAATGCTTGAGCTGGGGGTGATTGAAGAGTCAAATAGTGATTGGTCCAGTCCCATTGTCTTAGTGCCCAAACCAGATGGAAGTTGGCGGTTCTGTAATGACTTTCGCCGCCTAAATAAAATCACTAATTTTGACACCTATCCTATTCCCCGCATAGATGAACTGATTGATCGCCTAGGCACTGCCCGGTACATGACGACGTTAGACCTGACCAAGGGTTATTGTCAAATTCCTCTCTCGGAGTCAGCCAGGGAAAAAACAGCATTTGTAACTCCAGACGGATCTTTCCAATATCGGAGGATGCTTTTTGGGTTACAGAATGCTCCTGCCACATTTCAACACACCATGGATAAGACCCTTCGGCCTCATCGAGCCTATGCTGCTGCATACCTCGATGACTTTGTCATCCACAGTGATGATTGGGAATCACACTTACCAAAAGTTCAGGCTGTGTTGGATTCCATCTGGAAAGCTGGGTTTACAGCCAATCCAAAAAAAAAATGTACCCTTGGGCTAGAAGAGGCAAAGTATCTGGGGTATACCATTGGAAGAGGTCTAATCAAGCCCCAAATAAACAAAGTTAAGGTTTCAGGATTGGCCACGTCCCACCAACAAGAAACAGGTTTGTGCATTTTTGGGGATCGTGGGGTATTATCGCTGCTTTATCCCCCATTTTGCCTCACAGGCTGCTCCCCTGACCAATTTGACCAAAGGGAAGGAGTCTGTCATGACCAAATGGACTCCCGAAGCAGAAACAGCTTTTCAGGCTTTAAAACAGGCCTTATGTAGTCAGCCAGTTTTAAATTCACCTGCTTTTTCATGGGACATTGTAGTTAAGACAGATGCGTCAAATGTGGGGTTAGGAGCTATACTGTCCCAGATTATCAAGGGGGAGGAACACCCTGTTATGTACCTCAGCCGAAAGTTGAAGGCCCATGAGGAGAATTATGCCACCATTGAGAAAGTGTTTGGCGGTGAAATGGGCTTTGGATTCTCTCCGGTACTACCCCGTGGGTAGACAGTTTGAACTGGTGACGGATCATGCCCCATTGAAGTGGATGGCACAGAACAAAGAGACCAATAGGAGAATAGGTGATTCCTGGTCTTCCAGGAATTTCGTTTTGTGGTAACGCATCGCCCCAGTGTTAAAATGGGGAATGCTGATGGGTTGTCCCGAGTGCATGCGTGCCTGGCAATTTGTGTCCCAACCCTAGGGTTAAAACAAGTATGTGACAAGAAGCCAGGTAAATCTGGGGGTGTTGTCACAGACGGGAGATACATTTATGCCTTGTTTAGACAATTCACCAATTACTATTAGGTGTCGGCTGCAGAAATGGCCAGAAAGGTTTAGGGCGTTGGAAAACTTCAGCTGTTCAAAATGAGGCAATTAAGTCCTCTATAAGTTATCCAAAGGATGACTACTGATTGCTGCATCCTGAGGCTTTTTGAGTTAAGGAGAGCAGTCAGAAAGACTTCTGAAGAGGTGAGGTGGTTGTTGATTTTTCTGTGTGATAAAAATCAAAAAGGACTATTGTTTCTCTGCTGTATGACCAGCAGTGTCTGCCCAGCAGTAGGCTGTGCCAGACTCTATAGATAGGTTCCTGTGTGGTGAAGGTAGACACCCCAAGTGGCCAGGGTTTATTTTATGTTTTGTTTATGCTGTTTGGATGCTTGCACTTGTTTCCAGCAATATGGAAGAATAAACCAAACTCTTTGTTTTCAACCGTCTTGGGCTGCCTCTCTGTATAGTTCAGTGTGTAGTGAACCCATCCAGGGGGTCACACACCCCCGCTACCGAGCTAACCCCTTACACTGTATATAAGCAATATCTATTCCTAAATGTTGTAAATCATGCAGAAGAACCCTGTCAACCTTTCTCTATATAAAGTTTACTTAGAGTACACAAGCAATACCATAAAATAGGAGAGGGGAGAAGGGGGTCCAGGGGAAGGGGGTACCCCTCAAAAAACACATTTCCATTAGAGTTAGGGGGAGGGGAACCCTCTATTCAGTCTCACCAATGATTCTCCTAACTGTTTGGTTAAAGACCCTCCCCTGTTTCCCGTATACGTTATAGGCAGCAGCCAATTTGATATCTGGATCGGTGTCACTTCTAGGAACATAAACAGATCTGGTAACTCTGCTGGGGTTTGAAGCGTAAACGAGGCTGCCGACTTACGGAATGTAACTGCAAGTGAGTACCCCCATCTATATGTAAACCCTTGATCTCTAGCTAGTGTAAGGGATTAACTCGATAGCGGGTGTGTGTGACCCCCTGGATGGGTTCACTACACGCTGAACTGTACAAAACGGCACTTGAGGAGGACTGAAAACAAATGACACGGTTTATTTTTCCATCTTGCGGGATACACGTGCAAGCATCAAAACAGTATAAACAAAACAAAACATAAAATAAACCCTTGCCACTTGGGGCGTCTACCTTCCCAACACAGGAACCTACCTATGGAGTCTGGCATGGCCTACTGCTGGGCAGACACTGCTGGTCCTACAGCAGAAAACAACAAAAGTCTCTTTGATATTTCTCACACAGAAATATCCATCAGCACCTCACCTCTTCAGAAGTGCTTGTGTCTGCTCCTTCACTCACAAAGCCCCCAGGATGCAGCAATCAGCCGTTATCCTTAGGCTTTATTTATAGGGGCTTTAATTGCTTCATTTTGAACAGCTGAAGGCTTCTAACTCCCCAAACCTCTCTGGCCATTTCTACAGCCGACGCCCAATAGTAATTGGTGCATTATCTACACAAGGCAGAAAAGTATCTTCCGTCGGGGACAACACACACAGATTTACCTGACTTCCTGTCACACTAGATTCAGAACTGGCCGCAAACATGCTCTGTGCTGGAGCGTAGCACGGGACAGGTCCGGTAAAATTTTAATATGTGCACTTTCAAAAACAACATCCCCCATATCCCTTGCTGCCCTAAGAATCGCTTATTTTTGTTGGTATTGTACAGTCGGCAGATTATGTCCCTGGGTCTTTCCATATTTAAAGATATAGGGTCTAGGGCTCTATGCACCCTCTCTATTTCAATCTCCATTTGCAGTAATTTTAAGGTTGTCAGAAAAAACGCTTTTACTTTAATATCCAAGTCATCCACCTCTGATGCTTCCGGGACTCCCCGGAGTCGCACATTGTTCCTGCGGCTACTATCCTCGAGGACTTCCATCTGTAATTGCAAGTCTATTACTGTATCCACTTGATTATATTGGTTTTCCTCAATAGCTTTCTCAATAGCTCCAACTCTCCGCTCTATAGTCACTATAGAGCCCTCTCTCTCTATCATCCTCTCCGTCAAAACAGTGAGGTCAGATCTTACTGCTTGTAATTCCAGACGGTGTGTCTCTTCCACCCGGAGGATTAGAACTTCAATTTCTTGTCGAGTGGGGAGCTTCTCAATGTCTTGCCGCGTGGGAAGTGCTGCCAGCATGGCTTTAATCTCTGCTACTTCCATATCTGCTACTGCAGTAGCGACTTTCAGTGAACCCACCAAGGTCCGTGCCCCGGCCAGTGGCTGTGTCTGTTTGCCGGCTGACCCACAAGACCTCCGCTGAGAGGCTGACCTTCCCTTTGTGACGTAGCCCGAGCCACACTGTCCCGATTCTCCTGCGTTCAGGGTCCCACTCGAGGATATAGGCAGTGGTGATGTTGAGGTAAAATACCGCTGGATATCTATTTGAATAGTGCCTGCTAGCGCTGATGCTTTCTTTGTATCGGCCCTTGTCGTATATTTGCGGCCGTTGTTCATGCCGTATTGCCAGACTAGATCTGCCGCTCTAGGTCGAGGTATACACGGAGGGCCGGAGCTCTAAGACAGCATGTCTTTCACGCAGCGATTACTCATCACTGCACTTTTGCATGCGAGTCCTGGGCCTCAAGGTGGCCTCCTTCAAGGAAGTGACGTATGCTTAATTCCACACTCGGGCCTTGCAGAAGGAAATACTGACCAAATGGGACATATCTCCGTTGTCACTGGGTTGTCAGATCCAGGTGGACCGGGTGGTCAAGGCTTCCCTGGTCTGGTGGCTGAGATCTCTGGCCCTTCAGTCTTTTCTTCCCCTTGAGTGGACGGTAATTACGACGGACACCAGTCTGACCGGTTGGGGGGGGGGGGGTGTAAAATAAACACATATTGAGCAAAGCTCTCCAGTACATGCGCATTTCCCTACGTTATTGTCTCTTTAAAAAGCAACAAGTACTAAAAAATACCAGATGATCCGTCCAGAAATGGAGTCAGTGCCTAACATTATGTAGGAGCTCTCTGCTGGTTATATCAGTACATCCATTTCTTCTCACACATTTTTTAAACATAACATAGGCAAATGTGCATGTACAGTACTGTTGATTTTGCTCATACATACACTTTAAGGGTATATGCTTCATGAGAAAAAATAATTGTACCAACCCGGACATTCTGGATACTTTTATCCCACCTCTGCTTCAGCCAGCCAGCCCTGCCTTTCTGCCCACTGCTGCCTGTGCCCATACAGCCAAGTGGGGACTAGCAAAATTAACAAGTCAATTCCCATAGACTGCAATGGTATTTATGGTATAACTTTTGCCCAAGTTAGGCTCTTTTTTCGCCCACCCGGACCAGGAGGTGTTTGTCCCATCTCTAATTTTGTAACATGCTAGATGATGTGATTTTGGACAGGTATTTGCCTTATTTTCTGCTAGCTGCATTTATGTTGATTTGAGCATGCCCAGGGACTTGGATTTTTTGATGTTGCTTTTCGTGTGTGAACAGCACTTGGATGTTTCTGGGCATGCTCATAGAACATGTTTTTTTGGGTTAGTAATTTAAGGTCATCCTTAACAGGTGTAGTACCAACTTTAAAGTTCAGTCTCTACATTGGGTGAACTTGTGTTTTGTGCGTTTCATGGACTGTGCATGTGTTTTCAATTGCCTCATTAGCACACAGGCCTATGTTATATAAAGCTTGCAGATAGTCTTTACCTTGCCCTGAAAAGAGGCAAGATTGTGTGGGGGGGCCGGCAAGAATATATTGAATGTGTATTTTATTTATGTCTTTGCAAAACAGATATGTTTTTGATCAAGGGTTTTTTGACTGGTTTATTTATTTTGGGTGGGGGCCTGAAATATTTGTGAGGTTGTCAATGTATGTTTTTAGGGTGTTCATTGATGTAATTGTCTGTTCTGCATTATTTTGCTAAATCTTTCTCAAGATGTTGTGACCAATTAATGTTTCAATCCTTAATAGATGTCGGTTTGTGGGCGCAGTCCTTTAATCTCCTGTTAATTTCAATTGCATAAACCATATTCTGTTTAGTGTCTCAAATTAACCCATGTGTTTTTTTTTTATATTATTTATTTATTTTTGTTTATTTGATTTTTGGATTGTTTTTATTTTTCTTGCTCTTTTGTCAAACTTCTGTTTTGTTGACCAATAAAATTACTTTCAAATTTAGATGTTTGTTTTTTGTTACTTTTTCATGCTACAGATTTTCCCAGCTGAAATAGGCTGATTGGCATAACAAAACAAAACAGGTGTGATTTTGTCTGCCATTGATAGTCACCAGGAAAGGAAAAATACAGAGACGTAAGTATTTAATTGTTTTCCTTTTTACTGCAGTGGTTCTCAGCCTTAGTCCTCAAGTACCCCTGAAATGACATGTTTTGTGGATTTATCTTATCTAGAATTGCTGTCCAAACTAAGCCATTGACTGTCTTTTAAAGCACATGTGCAAGATGAAGGAAAACCTACAAACATGGCTTGTTGGGGGTATTGGAGGACAGCCTTGAAGTGCTGATTTACAGCACTGTGCTAAAATGTAGCTAAAGGCAATCCTATTTTAATTGTGGGTGTTTGAGAGAAACCAAATGAGTGTTCGAACCCCTGCTTGTGTTTTTTTGGTTGGGCTTTCTGTCCCTTTTCTTAAAATTGGCTTCTGTAACAGAATGACCTGTGACGCCCAGACACTTTTGAGGGATAAGGGATAGTCCTGTGCCAGCTTCACCAATGACTCTTGGGTCTAAGGTCACCCTGTTCCCCTTTTGGGCATAGGGTGACTGATAAATGATAATTCATGTTTTGCAGGAGATCTGGACATACTACTGTGGATTGAAAGCTGTGCGAGTCTCGAAAATTCTGGGAAATGGAATGGGTTGTGTCTACATGGATTGTCGGACTGTCGGATAAGCTTTCATGTTTGGGGCAATGGAATGGAAATCAAAAACGGCTGTGACCATTACAGCTTCACTTCCTGTCACACAGCTGAACAGGAAGTGAGGGTAAAACCCTACAAATGTATTTTCTTCCCCAAAAAATGAGCAGACTTTTAATCCCTCTGAACTCTAGCCCCAAGCAAAAATAAGAAAGGATTTAATTTAGTTTAAATTTGCAAAGACACATTCCTCAGATCAACTGTGATGCATGTCAATGGCCCATTAAACCAGAAAACACCAGTTGCCTTTCACTAGAAACATTGGTTAGTCCAATCCTGGAAATCTAAATCTGCTTTACTATCACTTTCCCTAAAAATTGGTTTCCTGCATGTAGATGCGTGACCACAGTGTATTGGATATGCGCATATGTGGTTCTCGGAAAGCGGTGGCCAGCACACAGGCATGACATCACGCCCCTACAGGAAGTTGCTTGTACTGCTGCTAAGGTCTTTGAGGAAGGGATGATACTTATTTTCAAATAAAGAAAATTGTTTATTTAACATTGGGAGGTGTTTGTGGGGGTCCCTAACACACGCCTATTGGCTTCTTCAGCCCCGGACCATATTGCTGGTCAATGACCGGGCCCCTTTTTGCGATTCGGCACTGTGTCGCTTTAGCTGACAATTGCGCGGTCATGCGACGTGGCTCCCAAACAAAATTGGCATCCTTTTGTTCACACAATTAGAGCTTTCTTTTGGTGGTATTTGATCACCTCTGCGGTTTTTATTTTTTGCGCTATAAACAAAAATAGAGCGACAATTTTGAAAAAAAAATTTTTTTTTACTTTTTGCTATAATAAATATCCCCAAAAATATATTAAAAAAAACATTTTTTTCCTCAGTTTAGGCTGATATGCATTAGTCTACATATTTTTCGTAAAAAAAATCGCAATAAGCGTTTGGTTTGCGCAAAAGTTATAGCGTTTACAAAATAGGGGATAGTTTTATGGCATTTCTATTAATATTTTTTTTACTAGTAATAGCGGCAGATCATCAGTACTGCGACCTTATAGTGGACACTTCGGACAAATTTTTGGGACCATTGTCATTTTTATAGCGATCAGTGCTATAAAAATGCATTGATTACTATAAAAATGCCACTGGCATGGCAGGGGTTAACACTAGGGGGCGAGGAAGGGGTTAAGTATGTTCCCTGTGTGTGTTCTAACTGAAGGGGGGGTGGGACTGACCAGGGGAAGTGACTGATCGCTGTTCATACATTGTATGAACAGAAGATGCGTAATTTCTCCCCCATAGGACTGGAAGCTGTGTTTACACACACAGCTCCCGGTTCTTGCTCTGTAACGAGCGATTGCGGGTGACCAGGGGCGAGCGGGGGGGCGTGCGCCCTTATTGGCTGAAACGCGAGATGACATATAGCTACATGATCTCGCACAGTGGAGCAGACCTGTCGCCGTATAACTGCGGTGGCTGGTGGGCAAGTAGTTAGAGTAGAACCATTTTTTTATTTTGGATAGAGTAAGGGAGGGTTATAGCCCCTGTCAGTTTATTTTGTACCATCCCTGTCCAATTGCGGAGATTTCCTTTCACTTTCTGCCCCATAGCCAAACAGGAAGTGAGAGAAAAACTATACAAAGGGAATCCAATGCAGGGCCCCCAGAACTAGTGTGCCCCCCCCCGAAAATTACAGGAAGGGATGGGTCAAATTTCAATTAGGAGGTACAGAAGTTTAGTCAGGCCTAGGGCAGCACAAAACCTAAATATACTACTGCATATTAGGGCTTATTTAGACAGAATCCGATTTACAGCATGTTTTTAGATTGTGGGAGGAAACTCACCCAGGCACAGGGAGAACATGCAAACTCCAGGCAGATGGTGTCATGAGCGGGATTCGAAACAGCGATCCTTTTTGCTGCTAGGTGAAAGTGCTATCCACTACACCACTGTGCTGAACTAACATTTATCTAGAGATGTAAGTTCTTGTGTCCACTTGTAAAAATACAAGTGGATCATGGCTAGGGATGAGCCAAACCCCCCCTGCCCCGGTAGGGATGAGCTTTATGTTCGACTCAAACATTGGCTGTTCGCCAGTTCTGCGAACAGCGAACAATTTGGGCTGTTTGCGGCAAATTTTTTATTTTGCACGTTTATTGTGCAAGTTATTGTTTGGTAACCCGGGTACTGCCCCAGGGGACATTTATCAATTCCAAAAAAAAGTTTGAAAAAACTAGACCTCGCACTAGACCTCCTCTGTAACTCTAAACAGCTTTCGGCTTCACAGCCAGGCACCCACTGCAAATGTGCGAGCGGCGGCTCGGCGCTGCGCTTTTCGATTGGACAGGCTATCGCCTAGGACCTGTCACGCGTCCTAGGCGATAGTCTACAGGGAGGGGCTGCTGTAGGCGATTAAGCTTAATCGCCTAACCAGCCCATCAGCGGAAGGAGGAAGTGGGACAGGAAGTTCCACTCCTCCTGAAGCCCCCACTCCCCCCCCAAAAAAATGACATGCCAAATGTGGCATGTAAGGGGGTGAGGAATGGGATAAGCGGAAGTTCCATTTTTGGGTGGAACTCCGCTTTAAGTCCCGAAGTTTGGCGCCATTCCATGAGTGGGTGCAATATTAAAGCATGACACGTTAGGTATCTATTTACCCGGTGTAACAGCTTTCACATTATCCCCAAAAATTGGGCTAGCTTTACTGTTTTGTTATTTTTTATTTCATGAAACTTTTTTTTTTTTGCCAAAAAAATGCGTTTGAAAAATTATTGCGCAAATACCGTTGGAGATTAAAAGTTGCAATGACCGCCACTTAATTCCCTAGGGTATCTGCTAAAAAAAATATGTTTGGGGGTTCTGAGTCATTTTCTCGAAACAAAATATAATTTTTACATGAAGGAGAGAAGTGACAGAATAGGCGCGGTATGGAAGTGGTTAAAGTGAATAAAAGTAAAATATTCCTTTAAATATCATACCTGGGGGGGGGGGGGGGTGGGGTGTATAGTATGCCTGTGAAGTAGTGCATGTTTCCTGTGCTTAGAACTGTCCCTGTACAAGATGTAATTTCTTAAAAAATAAAATAAGAAGTAATTTAAAAGTACTCATGGCTATAAAGAATACAGAGAACAGTCATTGCTCTACATATTAAAAAAAAAAAAAAAAAAAAAATGGGGGTCCCCCAAATTTAATTACCAGGCCCTTCAGGTCTGGTATGGATTTTAAGGGGAAGTCCACCCCAATTTAAAAAAAAATGGAGTGGAGTTCCCCCAAAAATCCACAACAGACCCCTTAGTCGAGTACGCAACCTGAGAAAGTGCCCCCCCACCTGAACCGTACCAGGCCACATGCCCTCAACATGGGCAGGGTGCTTCGGGGTCCCTGATGACAAGGGCCTCATCCCCACAACTCTTGCCCGGTGGTTGTGGGGGTTTGTGGGCGGGGGGCTTATCAGAATCTGGAAGACCCCTTTAACAAAGGGGACCCCCATATCCCAGCCCCCCCTGTGTAAAATGGTAATGGGGTACATTGTACCTCTACCATTTCACGCAAAAAAAAAAGTGTCAAAAATGTAAAATAACACAATAGCCGGTTTTTTACAATTCCTTTATTAATGTCTTTCCTGCATTTTGGTTTCTTCCTCCACCTTGTTCTTCCTCTGCTTCTTCCTTCGGTCTTCTCATCCGCATCTTGCACTGGCTTTTTCGTTTCTGCATTCGTGTTTCTTCCTCTGCTTCTTCCTTTGGTCTTCTCGTCCGCATCTTGCACCGGCTTCTTCCCCGCTTGGTTCTCCGGACGACCCACTTCCAATTGAAGTTACCGCTGTGTGACGCTTCTGTTCTTTTGGAAGTTCTTTTATCACTGAGGACGCGGCGTCACCCTGTGACCCCGCCCCCCTCTGACACACATATACTTCACTGGGACTTCCCTATGGCTTTCCCCGTGGCGTCAGAGGGGGGGGCGAGGTCACCGGGTGACGCCGCGTCCTCAGTTATAGAATAACTGTCATAAGTACAGAAGCGTCAAAAGGCAGGAACTTCAATTGGAAGCGGGTCGTCCGGAGAACCAAGCGGGGAAGAAGAAGTTGGTGCAAGATGCGGACGGGAAGACTGAAGGAAGAAGCAGAGGAAGAACAAGATGGAGGAAGAAACCCGAATGCAGAAAATAAGAAGATGGGAGAAGAAGCGCAGAAAGAAGACTTTAATAAAGGAATTGTCAAAAACCAGCTATTGTCTTTTTTAAAATTTTTGACACTTTTTTGTGAAATAGTAGAGGTCCCTTTGTTAAATTAATCTTCCAGATTTCGATAAGCCCCCCCCCCACCCGCAGATCCCGACAAACACCGGGCAAGGGTTGTGGGGATGAGGCCCAAGGTGATTTGGGGGGGACCCTAAAGCACCCTCCCCATGTTGAGGGCATGTGATTTTTCTTAATTTGAACACAGGGTTCCCCTTAATATCCATACCAGAACTGAAGGGCCTGGTAAATGAATTTGGAGGACCTCCACACTTTTTTTTTTTTTTAGCAATGACTGTTCTCTGTATTGCCGGGAGCCGACAATTCATTATGTGATTTTAAATTACTTTTTTTCCTTCAGATCGTCATTTTATGCAGGGACAGTTTTAAGCACGAGAAACATGTGCTAATTTACGGGCATACTATACACCCCCCCCTAGGTACGAAATTAAAAAGGAATATTTCACTTCTATTGTTTCACTTTAAGCATTATTAAATTCACTGCTCCCGAAAAAACTGACATTTTTAAAACTTTTTTTTTTTTTGCATTGATACATGTCCCCTGGGGCAGGACTCAGGTCCCTAAACACTCTTTTGAAAAAAAACTTGCTTATTAAACTTTAAAATTAACACTTTTGATTTCTCCCATAGAATTCTAAAGGGTGTTCCGTGGCTTCTACCGTTTACATATTTATTATTTCATTGCGCCCGTGTGCTGCGCCGGTTCACATGCTCAATTAATGATCGGATTCGCAGCACATTGTTTATAGTAAATCAGCTCCAGTATGTTCAGATTGGATGCAGTAATGCATTGGGGTCTCAATTTATTTGTTATACGTAAATGGCAATCTGTCAGCTTTGTAAATAGCAATCTGTCAGCCGATTGTAATATTGCTCACAATCAAAATGTTAATTTCAAAAAGTTAAGATGATAGATGGAAAAAGTAACACCTCTCTGAACTACAATATCCGGATAACAGATAATTGGTAACTTTGGCACACCCAAAATCAAGGTGCTCTGAGGCTCAGGATATTTTTACATCCAAACAGGCAAACCTGAAGATTACTGGAGAAAAGCCTTCACTCTGGATGTTATCATCTGTGGTCTTTTATTGCATCATGACAAGTATAAAAATTACTTTTTTTTTTAAAGTCAGCAGCTACAAACACTGTAGCAGCCAACTTTTAATAAGCACACTTACCTGTCCAGGGTGCCGGATATGTCGGGTGCCCGAGGCCGATCCGTCCATCGTATCGGGTCCCGGCGCCGCCATTCAAAGTGAGGCTTCACTGCCGTTTCATGAGCCGCTATGTGATTGGCCAGCTGTCTTCTGGGACACATGGGTCCCACTCAAATGTCCCAGAAGACAACACAAGGAGGAAAAGATAGAATATCACAGCGGAATAGGAAGTGGCAGATCTGCCTAGCAACAGCCATTTCTGGTAAGTATAAAAAAAATTATATTTTTTTTCTTCACATTTTTTGGAGCCTTTGTTATTTTTTAAGTGAGCTTAGGCACCATGTGGCCATATGGTGTGACAAAATCCCTGTATTTTTTTTTTTTTTTGTTCATGTGCTTTTAAATGCCTTGCAGGAGTCAATGCCATTTTTGCATGTGTGCGCTGTAATTTCTTGTTCTATCTCTCAACATCAACTAGCATATTGCTAATTGCCAAGCTCAAAAGGAAATATCACCTCAAGCCACAGGAGATTACGCTCTCATTATTTCATTATTTACTCTCTCATTAATCCCCACCCACAGTGGTGTCCTCTGTCCCCTCTTCGTGTTGCCCCCCCCCCCCCCACAGTGGTGTCCTCTGTCCCCCCCCCCCCACAAACACACACAGCAGTGTCCTCTGTCTTCCCTTCATCAATCACATCTGGCCCCCCCTTCACATGCCTGCCCCCACAGTGGTGTTCTCAGTCACATCTCAGCCCCCACAGTGGTGTCCTCTGGTCTACTGTGCCCTCTTCACATTACTGCAATCTCCTCTGTTACTCTTTTACTTACACAGAGGAGTGGGATCTGCAAGCAGGAGCTGGGTTTTCCACCAGGCTATGGCAGTTGCCATTCTCTGCAGAGCGGAGAGCAGTGTGGTGTGCAGTTCTGAATGGTGGGTGGGAGAGGGCGAAGTTGACTTTTCTTCTTAACAGACTGATGATTGGTTGCTTCGACCACTCTGTGTCTTTGCAGCCAATCACCTGCTGGTTGACTTGAGATACTATTGCAGCTCCAGCCCCATACAGCCACTTCAGAATTGTGCAGTCTGCCGCTGTTCACTCTGCTGGGAAAGGTGGTGGCAGATGCTTGGGGGAAAACATGGCTCCAAAATGGGGTAACCAAGGTGGTATAGATAGGACAGCAACTGTGTCCGGATTCGGACCGCAGTCCACCATTTTTAGTAATGCCTGGTTTAGATCAAAGCATATTCATGTGTTAGAATGGCCCAGTCAAAGTCCAGACCTAAATCCAATTAAAAATCTGTGGCAAGACTTGAAAATTGCTGTCCACAGACGCTCTTCACCCAATCTCGCAGAGCTTGAGCTATTTTGCAAGGAAGAATGTGCAAAAATGTCACTCTCTAGATCTACAAAGCTGGTAGAGACATACCCAAAAAGACTTGCAGCCTCCCTTGCGGGACTATTGGGGACATAATGCTGGGTTGGCCTCCCTGAAGATGACATGGGATGCTTCCAAAGCTCACAGCAGGGGTCAGTATATCTCGGCTGTGAAGGTGGAGCTGAAAGACAAGGTCTCTGACCTGCAGCGCAAGGTAGACGAGGCCTTGAATCATTCAGCCTTTGCAACAGTCCCTAATTTTGAGCACCTTTCACCGCCGTGTTTATCACATTTTATACCTCTCTGTATGTTTCCTCTCTCCCTGATAATTTTGACCCCACATCCATGGTGTATATGTTTGACACGCTAGCACTGGGATGGCTTTCTGATGCAGAGAATCAACTCCTTGTCTCAGAGATTACGCCAGAAGAAGTCACACTGGCCATTAAAGGGTTTATAAAGGTAAAAAAAAAAAATCCCTAAATAGCTTCCTTTACTTTAGTGCAGTCCTCCACTTACCTCATCCTTCGATTTTGCTTTTAAATGTCCTTATTTCTTCTGAGAAATCCTCACTTCCTGTTCTTCTGCCTGTAACTACACACCATAATGCAAGACTCTCTCCCTGGTGTGGAGAAAGCCTCTTGAGGAAGTAGGGGGCGAGCAGGAGTCTCAGGTTACTCTATACTTTGCAGATAGAGAAAGAAGCTGGGTGTTAGTGGGCATCCTGACACTCCTGCTCGCCCCCTCAAGAGGCTTTCTCCACACCAGGGAGAAAGCCTTGCATTACGGTGTGTAGTTACAGAAGAACAGGAAGTGAGGATTTCTCAGAAGAAATAAGGACTTTTAAAAGCAAAATCGAAGGATGAGGTAAGTGAAGGAGGACTGCACTAAGGTAAAAGGAAGCTATTTGGGGAAACATTTTTTTTACCTTTACAACCCCTTAAGTTTTTCCAGGCAGGTAAAACCTCAGGGCCTGATCAATAGAGTATTATAGGGCCCACACAGAGTTACTCGCCCCCAAACTGGTTCGGATGTTCAAAGCCCGCCTGCAACAGGGCTCCTTGCTGCCTTTTATGAGAGAATCTCAAATTGTTCTCATTCCAAAGCCTAATAAATAGACTAATAAAGACTCTAAGCTGTGAGCCTCCTACAGGCCAATCGCACTTCTCAATTGTGACCTCAAATTATTACCCAAGTTACTGGCCACTAATAATAAAGTATACTTAATAAAGTAATAAAATCCCTGATTGACTCTGATCAAACAGACTTTATGCCCGGTAGATCAACAAACAATAATATATGTAGACTTAGAACAGACAGTATGGGTGTGAGGAGCGAGGAAGCAGCTGGAGCTCCACTCAGACCGTTATCAAACAGCATATTCTAGGAAGGTATAAGCGCTGTAAAGCAAGTCTCTCTTCCCTGTTTTTTTTCTCTGGCTATCTCTCCGGCCCCCAGCATTATTGAGCAACGTCAGTACCTCTGCTTTGGTCCTTGGTTTGCCCCTTTGACTGTGCTTTGAGTGGGCTTGTGTGTGTGTGTCTCCCTGTCCCTTTATGGAGGTAGATGCCAAGCGGATCCAGAGTATCCAGGAGTGCTGCAAGAAAGCCGTCGGGTAGTCCGGTTACCCGCAGCTTGCTACTTACTGGTTTTTATCCTGTGAAAGCCGTTCTCTCACTGAAGCGGACTGATCAGCTGGTAAGGAAAGGGGAGCAGCGCACGGTGGCGGAGTATAGTACAGAGCAGATATCGGATTGCTACATGAGAGATACAGGGGTTCAGCGGGACCATCCCCCCCCTCCATCATTCCCGGACGACTCCACCACCCCCATCACCACATCAGCCTCTGCCCTTTCTGAAGAAGAGGAACAAGGTATAACAGTGCAGTCAGCCTATCCAGGTGAGCCTGTGAAAAAATTGTATTGTATACAAGGCACGCAGGAAGCTGACATGGACACACAATTATCTACTATAGGACATAAAGAAAGAACATAGGTGTAAAAAATTAGTGTAGCGCTAACTTAGGCTTTGAGCGGGGGGGGGGGGGGGTGGGGGGTTCTTGGGGCCCCCATTTTTGAACGGCCCTGTATCCACCAAGGCTGATATGGACTGCATGATTCTAACGTTACAAACAGTATTTAGAGAGGCGTTTAAGGAGGTTAAGGAATCATTACAATGTCTGTCCGCAAGGGTGGATATAATCGAGCAGAATCAACAATCATTTGTGCTGTGTTTCTACTCTCAAATAACAGATGTTCTCGAAATTGGCTATCTCACCATTTCAGATTGGACTGCTATAGAATTGTATCCCAATTCATTGGATATGAATACCCCTCATTTGAAAAAGACTTAGTCCACCGCTCTATTAAAAATGTCCACTGAAATCATAGAGAGTTGAACTGCTGATAACTTTTTCTGTTAATCCTCTTCTTTTTTTTTTCTTTGGGAAATGGTGCTTGAGGTATATAAGGCACTAGTTTGTTCTTTATTTTTTATTTTTTTCTGTGATGCTGGGACTATGAGTTAAAGAGGGCATGCATGTGGTGGGAGTGGGGGGGATGGGGTGGGGGGGGGAGGAGGAAAGGTAGAGGGAGGCTGAAGATTATGTAGAGATGAACAGGGAATAGGATCTGAAATAGGGTATATGACACATAACTAACTATATGGCTCCATGTACACTGGAAGCTAAAAGCGGCTATAAAAGGGAGCCTTTTGGCTGTTTTTCAGCGTTTTTGCAATGCCGTTTATTGGTGTCTTTCAGTGTAGTGTTTATTTTTTTGGGCTTTTTTTTGTGAATGGTGGCTAGCTGCGTTTTTTGGGTGTTTTTTCAATAGCGTTAATTGGCATTTTTCAATGTAGCGTGTTTTTAGCTTTTTATTTCTCTCATCTCAATGTATAAGGAAATGCTAAGACATTGGCGAGCTGCGTTTTTGAGCATTTTTGCAGTGGTGTTTATCAGCGTTTTTCAGTGTAGCGTTAGCGTTTTTTTTTCTATCCATTGGAAAGAAAAAAAAAAACTAAGAAAAGCTGGCAAGCTGCGTTTTTTTAGCATTTTGCAATAGCATCTACTGGTGTTTATTAGCGTTTCTCAGTGTAGCTTTTTTTTTATGGATAAGAAAACGCTAAGAGACGCTACGAGCTGCGTTTATGAGCGTTCTTGCAGTGGTGTTAATTAGCGTTTTTCAGTGCAGTGTTTTTTTCCAATGGATGAGAAGGCGCTAGAAAGCGCTGGTGAGCTGCGTTTTTGAAATAGCATTTTTCAGTGTAGAGTTTTTTTTAGTAAATAAAGACTGAGAAACGCTGACGAGCTGTGTTTTTTTTAGCGTCTTTGCAATAGCGTTTTTCAGTGTAGCGTTTTCTATTTTTTTTTTTCAATGGATAAGAAGTCGCTAAGAGACGCTGGCAAGCTGCGTCCTTGAGCGTTTTTACAGTGGCATTTATGACTGTTTTTCAGTGTAGCGGTTTCTTTTTTTTTATGGATAAAAAAATGCTAAGGGACGTTGACGAGCTGCGTTTTTGCAATGGCGTTTATAGGCGCTTTTCAGTGTAGCTTTTTTTCCCTTTCTCCTCAATGGATAAAAAAATGCTAAGAAAGACTTTGGCGAGATGCGTTTCTGAGCGCTTATTGCCATTGTGCGTTTCTTTGTGTTTTTCCCACCGAAAAAAACTACACTTAGAACGGGATTTATGGGCATTCGGAAGGAAGCCCATGATCTCAACTGCTCATTAATGCTAAACAAAATGTCCATGTGTGCATGGACACATGGCTTGACATGGATGTGGGATTTAATAAAAAGGAGGAAAAAAAAAAGGAAAGGGAAGAAAGGGGGAGCTTAGGTGTGCATGGAGCCTATAAAAAGAAAGGCCTATAGGATAATGAAATAGGTCAAGGGTAGGGAAATGATAGGTATTAAATGAGCTGTATGTATGTTTAAATATGTATATGTGTGTGAGCGTATTTTTTTCTCGCTTGCACCAGTATTTTTGTATGCACAATGCTCTTCAGTAGGAAGGCAAATAAGGTAATATCTTGATCTAATATTAAGGGTGCAAACACATTTAGACTAGAGGAATGTATTTTTGGTACCATGTTCTGCGATATAATTACATATTTAAAGGATATGAAGCCAAGGTCTAGATATATGCATTAGGCTTAAAGGAGGCGTATTCATTATTTTGCCTTCCTCTTCTTTTTGCTGTATAGGCGATACGAGTATGTATGCATCTTGTGTATAAATGGATGCACATATATGCAGGTACAGTAATAGCTCGGTGGTACGAGACTGAGTTGATATATGAGAATAGCATATAAATATTCATAAAAATTAGGCTGCCTGGAGACCAAAATGCGGTAAATTAATATCCTCAATAGGAGTCTGGAAATTTAGATAGAACTATAAATTAGATTTTCAACTGGATATATTTTCCTTGTATAGTCTCAGGCAACGGGCTATTTTAGTTTAGTTTAATTTTATTGTATAGAGACATATTGAGACATTATTTTTTATTTATTTTTCTATCTTTTTGGTGTCTCCAGATGAGATAACAAATGTTTAATTATTATCCCCCCCCCCCACTTCGTGTTCCTCCAGGCTTTTTTTTTTCTCTCTTTGATATATGAAGTAAATATATTTCCCTGGCTACTGCCCATCCCATTTAGACAAGACAATTAATGTCTAAATACCTATCATGGCTCTTTTCCTTGTTTTTCTTCTTTACAGCTGTTTGTGTATATGATCGATATTTCTGATAGTTATGGTCTGAGTGACTCTTCATCCCTGCTGTCGCATCTCTATTTCTCCCCACATAGGTTTTTGCCTCCCAGTGCCTTCCCTTCTTGGAATTATTGAGGAAGGGAACACAGGGGTGAACAGGCTCAACAGAGAGTCATCTTTAGGTTAATTACTACGTATCCGTGTTATGTTGTATGTGTGTTTTTTTTGTTTCTCTGTTCCACTTCTGCTGGTGCACAGGTTGTCAGACCTGTACTTAATCATGACGAACATACGGTGCCTATCCTTAAATGTCAATGGGTTAAATATACCAGAGAAGCGTACAACGGTTTTACGTGAACTTTGGCGTTTGCGGGCACAAGTTGCATTTATACAAGAAACCCACTTTCAATTGGGGAAGATACCAAAATTACAGAATGACCGTTATAGCTTCAGACTCTAAGACGAGAGGGGTGAGTATCCTGCTTTCGGGGACAGTTTCATGGTCTCTGGTGGATCAGAGTTGTGATTCTGATGGGCTATCTGTTCCTTAAGGGAGATCTGGCCGGACGTCGTATTACCTTAGCTTCTATATATCTGCCTAACAGGGCACAACTGAGCTGTTTGGATGGAATTCTTAACATCTGTAAGGGGTTAGCTCGGTAGCGGGGGTGTGTGACCCCCTGGATGGGTTCACTACACACTGAACTATACAGAGAGGCAGCCGAAGACGGTTGAAAACAAAGAGTTTGGTTTATTCTTCCATATTGCTGGAAACATTCAAACAGCATAAACAAAACAAAACATAAAATAAACCCTGGCCACTTGGGGCATCTACCTTCACCACACAGGAACCTATCTATGGAGTCTGGCACAGCCTACTGCTGGGCAGACACTGCTGGTCATACAGCAGAGAAACGATAGTCTTTTGATTTTAATCACACAGAAAAATCAATAACCAACTTAGCTCTTCAGAAGTCTTTCTCACTGCTCTCCTTAACTCAAAAAGCCTCAGGATGCAGCAATCAGTAGTCATCCTTTGGATAACTTATAGAGCACTTAATTGCCTCATTCTGAACAGCTGAAGTTTTCCAACACCCTAAACCTTTCTCGCTACCTCTGTAGCCGACACCTGGTTGTAATTGGTGTATTGTCTAAACAAGGCAGAAATGTATCTCCCGTCTGTGACAATACCCACAGATTTACCTGACTTCCTGTCACACATCCTACAGGAGTTTATGGAAGGAGGGGTGATATTGGGAGGAGACTTCAATGTGGCTCTTGATCCACTGCTGGACGTTTCAAAGTCTGCCTCACATCTTTTTTATTCATATCTCAGACGTGTTAGGAAAGCCCTCCAAACTGTCCGGTTGGTAGATATTTGGTGGGTACAACACCCCAATGATCGAGATTATACCTGCTATTCGGCACCACATGACAGTTATTTTCGGATTGATTATATAATGGAACTAATAGACCAATAGACACCCTAAGGGCACACATTAGGGCACAGACGACCAAGTTGCGGACCTGAAAATCTGCGTCATAAAGGCTGGTAATGCGTTGCGCATAAATCGCTTACCATTCTGGTAGGGAGCACCCCCACAAGAAAAAAGGGGGAATCCCACTCTAAGCCACAAGCCTGAATAACCTGATGAATCACCATTAAAAACAGTTGATTTTAGACGCTGCCTGCCCTTTCCTGGGGCCTCCCAGTAGCGCAACATCAGTTTTCCGTATCCGAGCATGCCGCTTCAGATAGGCCTAGACCTTTCTTACTCCAACGAGAGAGAGAGTGTAACCATCTTAATAGCTGAACTGAACACTGCCCTGCCCACATCTAGGGTCTTCTGGCAGCACAATAAAAACATCAGCTTTCTATATCTGAAACCTTCAGATAGCTATTCAACTGCTCTCATCTCTATTAAGAGAAAAGCAATAACCTTTCCTTCCGAGAAACAAGGTTTTGAAAAAAGGGAAGCCAAGAATATCTTGATTCAAATGAATACTAGATTTTTCTAGTAAATAAGGCTGGGTGAGGATTAACATAAACCTACTTATAAGAATAAATAAGTATGGTTTATGCCAAGAAGTTGCCAATACTAAAACTTTCTTGGAGGCTACCACAACCAAGAACCCCAATTCCCTTGTTAAAGGATAAAGGGAAATTTGGTGCATCGGCCCAAGGAGATGACCCTGTAAGCTGACAAAACTAGAGCCAATCCTCCGAGCACAAGGGCGACAAAACTGGTGGACTTATGCACGTCACCCCTTGTATAATGGCCCGGACCAAAGAGTGTGAAGCAAGCGACCTTTGGAAGCAAGGCCAAGATCGGATCCTTGATGCAACTTAAGGCTAGCTCCGTCTCCTTTCCAAATGTAGGAAGGCAGGAATTTTACCTTTGACAAACTTCCAAAGATGCCACCACCTGGTTTCATACCAGGAACATAGGCCTTCCAGATCCTAGAATATCTGGTCCTGGAGGCCAGCTCTCCTGTATGAATCAAGGGAATTGATGCCGATTCTGAAAGCCCCGATCCTCAAGAATGTGGGCTATAATAGCCAGACCATTAATTCACTTGTTGCAAGACAGGATGAATACCCCCTGCGAAGTAGGCCTGGACAAGATGTAAGGGACCCTGGGTCCACTACTACCACCCTTACTGTTCCTGCACAGTGAGGTAGTCAGGGTTATGCCGGAGCAATCAGGCCAGCTTCCGTTCTCCTCTAATGTTGCATGGAAGCCACAAAAGTCGCAGCACTGGGGGGAGAGACACAACCAAGCTGTTCAATTTCTTGTTGAGCCTGAACGCCAATACATCTTATGTACAGGGTACTAATTCTGTGGCATTTGGTCAGGAAAAAAGTCGGGGTGTAGAGGTCATTCTCCCGGAGACACCTGTTGATGGCTCCAGCGAATCGCCTTCCAATTCTGCCTTTCATGAAATGACGAATGTCAAAGGGCAAGGCACAAGCTCCTCCTTGGTAAATTAAGTAAATCACTAGTATGGCATAGTCTGATCGTACTCTGACAGAACCAACCTGCCACCTGAACATTCAGGCCCTTAAGCCAGATGCCCCATCGGTAGCTCTGGCTGACATATAAGGCTCACTTGGAGCTTGACTACTTCCCCTAGGCCATGGTCTCTTCCCGACCTGGCAAACCTTTTAGTTAAGAACTACCAACAGGAATTCCAGCATATCTCTGGGACCGGGTTCTTTGGATAATGCTAGGTCAAGATCCACTCTTTCTAGGTCGACAGAATATCGTTTATAACAGCCCTGAATAAAAGTTAGCATAGGGAACTGTCTTGAATGAAGCCAGCATCTTTCTTTAGCGCCTTAAGCAAAAAGGCCAAAAGTAAGGAACTGTTCCTTGCCGTGACCACATAGACCAGCCTTCTCATAGCGATGGTCTTGACTGAGGCCAAAAAAACTCTCCTTTTTGGGCTATGTCAAACATATCCAGCTTCTTGTCAAATGAAAGAATGTAGACTGGGATCCCCAACCCAGAAGTTCCAGATACTTGACCATGCTGGACACCCTTAGGTCCAGCCATGCTACTGACTGATCCATTAGCAGGAGTTTACCTCGGTATGCCATTAGTGCTATACCCTGGGCCTTTAGACCTGCTAGAGGCGGGCCCTAGCACCCTGTCCACCCAGGCACGGTGGCTAACCCAAAGGGCAAGACCACCAACTGGAGACAGTGCTGTTCCCCTGCGAAACGCAGACAATCTCTGCAGTCCCATGTAAATAAACACATATGCAAATGGCCCCCCATATGTGTATGTGGCAAAAGCCATATGCCTCTATGGAAGCGTGTGTTCATGGAAGCATGAATTCAAATAAATATGGAACAAGCATCTTGCAAGCAAGCATGCGCTATGAACGTGTTATGCAGCATTGTGCAACCTGTACCCATGCAGACACGTATTCCTATGCAAGCACAAGAAATACTGTATAATTAAGGAGACTTAAATTATCATGCCTCATTAAGCAACCATGTGCAACTTTAAGTAATCATGCATCCTTATGCGATTCAGCATCTTTCATGCGATCAAAACATCTTATGCATTTTAAGCACTACTGTACGGACAAGTACCCTTGTGTGACCAAGGACTCTTGTGTGATCAAGCACCTCTGTGCGATCCAGCATCTATATGCAATCAAGCATCTAATGCGACTTTAGGCATTTCTGTGAAAACAAGCCTCTCTATGTGATCAAGTATACTTGGGTAAACAAGGACTCGGTTGATCAGATCACCATGTGTGATCCAGCTTATTTATACATTCAAGCATTTTTAATGCGATTTTTGGCCTCCTTGTGGAAACAAGCCCCTCTGTGTGACCAAATCTCCTTGGGAAATCAAGGACTTGGGTGATCAGGTAACCATGTGTGATCCAGCATTTTTATGCATTCAAGCATCTCTATGCGATCTTAGGCATTTCTGTGGAAACAAGCCTCTCTGTGAGACCAAATATTCTTGGGTAATCAAGGACTTGGGTAATCAGTCAACCATGTGTGATCCAGCATTTTTATGCATTCAAGTGTCTATGCGATTTTAGGCAATTCTGTGGAAACAAGCCTCTCTGTATGACCAAATATCCTTGGGTAATCCAGGAACGCGGGTGATCAGGTAACCGTGTGTGATCCAGCATTTTTATGCATTCAAGTGTCTATGCGATTTTAGGCAATTCTGTGGAAACAAGCCTCTCTGTATGACCAAATATCCTTGGGTAATCCAGGAACGCGGGTGATCAGGTAACCGTGTGTGATCCAGCATTTTTATTCACAGCCAGAAACATGTATCCTTATGTGATCAACAATACAAACATATAGCAAGAAAGAAAATACCCCCAAAGAAGCGGGACTTTGAAGGCCAAGCTCAGAGCAAAAAAATATTTTTTAATTAATTATTATAATATAGACCAAATAACATACAAATAGATACTTGTTGGGAAAGTGACCCGTATGGTCCACTACCTCTGTGTAACAATCGCTGAGTAGGTATGGAACATCAGGGGTTGGAAAAGTGCACCCGGTGAGAGAAATAGAGGAGAGGTAAAAATCAAATAATACGGTATATAATACATCATAGTAAAAAAGCACAATCTCCGTGGGACAAAATGGAGAATGCCCGACGCGGTTCTGGTCTCTTGGTTTAAAAGAGGACCGTCATCGGGGGCCAGGGAGTTGTACCACATACAATTCTCATTCTAAAGATAACAAAAACAACATAGGGGAACACACAGTCAGAAACAAAACATATGCAGAATTGGTATATTTGATTTACAGCACATTGTATGCGAGTTTTCGTGTAGTTTTGATGAACCACCTACCGCTGGCTTTGCGGAGAGAAAAAGGTCCCTTGTTGGGATAATAGTGGTCACGAGTGGGTTCGGGGTGGGTCGCTAAAGGGTTGTAACCCTTCCTACATGAGTAATCACAATCCTATGTAGAATAAAAAAGAAAAAAGAAAAAAGGAGCAGGGTTGGTTGTTTTTTTGTGTGCTGAGTAGATAAGCAAATATATACCAGGGACTTTGTCCATTGGTACTGAAGTATGTATTGTGTTTAATACACATCATCTCACAATATTTACCCGATGTGGGGGGGGGGGGGGGGGTGAGTTTATTTCGAACGCCCCCTAAAATCCTGTGTGATAATATTCAATTGATCCACCTGGATCAGAGAAAGCGAGACCTATGGAGAAAAGGTATACATGTAGCTAGACCAGTCATGACCCTGTCACAGAGATGTTAAGGGTAAGGTAAGATGGAGTATTAAAACGTACAGATTTTTTGAAATGTCCACGGCCCAGTGGCGTTGTCCCTGATGTGTGTAGGGTGCCTGATTGCTAGGAGTGTGGCGTGGGTTTTAAAGGATTTTTTCGATTGTGCGTCGAATCTGCGTTAAGTGATGTCATCGCGTATGGCGTCCAGGCGTCAACAGCGCCGCATTAGTCATGTGACCCAGTGGCGTTGTCCTTCATGTATATAGGGTGCCTGATCGCTCAGAGTCTAGTGTGTATTTTCAAAGACTTTTTCGTTTGCGCGTCAAATTTCGCGCTTAGTGATGACGTCAGCGCGTATGGCGTACTGACGTCCGCAGCGCCGCATTGGTCATATGACCGCGGCGTCCTTCTGTAATTTAGAAAAGCTTAAAGGGTAAAGGCTAAATCTGACTAGTGGGCATGCCAAACACGCCAGTGCCCACTTCTGTTCTCCTCACCACTGTCAGCAGCAGATGCACTCATATTGTGAGGGATAGATAGTGGTATTTGAGCTTCCGATTTAACTGGGGACAAATCATGGAAGATTGATACATAGAAGGAACACAAACCAGTGCTTTAAGTGGGCCAAAAGAGGTGCCGGTGCCCAACCCCCCCCCCCCCCCTGGGGCAGAACGTTTTTTTCCGCCCCCCCCCGGCGCTAGCGCATGACCACATACGCCCA
The DNA here is from genome assembly GCA_029574335.1 of Rana kukunoris. Lineage (NCBI taxonomy): Eukaryota > Metazoa > Chordata > Amphibia > Anura > Ranidae > Rana > Rana kukunoris. The sequence goes on from CM056058.1 coordinate 35,746,140, forward strand.
ATCACAGGGCGCCATGCCATCAAATGCAGCCACTGTGTCATTGTCACCACTGTGCCATGCCATCAAACGCAGCCAGTGTGTCATGCCATCAAATGCAGCCACTGTACCATCAATTGTCACCACTGTGCCATGCCAACAAACGCAACCACTGTGCCATCAATTGTCACCACTGTGCCATGCCAAATGCAACCACTGTGCCATGCCATCAAATGCAGCCACTGTGCCATGCCAAACGCAACCACTGTGCCATGCCATCAAATGCAGACACTGTGCCATCAATTGTCACCACTGTGCCATGCCAACAAACGCAACCACTGTGCCATGCCATCAAATGCAATCACTGTACCATGCCAATTGTCACCACTGTGCCATCAATCGTCACCACTGTGCCACCAATTGTCACTGTCCAGACATCTATCCACCTCAGAGCCTGTCATTTTAGTAAGACTGCTGGGACTTGTAGTTCTCCATCTTCTCCTGGGGCTCATGGAGATTGGAGAACTACAAGTCCCAGCAGGTTATACATACAATAAGGCTCTGAGGTGGATGGGTGTGGATTGCATGCACCTGAGCCCCAGGAGAAGATGGAGAACTACAAGTCCCAGCAGGTTATAATATAAGGCTCCGAGATGGATGGGTGTCCGGACATCCATCCACCTCGGAGCCTTATATTATAACCTGCTGGGACTTGTAGTTCTTCATCTTCTCCTGGGGCTCATGTGCATGCAATCCACACCCATCCACCTCAGAGCCTTATTGTATGTATAACCTGCTGGGACTTGTAGTTCTCCAATCTCCATGAGCCCCAGGAGAAGATGGAGAACTACAAGTCCCAGCAGTCTTACTAAAATGACAGGCTCTGAGGTGGATAGGTGGGGATCAGGCAGTGCACCCCTTTAGATTTACGCCGACCCCCCCCCCTTCTCTCTCTTCCCTGTGGTACAGGAGAGTATTTTGCTTACCTTGCTGGAGATGGAGAAACTTGCCGCCGCCGTCGCGCTGTAAACACATGTCTTAACTTCCAGGCCAATTAGCGCAGCACAGAGGTACAGCGCCTCCCACTCCATCGCCCGCCAATCTCCTGCGCCGTTATCTGTTTTTTTTTAGCCCTTCTGCCTAGTTGGCTGGTGTTTCCTGCCACTCCCACATCAAGGGAGACAGACAGTTCCACCAGCCAACCAGGCGGAAGGGCTGAAAAAAAACTCATCGCGCGCCGCGGCCGGGTGTACCAAGATGGCCGATAGCTCCAGAGCTAGGCCAAAGCCGCGGCCTTTCCTAAGGCGGCGGCGGTGGCGCATTCTGCGGACGCCAGGATTTTGCCTCCCCCTGCAATTTTTCGCCTGGTGCAGGAGCCCCCCCCCCCGCTACGCCAGTGCGTTCCGGTACGGGAAACCCACGTACTGGGTGCACGGAGAGGTGCTGGTACTCTCCAGGGCCATTTTTGGAAGTGGCGGTACTGAGTACCGCCGCGCTCCGGCCCACTTAAAGCACTGACACAAACCATATATCAAATAAAGAGAGTTTATGTGAAATAAGTTCATGAAGGGTATCCAGATCAAACCCAAGTCCCGACCACCAGAAGACCAAACAAAAAAAGAAGCTAGGGCTTAGGAAAGTATTGATGTAGAGTATATCTGTAGCAGAGGAAAGGGCATAATCAGTAGTACAGAAACAGCAAACAATCAAAGATATGTATTGAGACCAATAAAGAAGTCTCATGGGATGGTAAGTATATGTATTGTTGGCTGCTATCTTTGCCACAGAGGTTGTGTTGTTCTTTTAGGTACCTGGATTGCCCCCAATGAAAAGCCCGAGTGTTGGGCAATAATGATTCAAATTGTTTTCAATTGTTGTTTATTTATTTATTGTTCTGCAGTCTTGTGTTCATTAATTTGTCTAGATGCTTAGCCCTAGAAATTTTGGGCCAGATTCAGATACACTTAATTTTGCGCTGTGTAATCTAAATACTCTACGCTGCCGTATTTTACCAGGCTCTACATCGAATTCTGGTAGATTTTTGCCCGTACGCTACGGCGGCGTAGTCTATTTCTCGCCGCGTAATCGAAATACGCGATTATGGGGCGTGAAGCATTTAAATTAAGCGCGTCCCCGCGGCGATCGAACTGCGCATGCTCCGTTCAGAAATTTCCCGCCGTGCATTGCGCGAAATCACGTCGTTACGTCATTCGTCGTTTGAGTAGCGTCGTTTACGAACATTCCTATTCCCGGACAACTTACGTTAAAAATAATAAAAGACTCCGGAAAACGTAGAAATTCGACGCGGGAACGACGGCCATACTTAACATGGGCTGTCTAATATTAGACCAGCAAAAAGCTGGTATAGTGAAACGCAAAAAAAAGATGACTAAAGATGCCGTAAGAGATTGCGATTGAAGATCGTAATTTCTGGGATCGCCGGCAAAAGCTCATTAGCATACCCCAACGCGGAAAACGACGGGAAGTCCACCCAGTGAAGAGTCAGTCAAGACTAGACATACTGTTTCCTCCAAAGAAAATCATTAATAAAGAATGTGTACCTACAAGAATCATTACGACATATAACAACCAACATAAACAGATAAAACGGATAATCAAAAAACATTGGCACATACTACAGATCGACCCCATCATCAGCCAATTTATCCCCAATCAACCTCTAATCACCTCTAAACACCTCAAAAGATATTAAACTCCTGAATGGTCGCCCATACAAACCGCGACATTTCGCGAACTGCAACACCTATGGGATTGTTTACCTGCTAACCTGTTCGTGCGGTTGCTTCTATGTAGGTAAAACGAAATTAGAATGGAGAAAACGGATCTCTAGGCATATAAAAAGTATAAAAATATCGAATCCTGACCTCCCTTTGGGGCGACACTCGAGAGATGTCCATCAAGGCAGTACCCCCAAAACACTGTTCTTGGCTCTGGATAGAATTTACCCCAATCCAAGAGGGGGAGACTGGGACAAACTACTACTCCAGCGGGAGACCCGCTGGATAGTAGCCCTTCAGGCTACTTTGCCCCCTGGCCTAAATAGCAAAGTCAGTTATCGACCCTTCTTGGAGGGTTACAAGTCAGGTGCCTGGGAGGGTGAGGGCTAAGCATCTAGACAAATTAATGAACACAAGACTGCAGAACAATAAATAAATAATTAAACAACAATTGAAAACAATTTGAATCATTATTGCCCAACACTCGGGCTTCCCCATTGGGGGCAATCCAGGTACCTAAAAGAACAACACAAACCCTATGGCAAAGATAGCAGCCAACAATACATATACTTACCATCCCATGAGACTTCTTTATTGGTCTCAATACATATCTTTAATTGTTTGTTTGCTGTTTCTGTACTAATGATTATGCCCTTTGCTCTGCTATAGATATACTCTACACCAATACTTTCCTAAGCCCTAGCTTCTTTTTTGTTTGGTCTTCTAGTGGTTGGGACTTGGGTTTGATCTGGGTACCCTTCATGAACTAATTTCACATAAACTCTCTTTATTTGATTTATGGTTTGTGTTCCTTCTATGTATCGATCTTCCATGATTTGTCCCCAGTTAAATCGGCAGCTCAAATACCACTATCTATCCCGCACTATATGAGTGCATCTGCTGCTGACTGTGGTGAGGAGAACAAAAGTGGCCACTGGCGTGTTTGGCACGCCCACTTGTCAGATTTAGCCTTTACCCTTTAAGCTTTTCTAAATTACAGAAGGACGCCGCGGTCATATGACCAATGCGGCGCTGCGGACGTCGGTGCGCCATACGCGCTGACGTCATCACTAAGCGCGAAATTCGACGCGCAAACGAAAAAATCTTTGAAAATACACACTAGACTCTGAGCGATCAGGCACCCTATATACATGAAGGACAACGCCACTGGGTCACATGACTAACACAGCGCTGTGGACGCCTGGACGCCATACGCGATGACATCACTTAACGCAGATTCGACGCACAATCGAAAAAAATCCTTTAAAACCCACGCCACACTCATAGCGATCAGGCACCCTACACACATCAGGGACATTTAAAAAAAAATACGTTTAATACTCCATCTTACCTTACCCTTAACATCTCTGTGACAGGGTCGTGACTGGTCTAGCTACATGTATACCTTTTCTCCATAGGTCTCGCTTTCTCTGATCCAGGTGGATCAATTGAATATTATCACACATGATTTTAGGGGGCGTTCGAAATAAACTCACCCCCCCCCACATCGGGTAAATAATGTGATATGATGTGTATTAAACACAATACATACTTTAGTACCAATGGACAAAGTCCCTGGTATATATTTGCTTATCTACTCAGCACACAAAAAACCCAACCAACCCTGCTCCTTTTCTTTTTTATTCTACATAGGATTGTGATTACTCATGTAGGAAGGGTTACAACCCTTTAGCGACCCACCCTGAACCCACTCGTGACCACTATTATCCCAACAAGGGACCTTTTTCTCTCCGCAAAGCCAGCGGTAGGTGGTTCATCAAAACTACACGAAAACTCACATACAATGTGCTGTAAATCAAATATACCAATTCTGCATATGTTTTGTTTCTGACTGTGTTCCCCTATGTTGTTTTTGTTATCTTTAGAATGAGAATTTTATGCGGTACAACTCCCTGGCCCCTGATGACGGTCCTCTTTTAAACCAAGAGACCAGAACCGCGTCGGGCATTCTCCATTTTGTCCCACGGAGATTGTGCTTTTTTACTATGATGTATTATATACCGTATTGTTATTTGATTTTACCTCTCCTCTATTTCTCTCACCGGGTGCACTTTTCCAACCCCTGATGTTCCATACCTACTCAGCGATTGTTACACAGAGGTAGTGGACCATACGGGTCACTTTCCCAACAAGTATCAATTTGTATGTTATTTGGTCCATATTATAATAATTAATTAAAAAAAATCTTTTTTTGCTCTGAGCTTGGCCTTCAAAGTCCCGCTTCTTTGGGGGTATTTTCTTTCTTTCTATAGTTACCAGGGATGTGGCCATCCTCAGACTGTCCGGATGTGTAAAATCCTCTCCTTCTTTCAACAATACAAACATGTTCGGTTACTTGTTTTTTACCCCACATGCATTTTCTCATGTATCTTATGCAAACATGCGGACTGTTAAAGAGGAAGCTATCCTCTGCAGATGTGCATTTCCGCAATTATGAGACATTGTGAATGTGCACCAGTAACTGCATCCCCCAGTAGTGCATCTGGTTAGCCAGAAGCCAACACCAGGATGAGGACCTTATGGAGGTCTTTCTAGCAACCTATAGGAAAAACCTCTCTTTAAATTCCAAGAAGGAGAGAGAGGCTCAGGCTGTCTAGGCTGAGGGAAGTCTTTTAATCCCTTTGTTTAAGGATTTAGAGCAGGAAAGGGGCACACTGTTTTTTTTTTGCTCCTTGTGAGGATGCTGCGACTATAGCAGTTAACCTCATATAGACCCTTTTTTATGCATTCAAGCATCTCTATGCAATGCAAAAAGACATATGCAGAGTGCTGCAATGTTGGGGGAGGCTGCCATGCCTGCCAGGGCTGCTGGCTCAAGTCTCTACAGGGGAGGATAGTATCATGCAAGCATGATAAGGGCCACCAGATTCAGGTGGCTATTTTATATACAGTGCAGAAAATAAGTATTTGAACACCCTGCTATTTTGCAAGTTCTCCCACTTGGAAATCATGGAGGGGTCTGAAATTGTCATCGTAGGTGCATGTCCACTGTGAGAGACATAATCAAAAAGAAAAATTCCAGAAATCACAATGTATGATTTTTTTAACTATTTATTTGTATGATACAGCTGCAAATAAGTATTTGAACACCTGAGAAAATCAATGTTAATATTTGGTACAGTAGCCTTTGTTTGCAATTACAGAGGTCAAACGTTTCTTGTAGTTTTTACCAGGTTTGCACACACTGGAGGAGGGATTTTGGCCCACTTCTCCACACAGATCTTCTCTAGATCAGTCAGGTTTCTGGGCTGTCGCTGAGAAACACGGAGTTTGAGCTCCCTCCAAAGATTCTCTATTGGGTTTAGGTCTGGAGACTGGCTAGGCCACGCCAGAACCTTGATATGCTTCTTACAGAGCCACTCCTTGGTTATCCTGGCTGTGTGCTTCAGGTCATTGTCATGTTGGAAGACCCAGCCTCGACCCATCTTCAAAGCTCTAACTGAGGGAAGGAGGTTGTTGCCCAAAATCTCGCAATACATGGCCCCGGTCATCCTCTCCTTAATACAGTGCAGTCGCCCTGTCCCATGTGCAGAAAAACACCCCCAAAGCATGATGCTACCACCCCCATGCTTCACAGTAGGGATGGTGTTCTTGGGATGGTACTCATCATTCTTCTTCCTCCAAACACTGATAGTGGAATTATGACCAAAAAGTTCTATTTTGGTCTCATCTGACCACATGATTTTCTCCCATGACTCCTCTGGATCATCCAAATGGTCATTGGCAAACTTAAGACGGGCCTTGACATGTGCTGGTTTAAGCAGGGGAACCTTCCGTGCCATGCATGATTTCAAACCATGACGTCTTAGTGTATTACCAACAGTAACCTTGGAAACGGTGGTCCCAGCTCGTTTCAGGTCATTGACCAGCTCCTCCCGTGTAATCCTGGGCTGATTTCTCACCTTTCTTAGGATCATTGAGACCCCACGAGGTGAGATTTTGCATGGAGCCCCAGTCCGAGGGAGATTGACAGTCATGTTTAGCTTCTTCCATTTTCTAATGATTGCTCCAACAGTGGACCTTTTTTCACCAAGCTGCTTGGCAATTTCCCCGTAGCCCTTTCCAGCCTTGTGGAGGTGTACAATTTTGTCTCTAGTGTCTTTGGACAGCTCTTTGGTCTTGGCCACGTTAGTAGTTGGATTCTTACTGATTGTATGGGGTGGACAGATGTCTTTATGCAGCTAATGACCTCAAACAGGTGCATCTAATTTAGGATAATAAATGGAGTGGAGGTGGACATTTTAAAGGCAGACTAACAGGTCTTTGAGGGTCAGAATTCTAGCTGATAGACCGGTGTTCAAATACTTCTTTGCAGCTGTATACAAATAAATAGTTAAAAATTCATAAATTGTGATTTCTGGAATTTTTCTTTTTGATTATGTCTCTCACAGTGGACATGCACCTACGATGACAATTTCAGACCCCTCCATGATTTCCAAGTGGGAGAACTTGCAAAATAGCAGGGTGTTCAAATACTTATATTCTGCACTGTACCTACCCCTGACCTCTTTCTATGGGGAGACAAGTCCTAAGCTAAAAGCAGAGGAACTTAACCCAGGTGCATCAACAGTTAACTTAGTCTAGCAAAAAAACAATGGCTGCTAATCTGCACAGCTAGATGCTGAGTAGGCGTCTAAGATGAATCTGTATCCAACACACACACAAGGTGCTTACGTGCCCCAAACTTCTGTGTCCTCCTGGCTTTATAGTCTGGGCCTTTCTGAGGAGCCCTCCCTGCGCCATGAGCCGGCGAGCACGTGCACGTGTGCCAGTGGCAACCACCTCGTCCCCCCTGCCTGCAAAGCACGCCCCCCCTTGCGCACGCCCGCATAGGGGAATAGTGGAGGCGGGGGAGAGAGATCCCAAGGAGCGCCGTGGACCCGGACTATGAGGGACCTCCCCACACACTGTGGTAGAGCCTGAAGCGGAGGAAGTGGGTCGCACAATAGACCAGCTAACCCTTAAGCTTCAGTATTTGGAAAGCATGGTAAGCAAAACACTAGGCATGTCTTTTTACTGCCCTTAGTGGTGGAAAACAGATAAGACATGCAGCTACTCATGAGACAATCCTTTGCATAGGACTTAGGGCATTTTTTATGTACCAGCCCCTTCCAAGGGGAGGTATATGGGTACTACAGCCATCCTGTCTCAACGGACATAGTGGCCCAGGCTACATGCCGGCTAGGGGAGGTATATGGGTGCCCTGAACCATCCTGTCTCAGAAGACATCGTGGCTTACATTGCCCATGCATAGAAGCATAATATAGGCGAGACCCATAGTCCCCTATGGAAGACCTACTGTCAAACCAAGTCCCGTAGGCCCTCCTCTTACCTTTTCCACGCTGCGGGGTATTGCCAAGCAAGAGGCCCAACCTTCACCCTTCACCGTGGGTATTGTCCTAGACCTTCAGGGACCGGGGTCCTGGCAGGCACACCACTCCCCTGGACCTATATGCACCCTGGCAGCAGAAAAACATTTGGTCCTTAGAAGGCACAAAGTTCTGGAACCCAGGATCCAGCCCTCCGCAGAGAGGCATTATAGGCTAAACCTCGATCTTCGTACCGAGGCCCAGGTACCGTCCACTTTGGCTATGAAGCACCTTGGACGGATCCGGATTTGTGGAGGCTTTTTACATCCAGCATGGATCCCTCCAGTGGAGCTCCTAAGAGCACATGTTTATTCGTGACCAACACCTTAGACACTGATGAAAAAACTGAGATACTCCCAGTATGGGAGGGGTTATATAGGAAAGGAACTTCCTGTGTAGTTGATTACACCAGTGTCCATCACCTGAAGGTAGACTCTATAACCCACATAGTAATGACTATGCTGCTCTGTGTCCCGTGATGTACGATAAAGAAATATATATGTAGACCGTTTTCGATTTATACATGCCCCCCATACTAACCACTAGGACCATTGCCACCCTTGATATGGAGAAGGCCATTGAAAAAGTGGAGTCTGTGGGAGGTGCTTAGGGTGGGATTCCCACTGCAATTTATAGCTTGGATACGCACACTCTATACCGGTCCCATGGCATGCATTAAGCTGAATGGCTCCCTGTCCCCTCCGGTTCCCCTGCAGAGGGGCACACCCTCAGGAGCTCGGCTGAGGTCCATGGTCTTCGAGTGGGCTGGCTGGAGGAGAGAGTGGCCCTCTATGCGGACGATCTCCTGCTTTTTTTGAATGATGCTGGTGACGATCTGCAGGGTGCACTTGGAATCATGGATGCCTTCTCCGCCTTCACAGGGTTGAGAGTTAACTGGCACAAGTCTCAGTTGTTCCCAGTGGATGTGGGGATCGGGTCCTCCTCTCCCACTTCAGTGGGTTGATCAGTTTACTAATTTAGGTATTGTCCTTTAAAAGAGAGTAGAGACTTTGTGTGGCTTAATCTTGACCCTGTCTTGGTAGTAATATAAACCAAAATCACAGCGTGGAGCAATCTTCCCCTTTCTCTCATTGGACGCATTAATCTCAAGATGAAAGTCCTCCCTAAATTTACATACATTTTTTGGAACTCCCCACAACGGCTGACCAAAGTCTTCTTTAATTCTCTAAGGCAACTCCTCCTCTCCTTCATTTGGGGGCCCAAGCCGCCTAGATTTAAATACAACACTTTGACCAGGCCTGTGGACAGTGGGGGCTTGGCTCTCCCTGATTGCCATACGTACTACTTTGCCACTCAGCTTGTGACTGCCCATTGGTGGCTGCAGCCAGACCTGACCAAGCCTGCGACGGTGCAGGAGGTGGCTATAGTGGGGTCATTGAAGGGGTCGCTATTCAGGGGGCCAAAGGCACCTCTCCATCTCACCCCTTTGACGCGTACCACTATGTGGGCATGGAAGGTAGGTGAGGCGCTGAGGGCACCCCAGCCAAACTCCTGGTCTCCTCACACCCCCCCTGTGGCTGAACCCTAACCTATTGCAGTTCAATACCATCCCGGATCCGCAGGCCTGGGCCAAATACAAAATACTGTCCCTTGAGCATATTGTCACCAGAGAGCTCACCCCTTTCACGTTTTACGCACCAAATTTAATGTGCCTACACAGGCCCATTTTAGGTATCTTTACATTGCTCAAGCATACAGGTGTCGGTTTTTAGGCCAACCTCCATATTCGGAGCTCGAATTCACCCTTCGGGTGAAGGACTTGGAGGAACTCACGTCCCAGCTCTATGGGTCCCAGCTGGTTGCTGCCGGCCCTGGGCTGTCCTCCCTCCGCAGGAAATGGGTGGGGGACATACTGGAGCTGGGTGAGGATGACTGGAGGGAGATTTGGGAGTTTCCCTTCTCCCCTCTGGTCTCTGCAAGGGACAAATTGGTCCAGTATAAAATTGTGTATAGAGCTCACTACACACCTCACCAGATATAGGTGGCGCATTCTCCGGCATGGTGGCGTTGCTCCCATCAACCGGGTGACTTTTTCCACATTTTTGGGGTTTGCCCAGCAATAGAACATTATTGGAAAGAAGTACTTCAGGCGATTGCTAGGGTCACTAAGACTCATGTTTTTTATTATCCTAAATGTTGTCTGCTGGTGGAACAAAATGTCAATGATCAGAGCCAGGAAAATACTCATATCCCTGCTATTACACTATGCCCGTAAGGCCATTACGATGAACTTGAAAAAAATCACCCCCCCCTCCTCTGTCAGATTCTGGAAAAGCCTAGTGAATGCCAGCTTGCCCCTATATAAAGCCACCTACTCGGGCAGGGCATGTCCACAGAAATTTGAGAAGGTATGACCCAACCAAAATCTCGAAGGGTCTGGATGACAATCGCCACATCCACTAATTCTGAGCTTCAAGCATCTCTCAGAAGAATACGGATATATGGAAAGACTCCTGCGCTACCAAGGGGGATGGGTGGGAGTGGAATTGGGCTGGAAGGTGGACTGGGGATTCTGCAGCAGACTCCTGACACTCTGTCCTGGGCAGAGAGAAAAATGTATATGTAAAAGAAGGGGGTGTTGTCTGCGCTGAAAGTGAACAGGGGGGGAGGAGGGGGGGTGTGGGTGATAGGGGTGAATGGATGGGACGGGTGGCTGGATGGGTGGATGCAGGTGGGTTTAGGACAACATGATAACCAACATAATCGAAACAATGATGTGAATGAATATACACATAAGGGTGATAACCAATAAATACAAAAATTATTATTACAATAAGGAAAAACCCAACACATAGCCAGTGTAATGTGAAACCAGTGAAAAACAATCCTAAATCCAAACTATAAACCAGAGAAAATTCCATGAGGAAATGCCCTGGATGGAAAAAATGTGAAATAAATAAAGTCTCTAGTGAAAAAACCCAAGAGTCCAGATAAGTCCAAATTGAAATGGTGGTGCCAGGAAAGGGTGACAGCAGAAAGCACCTCAGGTGGTCCCCAGCTCCTCACCTCAAGGCTATAGCTCGGATAGCCTGCAACAGCACCTCCCGGTGGAGGACAGTGATCCCTCGGCAGGGCAAGCAGCAGAGGCACTCCTCAGCGGTAAAGGTAAAGCAAAAAAGAAGAAAGCAAGTGAGTGACAATAAAAGACGTCTAGTAGGCAACGAGTGTCACTTGTACATCCACTCACCACGGGGTGATGGATGATGGGCCTATCTCCCACGAACAGCGAGTTCGTACTTCTAATGGCAGATATCCTCTTCTAAGCTGGCCAGATGGTCACTCACAACAAGGGATCTATTTAAAACGATCCAAAAGGCACAAAACAAACAGACGTCAGGAACACACTGCGTCAGGCGTGTGGACTCTGTGGCTCCTAGGATCCCTACGCGTCTCGTCACACCTCGTGACTTCCTTAGGGGATCCCCTAAGGAAGTCACGAGGTGTGACGAGACGCGTAGGGATCCTAGGAGCCACAGAGTCCACACGCCTGACGCAGTGTGTTCCTGACGTCTGTTTGTTTTGTGCCTTTTGGATCGTTTTAAATAGATCCCTTGTTGTGAGTGACCATCTGGCCAGCTTAGAAGAGGATATCTGCCATTAGAAGTACGAACTCGCTGTTCGTGGGAGATAGGCCCATCATCCATCACCCCGTGGTGAGTGGATGTACAAGTGACACTCGTTGCCTACTAGACGTCTTTTATTGTCACTCACTTGCTTTCTTCTTTTTTGCTTTACCTTTACCGCTGAGGAGTGCCTCTGCTGCTTGCCCTGCCGAGGGATCACTGTCCTCCACCGGGAGGTGCTGTTGCAGGCTATCCGAGCTATAGCCTTGAGGTGAGGAGCTGGGGACCACCTGAGGTGCTTTCTGCTGTCACCCTTTCCTGGCACCACCATTTCAATTTGGACTTATCTGGACTCTTGGGTTTTTTCACTAGAGACTTTATTTATTTCACATTTTTTCCATCCAGAGGCATTTCCTCATGGAATTTTCTCTGGTCTTATAGTTTGGATTTAGGATTGTTTTTCACTGGTTTCACATTACACTGGCTAGTGTGTTGGGTTTTTCCTTATTGTAATAATAATTTTTGTATTTATTGGTTATCACCCTTATGTGTATATTCATTCACATCATTGTTTCGATTATGTTGGTTATCATGTTGTCCTAAACCCACCTGCATCCACCCATCCAGCCACCCGTCCCATCCATTCACCCCTATCACCCACACCCCCCCTCCTCCCCCCCTGTTCACTTTCAGCGCAGACAACACCCCCTTCTTTTACATATCTCTCAGAAGAATGTCGTCCAGGTAACCCACGATAGTGATACCTCACTGTCTCAGCAATGCCAGAACCAGCACCTTGGTGAACACCCTTGGCACAGAGGTCAGGCGAAAAGGAAGAGCCACAAATTGGTAGGGGTCGTCACCGACCGCAAAACGCAGAAACCTCTGATGTCCGATAAATATGAGAACATGCAAGTATGCGTCCTTGATGTCCAAGTCGCCAGGAAATCCCCCGGTTTCATCCTGAACTTTTACAAAGCAGTTCAGGGCCTTGACATCCAGGATTGGGCGGACCCCTTCCACACAGGTCGGGGAAGCCTGGTGTTCTTTTAACTCATGGTGCAGCATCTTAGCCCACTCCGTAAGCGTCTGAGCAACCAAGGCTCCAGCGACAGCCGGACGCACTGCTGACCCCACTACTGTGAACAGGGAGCGGGCTACTGCCTCAGCTTTCCTGTTCACCGGGTCCTTGAACACAGGTGCTCCTTCTACCGGAAGCGTGGTTACCTTGTTTAATCTGGACACCGGAGGGTCCACAATCGGGGAAGAAGTAAATTGAGAAGCAAAGAAGCCGGCTGTTCACACTGCACAAAAAGAACACCGCCACAAGAGGTCCAAAAAACCTGCAAGAAAACGGCCGCCGATCGGTCGCTCTGCAGAAAAGCATGCGGACTACGGAAAAATGGCAGCTGCTGTAAAAAATACAAGGCACACGGACCACAAGAAGATGGCCGCCGAGCGGTCATCCCATAGGGAAAAAAGGCACTCGGCTACAGGAAAATGGCTGCCGTAGCATCGCAAATGCAGGCTACATGAAAATGCCTGCCGAACAACGGCAGTGGACCTAGCAGCGCAGCCACCACAGAGAGCAGAGCCCCCCCAGATGAACCCCCCCGTAATGCAGCAGGCCCCGGCAGAAGCGTGAGGAGGAGGGAGAGGGGAAGAGTGTAAAGGACCCCCGATCGACTTCCCAGGGAATGTCCAGCCATCCCACCCCTCCTCCGAGGCAGGGGGAGGGTACTTACTGATCCTGTGAAGCTTGCTGAAAGCATCCCAAACAGACCCACAACCCGAGCAGTATGGAGGTAGCTGTCGGCCTGGCACACTGTGACAGAGACAGTAATTAGCCCGGTCCATATGTGTGTCCCAAAGCGCGTAGCTCACCTGCCACCCCTGGGGTATGTCGTGGCTGACCCATCGCATTGCTAAAGGCCTGCACACGCTCTCTAGCCGAAACTGGGGTGACAAGGATCTATGACATCCAGCCTGTCGCCCAGTCGGCAATCGATAGCAGATCTAAAAAAAAAAAAAAAACTTCAAGACCAAGGGCCCATAGGGAGCCAGGTCCAACTCCTATGCTAGGCAGAAACAAACTCTGGCTGCTGTGTGCAGGGAGAGGGGTTGTACCTAGAATGATAGCCTCCTGGGCAGTACTATACAGTTTAAGGTTGTATTAACACTTAACATTTCTGCCTAGTCCTCCCCTTATAGAAGGTAAATACCCTATTGTCAAGATAATCTGCTGTGTTCTGTCCATGAGCACAAGAGAAAAATTATTTGAAAGGAACTTATTGAATTTAAGAGATTAGGTACACTGCAAATTTGGACTCACTTTTGGCTAAGTCATCCGTGCACTATGTTTGCAGTTAATTCTAAAATGTACTCTTTTCTTTCAATATGAAAGCATGGTTGCCAGCAGTGTTAATCTCCAGGACCTACCATGTTAGGATTAGCTTTAACCACTTGCCCACTGGGCACTTAAACTCCCTACCTAACCAGACCAATTTTTAGCTCTCTCACATTTTGAATATCATGCAAAACTGTACCCATATGAAATTGTATTTTTTTTTACACAAATAGAGCTTTCTTCTGGTGGTATTTGGTCACCACTATTTTTTTATTTTTTTTGCGCTATAAATGAAAAAAGACTGAAAATTTGGTAAAAAAAAAAAATGTTTTTCTTCGTTTCTGTTATAAAATTTCTTGAGACACTAACAAGCCAGGAAAGTACAAATACCCACCAAATGACCCCTTTTTGGAAAGTAGACATACTAAGGTATTTAGTAAGAGGCGAGGTGAGTTTTTTGCAGTTGTAATTGTTTTTTACAATTCTTTGCAAAATTAAGATTCCCCCCCTCCCCCCCACAAACTTGTCATATTAATAGGTTCTCTCGCACATCATATGCATACCACAAATTACACCCTAAAGTACATTCTGCTGCTCCTCCCGAGTATGGCGATACCACGTGTGAGACTTTTAGACAGCCTGGCCACATGCAGAGGCCCAACATGCAGGGAGCACCATCAGGCATTCTAGGAGCAAAAATTACACATATTTTTAGACTACCTCTTACACTTTAAGGCCCTGGAGCACCAGGACAATGGAAAGGCCTCAAAAATTACCCCATTTTGGAAAGAAAATACCCCAACGTATAATCTATGAGGTATAATGAGTTTTTTTTACACAAAGTTGTCCATTTATAAGATAATTCCAACACACAACACGTACATACCAAAAACAATCCAAAATATATTCTGCTACTCCTCCCGAGTATGGCGATACCACATGTGTGAGACTATTACACAGCCAGGCCACATACAGAGGCACAACATGCAGGGAGCAACATCAGGTGTACTAGGAACATACATTTCAAATCTAATTTGACTACCTCATGTGGCATGAATGAGAACTGATGTGGCATTGATGAGCACTGATGTGGCATGGGTGCGACACGGGTGAGCAATGATGCGACACAGGTGAGCACTGATGTGGTGTGGATGAGCAATGATGTGGCATGGATGTAGCATGGATGAGCACAGATGTGGCATTGACATGGCACGGACGATCACTGATGTGGCACGAATGAGTACTGATGTGACACTACAATAAAAGGGGGGTGAGGGGGTGCTTACTATAAAAAAATGTAAACTATATGAAATAGCTTGCATAAAACACCAAATAATTCAAGGGTGATAATTGCAAAACATATCCATAAATGACTCTTCATAGAGGTGAAAATAATAACGCTGTGAAAAATTAATTAAAAAGTGCAACAATCCAGTGCAGGTCATTTCTGCACTGGATTGTTGCACGTTTTAATACATTTTTCACATCGTTATTTTATTATTTTCACCTCTATGAAGAGTCATTTATGGATATGTTTTGCAATTATCACCCTTGAATTATTTTGTGTTTTATGCAAGCCATTTCATATAGTTTAAAATATTTTTTATAGTAAGTGCCCCCTCACCCACCTTTTATTGTTATACCTTTCAGTGTGTAAACACTTTTTAGGTGGCTGCTACGTTTTTAGTATATTTTATCCCTTGTTGGTTTGCGCATTAGTTCCCCCCATTCCCCCATGAGCCATGGATGGAGAATGGATGAATGAGCCATGAATGGGGGTGGATGAACCATGGATGGATGGAGCCAGGGATGGGCACATATTAGCGCTGTGGGCACTTTAGATCCAGCCCACAGCGCTGCTACAGCCGGCTCTTTCCCTCTCCCCTCACACACTGTACCGATCGGCATGAGGAGAGGGGAGGAGCCGAACCAGAATGCTTTGGTTTGTTTACAAGGAATCACGCCGTCATTGGCCCTTTACCCCGACCCGTGACGTGCCAGATCTGGGAGACCCGACGGTCGTGAACATTCCTGGGTGCGTGCCCCAAGTTGCACGTTTCTGGGAGGGCGTCATAGTACGCCCTCCCAGAGTTATTTGACTGCACTCTAGAAGTCATTGGCTATGGCGCGGTCGGCAACTGGTTAATGAAAAATAGCTAGTGAATGGCATTTTATATATCAAACACAAATTCTGCCACACCATCAGTATATCATCTGTAACAAAGCTTACCTCCGGGAAAGCCAACAGTCACCACAACCTCTGTAGAAGACAACACCAGAGAGGCAGACGAGGGTTCATAGAGTGGACCATTTGGATCCAATTTTTTCTGTCAACAGAACAAGATTACATCAGCAAACTAAAATACTGTATTTTACTTGCGCAGAACATTTACATATTTTCTTGAGCACTTTACAGAGAACCTTTAACAGTCATTAAATTCCCTTTTCTATGAAGATGCTTACAACCTAACACTATTATCAGTCACACAAATCCAGACCAATTTTTTTAGGAAAGTTGACAAAAAAAGGGTGGTTATTCCGGCGCTCGTAATGACTTGATGCTTGGGGAGCAGCAGTAATAATGGTAACTTTGACAGTACCTATAGATAGGGTCTCACAGATAAGTGAACTATAAGGAGGCAGCCTTCCTATAGAGATGTCCATGACCTCTGTAAACAGTTCAAGAGAAAGGAGGGGGTGGAGGCGCCAGCTCAAAAAAATAAACTTAAAAGAACATTTTACAGAAAATGTGAGTAACAGAGTGTGTACTCACAGGTTCGCTGGGAGTGGTAGTCCATCGGGTGTCTAATAGTCGGTGGGTGCCATCCCGCAGGCTCTGGTGGTGTCCGCACGGCTTCTCAGTGTGGATGGGTCCTAGATGGGTCCTGGAAGCTCCTCGTTAACCAGCGTGGAACGCAGAAACGGAACAGGCAGTGACGTCACGGGGCACGGCGGGGATAGCAGGCACACAAGGAAAGGAAGTTTCAGGCTACGCGCTCGGGGCTCACAGCTCCTTCTACTGGCCTCACCAGGCGTACCAAGTCGGTGTACCAGGGACGCCGAGGCCAATCTGGAGCAATTAGAATCACCGGAATCCCCTCGGTCTCCACTCTGCAAAGCAGACGAGGAAGACGTTTTTGCGGGGGCAAGGCATGAATTAGCCGATACTGTCCCCACGGACAGTAATCATCCCTGACTGCAAAATGCAGAAACCTCTGAAGCCATGACGCATATAGGGACATGCAAGTATGCTTCCTTGGTGTCCAAGGACACCAGAAGGTCCCGGATGGAGTGAAGCGACCACAGAGAGAACCAATTCCATTTTGAACCTTTGTATTTTTACAATCCTTGTGATCCAGGATTGGACGGAGTCCGTCCTTTTTTGGGACTACAAACAGATTGGAGTGAAAACCCTGAATACTTTCCTGCAATGGTACAGGCACGATCACCCCCCCCCGCACCAACAGATCCTGAACAGCCCCAAACAGGGCCACCCGACGATTCGGCGGTTGAAGGGAAAAAATCTGTTTGGTGGGCAAGAGAGAAACTATCTTGTACCCCGAGTACTTGTACTTTGCAAACCCACCGGTCGGAAAGTAGAGATGTCCACCAAGCCGCAAATTCGCAGAACTGGCACCCCACTGGAGTCGGGTCAGGCAGACCTTCATGCGGAAACAGATTTGTCCGCAGGCTTGTTGGTCTTGCAAAACCAGGGAACGCTTTTGTCCTTCAGATTGTGTCTTATCGGCTTGGGGGCGTTTACCTGGAGCACCAGGCGGACGAAAAAAACGTTTATGCGCTGTGAAGGAGGGCCTATGCTTACGGCGTATCTCCTTACCCTTTCTGGATTGCGGGAGCAAAAGTGCTCTTACCTCTTGTGGCATCTTTTATAATGTCATCCAGAGAGGCACCAAAAAGTCTCTCACCCTGAAAAGGTAAATCCAGCAGGGCCTTCTTAGAAGACTGGTCCGCGGACCAACCCTTTAACCAAATCAGGCAGGGCAACACCACCGCATAGACTGAGGCTCTGGACAGCAAGGGAATAGTATACAAGGCTGACTCGCAAACTAACTTAAGGCCCTGAACCAACTGGTTGGCCAGTTCCACACAGTCCGGGGGAGCCAGATGCTTCTTCAAAGGAAAAAATATAGGAAAAAAATAAATCGCGCTACCTCAAATGAAATAACAAACACAAATAAATGCAAGTGAATAAACACAGATGTGTGTAAAAGGTTGGCTGGTAAATCGAGAAGTAACCAAATGGCCACTAAACAATAAGCAGTCACCTTAATCGTTCGAATATTGGTGATGGTAATGAACCAAAAACAAAACGCAAAAATATATGATGGTATACAAATATATAACCATCCACTGAATGTATCTTTAACTCTCAATTAATACACAGTCCAGAGTATTAACAGAAAAGAGTCAGTGAAGAGAGGTTAAACACCTGTGCTTCTGGATCGTGACAGATTGATGAACGTGACCAAAGGCAAAAAAGTGTGTCCTCCACCAAACTTATGGATTGGTCTCTTACCGGAAACCCACGATCCCTTATGACAGGGGATCGGAAACGGCATATACCGGGTCCCAATCTCGTGATGTCAGGTCTGCAATCCTAGTGAAAACTTGTATCCGAAAGTGTTGCAGCAATTTGGATGCCCACCATGCAAAGAAACATCACATAGTGTATTAAACGTATAAAAACGTATTAAAAGAAATAAAAATGCACTTACAGTCATGCAATATTGTAAACGCCTTGAATCTTAATGTATCGGCCGGAACACAAAAATCCTCAGGCACTCGTCCACTGGGGGAACATACAGGAACTTGGGTGACGCGCTGTTGTCACCCAAGTTCCTGTATGTTCCCCCAGTGTATTTTTGTGTTCCGGCCGGCACATCAAGATTCAAGGCATTTACAATATAGCATGACTAAGTGCATTTTTATTTCTTTTAATAATTTTGTATACGTTTAATACACGCCATTGATGTTTTTTTGCATGGTGGGCATCCAAATTGCTGCAACACTTTCGGATACGAATTTTCACTAGGATTGCAGACCTGACATCACGAAATTGGGACCCGGTATATGCTATTTCCGATCCCCCGTCATAAGGGATCGTAGGTTTCCGGTAAGAGACCAATCCATAAGTTTGGTGAAGGACACACTTTTTTGCCTTTGGTCACATTCATCAATCTGTCGCGATCCAGAAGCACAGGTGTTTATTTAACCTCTCTTCACGGACTCTTTTCTGTTAATACTCTGGACTGTGCATTAAGAGAGAGTTAAAAATACATTCAGTGGATGGTTATATTTGTATATTATCATATATTTTTGCGTTTTGTTTTTAGTTCATTACCATCACTAATATTAGAACGATTAAGGTGACTGCTTATTGTTTAGTGGCCATTTGGTTACTTCTCGATTTACCAGCCAACCTTTTACACACATCTGTGTTTATTCACTTGCATTTATTTGTGTTTGTTATTGCATTTGAGGTAGCGCGATTTATTTTTTTCCTATGTTTATTTCTTGTATTTATTGTTTACTTGCAAATCGCAGCACCTGGGGTGAGCACATTGTTACTATGTTATAGTTCCCCTTTCATTTGTTAATTTTAGCGCAGTTTTTTTCCTTTTTTTTTCATGATGCTCCTTCAACCCTTGAACATTTTTGCCTATTTAGTAAGTGTACGACACCAGTGCCCCGGTCGTAGCAGGACATACCACTGACCCCACCACGGTGAAACAGGGAGCAGGCACTGCCTCAGCCCTCCCGTCTGCGGGGTCCTTGAAAGCAGGAGTCCCTTTCCACGGGAAGCGTGGTCACCTCGTTTAGTCTGGACACAGGAGTGGTCCACTTTCCCGCCAGAGGTGCTCCCCGTACAGCCGCCTGTGTCACTCTGCCTCTCTGCAGCGTGTCCAGGCTGTTTGCGCGGTTCTAAGCAACACTAGAGGTAAAAATCTCCCAGAAAATGGCCGCTGAGCGGCCACCCTGTAGAAAAAAGGCATGCGGCTACAATAGAATGGCCGCCGAGTGAATAGAGCACTAACAGCACCGGGCGCCGCAACAATGGCCTCTTGTACAGAAACACACACTTACACCTAGTAGGCAGCAAACACCTGGGCCCCCACATGAAGGGCCCCCCACAATTGGCATAGTACAGCACCCCCAGGCGAGCAGACCCCACAGCCCAGCTCCCAGTTAGCAGAAGGAGCCCCCCCAGGCGGACCCCCGGTCAGTGCAACCAGCCTAGCTCCCAGAGCATAGGGAGGAGGGAAGGAAGGGGGAGAGAAAAGGAAGGGTGGAAACCCCCTAATCGACCTCCCCGGAAATGCCCAGCCGTGCCATCCTCCCGGAGCAGGGGGACTGCTACTTACCCGTCCTGCGTGGACTCGCTGGCAGCATTCCAGACAGACACATCTTCAGCGCAGTTACGGTGTGGCTGTCGGCCCTGGCACACCGACACAGACATACAGCCCGGTCATATGTGTGCCCCGGAGCAAGAAGCTCACTGGCCACCCCTGGAACAAAGGGACATGTCATGGACAACCCAGCGTGGTTCAGGGCCTTAAGTTCGTTTGCGAGTTGGCACACGCTCGATAGCTAAAACTGGGGGGACTACAAGGATCTGATGTCCAACCTGTCACCCAGTCGGCAGTTGATAGAAGATCTCAGTAACAAAAAAGTAGAAAAAAAAAGCAGAAAAAAAAGGACTATAGGCCTAGAGGGAGCCACGTCCTATGCTAGGCAGAAAAAAAACTGAGCTGCATGATGCAGGGAGAAGGGGTTGTACCTAGAGGGACCACCATATATTTTTGAAATAGGGTGGGGGGGGGGGGGTTAGTTTGCGAATATGGACATCCGTCGCCTTCCGGGGGAGCACTCCAGGGAGCGGGCTCATCAGGTATCCCAGTTATTCCCGGGGGACAAACCCCATCGGGGAGCCCCATCAGCCTCCTCTGAGGGCCTGGCCCTCCGAGTATGTGAAAATGTTGCCAGGTCTGGGAGTAAAGTTCACTCCTATCCTGTTTTGTCAGGATAAGGTCTTCTATTTTGTTGATCTCATCCACTTTCCGCAGCCACATGGCTACTGTTGGGTGGGTGTGGCGATTTGCGTCTAACAGGTGATGAATAAAAGATTTTTTATATATGCGTGCGGGGGTGTCGTTCGCATGTAAAAGAAAGTACGCCGGGTCATCGGGTATTATGCGGTCAGTGAATTTGTGTGAGATTCGCCTGATCTCCTCCTAGTACGTCCACAAACGCGGGCATGACCAGAAGACATGCAGCAAAGTTCCTTTATCTGTCCGACATCTCCAGCAGAGGTCTCACACTGTCGGGAATAATCTACTCAGCAGGGCCGGGGTCCTATACCATCTCGTCAGTATTTTATAGTTGGTTTCCTGGATTTTAGTGCAGATCAACGATTTGTGTGTGAACGTGAGAATATGTTGTTTTTTGTTGGTGCAAAATTGACAGTCCAGGTACCCTTCCCACCTACCGAAGCTCGAAATCAGATATCCCTCCATCGGCGTCATCAGCATTGTGTGCATTAAGGACAGAGCATGTGGTAATGTGCCCGACTCAGATCATAACTCCTCCAGGATTGTGAGGGGTTGGCCTGCATTGGGCCAACCCCTCACGACCCTGGAGGAGTTATGCAAAAAGTGACTGAGCTGACAGGCCCTCATGAAATCCAACTGATATTGGCCTGCTGGGTCCATCAGCTCAGCCAGCGTTTTCCAACGACCCGACTCGCCAAAGTGTGAGGCCTGGAAAATTCCTGACTCCTGTAACACAAAATGTATCTAATCCTTGGTTCAAAAAGTGGGCTGCCCAGGATCAGGCGTAGCGGTGAGGCTTCCGAGGATAAGAGGGTCTGTGACATTAGCCTTATGCAGACCTTAACTGTGTTGCCTATGAGAGGATGATGATGGACATCCTTTTGCTTTAAAGTGTGGCACCAGGGAGCGTGCCGCAGTAAAATCCCGCATTGCACCTGCTCCAGGCGTGGCCAAAGTTTGGCCGACCAGTGTCGGCACCAGTCAATAAGGTGATTCAGATGCGCCGCATGATAGTACGTTCGTACATCTGGCATGGCCAGACCACCATATTGCTTGGGTAGGGAGAGAACTGTTGTGTATTCTAGGATGCTTTCCCGCCCACAGAAATGTCCTAAAAATGGATTGTACTTGTTTAAAGTATTCCGTCGAGATATGTATGGGGAGAGCCTGCAGGAGGTATAGAAACTTAGGCAGAATGGTCATTTTGAGTATACTGCATCTGCCGAACCAAGAGTGAAGACCAGTGGTCCAGAGACTCAGCAACTTTTGGACTGTTTTAAGTAAAGGCGGAAAGTTACGTTTAAAGACATTAGATAATTTTGGAGGGATACGCGTTCCTAAGTACGTCAGTGCTATGTCTGTCCATTTCAAATAAAGCTGTTTTGAAGATGGGACAGTTGTGGTTGGGGGATTTCCACTCCCATTGCCTCGGACTTGGTCAGGTTGATTTTTAGGTTGGATAATTTCCCATAAGAGTCAAATTCACGCATTAGGTTTGGTAGAGATACCAACGGATTTGTCAACGAGAACATGTCGTCGGCGTAGGCGACGGGGTTCAGCCGTATGCGTCGCAAGAAGGGTTCTAGGGACAGTGCAAATAGAAGGGGTGATAGCGGGCAGCCCTGTCTGGTCCCATTGGTTATCAGGAATGGGTCCGACAGTGTCCCGTTTACCCTGACCCTGGCCGTCGGGTTCGTGTAGGCCGCAGTTATCCAGTTTAGCATCTTTTGCCCAACACCTATGTGTCTCAAGGTGGAAAACATGAACTGTAAACACGGCTTCCCCGTGCTTCTCTGTGGCCGCAGCATCGATCACGTCATCCCTGTTATAGGGGGATGTGATCGATGACGTCACACCTACAGCCACACCCCCCTACAGTTGTAAACACACACAGGGAACACACAAATCCTACAGCGCCCCCTGGTGGTTAACTCCCAAACTGCAACTGTCATTTTCACAGTAAACAATGCAATTTAAATGCATTTTTTGCAGTGAAAATTACAATTGTCCCAAAAATGTGTCAAAATTGTCCGAAGTGTCCACCATAATGTCGCAGTCATGAAAAAAAAATCGCTGATCGCCGCTATTAGTAGTAAAAAAAATTTTTTTTTTATAAAAATGCAATAAAACTATCCCTTATTTTGTACACTTGAGAAAGGAGCGCGCGGTTTTCCTCAATGGACCAGCGCTAGCTCTGAAACGCGTTGTGTGTTTTTTGGCCCTGATCAGCCACCGTCGTCCTGACATCCTCCTGACGTCACCACCCAACATACTCTGCATACGAGCTGCTTCCTTTACAGCTCACAGATCGTATACATTGCTTCTTACCAGCAATCCAGCTAAGAACATCAATGATTCACGGACATCCCTCATCAGCCGCTGTCCCGGTTTAAGCCTCAGCACCCCCATCTTCAGCAGTGACATACTCGGCACCCTTCAAGCCTTTGATTTGATGCTCCACACAGCCTGTACATACTTGACTGCCAGCATTTTCATCTCCTGCCGCTGCCTTATTATATGTAAGTGCTGGATAAGTTTTATTTGTTATTAAATGTAACTAGATAACCTAGAGGCGCTTTTCTCCTTCCTTTCTTTTTTTCATGTATATTGGAGTTGACTTCACTCTCGGAGAAGCAGCCCTGGTTTTCTACAACAAATTTACTCACCATTTGATTACCTCTCCATAGACATGGACTTTTGATATGGATTTTATGGACACAAATAACAGAAATATTATAAACATTGCTGCTAATGTACTCCTGTACTAGTTAGTTATTTTATTTATATATATATAACTTATCCTTATTTATGAACTTTCTGAGCGCTGTATTTCCGTGTTTTTTTTATCCCTTATTTTGTAAATGCTATAAATTTTGCGAAAACCAACCGATAAACGCTTATTGCAATTTTTTTTACCAAAAATAGGTAGAAGCAGGGCTTTTTTTCAGGGGGAACTTGGGGGAACTCAGTTCCACCACCTCTGGCTCAGACCCTTTGGTGCCTGTTCACTGCAATCGCTTGTAAACACAGAAGTCTGGTTTTTGTGTTTACAGGGACAGCTTTGTAACCGCCTGAACTCTGCACTCTGTATGTAATGCAATGCTGGTATTTAATGCCCCTTTAAGACCCTTCTACTGTTTGTAAAATCTGAACAGGTCGTGGTTGAGTTCCTGCACCTATTTCCTGAGAAAAAAAGCTCTGGGTAGAAGAATATGTATCGGCCTAAACTGAGGAAAAATAAATTATATATATTTTGGGGGGATATTTATTATAGCAAAAAGTAAAAAATATAGCATTTTTTTCAAAATTGTCGCTCTATTTTTGTTTATAGCGCAAAAAATAAAAACCGCAGAGGTGATCAAATACCACCAAAAGAAAGCTCTATTTGTGGGGAAAAAAGGACGCCAATTTTGTTTGGGAGCTACGTTGCACGACCCGCAATTGTCAGTTAAAACGACGCAGTGCCGAATCGCAAAAAGGGGCAAGCTCCTTTAGCAGCATTTTGGTCCAGGTCTTAAGTGGTTAAAGGTCAGGTAAAGTAATTGGTTCGTCCAGTATCTCCCTTGTCTCCGACGTGAGAGCCGGCATGTGAGAGGCAGTCAGGTATTCTGATGTCTGGTCCGAGTCAGTGCCTGGGGACGAGGAGGGTAAATTGTACAGAGTATGGTAGTAACTTCTGAATTCCTGCGACATTTGTTGGGTGAACCAAAACCCTACGTCCCCCGCGCGCAATAATGTGCAGTATGTATGATGCCATATTTTGTGTCCCAATCGTCTGGGCAAGCATTCTACCGTACTTGTTACCCGATTCGTAGACTTTACATCTACAGATTTGTATCGCCGCCTTGGCTTTGTATTGTAGTATATACGTAATTTGTTTGCGGCTGATGTTCAAATCAGAGCTCACCTGCACCGTCGGAGCCCTTTTATGCTGGGCCTCTAGGGCCTGTAGTTTAAGAAGTAGAGAGTTACGTTTCTCGGTTCTTAGTCTTTTTAGTCGAGCACCGTACTTGATGAGAACACCTCTCACCACGGCCTTATGGGCCTCCCACACCACCCCTGGATCGCTGTCCTGGGTGGCATTGGTGTCAAAGTAATGCCCGATCTCTTTCACTACATCTGTCATGGTGTCTGGGTCCTGCAACAGGCTCCAATTCAGCCTCCAGGGATGTCTCTGGGCTGTCTGGGCATCCGACAAAGCATAGACCAGCGCGATCGGAGCATGGTCCGACCACGTGATTGACCCGATCGAGGCGTCTTTAACCGCTGCAAGGTGTCTATGGGGGATCATGAAATGGTCGATACGTGAGTAGGACTGGTGCGGCTTGGAGAAGAAGGTATAATCCCTCTCTCCAGGGTGAAAGAGGTGTCAGGCGTCTATCAGTTGTGCAGAGTGGATGCGCTTGCGAGAGTCTCCCGAAATACAGGACAGTGCAGTGGAGGTGTCCTTCGTCGGTATTAGGGGGATATTATAATCACCTCCCAGAATGAGTCGACCCTCGGAAGTGTGACAGTTGGTCCAATTGTCTCTTCAGGAATCTATCTTGGTGGTCGTTCGGGGGATAGAGGTTTGCAATGGTAATCTGTGCTAGCCCAATGCAACCCCTCAATAATAAAACCCTCAGTGTCAGGTTTCACATCACCGTGAGTCCAAGGGACTCTAGCGGATATGAGTATGGAGACCTCCCTGGTAGATCGACTTCTGACCGAACAAGCAGCCTGCCCAAACATAGATTGAAATTCACCCAGTCCTGCTGAAACAACCAAATTTAGATCCATGTATGGCTAGTTTAAAACAGAGATCAGAAGGGGACAGATGTATAAATGTCATTAGGGCACCTGTACATCCATCACACAAACATGGTTTGAACCGTTTATTGGTTTATATGGGGACAACACAACACAATGGGCCAAGGAGGGCGATCTGCGCTCTATTAGCGTTACTGGAAAGACATCAGTGTTTCTCATTGAAGAGAACCTATTCCCCCCCCAAAAAAAATTATCACAAATATTTATTTTATGTGATAAAAGTAGATAAAGTTTAGTTAAAAAAATGTGGATAAAAAAGACAGATACACTCAAGAACTTTTACGTACAAATGTAAATACTTGTGGACGGGCACCTATGCATGAAACAGCTGACTGTAATACGTTACATACTGTTGTGCATGCTGAACTCTAGGTCCATTATTCATAGTTAAAGCGGAGTTCCACCCTTAAAATCACTTTGTTTCATTCCATCCAGCATACTGGCGTCAGCGCCAGTATGCTGTTTTTTTTTTTTTTAATGCATGTACTTACTTTATATAAAATCATTGAATTTCAGGCGCACCGCGGTATGTCGCCGCTATAAGGCGTCACGCCTTCCGGAAACAGCCGATTAGCATTCGGCTCTTCTCGGTGCCTGCGCACAGACCCAGGAGCTGACTGCGCAGGCGCCGTATATAGCCGCGTCACGCCCTCCGAAAAAAGCCGAACTAGGACCAGCTATTTTCGGCACCTGCGCAGTCAGCTCCTGGGTCTGTGCGCAGGCGCCGAGAAGAGCCGAATGCTAATCGGCTGTTTTCGGAAGGCGTGAAAAACAGCATACTGGCGCTGACGCCAGTATGCTGGATGGAATGAAACAAAGTGATTTTAAGGGTGGAACTCCGCTTTAACTCTAAAGTGATAACCTGTAGGGGCTTTTAAAGTGCCACCTATGGAGAATATGGGGTACTGAAGTTTGCAGCTGTTTCACGGGCGCACGCAGGTGTTTTTCAATGTTTTATTTATTTAACCACTTGCCGTCTGCCTAACGTAGATATACGTCAGCAGAATGGCACGGCAGGCAAAGCAACATATAGGTACGTTTCTTTTAAATCTGTCATCTAGCGTGCCCACTGCAAGCTCTTTGACTGTGCCCGTGGGACCCGCGGACACGATGTCCGCTGGTGTCCCGTGATCATGTCACAGAGTGGCAGAAGGGGGGGGGGGGGATTTCATTGTAAACAAAGCATCTGCCTAGTGACAGGACACTGATCCTCTGCTCCCCGTCATGGGGAGCAGCGATCAGTGTCGTGTCACAGGTAGCCCAGCCCCCACACAGTTAGAAACACTCCCTAGTACACACTTAGCCCCTTCAGCCCCTCCTAGTGTTTAATTACACAATAATCAGTGCATTTTTATAGCACTGATCACTGTATAAATGACAATGGTTGCTAAACAGCGCCGCAATATCACAGTCACAAAAAAATGCAGATCACCGCCATGACTAGTAAAAAAATTATGATAAAAATGCCATAAAACCATCCCTTTTTTGTAGACACTATGGGGCAGATTCACAGAGAATTAGATTCTCGTAGAGTATCAGAAATACACTACGCCGCCGTTTTTTTTCCTGGCTCTACGTGGAATCCAGGTAGATTTTGTCCAGTAAACGACGGCGGCGTAGTGTATTTCTCCCGTCGCAATCCATCTGCGCGAGTAGGGGGCGTGAAGCATTTAAAATAGGCGCGTTCCCGCGGCGATCGAACTGCGCATGCTCCGTTCGCAAATTTCCCGCCGTGCATTGCACGAAAACACGTCGTCACGTCGTAGTAGCGTCGTTTACGTACATTCCTATTCCCGAACGAGTTACGTTAAAAAAAAATATATATTTTCAAATCGACGCGGGAACGACGGCCATACTTTACATGGGTTACGCACTGTTAGACCAGCAAAAAGCTCCTCTAACATTACGTAGCCAAAAAATGACGTAGGCGA
Organism: Rana kukunoris; assembly: GCA_029574335.1. Classification (NCBI taxonomy): domain Eukaryota; kingdom Metazoa; phylum Chordata; class Amphibia; order Anura; family Ranidae; genus Rana; species Rana kukunoris. Next base: position 35,773,985 of record CM056058.1, read on the forward strand.
TTGCGAGGGACACTCGTACCTTCGTGGATCGCCGTAAAAACTAATTTGCATACCCCGACGCATGAAAACGACGCAAACTCCTCCCAGCGGCCGCAAAAATATCGCAGCGTAGATCCGAAGGCTTACGAAGACGTAAGCCTCTCGGATCGAAGCCCGAAGCCGCTGTATCATGGTTTGAGGATTCAAACTAGTGATACGGCACGCAAAATTTGAAATTACTCCTGTCTAACACCAGTTAGACAGGCGTAATTGCTCTGTGAATCTGGGCCTATAACTTTAGCGCAAACTAATCAATATACGCTTATTGCGATTTTTTTTTACGAACAATATGTAAAAGAAAGCATATCGCCTAAACTGAGCCTTGACATATGGGTTATGTTCCTGTTCATAGGAGAGTAGGACTAGGCAGAACATGTTAGATATTTAAATACATGTTACCAGGAGGCGGTCCCTCTGGACATAACCCTTCGCCCTGCGGCATGCAGCCTCAGTTCGTAACAAGCAGTGCAAACCTAAAAAGGAGGGGTGGGTGCGTGTCCGTCCATGGACGACAGAGAAAAGGATTTTACGATGAGTACAAAAAATTATATTTTCTCTTTTCGTCCATGGACTTCACATATGGGGTGAGTGTCAAAAAAACAAATAACTTCACCCAAAACGAGCAGAGCTCCTCGACGGAGGAGTTGCAACTTTAAACAGCTGCCTGCAAAACCTTGCGGCCAAAGGAAACATCTGAAGATGCACTCACATCAACCTTGTAAAATTAAAAAAAAAAGTGTGAACAGACGACCAGGTAGCCGCTTTGCACAGCTGTGAGACAGACTCTTGATGTCGGAAAGCCCAAGAAGCACCAGTTGCCCTGGTTAAATGTGCCGTGACCGGAAAGGGGGGCGCCCGCCCCTTAAGTGCATAGGCCTGTATGACGTTCTGCCTGATCCACAAGAAATGGTGGCAGACGAGACCGCCAGGCCCCTTTTGTGGACCAGACAACCGAAACGGAGCCATAGCAGACAGGTACACCCGCAAAGCACGTATCATGTTCAAAGTATGAAGCGCAACCTCCTTAGGATGCGCCGGCCGAGGACACAAGGGTGGAACCTTAAAATGAAAAAGTGGGGTGGTGGCGCTGCCTAAGTGCACGCCTGTGACAGGTGCATACCATAAATAATGGTGTTAATATATGTGAAGAGTGATCCACTAAGAAATTAGCCAAATGGCAAAATCCAGTGGCTTCAATATGCCCTACAGTGTAGATAAATCTCAAACCCTAGAATATAATTCTGCAGGGATAGTGTAAATGAAAAAGTAATAGGTGACAAAGTTCAGCACTTATAAATTATGACAGGGACTGTCATGTGACAAAAAAATTATATAAATGTGCACTAGTATAACAAAGGTAAACAATACAAAATGTATGAAGTATTAATGTGCTAAACAACACTAATATATGCTATAAGTGAATAGTCATCATAAAACACGTGATAGCTCAGATATAAACATTGGTGATGAGAGCAGAAGCGAATAGTATATAGAGTTTATATCCGTCTCAATGATTTCCACACACAGAAGAAACAATGAGGTAGGTCATGGGTGGCAGGTCAATAGGGAGGAGGTCCAGACCATAGGGGTATCCTTGCTGTGGGGGAGGTGGTCCTATAGCAATAATGCACATTGATCCCGGTGCACCCCTCAGGGTTCCCCACTCACCAGATCACACTCCCCCCGCCAGGGGTGATGGGCACGTAGTCAAGGCTCCCCAGGTGTTATTCCAGCTTACTCCTCTGTGGATTTATGACTCTCCAGTAGGACTCGTCCTATAGCCTCCCCAAATGCTACTTCCACTGTTGGATTGGTAGATGTGCAGTTCTCCAGTTGGTGGTCCACACAGTACCACAGCCACCACGGACCCTCAGTCAGCAAACAAGTAAACGTTTACTCGTTTGCTGACTACACGCTCGTTTACTTGTTTGCTATCGAGTGGTAAACACCATAGCACATTTTATATCATTTTTATCAGTATTTGTCAATTTATTTTTTACCTTCTTTTACCCTTAATGGCTTGTAATCGCCTTTAGTATTGCGAATTCTCTGTAGACCACAGCCACAATAAATTATATTTTTATACAATAACGCACTATTGGAGTCCCCTCTGTATATTTTTTTGCCTCTGAGGGTCCGTGGTACTGTGTGGACCACCAACTGGAGAACTGCACCAATCCAACAGTGGAAGTATCATTTGGGGAGGCTATAGGACGAGTCCTACTGGAGAGTCATAAATCCACAGAGGAGTAAGCTGGAATAACACCTGGGGAGCCTTGACTACGTGCCCATCACCCCTGGCGGGGAGTGTGATCTGGTGAGTGGGGAACCCTGAGGGGTGCACCGGGACCACTGTGCATTATTGCTATAGGACCACCTCCCCCATGGCAAGGATACCCCTATGGTCTGGACCTCCTCCCTATTGACCTGCCACCCATGACCTACCTCATTGTTTCTCCTGTGTGTGGAAATCATTGAGATGGATATAGACTCTATATACTATTCGCTTCTGCTCTCATCACCAATGTTTATATCTGAGCTATCACGTGTTTTACGATGACTGTATTCACTTATAGCATCTATTAGTGTTGTTTAGCACATTAATACTTCATACATTTTGTATTGTTTACCTTTGATATACTAGTGCACATTTATATAATTTTTTTTTGTCACATGACAGTCCCTGTCATAATTTATAAGTTGGAAAAAAGGGGAGGAGAGAAGGAGATGGGATTTTCTAAACGGTGCTATGTAGCAAAAAATTATTGTTAGCATGAGAAAGAAAATATTGTACGAGCCAAGGGGTACAAAAATAAAAGATTGTTTATTAAATAGACATCAATGTAGTAATTATTCACAGGAAACAACAATCTTTTATTTTTGTACCCCTTGGCTCGTACAATATTTTCTTTCTCATGCTAACAATAATTTTTTGCTACATAGCACCGTTTAGAAAATCTCATCTCCTTCTCTCCTCCCCTTTTTCCCATTTTTTTAAATGTCTGGGATGTGGTGCCTATCCAATATGGTGTGCTTTCAGTGATTGGACCAAAAATATACATAATTTATAAGTGCTGAACTTTCTGTCACCTATTACTTTTTCATTTACACTATCCCTGCAAAATTATATTATAGTGTTTGAGATTTATCTACACTGTAGGGCATATTGAAGCCACTGGATTTTGCCATTTGGCTCATCCTTAGTGGATCACTCTTCACATATATTAACACCATTATTTATGGTATGCACCTGTCACAGGCGTGCACTTAGGCAGCGCCACCACCCCACTTTTTCATTTTACTTCCTATACCTACACCCTCCTAGGGGATAGGCGCAGGGGGGCAGCAGCAGTCTTTTACCTGAGTCTAAGCGACAAGGCCGTCAATTCAGAAACATGTCCGACAGATGTAATGGCCACTAAAAAGGCCATTACATCTCTCTGATGTTTTCAAAGGGTGGTTCCTGGAGAACCAAGAGCACCAGATTCAAATCCCAAGAAGAAAGAGGTGGTTTAATAGGGTAAAGTACATGACGTACCCCCTGCACAAAGGTACCCACCAGAGAATAGGCCGTTGAAAGAACACAGCCAAGGCTGAAATCTGCCCCTTAATGGTGCTTAAGGCAAGTTTCTGATCTACTCCACGCTGCAAAAACAGCAGGACCCTGGAAACCAAATACGTCCGTGGACGTCACCCCATCTCTTCGCACAGAGAGATGTAGGCCTTCCAGGTGTGAAGAAGACATCCGTGCCCTCAACATAGTTGAGATGACCGAGTCGGAAAAACCTCTGTCCCTTAGTACCTGGCTTTCAATAGCCATGCCATTAAAGCCAGCGACTGTAAAGCAGGATGAAGTATGGGACCTTGAGGCAAGGTCCTCCTGCATTGGCAGCGGCCAGGGTGCATGCGCCAGCATGCGCACGAGATCGGCGAACCAAGGACACCGGGGCCAATCTGGAGCGATTAGAATCATCTGGATCCCCTCGGTCTCCACTCTGTGGAGAAGACGAGGAAGCAACTTCAGTGAGGGAATTAACTCATACTGACCCCACGGGGCCACCAACCGCGTCTGATGAGTCTGCCCAAGGATCTCTGGATCTGGCCACTAACCTCGACACCTTGCGGTTGAGGTGAGAGTCCAGGAGATGCACGTCCGGTGTGCCCCACCTCCTGCAAAGGCGTTGAAACACTTCCGGATGCAATGACCATTACCCCTGGTCCAGCATCTGGCGACTTAGGTAGTCTGCCTGCCAGTTATCTACGCCCGGAATGTAGACAGCCGACAGAGCCAGCACGCTTTATTCCGCCCAGCGCAGGATGTGAGCGATCTCGGGCGCTGCATCCGAGCTCCGTGTTCCCCCCAGATGGTTGACATAAGCCACCACTGTGGCGTTGTCCGACTGGATCCTGATTGTCGACCATGAGCAAAGGCACAGCCTAATTGCCTGAAGTTCAAGGACATTGATCGGCAGACAGGATTCTTCTACAGTCCAGCGACCCTGGGCCGACTGGACCCTCCAAACAGCCCCCCAACCTGTGAGGCTGGTGTCTGTCGTAAACACGTCCGAAGAGCCGGGAATCTCAGCCACCAATTCAGAGAGACTCTGACTAGGTGACCAACCTGAATCTGGCGATCCAGAGACAATGGAGATTTGTTCCATTTGGACAGGATCTTCCTCTGCAATACTCGAGTGTGGAACTGGGCATACGTTACTGCCTCAAAGGGCGGCCACAACAAAATGTCCGACAATGGGAAAATTCAATAGAAGCAGTTGGCATGCTAAAAACTGCGGCGAAACACCGCAATGTGGATGAGAAGGCCGAAGTAGGGACTTCTCTGAGGCAGAGCACCCCCCCGAAAAAACGGGCCCACAGTCCCCCATTGGGACCCGGAGTCCCCCCACAGGTCGCAGCGAGCTCTTTAGAGCAGAAGAGGGAAATGTGACAGAGAGCAGGGAAAGATAGGAAAGGAGAACCCCCCAATCTCAGGAATGCCCAGCTGTTCCAACCCGCCGAGGCAGGAGGGACTGTACTTACCCGTCCATGCGAGGACCCTGCTGGTGCATTCCTGACAGACCTACAACCATGTTGGAGTAGCTGTCTGCCTGATCCACTGTGAGGGAGACAACAAAACAGCCCAGTCAATGTGTGGACCCTGGAGCAAAAAGCCCACCAGCCACCCCTGGAGCCATGCGGTATGTCGTGGCAGACCCAGTGCTTAACTAAGGTCTGCTCACGCTCGATGGCCGGACTGGGGAGACTATAAGGATCTATAAATCCAGCCGTCACCCAGCCGGCAGTTGTTAGAAGAATCTCTAATAAAAAAATAAATAAAATGTCTTTAGGGCATTGGGCCCAAAAAGGAGCCATGTCCTTCTATGCTAGGCAGAAAAAAAATGAGGCTGCATGCTGCAGGGCGGAGGGTTATGTCCGAACCCCCTGCACAAACGCACGCACCAGAGAGTGCGCCGCCAAGGGTCGCTGAAACAAAACAGCCAAGGCCGAAATCTGCCCTTTAATCATACTTAAGACAAGAGCCTGATCCACTCCACGCTGTAAAAACAGCAGAATCCGGGACATCACGTATGCACGGGGGTGCCAATTCACCTCTTCACACATAGAGATGTAAGCCTTCCACGTACGATGGTAAATCTTCCAGGAAGTAGACTTCCCCGCCTGCAGCATGGTAGAGATCACCGAATCTGACAGACCTCGGTCCCTCAGGACCTGGCTTTCAATAGCCACGCCGTTAAAGCCAATGACTGTAAAGCAGGATGAAAGATAGATAGATCCTCTCGCAGTGGCAGGCGCCACGGAACATCTGCCACCAGACACACCAGATCTGCGTACCAGGGACGGCGATGCCAATCTGAAGCAAATAGGATTGTTGGTATCCCCTCGGCTTCCACTCTGCAGAGCAGACGAGGAAGAAGCTTCAGAGGAGGGAAGGTGTAGATTAGACGATATTGACCCCATGGCGCCACCAACACGCCTGACCTATGGGTCTTTTGACCTGGCCACAAACCTTGACACCTTCTGATTGAGTCGTGGAGCCAGGAGATCCACGTTCAGAGTGCCCCATTTCAGACACAGACACTGAAACACATCCGGGTGTAGCGACCATTCTCCTTGGTCTAGCGTTTGGCGCCTGCCAGTTCTGTACATCCGGAATGTACATGGCCGTGGTGTTGTCCGACTGAATCCTGACAAGCCTTGCAGTCTCAGACCACTTGGAAAGGCACAGCCTGATCACCAGAGTTCCAGCACATTGATCGGTAGGCGGGATTCTTCCTGATTCCAGCACCCCTGGGCTGACTGTACACCCCAGACTCCCCCCCCCCCCCCCAGGCGGAGACACTGGGATCCGTCATGACCATTGTCCAATGGCACGGGAGGAACGACTTTCTGACCAGAAGCACCAGAGACGTCAGCCACCACACTAGGGAGGACCTGACCGGCGACTCACCCGGACTTGGCAATCTAAGGACGAAGAGCGCTAGTCCCAACGCGACAGAATCTCTCTCTAACACACGAGTGTGAAATTGAACATACGGAACCGCCTCGAAGGAGGCCACCACGAGACCCAAAACCCGCATGCAAAAGCAAAGAGACGACCACTTTTGGGAAGAAAAACTCTCGTCTCCAAGGAATCAAGTACCAACCCCAGGTATTCCAGGTGCTGAGACGATACCAACACCGACTTCTGAACATTTAGCAGCCAACCAAATTCCCGGAGGGTCTGGCAGGTAATAGACACATCCTCGTCTAACTCTGAGCTTGAAGAAGCTCTCAGAAGAAGGTCGTCCAGGTATCCTCAGCAGGGCCAGAATCGGAGTGAGCACCTTGGTAAAAACCCTTGGCGCCAAAGACAGGCCGAAAGGGAGGGCCACAAATTGAACGTGGTCCTCCCCGACCGCAAAGTGCAGAAATCTCTGGTGCTTTGCACATGGGGATATGCAAGTAGGCGCCCTTGATATCCAAGGACGCCAGGAAATCCCCTTGATGGAGTGCCGCTACCACAGAGCGAACAGACTCCATCCTGAACTTTTGCACTTTGACAAAACAGTTGAGGGCCTTGAGATCCAGGATTGGATGGACCCCTTCCTTCTAGGGGACTACAAACAGACTGGGGTAAAACCCCTGAAACCGTTCCAGTAAGGGAACCAGCACGATCACCCCCCTGACCAGCAGATTCTGAACAGCCCCAAACAGGGCCTACCGACGACCCGGAGGAAGCTGGAGGTTGGAAGGAAAAAGTCGCAAATTCACAAAGCTGGCCCCCCACCCTAAAGACGGGCAGGGGCAGACCTTCATGCGGAAGCTGGTTTTTCCGCAGGCTTGTTGGGCTTGCGGAACCGGGGGCGCTTCTGCTCTTCAGCGGGTGCCTTAGCCTGGGAACGTTAACCTGCAGCCCCGGGCGGACGAAAAAACCCTTGGAGGCGGTAAAGGAGGGCCCCTGCCTACAGCGAGGCTCCATACCTTTACCAGATTGTGGAAGCAAAGTGCTCTTACCTCCTGTGACATCTTTTATAATGTCATCTAGAGAAGCCCCAAAAAGCCTTTCACCCTTAAAGGGCAAGTCCACCAAGGCCTTCTTAGAAGACTGGTCCGCGGACCAACACTTCAGCCAGATAAGGCGGCGCAACACCATTGCGTAGGCCAAGGCCCTGGAGAGCAAGGGAAGCGTATCCAGGGCTGACACAAACAAATGCACCAATTGTTCGGGCCAGCGCCAAACAGTCCGGAGGGGATTGATGCTCCTCCAACTCCTGAAGCAACAACTTTACCCGTTCAGTAAGTTCTGAGACACTAGAGCCCCGGTCGAGACCGGTCTCACTGCCGACCCCACCACCGTGAACATGGAGCGGGCCACAGCCTCAGCTCTTCTATCTGCGGGGTCCTAGAAAGCAAGAGCCCCCTCCACAGGTAATGTGGTAGCTTTGTTTAGTCTGGACACAGGGGGGTCCACTGATGGACGAGAGGTCCATTTCTTCAGGAAATCCTCCTCAAAAGGATAACGGACTGCAAAGCATTTTGGAACAGAAAAAAAAACTTTTGCGGCCGAACCCATGCCTTGTACAAAAACTTTTAGAGATGAGGAACACAAGGAAAGACTTTTGCAGTGGGGGTCGGCTTGAAGAACCCAAAAGGGACCGACATCTCTGATGTCTCCGCCGAATCCTCCAATTTCTGAGTATCCCGCACTGCAGTGATAAGAGCTTCCACCAGCGCCCTATCATGCGCCGACCCTGATGCAGAGTCAGCCTCACTGTCCGTGTGGACTGGGCCTGCATCCTCTGACACCTCAGAACCAGGGCCGGGAGCAGTAGCTGGGCCGGATTCCGTGTCCCAGAAGAAGGCAGGGGGAGGGGGCGCTTTTTACCCCCCTCTCCTGGCAACAAACGCCTCTAGGACAGCCGTCATAGAATCCACAGAGGCCGCAGTTACAGGGGAACTAAGGGTTAACTCTGGCATGTCTGGGGGAGAAGCAACCAGCTGTATGGCGCCCAAATCTAGGCACGGTGGGCCAGCCGGGCCCACCCCGAGGCAAGGACACGGCATCTCGCCAGTATCTCAAAGACCGTAAAATGTATAACCTATAGCAAGTCAAAGGCAAGGTCATAGTTAAGAGAATACATACGTATGCAGACATTTAAATACCCCTGAAAATATTATATATGCAGTGCCTTGCGAAAGTATTCGGCCCCCTTGAACTTTGCGAACTTTTGCCACATTTCAGGCTTCAAACAAATATATAAAACTCATTTTTTGTGAAGAATCAACAACAAGTGGGACACACTGATGAAGTGGAACGAAATTTTTGGGATATTTCAAACTTTTTTAACAAATAAAATACAGAAAAATTTAGCGTGCAAAATTCAATGTTGACCCAAATGACTAATGATGATAAATAGAATCCACCTGTGTGTAATCAAGTCTCCGTATAAATGCACCTGCACTGTGATAGTCTCAGAGGTCCGTTTAAAGCGCAGAGAGCATCATGAAGAACAAGGAACACACCAGGCAGGTCAGAGATACTGTTGTGGAGAAGTTTAAAGCCAGATTTGGATACAAAAGGATTTCCTAAGATCTAAACATCCCAAGGAGCACTGTGCAAGTGATAATATTGAAATGGAAGGAGTATCAGACTACTGCAAATCTACAAAGACCTGGCCGTCCCTCTAAACTTTCGGCTCATACAAGAAGACTGATCAGAGATGCAGCCAAGAGGCCCATGATCACTCTGGATGAACTGCAGAGATCTACAGCTGAGGTGGGAGACAATCAGTCGTATACTGCACAAATCTGGCCTTTATGGAAGAGTGGCAAGAAGAAAGCCATTTCTTAAAGATATCCATAAAAAGTGTTGTTTAAAGTTTGCCACAAGCCACCTGGGAGACACGCCAAACATGTGGAAGAAGGTGCTCTGGTCAGATGAAACCAAAATCCAACTTTTTGACAAGAATGCAAAACTTTATGTTTGGTGTAAAAGCAGCACAGCTCATGACCCTGGACACAACATCCCCACTGTGAAACATGGTGGTGGCAGCATCATGGTTTGGGCCTGCTTTTCTTCAGCAGGGACAGGGAAGATGGTTAAAATTGATGGGAAGATGGATGGAGCCAAGTATAGGACCATTCCGGAGGAAAACCTGATGGGAGTCTGCAAAAGACCTGAGACTGGGACGGAGATTTGTCTTCCAACAAGACAATGATCCAAAACAAAGCAAAATCTACAATGTAATGGTTCACAAATAAACATATCCAGGTGTTAGAATGGCCAAGTCAAAGTCCAGACCTGAATCCAATGGAGAATCTGAGGAAATAACTGAAAACTCCTGTTCACAAACGCTCTCCATCCAACCTCACTGAGCCCAAGCTGTTTTGCAAGGAGGAATGGTCAAAAATGTCAGTCTCTCGATGTGCAAAACTAATAGAGACATACCCCAAGCGACTTACAGCTGTAATCGCAGCAGTTTTGTATTTGTTAAAAAAGTTTAAAATTCTTTTTTTTTTTGGCGGGTCACGTGATGAGGACGTGACGCGTGTAGGAGGGAGGGGCTGCAGGAATGCTCCGCGGCTGTGAGCGGTGTAGCAAAGCTCAGTGAGACTCGAGGCGGACCGACCCGGCGTGAGAGGCTGGGCTGGTTCCAGACCACGAGGAGGAACCCACCCGGAATCCCCGCGACCCGCCTGGATGTGGATCTGGACCGCAACGCTTGGAGTCCGCAGGGCATAGAGGCGGCGGCACTGTGGCGAAGGTGCATGCAGCCCCCTGTGGAGCCAGAGAGACAAGCCTTACAGCATGTGTCACAGCATCAAACGGGAGGGCGAAACAAGGATTGGGATAGGCGCTCTGAAGAGCCGAGAACAGACAGGGCCCGGTGAGCCCCCCCTGCAACTACCACCCCCTATGTGGAGAAATTATTGTATGCGGCAGGGCAAAGTAAAAACAAGCGTAAAACTTTGCATAATAATACATGTTTAACCTCAGATGACTGGGTCTTACCAAGTAAAGCAGGGAAGGAACTTTGGTGAATTATATTAACTCTATTGTTAAGTCTGAGGGTATTGCATCCCTGGGTCAGTTATGATGGCTTTGCCACTTTGAGGCAGCTGCCGCCGCAGCCTTGAGTTTGAAAACTACTGAAACCTGGATGGTTATGGAATCATGAGTCTAGGCTATATCAACTGTGACTTTGAAGCTGGTGCAGGGCAGTGCAATCTGAGTCGGATGGCCTTGCAACCTTAAGGTAGATGTCTTTAGAATCGGGTGATGGAGGATTTGGCGATTTAGAGTCTGGTGTCTTTGCAATTTCGACTTTGCGACTCAATGTATGATCTCTCTGTAAGCCTGTGCTGATTATCTCGCGGCCTTGAGTCGGGGGTCTCAGGCAACTCTTTTGACTGGGGACACTAAGGGGGGGGGGTAAAAAGTGAGTAAAAAGCAGATAGACAGGAAGACAGAAAATCGCACCTCCATGTGCCCCACTAAAGGACTAGATGCGATCTTGGTCCACGTTTTGGGGTAACACAATAGAGAGGCAACAGGACTTCAGGGACAAGCCCTAAAACTAAAAGAAAAGTATCTAAGTACCCGAGGGATGAGGATGGGGAGGCCTATCTGGAAAAAAAAAAAAAAAAACACCTACCCCCTAGCAACAGATCCTTATGAATGTGATATAAAAGATTGTGGGCCGGGGGCAAGAAGGTGAATTAAAAACTACCAGCAAATGTGAGAGCCCCATATAAAGGGGGGATAAAAAAAATATATAATAAGGGGAAGGTAAACAACCCCACATCAGTAAGCATTTGATCAACAGAATTAAAGAGCCGTTAGCACCAGTATTTATATCAGCAAGAACCCTCCAGAATCCGGGAAGAACCAGTAAAGTGATCGGGTACCCCCCTTCATTCTCTCAAAACGCCAAACTGGGGAAAAGAATTAGACCAAACAATAGATTTAAAATGAGCAGGTCAACAAGAGGTGCCGCCTCAAAACCCCCTAAAAGTAATGCCGGTATAAGCTCGATACAGCAATATATGACACAGGAATCTTCTGCTAAAAGCCCAGGCGCTGCAAAGAAAACGGACAAGAAAAGAACAGGAGAAGCCATGGCAAATCGGTCTAAAGGCGAGACGACCCTTGAAGGGGAACTCGAGCATAGTAGGCTGGAAGACCTGGGCCAAGATGCACAACCACCATCAAAAGCAGAGATGAACGTGATGCTCTTGAGGATGGAAAATGTAACAAAAACAGAAATCAACAGTTTAAGAACAGAATTGGGGGGTATATTTGAAAGAGTGGAGGGGGCAGAAAAAAGAATAGTAGAACTAGACCAAGAACTGGTTAAATTAAAATCACAAGTACAAGCGATGACAGAGAGTCAAAAAACCCTGGCATACAGACTGGAAGACTGGAGGAGGGGTTGGGGAAGGGAGGGATGGGAGGTTGATTCCACATCGATCCATTTTCTACACCCAAGCAAGACCCCAAGAAAAGGAGGATGGGTATAGACAAGTAAGCAAAAATGTAAAAAGTACAGATGACAGAAATTAAATTATTATCATACAACGTTAAGGGGTTAAATTCTCCTGCAAAGAGACATAAAATTCTTAAGGAACTACAACTTTATAAAGCGGACAGTCTTTTTGCAGGAGACACACTTAACGTTGGAATCTAATATAAGACTGTCTTCTCGCTGTCACCCTATATGGTACTACGGGGATACAATTACAAAACGAGCCAGAGGAGTCGCAATCGGCATCCGAGGCTCTATACGCATCGAGCTGGGAGACAGATTACGGACCCCGAAGGTAGATTCCTTTTTTTAAAAGGAAAACACGCTAGCAAATATATACAGGTATGCGCCCAACGATAATTCTGCAAACTATGTGACTAAAGCCTTGATAAAACTTGAACAATTTAATACTGGGAATCTGATAATAATGGGAGATCTTAACTTCGGCATGGACCCTGCAATGGATAGTACGTCCCGTGCACAGGGGATGAGAAATGATCAGTCGAAATTAGTAAAACAAAGATTACATCAGGCCCAGTTGGTAGACATATGGCGTCTGCAACATCCAAAAAAATTAGACTATACATTTTATTCCTCTGTGCACGGAACGTACTCTAGGATTGATTACGCCCTCGTAGATCATAGACTCCTGGAAAGGGTCGTTGAGACCGGTATTGAAGTTATGACAATCTCCGACCATACACCTATAACTATGAAGCTTAATGCATCAGACCAGAAAACGAACCCCCCAGAGTGGAGATTAGATGAGAGCCTTCTGGGCGATGAAGAAATAGTAAAACGAGTGCAGAGAGAACTAGAAATATACTTCAGAGAAAACGACACGGAGGGGATCTCTAGGGCTTCACTGTGGGAAGCCCACAAGGCCTATATAAAAGGAATATTTATTATGGAGGGGGCCAGGAAAAAGAAAGAAAAAACAAAAGAGTTAAAGGAATTAGTGAAAGAAATCTCATTATTAGAACAAGAAGATAAAAATAAAGGACAAAAAATAGAAACATGGCACAAAGTAAAATTGAAAAAGGGACGAGTACAGAGCGCTCATAGAACAAGAGATTAAGAAAGAACTAAATATTATCGAAAGAGAAAGATATATCTAGGGGGGCAAACCTGGTAAATCCCTGGCCAGAATGGTAAAAAAAAAAAAAAAGGCAGGAACTATATAGAAAAAATAAGGAAAACGAATGGGGACCTAGCTTATAAAACCAGTGACATTGCAGAAGAGTTTAGAAGCTATTACGAGGGCCTATATAATGTAAAACAAAAAAACTGGAAACCGGGTGAGAAAGAAGCGAATATGGAGGAGGTATTGAGAAAAGGCAAACTCCCCAGAATAGATAACGAGGTAGCTGAAAATCTAGACCAGCCCATAACTGAGGAGGAAATAAGGAAAATCTTAAACTCCACCAAAGGGAAAAGCCCCGGCCCTGATGGCTTTACGACTAGATATATACAAAAGTTTGGAACCATATTAATACCACGACTCTGCCAGTATTACAATGGACTAGGGAGCGACTATGAGCTGAGTAGAGAGGCTGCCATGGCAAATATCACGGTTATAGAAAAAGAGGGGAAAGACAACACGTTATGCTCAGGGTTTAGACCAATCTCATTGTTGAATGTCGATATAAAGATATATGCTAAAATTCTGGCAGATCGTATGAAGGAGACAATGACGTTCCTTATTCATCCCGACCAAGTGGGATTCATATCAGGTAGGGAGGGCAAGGACAATTAAACCAGAGCCCTCCTAATTATAGAGCAAATTAAAGAAAACCGAACCCCCAGTCTACTCCTCTCAGTAGACGCTGAGAAAGCGTTCGATAGGGTGGACTGGGGGTTCATGATGCAAACACTGGAAAATGCAGGGATAGGCCCAAGGATGAGAGAGAGAATTCAAACATTATACCGGCACCCACGAGCAAGAGTTAAGATCAACGGATCCCTATCGTCATCTTTTGAGATGGGAAATGGGACTAGGCAGGGTTGCCCTCTGTCCCCCCTCCTCTTTGTGCTATCGCTCGAGCTTCTTCTTGCTATGATACGTAACGATCCTAATATTAAAGGGGTCAGAGCAGGAGATGAAGAACACATATTGTCAGCCTTTGCCGACGATGTGTTATTCTTCGTGAGAAATCCAAGATTCACGCTCCCCCATTTAATAGCGAAAATTAAACAATACGGAGAAATTTCTAATTTCAAGATGAATACGGCCAAGACAGAAATTTTGAATGTAAACATTAATAAAGACGAAGTGGGATTTCTTAAAAAGGAATACAACTTTACCTGGCAGAAAGAGATCAAATACCTGGGAATAAAGCTAGCAAAATCCTTAAAAAAACATATATAGATCAAATTATATCCCCCTACTAGAGGAAATAAAAGGCGAAATCAGAAAAAAAAAAGAATAGACCGATCTCCTGGTTTGGTAGGGTAAATTTAATAAAAATAATATTAATCCCGAAAATCCTGTATAGGTTCCAGATGGTCCCAATTTACGTACCCCAAGGTTATTTTAGAATACTCAATTCCCTCCTACTGAATTTCATATGGAATAAAAAAAAACACAGGATATCTTTCCAGGTTTTAAAACAGGGAAAAAAACTGGGGGGGTTTAGGAGTGCCGGACATTAGAAAATACTACACCGCTTCAATAATATCCCGTATAATAGTGTGGGCCAAAGAAAAGCACGATAAAAGATGGGTTCAGATCGAGTGTGCACTTGCAAAAACACAATTAGGTAGAATTATTTGGAATCCACCACAGTGTAGAAAGTTACACATAACCACTCATGAAATGACACGGACAGCATTAAGGAAATGGGATAGAACACAGTTAGGGTCAGTTTATAACTCACCACTCATTGACTTAAAAGACAATGTATTTTTTTCACCAGGGTTAAAAGGGGAGGGTGGGAACTGGATTAAAAATCGGATTCAGGTAAAAGATATAATACAGCAAGGTAAAATAATGACACTTCACGAAATTAAAGCCAAGAGTAAATGCACAGGGTGGAATGATTGGAGATACAGACCGCTATCCTCCATCAGGAGCCTACCAGGCCCCATCCGGGAACAGAAGGACTATACACCCTTGGAACAACTAAGCCTGGTGGAAAGCTCAAAAGGAAACATTTCAAAATTATATAAAATCCTGATGAGGGCGGAAGAGCTGGGGACGCCTAGGTATATTCTGAAATGGGAAAGGGAACTTGAAGTCACCAGGAGGAAAACAACAGTAGAAAGAACAATGAATCTAACCCACTCTTCAGCAATACACGCAAGAACGGCCGAGATGAATTTTAAACTTATTACGGGATGGTACTCCACCCCCGACAAAACCAGAAAAATTTAAAGAAGGGGAGACAGGAGAGTGCTGGAGAGGTTGTCCAACAATAGGGACAATAGCCCACCTTTGGTGGAAATGTCCCAAAATTAAAAGCTTCTGGAATAGTATTCTTCCACTAATTAAGGATATTACTAAAAAAGAGATTAAAGAAGATCTCTGGGAAATTCCTTTTCCATGGAGGAGTGGTGCCCTTCAAAGATTATAAAAAGTCCTTGGTACCCCACCTCCTCAATGCAGCAAAACGGTTAATTCTGAAAAAATGGAGGGATAAGAACAGCCCACAAATATGGGAGTGGATTAACTCAGTGGAGAAAACCTATAGGAGGGAGGAGCTAAAACCTGGAGGGGTGGAAGACAGCGAGGATATACGCAAGAAGTGGAGACCATGGAGAGAATTTAAAAAAAAACTGGAGTTATGCAGAAAATCCTAGAGTACCTTGAATATCGAGAAGGAAATTGATTTAAACATAGGGGGTACACTCGGGTGGGAGAGATAGTGGAATCACGAGATGGAGGGCGGGAGAAGAGGGGGGGGGGAACTGGGGGGAAAATCCACATGTTAAATCAAAACCGGTATGGAAGGAAAAAAAAAATAAATAATAAAAAAAAAAAGTCATTGAAATAGAATGAAGATAAAGGGAACCACAAATGATGCAATGACTACAATGATAAGCGAAGGGCGGAAAGATCCGTGAGCTGGTCATAGACTGATATGGGAAAAAAAAAGTTTAAAATATCCAATAAATTTCGTTCCACTTCATGATTGTGTCCCACTTGTTGATTCTTCACAAAAAATTACAGTTTTATATCTTTATGTTTGAAGCCTGAAATGTGGCAAAAGGTCGCAAAGTTCAGGGGGGCCGAATACTTTCACAAGGCATTGTGTGTGTGTGTGTGTATATATATATATCACCAAACATATACATGAGTGCATCATAAAGAATAACAGAACCATTATGCCAGATCCCTGAGGCAGGTAATGAGATGTTATTCCCCTGGAAACATCCACAATGTCATTGTTCCCACACTCCAAGCACGGCTGTGGTCAGCCATAGAACATCCCAAAAAATAAATACAAATAAAAAGATGGGGGGGAGCAATTGCTCTTGTGCATAGTCTAAAGACCAGTGCTCTGTCAGGATATTCGAGGTTTACCAATGTGGAGGTGATGGGAAAAAGTAAAAAGCAGTAAGAATTGTACTGGCTCTGAGAAAAGTAGGAGGCCCGTCCTCCGTTGTGTGAGGTGGTGGGTGCATATAGGAGGCCTTCCGTCTTCCGTGGACCAGGATAAACTAAATGGCAAGACAGAAAGGCCCCAAAAACACATTGATCCCGGTATATCTCCCATGGATAACAATAAGAATAGTTAAACTAAAAAAAAAAAAAAAAAAACAATCTAGAAAACAGGAAAAGAGTCATGCTTATCTGGTGGAAGTCTGCAGTCAGCGTATGTAGTACAGTATCAGCCAGCCGCCTCCCCATGTGGGCGGGGGTTGCCTGCCCGTCTAGCTTGAGACTGGTTCCCACGGCCACAGCGACTATAGTGAGCCCTCTGTGGTCTACCCGGGGGAGCTTGGTGCGGTGGATCCCTGGAGATGACCGTTAACCAGCCAGTTGGGTATTGGAGACAGATCCAGAATGGCAAAGGTGAACAAGCCTGGAAGCTCGGAGGGGTGGCGCAAAGTGACGGTATCCAGGCCCTTGCGGACTATGAGGTGAAATGGGTGACCTCACTTGTACGGCGAGAGGTGTAGTGGGAGATCAGTTTCACTCTGGACTTCTGCTGTGTCCTGGGCTGCATGGCGGGCCATCTTGGCTGTTGCAGGTGTGGAGGCCGCCGGGTGAAGCAGGCGCACGTAACGGTCCATGCCGGTTTTGGAGCGGGCGGGTGGCTGTCCGGGGTCCTCGGGTGTGGGTGGATTTCGTTAATGTACGGTAGTATGCCGGGTATGTGCTGCGAGGGAGCTGCTGGCCAGGAGCACTGTGAAACATCCTCACGCCGCCATGCCTAGGCCACGCCCCCCTATCCGGAACGTTCGAACCCTCACAAAGGCATTGAGGGCTTTGAGGTCCAAGATTGGATGAACCCTGTCCCTTTGGGACTACAAACAAATTTGAATAAAATCCCTGAAACCTTTCCTCCAGTGGCACAGGTAAAATGACCCGCACCTGAGCAAGTCTTGTACTGCTCTCATTAACCGCCGCATGTACATTTACGTCGGCAGAATGGCACATTGGCTTACCTGTACGTCCCTGCCTTGACGCGGGTCGGGGGTCTGATCGGGACCCCCCCGGTACATGCGACGGTCTCTGCGGCTCTGGAAGCGATGAGGGGGCGGCTATTCGTTTTTGTCCGCCCCCTCACGATCGCTCCCAGCCAATGCGCGCGCCCCCCCCGCCCTGTCACTTCCTCCTCCTGTGTAAACACAGGAAGGAGGAAGTGATGTGATCTCTCCCTTGGCGGTTTTTTCAACCACCTCTGAGGAGAGATCACATCTAACAGTAAGTGTACACAACACTACACTGACACCAGGACATGTAGGCACATTAACCCCTTGCGATCACCCCCCCCACCCCCTGTCACAGTGTCACTGAATGCAGGAATTATATGTATGATCACTGCAGTTAGTGTTAGGTTCAAGGTAGCCCCCCCGTACCCCCCCTAATAAAGTTTTAACCCCTTGATCACCGCCCTAGTTAACCCTTTCACTCCCTATTGCCAGCGTCACTAAGCGATCATTTTTCTGATCGCTGTATTAGTGTCGCTGTTCCCGCTAGGTAGCTAATTTTTTTTTATTGCGATTTTTTTTTACTAAAGACATGTGGCTAAATAAATTTTGGCCTAAATGTTTGACTAAAATTTAGTTTATTTGATTTTTCTTATAACAAAAAGTAAAACATTTTTTTTTTTCAAAAATGTCGCTCGATTTTTGTATATAGCGCAAAAAATAAAAAAATCGCAGAGGCGATCAAATACCACCAAAAGAAAGCTCTATTTGTGGGAAGAAAAGGACGCAAATTTTGTTTGGGAGCCACGTCGCACGACCGCGCAATTGTCAGTTAAAGCGACGCAGTGCCGAATCGCAAAAAGGGGCCTGGTCATTTACCTGCATTTTGGTCCGGGTCTTAAGTGGTTAAGGCAGACCGACGAGCCAGAAGGCGAGGAAGATTCGAGGGAAAGAATCCGTTTGGCGGACAAGAAAGAAACTCTATCTTGTAACCCGAAGTGACCACCTAGTAGACCCACTGGTCACAGAGCAGAGCGGTCCACCGAGCTGCAATCCAGCAAAGCCATCCTCCACCTTTGAGTCGGGTGGGGCAAAACTTTATGCGGTAGCAGGCTTGGTAGCCGGATTGTTTGGCTTGCGTACCAAAGGGACGCTTCTGTCCCCTAACTGGACCTTTGTCAGCCTGGGAGGATCTGCCGGCTGACCCGGACTCATAAAAATACTGCTTCTGCGCGGAATAGGAGGGCCCCGACTTATGGCGTGGCTCCTTCCCCATGGTGGACTGAGGGAGAAGAGTGCTCTTACCTCCAGTGACATCCTTAAAGCGGATGTCCCACTAAAAAGGTATATTAAAAGCCAGCAGCTACAAATACTGCAGCTACTGACTTTTAATATTAGGACACTTACCTGTCCTGGAGTCCAGCGCCGTCCGCAGCAGAGGATGAGCGATCGCTCGTCTCTCTGCTGTTCCCCCCTCCATCCACGGTGAGGGAACCAGGAAGTGAAGCGCTGCGGCTTCACTGCCCGGTTCCCTACGGCGCATGCGCGAGTCGCGCTGCACCCACCGATTGGCTCCAGCTGTGTGCTGGGAGCCGAGTGTTCCCAGCACACAACGGGGGGGGCGACGGGATGTGATGCAATGCCCGTCTTTTGCCCGTGAATGCTGGGCCGGAAGTGGGTGCAGATACCTGTCTATCTGCACCCCCCTCCCCCCTGAAAGGTATCAATTGTGACACCGGAGGGGGGGAGTGTTCGGATCAGCGGATCTTCACTTTAGGGTGGAGATCCGCTTTAATGTCATCCAGCGAAGTACCAAAAATCCTCCCATTCAGGCTGGCATAATACCACAACCGATACAGGGGCTCTGGAGATCAAGGGAGTCGCATCCAGAGTTGACTAACAGACATACACAAGGCCCTGTACCAACTGGTCAGCCAGCCTCACACACTCTAGCACAAAATCTTTGCCCATTCACTAAGCGTCTGAGACACCAAAGTTTCAGCCAAGATAGGCCGCAACGCAGACCCCAGAATGGTAATCATGGAACGGGTCACCGCTTCGGACCTTCTATCAGTAGGGTCCTTAAAGGCAGGGTCCCTTCTACCGGGAGAGCGATTACTTTATTTAGCCGAGAGACCGGGGCGTCCACGACCGGAGGAGAGGACCATTTTTTCAAAAGGCTCTCCTCAAAAGGATAACGGACCACCATGCGGGGAGGGACCACAAAGGACTTCTGCGGCCGTTCCCATTCCTTATCTATGAACTTATCAAAGAAAGTGACATAAGGAAAAACTTTAACAAAGCGGTTGAATTTGTGTGCCCTGAAAGAGACAGAACCTTCTGTGGAACAGCTGTATCCTACAGCTTGCGAGAGAGTCCCTCACAGCATCAATAAGTGCTCTCACAAGTGCCCTGTCTTGCGCTTACCTGGACCACATCCTCTGACACACCAGAACCGGGGTCCTGAGCCGCAGCCAGGCCCGAATCCGAGTCAGAGCATTTCCCCACAAGATGGCGGGGGGAAGGGGGCGCATTTTAACCCCGACACCCCGTTTCCACCCTGGCAACAAAAAACTCAAGGACTGCTGACAGTGTATCTATGGGAACCACAGGTGCAGGGGCATTGTTTGCTGCCTCTGGCATGTTTGGGGAAGAAGGGCCAGATACTGACTACATAACAACCCACTGACAGCCCTCGGGGACTAAGTGAAAACACTCAATAAGTCCACCCTCCTTGCTGCACCGAACAGGGGGGGGGGGGGGTTACCTAGGGGATGCTGTGAGGCGATTGTGCTGCGCGCTGTACAGGAAGTCAGTGCTGGATGCCAAAACCCACTCCAAAATGGCTGCCAGACGCCACCGAGAAAAGGGCGTGGACCACAAGAAAATGTCTGCCTGCAATGCCATGGCAGGAGGAACCATACTTACCCGTCCTTGCGAGGACTAGCTGTCGCATCCCTGACAGGCCTACAACCGAGTGGTACGGAGTAGCTGTCGGCCCGGTCCACTGAGTGAATAAGACAGCAGCAGCCCAGTCATTTGCTCACCGGCCACCCCTGGAGCCAAGGGGTATGTCGTGGCCAACTCAGCACGTAGCTAAGGTCTGCTCACGCTCGATGGCTGGACTGGGGGACTACAAGGATCTATAATATCCAGCCTGTCACCAAGCTGGCAGTTGATAGAAGAATCACAAAAATGAAATAAAAATGTCTTCAGGACTCTGGGCCCAATGGTAGCCAGGTCCATCTCCTCTGCTAGGCAGAAAAACTAAGCTGCATGCTGCAGGGTGAGGAGTTATGACCGGAGGGACCACCCCCTGGGCCGGGCTGTTCAACTCTGTTAAAGTTACATGTTTTAAGATAACCAACATGTTCTGCCTAGTCCTCTCCTATGAACAGGAAATGTCAAGATTTAAGGAGCTGTGCCGGTCCATGGACGAAAAGAGAAATATTTTTCTCATTTTTTTTTATATTTACATACTGTGAACAGAGCAATACCATAGCAACACTATACCACTCTGGGGAGTTGATCAGGTTTTTTTTTTTTACATACAATTGTGTAAACATTGTGTATTATCGTGATTGGTCACAGCTAGCAACACGATTGTATACAATGGATAGCATGAAATAAAGTCATCCATTGTTTACAATTGTCATGCGATCTGCTGTGATTGGTCACAGTGCGACACTAGCGGCTGGCCGGTGCAGTAATTCATAAGTTTTTCCAGAACAAAAAGGAATTTTACAATGGCATGGGCGGTAAGCAGTTAACAAAAGGTTACAGTCTGCCAAGACCAACAAGAGGCCTGGACAGATTGTTCAGTTTACCGTTATTTATCTTTGTCTATATTTACGTCTTGATGTGTGCGGGTGTCCCTCTATGCAACGACCGCGACACCCTACACGCAAGCTGAAATGTTGCCAGCAACATTAGTGTGGCCATTCCGGCCCTGGTCTTTTCTGCGTTTCTCTTTTTCCTTTCCTCTTTACTCTCCTTTGGGCCCTTTGCCCGTTGTTGTCCCCCCCCGCCTTTCTGGAGACGGTGTGCTTATTCCTGGTAGGTGGTTACTCAGTTCTTCTGCAGTTTCTCTTAAGGCTAATCCCGCCTTCTTGACGGTTTCTTCCCTGAACTGCAGGGGTCTTAATATCCCGGAGAAGCGGAGACAGATTGTGTTCCATTTTCATAAATTACGTGCCCAAATTCTCCTCCTCCAAGAAACCCATTTTAGGTCTGACTATCCCCAAGCTTCTTCACAAACAGTACCCCACTTGGTTCCATAGCACCAACCCCTCCGCAAAATCCAAAAGGTATCTCTATCGCATTTCATGCCTCCTTCACGCCAGATGTTCTAGATACTTGCGTAGATACTGCAGGGAGATTTATTTTTCTTAAACTGTCATATAGGAATGTGATTTATACTGTAATTAACGTGTATTCTCCCAATCAGGACCAACTGCAATTCTTCTCCTCCATGGTATCCCGCTTGAGGACGTTTAGCACGACCAACATGATCCTGGGCGGTGACTTCAACGTTGCTCCGATACTTCGCATTGACATGTCGACAGGTAAGTCCTCGCTCTCAATAGCTTCTCTGACCAAGCTGCGTACTCTTTTCACTGATCTCTACCTGGTATCCCTGGTTTGGAGAGTCCTTCACCCCTCTGCCAGGGACTATACATACTATTCCCCTGCACACTCTTCATACAGCAGACTGGACTATATACTCATTTCACAATCACTGTTAAATCTCTCGCCTACTGCTTCAATTGGCCTCACGCTCTGGTCAGACCATGTCCCCATCCATGTAGGTTTGGGGAGGGTTCCTTCCCTCAAACCCAGGTCCTCGTGGAGACTCGACGACAACTTACTCTCGGACCTGACCTGCACTGACGATATCATTCAAACCATCTCATATTTCATTGCGGATCATGCTCACGATGTCACCAAGACTGTACACCTTATAGCTTATGCCCAACAACACCGGATACCGACCTGCCTTCTCTCCTGTGATGTGGAGAAGGAGTTTGATAGAGTCAACTGGCCGTTTTTGCAGTCCACACTAGCTCAGAGAGGTCTAGGCACGGAAATGCTCTTGCGTATCTTTTCCCTGTACTCCACCCCCTCGGCCTTCATCTTGGTCAACGGCGTCCAATCGGGTATGCTGTCAATTAGGAATGGCACTAGGCAGGGTTGCCCCCTTTCCCCTCTCCTCTTCGCATTGGTGAAAGAACACTTGGCCCAAGCGCTTAGAGCAAACCCGAATATACTTGGGATCCAAACACCCTCATCTCACTGTAAACTCTCCCTATACGCAGATGACCTGTTTTTTTATGTCACTCAATCCCACATTAGCATCCCGACTATACTGGTGGAGATTGATAGATTTGGCAGGCTTAATAACTACAAATTAAATTTATTCAAAACCAAAGCGTTGAACCCATCCTTACCACAGCTCACCACCCTCAAGTCTAACTTCTCCTTCCAATGGAAGGACAAGTCCATCTCCTACTTGGGAACAGCCATTCCAGCAGAGTTATCGGAGATTTACGCCCTGAACTATAGCCCACTCCTGACCAGACTCCGACTTCTCACTGAGAACCGTTTGGACCAGTGTCGTGGTTTGGGCGTATGAATACTCTAAAGATGGATATCCTATCTAAGTTATTATACTTGTTCCAGGCACTCCCTGTAGCTCTCTCCTCCGCTTTTTTTCGCACGTTGCGCTCTATGCCTATTCGGTATGTATGGAAGGGGAACTGCCCTAGGCTAAAGCATACACTCCTTTGCTCACCCATCGCCACCCAAAGTCTCCCTGACTTTGAGCTCTACCATACGTTGGTGGTGCTTTCTCGACTCTTGGGAGTGGTTCCCTCACCCACAGACTAAGATTTACGCCCAGGTTGAGCAGGATTTATCCTCGATTGACCTCTGAGCGCTTTTTTGGGGACACGGTGGGGTGCATTGGTCTCTCTCAGAACTGTCCCCCCTCACTAGAGATGCCTTGGCGATTTGGTACCGAAAGAAGGAGGCCTGTGCATTTTCGACCGACACGAGCCCCTTGACTCCTCTATTTGACAACCCGGCTCTTCCAGAGAGTAGATTGACCCGGGTTCTTGGTAACTATGACAGGGCTTCCTGGCCTACTGCACAACGCTTCGTACACGTCTCCTCGGGCACCTTTGTATCATCCGAGGCTACTACATCTTCTAGAGTGACCTGGCTCACCCATTTACACCTGATGGCTTATTGTAAGACGCTTCACAACTCTAGACAGATACACAGACCCCTGACTGGTTTCTAACAACTCTGCTCTTTGCCAGATATCCAGCGGCATACTCTTTCTCTGGTCTACAAAATGATTCTAGGTCACACACATGGTTCCTTCCCTAAATTCACCACAGCTTGGTCGGAGAACCTGGAGAGAAACATCAGCGATACTTAACCACTTAAGACCCGGACCAAAATGCAGGTAAATGCGATTCGGCACTGCGTCGCTTTAACTGACAATTGCGCGGTCGTGCGACGTGGCTCCCAAACAAAATTGGCGTCCTTTTTTCCCCACAAATAGAGCTTTCTTTTGGTGTTATTTGATCACCTCTGCGGTTTTTATTTTTTGCGCTATAAACAAAAATAGAGCGACAATTTTTAAAAAAATGCAATATTTTTTACTTTTTGCTATAATAAAAATCCCCCAAAAATATATAAAAAAACATTTTTTTTCCTCAGTTTAGGCCGATACGTATTCTTCTACGTATTTTTGGTAAAAAAAATCGCAATAAGCGTTTATCGGTTGGTTTTCGCAAAATTTATAGCGTTTACAAAACAAGGAATAGTTTTATTGCATTTTTATTAATTTTTTTTTTTTTACTACTAATAGCGGCGATTAGCGATTTTTTTCGTGACTGCGACAATATGGCGGACACTTCGGACAATTTTGACACATTTTTGGGACAATTGTCATTTTCACAGCAAAAAATGCATTTAAATTTGCATTGTTTACTGTGGAAATGACAGTTGCAGTTTGGGAGTTAACCACAGGTGGCGCTGTAGGGGATGTGTGCCTATGTGTTTTGTTTACTACTGTAGGGGGGTGTGGCTGTAGGTGTGACGTCATCGATCGCGTCCCCCTATTACAGGGATGACGCGATCGATGCTACAGCCACAGAGAAGCACGGGGAAGCCGTGTGTACACACGGCTCTCCCCGTTCTTCCGCTCCAGGGACGGATCGCCGCACTGCAGCGGCGATCGGGTCCGCGAATCCCGCGGTCCCGGTCCTTCGGACCGGGTCGCGCCCACGGCTGGGTACTAAAATCAACGTATATATACGTTGATGTGCCCAGCCGTGCCATTCTGCCGACGTAAATGTGCAGTAGGCGGTCCTTAAGTGGTTAATGGCACACAGCCTTTTTGTTTACCCACAAATCCTCAGTATCAAGCTATACCTAGGAAAAAAATTATAAATTATTTTCTCGATGGTATAGAGTGCAATCCACCCTCAGGATCATGTTTCTGTCGGCTCGACTCTTGCTGGAGATGCACTATGGCTACAGGTACGTACTGTCATATTTGGTGGGACTGCAGATCCGCCTGTTCTGGAAGCAAATTTTCCAAATCTATTCTGAACTTTACGATGAGCCTCTCTCCCCTTTACCTTTTATATCCCTTCTCTTCATTCTGCCGGGCTCTATTAAATCCCCAAAAAATACCCTTTTAAAATCTTGTCTTAGCGCCTGGCGGCAATTGATCTCTAGACATTGGAAGTCATCTTCCCCCCCGACTTTAGTCGAATGGGTAAGTGAAATGAATAGCATAATGTTCATGGAAGAATTGCAAGCCAAATCCCTGGACAGATATAATAAATTCTCCTTTACTTGGGGTATTTGGAGGCACTACTCCACCTCGGACAAACTTAAGAATAGACTTCCGTCCAATATACTCGCTTCGATTTTAGGTCCTGGCCCATAACTGTGCACATAGTGGAGGAACCAGAATCAGATCTCCCTTACCCTGTTTTAATTAAATTTAGTTTTTCTTTATCCAAATTAATTTATTCTGAGATTATATACCCCGTGCGGGAATCAAGCACACCGTCTCCCTTTCCCTACCCTTTATCTCCCCCATCCCTCACATTCTTATCCCTACCTTTTCTTCTTTCCCCTCTTTCTTTATATTCTTGTCCTCTTTCTGGGCCACTCTATTTGGCCAAACATTATTATTATTCACGGCACTCTATTAGTTTTATGTGTCAGATATGTTTTCAGGGCGTTGTACTATCCTCTTGATGTTTGGATGCTACCTGCTCTCCTGCTATGGTTTTTTTGTTTTTGATTTATTTTCCTTTTACTTCCTTGGGTCTTGGGCGCAACAGGATCCCAAAGGGGTGTCCAGACCGGGGAGTAGTTCTTTTTGGACGCAGGTTTGCTCTATGTATATATTTATATATGCACCAATACTGCACCTATGATGTAAACCTTAGTACACGTTTGCTTGTTTTTTAATGGAGTGTATATGTTTTTCTTACTGTGGATCCAGCTGCCCTTTGTCGGGGGTCAGATCCGATTTCTTTTGCATTCTGTTTAACCTTGTCTGAAAAACTACAATAAGACTTATTAAACCTAAAACTGAAGAAGAAGCAGCTTGAATAAGCAGCAAAACATGCGCCACAATATGGAATCAGTCGAGGTGAATGCGACTAACTACTGCAAGCTACAACAGCCAATAATTTTTTAAAGGAGGTCGGCTACTGTATTGCAGCCAACATTTCTTCCACTATAAACTTTTAATTGAATTAAAAGTCATTGTTTATGATATTTAAGAAGCTCACTCTGGAAAAGACATAAATGTAAGTAACAAATTAATTTTTACTCTAGACATAAATATATACTGAATGGATTCCCGGAAGTAATGCTGTCATATTAACCCCAGGCACAAAACTCCCAAAATTAAGACTTACTGGGTCAAAGTTGGGAAACTGAAACAAAGCCTTCTTCCATCCAAGAAAAAACTCTTCTGGAGTGTAGAACTGTATGCCAATATTAAGAGCAAACTGCAGAACATTACAGAAATTAGTACAAAAAAAATGAATAATAATCAAATTACTAAGCTCTGTAAATTCTTACCAAGCGGTCACTGCATGAGAAATCCTTCTTCTTTCGGTCTGGAGCCCAATTTGCAGGTCTCCCAGCAGCATCTATATGGAAAAAATAACAATTTTATCAAGAACCCCACATGACAATAATATTTTAATTGAAATGTATGCATAGCCAAAGCTTTTTCTGTCCTTTTTTATTATTATTATAGAGAAGGGATAGGGATGAAATTTGTCAGTTTATTTTTTGCTGTATGTGCTACTTTTGAAAAAGCAGAAAGAACCCCAAGGAATAGTGCGGGCAGGAAGTCAAAGTAGGATGCCGTAAAGGAGTACAAAAAATATGTAAAAGTATACATTTTATTATAAAACAGGTGAATGTTTAAAAACAATTATGGAACAGCATAATTAAAAAAATATATAGTACAGCTACTCAATTGCCGCAATTCACAATGAAACAGATCGTGATTGCAGTAACAACTCTACATGTTTCGGATAAGCATAAAAAGCATACAATTCCTGTTATGATGGGTATAATTCCTTGTTCAGGAGTTGAGTGTGATTTGGCTATTATTTATATATATATTTTCTCTATAGAAACATAAGTAAATATAGTGAAAAACATTTTTTTTTTAATTGTTAGATTTTTTACCCTTTAACCAATTAAGTTTTTAGTAAAGGAATACAAAAGAAAAAGAGAAAAGAAAAAAAGAGAAGAAAAAGAGGGAAGGGGAAAGAAGGGAAAAAGAAAAATAGGAAAATAGCAGACATATATGTTATAAAAATGGGTACTTACAAATTATATATTCCAACAACATACGGGATACACAGCGTTATTGAAAATGGATTTGGTGACATGTCAAGAAATGAAAAGAGCCAGAAAAAATAGTGGCTTGTGCCAGTTTTTAATTGAGCCTCAAAAGGGGAGTAAAAATACCTATTGGCTTATTCCCCAAACATTATTACTGGGCTCTTTAAAACATAATTACTGGACTTGGTATTAGGGCTCTCTAGATCTGAGTTCTGAAATTCTTGCCAGAGCACATAAAGCAGCAAGTCAGAGCTCACCACAGATGAGCAGGAACCTGACAGACAGAAGAAATTCTATGTTTTAAAGAGCCCAGTAATAATGTTTGGGGAATAAGCCACTAGGTATTTTTACCCCCCTTTTGAGGCTCAGTTAAAAACTGGCACAAGCCACTCTTTTTGCTGGCTCTTTGCACTATCCCTTGGGGTTCTTTCTGCTTTTTCTAATTATTTTTGGGATGTGGCAGCATATTTTTAAGATTAACCAAAGCTCAATTTCGTTTCCCTTTCATAATTTTCTCATATGTGCTACTTTCGGGAGATTTCCTTTCACTTTTCGTCCTGGGGAAGCAACAGTAAAAAAGGGATGATCCTTTATTAACCACTTGCCTACCAGGCACTTACACCCCCTTCCTGCCCAAGCCATTTTTCAGTGCTGTTGCACTTTGAATGACAATTGCGTGGTCATGCAACACTGTACCCAAACACATTTGTTATAATTTTCTTCACACAAATAGAGCTTTCTTTTGGTGGTATTTAATTACTGCTGGATTTTTTTATAAAAACAAAACAAAAAAAAAACGACCATTTTTTTGGAAAAAATATGTTTTTACTTAGTTTGTGAGTAAATTTTGTAACCAAGTAATTTTTTCACCTTCACTGATGTGCGCTGATGAGGCAGCACTGATGGGCATTGATAAGGCGGCACTAATATGCCACACTTATTGGCACTGGTGGGCACCAATAGGCGGCATGGATAGGTGGTACTGATGGGCATTGATTGACCGCAGGGCTGGGCAGCACTGGTAGGTGTCACCGATAGCCAGCACTGACTGGCATTGCTAATGGGCACTGCTAGGTGGCACTTGTGGACTGGGGTGGGCACTGATTGCTGGCACTGGTAAGCAATGTTGGGCATGGATTGGTGGCACTTAAATTTTTATACTGTAATCAGTGCCCGGATTACATTCCTACATGTCCCCCTGTGAGAAGATGCCGCTGATCGGCTCTCCTCACCACACACTATCAGTGTGAGGCGAGGAGAGACGATTACCGGCATCTCCGTGTTTACATGTGACCGGGTGTGATTGGACACAGCCAATCACATGGTAAAAGAGCAGCAGATGCTGCTCTTTACAGAGATCAGGGTCGCACCATGTCCTAGCAAAACGGCGCGGCTGAGATCACCATGCTGTGCGGGAACATGAGAGCAGCCGTTCTGGATCATCATATGACGTCCATCCAGAACGAGAGCTGCACCGCTTCCCCATCATTTGACGGTGGGCGGGTGGCAAGCAGTTAAACAGCACAAAGCAGGCTTTCCCATTGCAAGATATCCTGTTGCAGTGACAACTCAAATTTTTTTGATTTCCGCCTTACTCAGTCCTGGTAAAAATGGTCACCAGGACACATGGATAGGCTGCATCTCCCCAGTGGAATCACAGACAACAATACAAACTTGACGGGTTTTTACTTTACCCTACTCGATCCAAAAACTATAAAAATAAAGCATTACCTCCTACATAAATGCAATCTTCTTTCTGTACTTTGATGCCATCATTAGCCTAGAATAGACACACATTAAACAACACTTTAGCCAAACAACTGAACATTGTTGAAGTACATATTTATGAGCTAGTTAACCCAAGAAAATATCTATAAATATGCTCAATCTTCCACACTCCAATTCACTGGATGGGGCTTGGGTACACTATAGATCTTATAGCTCAATTGGTCTTTATCTAACCTTACACCCCTTCCCACCGACCATATGCACATATGCGGCCTTGGCTTTAAGGGGTTATACTGTGATGATTGCAGCTGCAGGCATCATCCCGGTACTTTTTTTTTTAGAGCGGACGGTCGGCTCTTCAGGGATAACAATCGATGTGGCTAAAAGCCGATCAGCTGTTATCTTAGAGGAGCTAGAGGGGACACCCCCCCTCCCGCCGCTTTTCCCGGGTCTCCCCGTCCCACTGGGAGACAGGATCCGGTACTTCCGCTGGTTAGAGTAAGACTGGAAGTCTTCCTGTAAACAGCGAAGCAACGTCACAATGTCACTTTGTTTACTCGGCTGCCAATGGAGCAGTTTTAAAAAAAATAACAGTATTTAGAATTGCCGTTTTTGCCGATCTGAATACTTTAAAGTGCAAAGGAGGAATTTGGGGTCTTTTAGACCCCCCATTCCTCCGTAAAGATGACCTGTCACCACCTATTACCTAATTCCTTGTGACAGCAATAAAAGTGATCAAATTTGTATTTTAATTTTTTTAGTGACAATGTAAAAATAAATAAAATAAATAAATAAAAAATACGTATTTTTTTTTAAAGCTCACACAGCAAAAAAAACAACACACACGCAAGTCGCTCACATGTATGTAAATGTTCAAATTACACGTGAGGTATTGCTGCGATCCTCAGAGCGAGAGCAATAATTCTAGCACTAGACCTCCTCTAACTTTAAGCTGGTCATTTTTTTTTTTTAAAGCCCTGCCTATGGAGATTTTTAGGTACTGTCGTTTGTCGCCATTCCACGAGTGTGTGCAATTTCAAAGCATGAGATGTTGGATATCTATTTACTCAGTGTAAAATTGGGCTAACTTTACTGTTTTGTTTTTTTTTATTAACGAAAGTATTTTTTTCTCAAAAAACAGTTTGAAAGCTGCACAAATACAGTGCGACATAAAATTTTGCAATGACCACCACAACATTCTCTGCTAAAAATATATATATATATATAAAATGTTTGGGAGTTCTAAATAATTTTCTAGCAAAACAATTTGGATTTTTGTACTCACCTTTTCTCTGAGTTCATGGACAGACACAGCCTTAATCTTGACAAAGTGGGTATTAGCCTTTATTTAGGAGTGACTAGGCAGAATGTATTAACCACTTAAGCCCCTGACCAATATGCTGCTAAATGCCCAGAGGTGTTTTTACAATTTGCCACTGCTGCTTTAACTGGTAAATGCGCGGTCATGCAATGTTGTACCGAAACAAAATTTGCGCCCTTTTCTTCCCACAAATAGAGATTTCTTTTGATGGTATTTGATTGCCTCTGTGATTTTTATTTTTTGCAATATAAACGGAAAAAGACCGTAAAATTTAGAAAAAAAAATATTTTTCTTCTACCCCTCCCCACTCCCTTCTTTCCCAACTTCCCCCATCCATTCCTGGAAGAGAGTGGAGAGGAATTTCCCCTATCCCCTATTTTACTGACCCAAATCTCTTTCTTAGGTCTAGTATCTAACATATCCCACCCTCCCTTCTTACTACTTTGGAAGGGAAACACCTAGCTTCTCATTCACTTTATGGCGGGCTCTTCTGCTCAGCTGCATATCCTCCCTACACACCTATATTTCTTCGTATCCTAGATCCTCTCCTCCCGAGAGAAAAAAAGAATAACAAAAAAAAAAGGGGGGGGGGAAGGGGGGAAAACACCCCCTCTCATCTCTCCCATATTCTTATGTGACCAAGTGCTCAAATTCTTTCCATTAATTATTATTACCTAATTATAACCAATATTCAAGTTCATACTCATGATTAGTCCAAAAACCAAGAAATCGCATATATCTCTCATATTGTCTTAAATAGCCAAGTGCTCATTATCTATTAACTATTAATAATTATTACTGATCCATCATAACTTGTGTTGCAATTCTCACTCATGGTTAATCAGGTGTCTAAGTGTATTAGCTATTATTAATAATTATTAGTTGATCATAATTTATATTCCCATTCATGCTCATAATTAATCCCTTCTTTAAATAATAATAATAAAAAAAAATTATATATATTTCCTATTTCCCTATTTAGATGTAGTGCTCTCACATTATTTAATACCTCAGTGTTTAAATGCTCATTATTAATTACCTAGTATTAACTACTATTAGTCCACCATAGCTTATATTCTAATTCATACTCATACTTATTTACTCATTCATCAAAAATACATATTTCCTTTTTCCCCCTGGACAAATATCTTACACATTGTACAATTTCCCCACATAGCCCCCCACATAGTTCAATTTATACCTTCACCCTCCCCCCTCCATCTCCCAGAAAGGGGGAGAAAAAAAATGAATAAGAAAAAGAGAAAAATGAACAAAATTTTCCTCCTCCAGTTTTTCTATTTAGTATCCAGCCACTCCGCCACTTGGGTTGGGGTCTCAAAAAAAGGGACACGTGTCCCATCCGTTACTCGTAGTTTACTGGGATATAATAGACTATATTTTAACCCTTTCTCTCTGTCTTCTACAAATCTCTGTATACTCTCTCCTTTGCTGCTGGATTTCCATCGGATAGTCAGGAAAAAATAATAGCTTTGTGTTCTCATACTGGATGTCTGCCCTTACTCTTGCCGTTGAAAGGATTTGATCTCGGTCTCTATAGTTCAATAGACGCACCAAAAAAGGGCGGGGGGGGGGGGGGGTGCTCCCGGTTTGGGGAGACGAAACAAGATTCTATGTGCTCGCTCTACCACAAACATTGTAGTTGCTTCTGTCAGTTTCAATATTTCAGTTAATAATTTTTCTGCA
This sequence comes from Rana kukunoris, assembly GCA_029574335.1. Classification (NCBI taxonomy): domain Eukaryota; kingdom Metazoa; phylum Chordata; class Amphibia; order Anura; family Ranidae; genus Rana; species Rana kukunoris. The sequence continues at coordinate 35,806,295 of CM056058.1, forward strand.
AATTTAACCTGGATTATCTCCCTCCACTCGCTCTGGTAGACCTAGGATGCGTACATTACAATTACAACCGCAAGAGCGCAGGAGCGCTGGGGGTGCCGAGGCTCTGTTAGATTGTCCAGAAGATTCACAAGGGAGGTGGGGGAGCAACCTGGGGGTTGCCGAGACCTCGCTCCCAGACCCAGCCCCAAAGTCCTGCCTCCCTCCAGCAGTCCTCCGGAGCGTGTAGTCAGCTCACCTCCGCGGCTAATAGATGTGCCGATCTGTAAGTATGCGATCTGTCACCGGGAAGGGGGTAGAAGAGGGGCTGAAAGACACCAGAACCCAGCTCCTGATCACCGCTCGATCTGACCGATCCTGCACCACATCCAGCGCAGACGGTAAGGAGTTGCTAGCCGGGTGGAGGAGAGATTGCAGATTCACACATTAAGCATCGCAGTAGCAGCAGAGCCCGTCCACACACGTCACGCGCTCAGTCCATCCTCCAGCCCAGCCACATGTCTTTAGTAAAAAAAAAAAACGCAATAAGAGTATATTTATTGGTTTTCGAAAAAGTTATAGCGTCTACAAACTAGGGTACATTTTCTGGAATTTACACAGCTTTTATTTTATGACTGTCTATCTCATTTCTTGAGGTGCTAAAATGGCAGGGCAGTACAAACCCCCCCAAATGACCCCATTTTGGAAAATAAAGTAGACACCCCAAGGAAACTGCCGAGAGGCATGTTGAGTCCATTGAATATTTTTTTTTTTGTCCCAAGTGATTGAATAATGACCAAATTTTTTATTTTTTTTCTACACAAAAAGTTGTCACTAAATGAAATATTGCTCACACAAAATACATTCTGCTGCTTCGGTACCAGGATACCACATGTTTGGGACTTTTTGGGAGCCTAGCCGCGTACGGGACCCCGAAAACCAAGCACCGCCTTCAGCATTTCTAAAGGAGCAAATTTTTGATTTCACTCCTCACTACCTATCACAGTTTCGAAGGCCATAAAATGCCAAAACAGCACAAAACCTCCCAAATGACCCCATTTTGGAAAGTAGACACGCCAAGCTATTTGGCATGTCGAGTCAATGGAATATTTTATATTTTGACACAAGTTGCGGGAATATGACAAAATGATTTTTTTTTCACAAAGTTGTCACTAAATGATATATTTCTCACACATGCCATGGTTATATGTGGATTTGCACCCCAAAATACATTCTGCTGCTTCTCCTGAGTACAGGGATACCACATGTGTGGGACTTTTTGGGAGCCTTTTGGGTACGGGACCCCGAAAACCAATCACCGCCTTTAAGATTTGTGCGAGTGAAATCAAAAATGTATGTCCTTGGAAATCTTGAAGGTGGTGATTGGTTTTCGGGGTCCCGTACGCGGCTAGGCTCCCAAAAAGTCCCACACATGTGGTATCCCCATACTCAGGAGAAGCAGCAAAATGTATTTTGGGGTGCAATTCCACATATAACCATGGCATGTGTGAGCAATATATCATTTAGTGACAACTTTTTTTGTGCTATTTTGGCATTTTATGGCCTTCATAACTGTGATAGGTAGTGAGGAGTGAAATCAAAAATGTACACCCTTAGAAAGCCTAAAGGTGGTGATTGGTTTTTGGGGTCCCGTACGCGGCTAGGCTCCCAAAAAGTCTCACACATGTGGTATCCCTGTACTCAGGAGAAGCAGCAGAATGTATTTCGGGGTGTAATTCCACATATGGGGGGTGTATGCTTTGCACGTGGGTGTAAGCGTTACTGGCACTAACTAGCTACCTAGCGGCACCAGCGACACTAATACAGCGATCAGAAAATCGATCGCTTAGTGACGCTGGCAATAGGGGGTAAAAAGGTTAACTCTAGGGGCAATCAGGGGTTAAAACCTTTAATAGAAAATGTATGGGGGTACCTAATAAAGGTTTTAAGCCCTGATTGCCCCTAGAGTTAACCCCTTCACCCCCTATTGCCAGTGTCACCAAGCGATCGTTTTTCTGATCACTGTATTAGTGTCGCTGGTGCCGCTAGGTAGCTAGTTATTTTTTGAGGCTCGCCGCCATGTTTTCTAACGCTATAAAAACATGGCAGCGAACCTCAAAAAATAACTAGCTACCTAGCGGCACCAGCGACACTAATACAGTGATCAGAAAAAACGATCGCTTAGTGACACTGGCAAAAGGGGGGTGAAAGGGTTAACTAGGGGGTGATCAAGAGGTTAAAACCTTTAATGGGGGGGTAGGGGGCTACCCTGGACCTAACACTAACTGCCTGTCACGCTGACACTAAATGCAGTGATCAGTAAATAAATGATCACTGCTATTTAGTGACACTGACAGGGGGGCTGGGGGGATTTGTGTGCCTATGTGTACAGGTGTCAGTGTAGTGCTTGTGTACTCACTGTTGTGATGTCTCCTCTCCTCCACCGGACGAAAATACTGGCGGGAGGAGCGGTGACATCACTTCCTCCTCTGCCTGTGTTTACAGTTCAGGAGGAAGCGGATTGGTGATCCGGAGGGGGCGGACAAAAACAAAGCCGCCCCCTCATCCCGTATTGCTCCCTAAGCCACGGGGACCGCCGCACGCAGTGGATCCTGATCGGACCCCCAACCCGCGGAAAGGCAGGGACGTACATGTACGCCCATCTGCCTGTACGTGCCATGTTGTGGACGTACATAGTCGTGCGGCGGTCCTTAAGTGGTTTACAACATCAAAGCTGAACAACCCACCCAAGGGCAGTCCTACTGGCTATATCCCTTCAGCCTGCACTCAGCAGCTCAGTTCGTCAAAAGCAGTACAACTTAAAAAGGAGGGGTGGGTGCTGTGTCCGTCCATGAACTTTTACGGCGAGTACAAAAATCCTATATTCTCTTTCGTTCATGGACTGACGAAGCCTTAAAGGGTCACTAAAGGAAAACATTTTTTGGGCTGAATAACTGTTTACAGGGTATAGAGACAATAGTTTAACTGATTCCTTTTAAAAATGACTAAAAATAGATAAAAAAATCAATCATATAATCAACCTACAGTTCTAGTTTTGTTTTTGCTGTTGTTTCCGGTCTCTCTGATGTACAGCGCCAGAGAGCCAATAGAGGGCAGGGATGGTTTGTCTAAAACCCCTTAGCCCAATCTAGTTTCAGTTTACACACAGTAATCACACCTCCTTGATTAGTGACCACAGTGAGAAAGCTCCCAGTACTGTGGTTATAAGGAAACAGACAACCAGGAAGTGTGCAGAACAGAGCAGGATTACAGCAACATCAAAGCAAAAACGAATGAGGACATGAAAACAGCACTGCAATAAGGTAAAGGAAGCTACTTGGCTAAAAAAAAAAATTCCTTTAGTGACCCTTTAATCTTGACAAAGTGCGACATCCCAAAGCAGTGTCAAAAACGAGGGGTGGGAACAGCATAAAATAAAACCTTCACCCCAAAATAAACTCTAAACAGCCGCTTGCAAAACTTTGCGGCCGAAAGAAGTATGCGGCCGAAAGAAGTATCCGAAGACGCACTCACATCAACCTTGTAGAATTTTGTGAAAGTGTGAACGGACGACAAGGTCGCCGCCTTACACACCTGGAAAACAGACGCTTGATGTTGGAAAGTCCAAGAGGCACCTATTGCCCTGGACTAATGCGCCGTGACCGGAGAGGGGGGTGCCTGATTCTTTATGGTGTAAGCCTGAATCACTATCTGAAATTGTTCCTGTATTGGCGCAGATTCTGAACTGCGCCAAACAGGGCTTTGACGGGTCGGCTGAAGCTGGAGGTTGGAGGGAACAAATCTGTTTGGTGGGCAAGAGAGAAACGCTATCTTGTACCCTGAGGAAACTACTTTGGAAACCCACCGGTCGGAGATCTGCAATGTCCGCCGGGTCACGAATTCATGAAGATGTCCCCCCACCCAAGAGATGGGTGGGGGCAAACCTTCATGCGGATGTTGATTTGTTCGCAGGCTTGTTGGGATTGCAAAACCAGGGACGCTTCTGTCCCTCAGCAGGCGCTTTATTGGCCTGGGATTGTTTACTGGCCGCGCTAGGCAGACGAAAAAAAAAATGCTTGTTTGCAGTGGAGGAGGGCCATTGACTCCGGAGTGGCTCCTTACCATTTTTGGATTGTAGGAGCAGCGTACTCTTACCCCCTGTGGCATCTTTAATAATGTCATCCAGGGATGCTCCAAAAAGTCTGTCACCCTTAAAAGGGCAAATCCACCAGGGCCTTCTTGGAAGATTGGTCCACATACCAACACTTTAGTCAGAGCAGATGGCGTAACACCACTGCATAGCTTGAGGCTCTGACCAGCAGAGGAAGTGTTCAAGGCTGATTCGCAGACAAATTTTAGGCCCTGTACCAACTGGTCGGCTAGCGCTAACTCGTCCGGGGGAGCCCGACGTGCTTTTAACCCATTGTGCAGCATCTTTGCCCAATGAGTGAGTCACCAGGGCCCCAACCACCATGTATAGGTTGCGGGAGACCGCCTCAGCCTTCTTGTCTGCAGGGTCCTTGAAAGCAGAAGCCCATTCCACCGGAATCATGGTTACCTCGTTTAGTCTGGACACAAGAGGGTCCACTATCAGAGGAGAGGTCCATTTTTTTCAGGAAACAATCCTCAAAAGGGTAAAGCATCGCCAAAATTTTAGGGACAGAAAAAAACGTCTGTGGTTTGTCCCATTCCTTGTATAAAAGTTTGTCTAGGTAAGGCAAATAAGGAAACACCTGTGCGGGTCGGTTTACGGAACCCAAAAGGGGCCGAAGCCTCTGTTGCTTCTGCAGACTCCTCTATTCTTAAGAGTATCTCGCACTGCAGTGATAAGATCACCGAGCACAGCCTTTCGCGTGCTGACCCGGATCCGGAGTCATCCTCAAGGTCCGGCTGGTCCTCAGATACATTAAAACCAGGGTCATGAGCCATAGCTGGACCTGGCACAACATCAGAGTTGTCCCCAGAAGATTTTTACCCCCCGTGTTCCCACGCGCCGCTTCCACCTTGGCAGCATCTAGGATTGCCGACACAGTGTCCGATACATCGGGTGCAGGGGCATCAATTGCTAGCTCAGGTGTTTCCGAGGAAAAGGAGTCTGCTTCTGACGCCATGCTGACCCATGTGCCTGACACCCACAGGGACTCCAAGGTAAGGTACAACAACCCACCCTCCTAGCTGCGAGAGAGATGAGGGGTTCCCCCCAGAGGACTCGCCACCCTTGGAACAGTATAGTACGGCTGCTGGCTGCTTCCTTGTCAGCTGTCTGTCAGTTTGACCACTGCGCAGCGCATGGACCGCAAGAAAATGGATGCCGAGCAGCAGATAGAGGCCAAACAACGCAGTGGGCCACAAGAACATTGCCGCTGAGCAGCAGGTAGAGGCAAAAACACAGTGTGGACCAGAACACACTTGCAACAAATGTCAGAAATAGGCTTAGTCATGAAAGGGTTAACTACTGGTTCCCATCTGGAGATGGATTTCCCAAGTATTTTCCCTTCTCCATTGGTGAGTCTGGTGGGCAGCTAATTATCCATTACTAGCCCTATGGAGTTTACTCCTAATTCTCCTGAATTATGCAAACTGCAGGGATTTTCTTCATGCAATGGGTTTGGTTTTTACATCAATTATATACTGGTAGTATCCTAAAGGAGTTTGTATCAGCTGTGTGCAGATTTTCCATTAACACAAACAATTCTATCAATATCTCCAACTCAGGCATGCGCTGAGGATAGCCCTGGAGTAGCCCTGGAGGGTGTAGCTCACGGGCCACCCGTAAAGCAATGGGCATGTAATGGGCGACCCAAAGCAACTTACTTTGACTATATCGAGCTCCTCGCTACTTGCAGGAGCCCGATATCACGAGTTTACTCGGTATTGTTATCTCTTCAGAACTATAATGTGACTGCCTTTATTTTTCTTATTTACAAACTTTTTTTCATTCGGTATAAAATGGTGGTACAAAGAGTAAAACGCATAATATGAGAAATGCAATTTAGGAAACGTTATACAAACTCAATTTTATTGTGGGCCACATCAGCATTATGGTTGTCCTCAAAGGGCCGGTTGTATCTGTAATACTATATTTCAAGAGCACCCCATCCCCTTACATCAGATGTCAAGAGCTCCCCCCCACCATCAGAAGTCATGAGTTTTCCCACACTCCTTTCTTACATCACAATGTACCCCCCCTTACCATGTGCTGCTGCTGAGAAGCAGAAAGTGCAGGGTCTGGCGGAGTAGCATTACAGTCCCTGGTAGAGAAATAGGTATATATTCCCAATTAAGGGATGGGGCATGGGACTATACAAATGCACTTGGATATAATTAAAGAATAATACTGGTATTAGTAGCTCTGAGATCACAGGAACCAACGAACAGACCAAAACAATTTATATATAAAAATATAAATTTTAATATTACATATTATTAAGTACATACAAGAGGTTAAAAAAGCATGGTCATATAATAGATTGAATGTCACCATTGGTAGATTTTTATAATATTATATACAGTAGGTCCAACATGTTTCGCCCTCGGGCTTCCTCAGGGACGTGTGTATATAAATCTCAATCTATGAGTAAATAAATAGAAATGTAATGAGACATTGCAATATTTTAACAGTATGTAATTAATATCGCAAATGCATAAAAGCATAAGTACAACAAATATTCTGATTAAATAGAATATGTGTACCAGAGATAATTACAGATTGGAAAGAAAAATTAGTTTAAGGAAAAACAAAATAAATTAGATTTGATGTCTGTCGTTTTTCAAACATATTAACATACAAGATGTATAGTTACCTCAAAAATGACCGTGTCTCACTGGCCACAGGTTGTTCCAACACTGTTGCGAGGTGGAGTCGCAAATAGCGACTGAATCATACAGGCTGGATATGTGAAGCCGAGCACTCCTAGTGGGGAATATATGAGTGTATATTGAGATTATAAGATCGGGTCGCCGATCATAGAGATGAAGAAAATAAGAATAAAAAGAAAGAATGTAATGATGGGTGGTGCTGGGTTGGATTTGACTAGCAGAATATAGTAGTGAAGTGCTAAATTGGAATATAGACATACAAATTGGTTCATACTTGATTATATCAGAAAATATATAGTTAATAGTAACCAAACAAGGGTATAATAGTATATACTGAACACATAATGTGTTTGAACAGTGTTCTATATATTAATTAGTAAATTTAGTATTGACCATATTTGGTTTGTATTGTATGACTAGGGAGGAGAAAAACTCTGCATTGGCTCTAATTGTTGTAATGGCCAATGCAGTGTGGGAAATCGAAAGAAAATTAAATAAAATAAAAATAAGTGGTCAAAGTTGAACAACGTATAGATACAAATAACCTGGAGAGATTTTGTATAGCTAACAAGTAGTTAAGGAAAGAAAAAAAAGGGACTGTATTATATTTAGTTTTAAATGAACTTACATAGACCTGAAGGAGTTCATGGTTGGAGGGGGAAACCAATGAACAGCTGGCGCATACTGTGGTGTGTTAATTGCTGGTGAAAAATTTAGGCACGATCATGATCTATAGAATATATGTTATTTGTGAGAAAGGTTGTAAATGGGAGAAGGCAGCAGAGATAAAAGAAAAAGATAAAGTGACAAAAGTATAAAAAAATAAAAATAAAAACAATTAGATAGATAGGATGGAATAAGATAGAATAAATGTTGGTTAAAAAAGGAAAAATGTTAGAACTAGGTAAAAATGAATGTTTGCAGATTAAATTTGGACATACCTCTAATAACTTCTTCTGAAGAGAAGAGATGTAACGGATGTTTAAATTATATTGCAAGGGGTGGAACACAGTAGCTAGAATATCATGCACAGACTAGTGCAGATATAGAGAGAGAGAAAATGGATGTAACAATGCATAGTATAAAGATGTGCAGATAAACGCATAAAGATGCGATGTAAAATAGAGAGCAAGGATAAATATCTTCAGAGAGAAAGAGTATGTACCTGTATCGTGGATGGCGAGCGCGTGGTCTCCCCTGATGGCCTGAGCATATTGTGTGTGCTGATTAGGCTCTTATATAGTCCCACAGGTGTCTGACGTAGCACACGTCAGAGTCTGGTATTGGGCGGAGTGTGTGCGTCAGAGGAGGTGTCCAAAGGAGCCTCCGTTGGTGCTGCGCTGTAGTCACACCTCTGTGGGAGTGACGAGGCGTGATGACACGCCCCGTGGGCGGAATGCAAGGGAGATGGATATCCCAATGCTAGGTGATATAGTCAGCGCCAGAGCACAAGAAAATCGGGTGATTACAGCATCATAGCCTCCGCTATGGTTCAGAGCTGGTAGAGCGTCTGGTAATTACCCCTGGGCGCCCAATCTATTAGGAGTGCGAGGTGGTTCACATAAATCTGCAAGGACGATCCGTGTAGTCGCTATTGGAAATAGTAGTGTGGCATATTAGTGAGACACATTCAATCAATTGATTGCCGACATAATACGCGCCACAAACGTAAATTTCTCTGCCGGATATGCGACCATATATCAGCAGTCAAGAAAAAACTCTTTGAAACCCCAATAAGCCGACACATGGGCCTTTTCCATGGACACGATACAAGGATGATGGGCTTTTTTGCCCTTGCCCATATCGCGCCTAATGAAAGAGGGGGTGAATTAGACAAGCGCCTCCTACAAATAGAAGCACGCTGGATCTATTCTTTAAAAGCCACCATATATCCAGGCCTTAATGAAGGTATAAGTTACAAACCGTTTTTATAATCAGACCCTTTGTCACCATCTAGAATAGTCCAGATTTATTTCTCTGTACAACTTGAAACATGTCTGGTCCAGGACCAACACAACAAGCCTTTTCCCCTCCACCCTTATATTCCCTCCCCTTTCTCCCTCCCCTTTACCTCCCCCCCCCTCCCTCTCCCCAACACCCATGTCTGTAGGCACGTATACAGTGAGACACTATAACATCATGTCTCTGACATTCTGCCGTCCCCCCAGCTCAGTGAAGTTCCAATTAGTTATACCTAGGACAGGCAGAGGCTCCCACCCTAGGTCTCCCTATTATATAGGAGACCTACATGGGCTTTACGCAGCATTATGTGCTCTCCAATAATTTGGAGTACAACAACTTTGTAGTTAATACCATCACATGCCCCAGAACCACCATTCTCATGATTGGTAACAGACATGAACTTATCCCCCTGAGGGGCACCCCTGAGGCAGGAGGATTCTCCATTGCCTCAGAGATGATCCCCCCTTGGTAAACTGTGCAATGTATAAACCATTGCCTGAATAAATATCAATATTATTGTCTATGTATATGCAAAGTTTGCTAAACAATTTGAAAATGACACATATGTGGTGATAAATTGTAATATTTTTGCTGTTTGTCCAACCTTATCGGGAAGGATATATTTTTTATCTCAATTGATTGAATGTGTCTCACTAATATGCCACACTACTATTTCCAAAAGCGACTACACGGATCGTCCTTGCAGATTTATGTGAAAACCACCTCGCACTCCTAATATATTGGGCGCCCAGGGGTGATTACCAGACGCTCTATCAGCTCTGAACCATAGCGGAGGCTATGATGCTGTAATCACCCGATTTTCTTGTGCTCTGGCGCTGCGCTGACTATATCACCTAGCATTGGGATATCCATCTCCCTTGCATTCCGCCCACGGGGCGTGTCATCACGCCTCGTCACTCCCACAGAGGCGTGACTACAGCGCAGCACCAACGGAGGCTCCTTTGGACACCTCCTCTGACGCACACACTCCGCCCAATACCAGACTCTGACGTGTGCTACGTCAGACACCTGTGGGACTATATAAGAGCCTAATCAGCACACACAATATGCTCAGGCCATCAGGGGAGACCACGCGCTCGCCATCCACGATACAGGTACATACTCTTTCTCTCTGAAGATATCTATCCTTGCTCTCTATTTTACATCGCATCTTTATGCGTTTATCTGCACATCTTTATACTATGCATTGTTACATCCATTTATTTTCTCTCTCTCTATATCTGCACTAGTCTGTGCATGATATTCTAGCTACTGTGTTCCACCCCTTGCAATATAATTTAAACATCCGTTACATCTCTTCTCTTCAGAAGAAGTTAATAGGAGGTATGTCCAAATTTAATCTGCAAACATTCATTTTTACCTAGTTCTAACATTTTTCCTTTTTTAACCAACATTTATTCTATCTTATTCCATCCTATCTATCTAATTTTTTAATTTTTATTTTTTATACTTTTGTCACTTTATCTTTTTCTTTTATCTTTGCTCCCTTCTCCCATTTACAACCTTTCTCACAAATAACATATATTCTATAGATCATGATCGTGCCTAAATTTTCCACCAGCAATTAACACACCACAGTATGCGCCAGCTGTTCATTGGTTTCCCCATCCAACCATTAACTCTTTCAGGTCTATGTAAGTTCATTTAAAACTAAATATAATACTGTCCCTTTTTTTTCTTTCTTTAACTACTTGTTAGCTATACAAAATCTCTCCAGGTTATTTGTATCTATACGTTCTTCAACTTTGACCACTTATTTTTATTTTATTTTATTTCGATTTCCCACACTGCATTGGTCATTACAACAATTAGAGCCAATGCAGAGTTTTTCTCCTCCCTAGTCATATAATACAAACCAAATATGGTCAATACTAAATTAACTAAATATATAGAACACTGTTCAAACACATTATGTGTTCAGTATATACTATTATACCCTTGTTTGGTTACTATTAACTATACATTTTCTGATATAATCAAGTATGAACCAATTTGTATGTCTATATTCCAATTTAGCACTTCACTACTATATTCTGCTAGTCAAATCAAACCCAGCACCACCCATCATTACATTCTTTTTTATTCTTATTTTCTCCATCTCTATGATCGGCGACCCGATCTTATAATCTCAATATACACTCATATATTCCCCACTAGGAGTGCTCGGCTTCACATATCCAGCCTGTATGATTCAGTCGCTATTTGCGACTCCACCTCGCAACAGTGTTGGAACAACCTGTGGCCAGTGAGACACGGTCATTTTTGAGGTAACTATACATCTTGTATGTTAATATGTTTGAAAAACGACAGACATCAAATCTAATTTATTTTGTTTTTCCTTAAACTAATTTTTCTTTCCAATCTGTAATTATCTCTGGTACACATATTCTATTTAATCAGAATATTTGTTGTACTTATGCTTTTATGCATTTGCGATATTAATTACATACTGTTAAAATATTGCAATGTCTCATTACATTTCTATTTATTTACTCATAGATTGAGATTTATATACACACGTCCCTGAGGAAGCCCGAGGGCGAAACATGTTGGACCTACTCCTGAAGTGAATTCATTTTTGCACAAAAATGAAGACAACCTTGCTAGAGCTATTTCAGTTATCTCTTAATTCAGAACAAAACTGAGCATATGATTTACTAAAAATCTTTCATGATCTTAAAAAAAAAAAATAATATTATAAGAATCTACCAATGGTGACATTCAATCTATTATATGACCATGCTTTTTAACCTCTTGTATGTACTTAATAATATGTAATATTACAATTTATATTTTTATATATAAATTGTTTTGGTCTGTTCGTTGGTTCCTGTGATCTCAGAGCTACTAATACCATTATTATTCTTTAATTATATCCAAGTGCATTTGTATAGTCCCACGCCCCATCCCTTAATTGGGAATATATACCTGTACATTTAACCACTTCCCTACCCGCCCATTGTCAAATGACGTCCACAGATAGAATCCCCCATCCTGGGTGGACATCATATGAAGTCCTGGGATTCCCGGCCGTCTAGGGGGTGTGCGCCGCCATCACTCGAGACCCGGTGCATGTGCCCGGCGGCCACGATGTCCGCTGGGCACCCGCGATTGCCCACAATCACAGCAGGACCGTGGATGTGTGTGTGTAAACCGAGTTGAAGAGTTACAATGGGCACAGTGAGGTCAGGCTGCAAATGGGCATTGTTGACCCTCTCTTCCGCTTACAGTAGCTGCTGCATTCTCACCCTAGGCTTATACTCGAGTCAATACATTTTCCCAGTTCGTGGTAAAATTAGGTGCCTCGGCTTATACTCTAGTATATATGATATATCGTTATTAATTCACGAAAACTCTATAGTACTATAGACTCCATGTAGAAATTTAGGGTCTCTTATAAATGAGGCTTGTGGAGAGGCGGAAATCAATTTATATTTCTTATTGTATAATCTTTCGAGTCAATATGATTGGAATACCAATTTGTTTTGTGTAGCTTGTGTGTGTGGTGGAAAATTCCTGCCCCACAATAAACCTGAAATTGAAAGTGGGTGGATTGAGTCACGCTCTTTGGGTTGTGCACATGCCATTGGGCTATTTGTGATCAACGTACTGCTAAATAATATGCCCAGAAATCTGGTAGGCTGAGACCCCCTTTATTTAGCGATCTATATAGAATCGTTGTAGAGAAATGTGGGTGGGAGTTTGACCAAAAAATGTATTGGATTTGAGATTGGAATTTTAGTTACATTTATTTTATTTATTCTAATGGTGAGTGCTCTGTATAAATATATTAATTTTGGTAGAATCTACATTTTAATGGCAGTTATTTGACCTAAAAAAGAAAATATGGTAGGATTTCCATAATTTGAGCACCCCTCTTAATTTTTGTAATAATGGGAGGACATTTTTGGGATATAACCTTTTGATATCCGAAGTGAGATGAATACCCAGATAAGGGAAAAATTCCATGGACCAAGTGAAATTAAATAAATTGGATTTGTGAAGAGGGTATATTAATTGGCATGCCAATCGATTTGGAGACATTTACCAATAAGCTAGAGAGCATTAAAAGCGATTGAAGGGTTTATATAAAAGTTTGGCAATGCGATATTGGGTCGAGTAATAAATAGTAGCAGATTTGTATGCATTGTTGCCTGATGTATGTCTTTTAATATTTGGGTGTAGGAGGATAGCTGTAGCCAGAGGCTCAATAGCTAGTGAGAATAAAAGTAGCGAGAGGGGACAGCCTTGTCGGGTACCTCTACCTTCACTAAGAAATTCTGTGTTACAGCCTGGTATTTTATCTTAGTATTAGTTATGATAGAGTGCTTTAAAAGCGTGAACAAATTCACCTTTGCAATATAATATTTAGGTATTTCCAGGACACTATCAAATGCCTTGCTGATTTCTAAATTCAGAAGCAACTCAGCCTGTGATTTGGAGGGTCACATCTTGAACTATATTTGTTACTAAGTGAACGCTGTCTGTAATTCCGCGTCCAGGAATGAATCCTGATTGATAGGGGGGAGATCAGCGAGTGGATTATTAATGATAATCTATTCGCTAAAAGTCTACAAAATATTTTGAGATCATTATTTATCACAGAGATTGGTCTGTAATTTTGGGGAAGTATATGGTCTTTACCTGGTTTCGGAAACAGACATGTTGGCAAGTAACATTTATTGTGGGAACACATCACCTTTCATTATGTTTTTGTATAAAGTTGTTCGATATGGGGTAAAAAGATGGGCAAATTGCAGAAAAGCCATCCTGTGCCTGGAGCTGATTCTCTTTTTAAAGTATTTCTTTATGTATAAATAGGAACCGGATCCAACATACAAAAAAACAAGTCAATTAAATAGCTCCTATATGTCAAGTGCAGCTCCAAAATTAGTAGTACAAATAAGTGAAGTGCATAAATTGTCAAAAAATATATATATATATATATGTATATAAATCAATTGTCCATGATTAAAGCAGATAAAGTAACATTCTGTGATGTGATATATAAAACAGTAATTCATTTGGGTCTTCTAATATTCCAACACCGTGCCTCCTACAAAGTGCTTCACCCGTAGTGCGACACAATTGCGCTCACCAGAGCCACAAGGAGGCGGAGATAGTGTAATACAGCCTTATTTATTCAGTAAAAACACTTACTTGTGTGTCAGGTACAGCAAGGTTGCAGCGCAGCTCGAGGGAAGGCAGTCACTAGCGAGTGATCCTAAACGATACGGCGTTGTGTCTCAGCTGATTCAATGGGACAAGAGGCTCATGTATCAGGCGTGCTGTGCAGCAGTCTCTCTATACATTTCACACTCGTGCGCGCGTCATCAGGGAAAAAAAAATTAAAAAAATAATCATGAAAAGGAAAGATTCTCCTATATGCCTGGTGGTCATTTATGGTCTTGGAAATCTGGCGAGTGCAGTTGTGTGGCACTATGGGTGAAGCACTTTGATCCACGGTGTTGGAATATTAGAAGACCCAAAATAATTACTGTTTTATATATCACATCACAGAATGTTACATTATCTGCTTTAATCATGGACAATTGATTATATACACATTATATACAGTGTCTTGCGAAAGTATTCGGCCCCCTTGAACTTTGCGACCTTTTGACACATTTCAGGCTTCAAACATTAAGATATAAAACTGTAATTTTTTGTGAAGAATCAACAAGTGGGACACAATCATGAAGTGGAACGGAATTTATTGGATATTTCAAACTTTAACAAAAACTGAAAAATTGGGCGTGCAAAATTATTCAGCCCCTTAAGTTTAATACTTTGTAGCTCCACCTTTTGCTGCGATTACAGCTGTAAGTCGAAGAAAATGGTAGGGCAAAAATTGGACAGCCGCACTCCAACGAACTCCCAAAGAAGTGGTCTTTATTGAATAAAAATCAGCAAAAGTGCATACAGACACAGCCACAGACAATAACCGACGCGTTTCACACTATACCTATTAGTGCTTAATCATGGTTGTAAGTCGCTTGGGGTATGTCTCTATCAGTTTTGCACATCGAGAGACTGAAATTTTTGCCCATTCCTCCTTGCAAAACAGCTCGGACTCAGTGAGGTTGGATGGAGAGCGTTTGAACAGAAGTTTTCAGTTCTTTCCACAGATTCTCGATTGGATTCAGGTCTGGACTTTGACTTGGCCATTCTAACACCTGGATATGTTTTATTTGTGAACCATTCCATTGTAGATTTTGCTTTATGTTTTGGATCATTGTCTTGTTGGAAGACAAATCTCCGTCCCAGTCTTAGGTCTTTTGCAGACTCCATCCGGTTTTCTTGCAGAATGGTCCTGTATTTGGCTCCATCCATCTTCCCATCAATTTTAACCATCTTCCCTGTCCCTGCCTAAGAAAAGCAGGCCCAAACCATGATCCTGCCACCGCCATGTTTGACAGTGGGGATGGTGTGTTCAGGGTGATGAGCTGTGTTGCTTTTACGCCAAACATAACGTTTTGCATTGTTTTTTTTTTGTCTTGTATTTTTTTATTAAAAATTTGCAATTATAATACACTTTGTGCACATGTTCAAATAGAGTACAGTACATATTAGATAGATAATGAATAATAAAATGTGTCAAACGCTGGCTGTCAAACCTGCTACCTTTTCTTTAATTATATCCCTTTTGTGCATAATTTTGTGCATTGTTTCTATTTTCCTCCCTCCCTTCCCACACCACCTTATCTTAATCATTTAAATTTACCTCTCCTTTATATTCTTGTTTATTTCTATTCTCGCTTCAGCTAATTGTGAATATTTGTATTTCCCTAATTATTTTCTATGCGCTGCTCCTCTCTGTTCCTTGCAATTAACTCCGTAGTCTATCCATTATCGACTGTGGCGGCGAGAGTCTAGCATCACCCAGCCATGATTGCCATATCTGATCGAATTTCCCAGTTATCCCCCCTATGGCTGTATGTTAATTTTTCTCTAACGGAGTATAAAGTTCACAAGAGGAATCCACTGCCTTCCCGTGGGTACCTCTGGTGCCATCCAGTGTCGTGCTATAAGTTCTCTTGATAGATATAGTACTCTGGTTAACATTATATATGTTCCTTTTGGGAGTGCTTTCACCTCAATGGCCCCCAATATATATATCAGAGGATCCAAGGGAATAGAGGTCCGTGCCAGTCTACTTATGCACTTGGAGATCTCCTCCCAATACTGGTGTAATTTTGGACATCTCCAAATCAGATGTATGAAGTCACCCCGGTGTGTTTTGCACTTCGGGCATAACGGGGAATCTCTTCCTCCCCACCCGTGCATCTGCTCTGGTGTTCTATATGCCCGATGCAAAATAAACAGCTGTGACAGTCTATGTGACGCTGATATCGATACTACAGGAATACATTCTACGGCCCTATTCCAAAGGTTTTCATTAGGGTTGTCCCGATACCGATACCAGTATTGGTACCGATACCGAGTATTTGCGGGAGTACTTGTACTCCCGCAAATACACCCCGATACCTAAATAGAATACTTGTCCCGCCGCCGCCACAATGAAAGCCGCCGCACGGTTAAAGCCTGCGGGAACATCACAGCTTTCATTTGAATAGATGTAGTTTTCCTGCGCGTATAGACACTCCCCCTTGCTCGGGATTGGATGGGTGATCGTGATCTGTCCAATCCCGAGCAAGGGGGAGTGTCTATACGCGCGGAAACACTACAGCTATTCAAATGAAAGCTGTGATGTTCCCCGGGCGGCTGCTAGGTATGGGGGAAATGGCTGGGGGGACATGGCTGAAGGGACATGGCTGGAGGGACATGGCTGCATATGTGGGGGGACATGGCTGGAGGGACATGGCTGCATATGTGGGGGACATGGCTGGGGGGACATGGCTGCATTTGTGGGGGACATGGCTGGAGGGACATGGCTGCATATGTGGGGGACATGGCTGCATATGTGGGGGACATGGCTGCATTTGTGGGGGACATTTAAAAAAAGTATTGGTATTCGGTATCGGCGACTACTTGAAAAAAAGTATCGGTACTTGTACTCGGTCCATAAAAAGTGGTATCGAGACAACCCTAGTTTTCATCTATGTTCGCTATGTCTTCAGCCCATTTGCTGCGACATTTTAGGGATGTATGATCCTGAGCCCTGGATAGCAGTTCCATATATATTTTTGATATTAGTCCTTTCCGATCCTCTGTTCCAAGTACTACCTTAATTAGGGGTGCTGCCGATATTGTTAAAGATTGTGTTTTTTGTTGTACCTGTAGCGCATGTCGAAGTTGGAGGTATTGATAAAAACCCCTTTGGGTTTAGCTGGAATTCCCGACACAGCTGTTTGTACGTTTTCAATACCTCCCCTTCATACAACTGCTCAAAGAAATGTATCCCTTTCTCCTTCCATACAGTAAATCCCCTAAGTTTCTGTATTTCCGGATATCTTGGGTTATGCCATAGCGGGGTAAAGGGCAGCGGTCCCTTTATTCCCAAGGCTTTCCTGGTCTCCCCCTAAACCCTTTTAAGCAAAGTACCTGTCGGGGCGGGGCATGGTATACTAGGGAGGTCCATTTCCAGGTGAGATGCTGCCTCCAATATAGGGGCACATATAGTTACCAGATTACATATAGAATCCTCACTCTTTTCCCATCCCCATCCTGCTAGGTGTTGGATCTGAGCAGCCAAAAAATACATTTTAGGATGCGGGACTGCAAGACCTCCCCTATCCTTTCTATGCTGAAGCGTAGCTAAGCTAATCCTGGCTACCTTCTTCTTCCATATCAGATCTCTCAATGTCTCAATTTGTTTGAACCATTTATTCGTGATCCACATAGGGGAATTGTGGAAGACGTACAGGAGCTGTGGTGCCCATACCATTTTAATTAGATTTGCCCGTCCTGCCACCGATAGTGGGAGCTTGCACCAATTAATGCATTTCTCTTTCTGTCTAGTCAGTAGTGGGCCCAGGTTTAGCGGAAGATACTCTGCCGGGTCTGGAGACACCACCACTCCTAGGTATTTAAAGCTATTACTTATAACAATCTGCTCTGCCCCAGGTGGCAATGGTTCCTCCATTGTGTCTATAGGCATCAAGATTTATTTTGACCAGTTAATGGCAAACCCCGAGAAGCGGCCAAAGTTCCCAATAATCTGCATCACTGCCTGCAGCGATGCAGAAGAGTCGCCTAGATAAATTAGCCCGTCGTCTGCATACAATGATATCTTATCTTCCCTCTGGCCCCTATGGAATCCCACCACCTCTGTGGTATTGCGAATAAAGATGGCCAACGGCTCAACAGCCAATGCAAACAGCAGTGGGGACAGTGGGCGCCCCTGCCGGGTACCTCTATATAGCTCAAACGCAGGGGAGAGATTGTTGTTGATACGGAGTCTGGCTCTAGGTTTGGAATACAGCACCTTCACCCATGCTATAAATCTCCCAATCTGAATCTTGCCAAGATCTCCAGGAGGTAGGGCCACTCCACACTGTCAAACGCTTTGGCGGCGTCCAGCGACAGAATGGTCATACCTCCCGGGTTGTCCACCGGCATCTGTAAATTTAAATAGAGTCGCTGAATATTATCCGCCGTAGAACGAGATGGTATAAAACCAGGGAAAAAAGGAAAACTTGCGCCAAAATTAAAGGGGGAGGTTAAGTAGTTAAATTAAATGTGAAGCTGCTCCCTAAAACCAATGGGTCACCTTAATGAAAGATAGATGGCTCCTTACCGAAAGTAGTTGACCTCGGTAAGGAGCCATCTATCTTTTATTAAGGTGACCCATTGGTGAAGGTGGATTACTTCCCTGTTTGCACTTTGAAGATATATTGAGCACCTTGCACTTTATTCATAATTTTTCCTGGGACTTCATACACAAATTATTACTTGCTATCATTTTGCACATGGACTTTTTATAGCGATATAATTGTTCACTGTAATATATATTATTGCACGGCATTATTTATTATTACATATTGTTTGCATTCGTTTGCACTTATGCATATTATGGCATTTTAATCAAAGTACTATATAGTGTATATCTTTACGTTCTTCTAGCGCCCTTTTTTTCACTATTTCATTACACCCATGATAACCTTGAGGCCAAGATTTTGGCCAGTAGCTTAACCACTTTAGCCCCGAGCCTGTTTTTCATACTCGGTGTTTACGAGACTAAAACATTGTTTTTTGCTATAAAATTACTTAAAACCCCCAAACATTATATATATATATTTTTTCCTAACACCCTAGAGAATAAAATGGCAGTCATTGCAATACTTTTTGTCACACCGTATTTGCGCAGCGGTCTTACAAGCGCACTTCTTTTTGGAAAAAATTCACTTTTTTAAATTATAAAATAAGACAATACATTTGGCCCAATTTTTTTACATATTGTGAAAGATAATGTTACGCCGAGTAAAATAATACCCAACATGTCACACTTAAAAATTGCGCCCGCTCGTGGCATGGCGTCAAACTTTTACCCTTAAAAATCTCGATAGGCGACGTTTAAAAAATTCGACAGGTTGCATTTTTTGAGATATAGAGGAGGTCTAGGGCTAGAATTATTGCTCTCGCTCAAAAGATCGCGGCGATACGTCACTTGTGTGGTTTGAAAACCGTTTTCATATGCGGGCGCTACTCGCGTATGCGTTCGCTTCTGCACGCAAGCTCGTCGGGACGGGGCGATTTAAAAAAATAATTGTTTTCGTATTTATTTTTATTTATTTTACCAATTTCTAACACTAAAATAAAACAAATAAAAAAATTATCACTTTTATTCCTATTACAAGGTATGTAAACATGCCTTGTAATAGAAAAAAGCATGACAGGTCCTCTTAAATATGAGATCTGGGGTCAAAAAGACCTCACAATTCATATTTAGGCTTAAATGCAAAAATGCAAAAAACATTAAAAAAAAAAATGTCTCTTTAAGATGCTGGGCGGGACTGACGTTTTGACGTCACTTTTCGCTCAGCAGAGCTACGGTGACGGATGAGGGAAATTTTTTCCTCACTCGCATCCCCACCGAGCATGGGAGAGGACCCGATCGCCTCCGCCGCTACCGACGGCTCCGGTAAATGGCGGAGGGCGCGGGAGGGGGGGCCCTCGCCCGCCACCGATAACGGCGATCTTGCAGCGAATCCGCCGCGGAGACCACCATTATCGTTTGACCGACCGCCCACTGAAGAGATGGATATCTCTGTTGTGGCAGCAGCTGCTGCCATTACCGAGATATCCATCTTTAAGTGCCGACGTAGAACGACGGTGGGCGGTCGGCAAGTGGTTAACATCTGCATTCAGCAAGGAGATAGGGCGGTAGGAGTCCAGCGACAATTTATCCTTTCCTAGTTTTAATACAACTATAATTATAGCTTCCTGCATGCTCTCTGGTAGGATACCTGTTTCAATTACCTCCTGCAGGGTCTGTAACAGGGGCGGCAGAAGCATCTCTTCATATTGAGAGTATACCTCTGCCAGTATGCCATCTGGTCCTGGAGACTTATGGAGTGGTGCCTCATGCAGGGTGTCCTTCAGCTCTAGCATGGTGATGGGGGAGTTTAACCTTTCCCTATCAGCTTCAGACAGCTGTGGAAAAGTGCATGATTGCAAAAAAAAACGCCATATCTGATGGGCTGTATCTAGCTTTAGAAGAGTATAGATCCCGATAGAATTTTTGGAAGTCCTTCAGGATATCCATCCCTGTGGTATGCATCTCCCCAGTTTTAGCCTTGATTGCTGTAATATTTGAGGTTTCCCGTTGCCCCCTTACTATAAGGGCGAGGAGGCGTCCCCTTCCTCAAAATAACTTTGTTGTTAAAAATATCTACTCTTCTCTGCAGCCGTCAGTAGAACGGAGTTATATAGGGATTGTGCCTCTCTCCAAGAGTCATGCCTAGCTTGAGAGGGGTCTGCAACCAGGGCAGTTCATCTCGTACCCTTTTTTCCCATTCCCTGGAGTGGGTCTCGATACCCGAGATCTCCTTAATCAGGCAACCCCTCAAAAATGCTTTAAGTGCATCCCATACTATCGCTGCGCTAGCAGATCCCCTATTGAAGTGAAATAACTCCCGTATTGCCTCCCCTGTTCCGTCTGTAGGTGGCAGTAGGGTCAGCCAGTATGAGTTCACTTTCCAGGGCATACGGTCTGATGTCATGGTGACATTGAGCCGTACCCAAAATGGCGAGTTATCGGATAATAGACGAGGCTCGTAGGCCGAGTCCACTACCCGGTGCATTAGCGACCCATTCCCCAGCCCTAAGTCGATACGGGAGAGTCCATCGTGTGTGGCGGAGTAACATGAGTAGCATCTCTCTTCTAAATGTCTCTCACGCCAGACATCATGGAGTCCTAATTCCAAGGGCAATGAAGCAAAGGCTGTTTTATTAGCCATCTGCCCCATCCCTCTAGATGAGAAGGATATTCTGTCCAAGCTTCTATCTAGTGTGTTGTTAAAATCACCTAGTGTTAATACGGGTACGTCTGGGGAGAGTGCCATGAATTGCGCCAAATTCCTGAGTGGTGCTGCCGTAAACGGTGGAGGAACATACAGTATATTGAAGCAAGAATACACACCAGACCATTAATTTTACACAATAGAAAAACATATCTGCCCTCTCTATCTGCTGTTGGAGACACTCAAAAGTTACATTGGCTGAGATCATCACACCTACTCCTCTGGAATAGGAGGTATGTGTTGAGTGATATTGCACTGGATATTTTCGTGAGTTCAGTAAGTGCACCGAATCGGGCCGCATATGTGTTTCCTGCAGGCAAATTAGGTTTCATTTTATCAAAATATTTAAACATCGCCTTTCTTTTGACCCTATCCCCCAAACTCCTGACATTCCATGACATCAACATTATGCCCTTATTATTTCTATTTGCCATTACCCCTGACAAAGAGCAGTTCTATATAAACCACAAAGTAAGAGAAACATTAAAAATAAACTTTAAGATACACATTCCCATGAAGTTTACACCCTTTCCCTCCATTTCAGTGTAATAATAATATCTTGTATTTACCCCTTCTTCCAGTGCGTATTTGTGACATGGTTCCTTGCATCAGATAAATCTATGTAATCTAAATAGCAAGATTTATATTTAAACATTGTATCAGTGAATTTTTGTGGTGTGACCCCCCCTTCCCTCCCCGTCACCTCCTCCCACCCCCTTCCCCCCCTTCCTTCCCCCCCTGCCCAGCTGGGCCTACCCTTGGGGCTATGACCACTTCACTCCCACCCCTTCTCTTTCTCACTAACATTCATTCTTGGAACCCTAATTTAGGGCTCCTCCTCCCCCCTTTGTTTTTGGTGCTATCCTAGTGCTCCCTCACCCCTATCTTCTCTTCCCTACAAGGTGCCCTCATTCTGTTGTTGCTGTTTACTTTTTTCCTTTCTTTCTTTTCTTCTCCCCACCTCTCCCCTCCCTCCTTACCCAGTGCCATCTATTATGCTTGTGTTTTTCCTTCCCCCCCTCCTCCCCACCAATTGTGATATACAAAAAAAAAAAAAGGGGGGGAGGGCCCAGCCGAGGTATTTGTCTTAATCTCTTATTTTCTGGTTTTTAAGTTCTAAGTCGCTCTCTTGGTTTCTTCTAACCATTTTTCTGCATTTGTTGGAGAATCAAACAATCGTATGCCATCCACTGTGGCTACACGTAAGCGAGCAGGGTATAACAAGGCATAAGTAATTTTGTGTTGTTGAAGGATTCGCTTAATCGGTCTAAAAGCCGCTCTTTGTCTTTGGAGGTCCGGTGAAAAATCCTGGTATAGTGAAAACTTTGCCCCTTTGTAGACAATCTCCCCCTTTTCTCTAGCTTTTTCGAAGCAGAGTTGCTTTGTCACCATAATTGAGCATTTTCATAAGCATCGGTCTCGGGTACCCGCTTTCCTGTCGGGGGTTTAGTGGGGACTCGGTGGGCTCATTCAATGCCAAAAAAAAGGTGAGAATGATGCCACTCCAAATTCCTCCCTGAGCCACCCTTCCAGAAAAGCTACGGGATCAGCTCCCTCACTCCGTTCCGGCATGCCTATTATTCTGACATTACATCTTCGGTTTCTGTTCTCCAATTCATCAATTTTTGCGACCTGGTTATC
Source organism: Rana kukunoris (assembly GCA_029574335.1). Lineage (NCBI taxonomy): Eukaryota > Metazoa > Chordata > Amphibia > Anura > Ranidae > Rana > Rana kukunoris. The sequence goes on from CM056058.1 coordinate 35,829,139, forward strand.
TATTTGTTTCTTCAGTCCCAGAACTTCTTGTCTAAGCGGTAATAGAATATCCTCAGCTGCGCTTACTCTCTCCTCTAAGGCGGCATTTTTTTTTTCTGTCTGTCAACCTTCCCCCCATTGAAACTAGCTCTTCTTTAATGCTTTTTAGCTGTTGATTCATGCCGGTTATCATTTCTTTGCATGAGTTTATAGCGAGCAAAAGGTCTCATTGTGGGTTCGCCTTAATTTCCTGCAGGACCGACCTCCATGTTCTCCCCGCCTGGGTTATGAGGGCTTGTTATACTTGTTTTATTTGTTACAGTACTAGATTTTTCTGCCCCCTTAGTGTTCCCCTTTTTGATATTTGAAACCACTATCAGGTCTGCCGGTGCTAGTGCCTGGGTGCTACCTTTGCTTTTTCTTGCTCCCGATGACCCCGCTTGGGCCGACTGCTGAAGTTTTGCAGGGGACAAAGTGGTTCGGGCAAAGTGCTCAAGCTTTGCTGCTGCTGCCTTTGCTTGGCTTTTTTGCTGCCCGTGTAACCAGAACTCCTTCTTGGGGTATCTGATGCTGTACGGTCTGTTGCTCTGCCCCTTGTCTCCTGGACATAATAAGTAAAGAGAGGAAAAAAGGGCAAAAAAAAAAAAAATTATCTATCCCCCCCCCCCCTCTTTCCCTTCTCTTTCTTCAAAGTTCAGTCCAATTTAAATCTCGGGTTTGGGTTGTCTCTTACTTTTTCCCTTATAAACAGTCTTTACGAGCAGCCTTCTCACTTATCAGCCAAAGAGCTACCCAATCAATGTCACCAAGCGCAGATACTATGTCTGTCTCTTATACTGAGGCTTAAGATTATTTTTGTTTTTAAAAAAAAAAAGCTATACTGTCTATTCAGTCAAAGCACCCCTGCTTCAAGTAGGTTGAGGAGGGTTTTTAGGGGAGTGTTGAGTTTATGCAAGGTTAATAGGCAAAATCAGAAGACAATGCAAGCAGGCAATTTATGGCAGATTTATAGGCGGTCTTCCAAAACCAAGTAACAAGCGATCTTGCCTTTATGTCAGTTAATATCAGGCAATACCAGCAATGCAATGCAATATTTGAAGTGTGATAAGTCAGTCCAAAACAATTCATCTCTTCCTCCCACTGGAATCATTGTTCATTTTACCACTTTTAACTTTTAACATTTAACAATTATCATCCTTAGTGCTTCCTCTTGCTCCACAGATATTATGTAACTGGTTCTGTAACTATCTCCTCAGCTTACCTCACACACACCTTCCATGTGTGTATCTCTTCTGCTGATAAGCCTGCTTCACAGAGGAGAGGAGAGGGGAGGGAGCCTGCTGATAAGACAGCCGGGATTAAGTTTTGTATTGCTTCACAGAGGAGAGAGGAGGGGAGGGAAGCTCGCAGGGGGTGACAGACACGCCGACTGATCTTCAAACAGCAGCTGTGACCGTGACCCAACTTCAGTCACCGAGTCCTTGAGCCCGTCAGTGTGGATGAGCAGACAGATAAGTCTGTATATGTTTAGATAGAGAACACGGGCTGTCCTCAGTCCTCTCTCCTTCTTCCATACGGCAGAGCTGTCTCACTGGGGATCGTGGGGGTGTGCAGAGCTATGGTCGGCCGATCACATAACACGCTGCTGCATACTATTCCCTTCCCGGGGAACTCCAAGGGGAGGAGCCGTCACACATCTCACACGCGTCCGCACATCTCCTGTAATGTTTTGCATTGTTGCCAAAAAGTTCGATTTTGGTTTCTTCTGACCAGAGCACCTTCTTCCACATGTTTGGCGTGTCTCCCAGGTGGCTTGTGGCAAACTTTAAACAACACTTTTTATGGATATCTTTAAGAAATGACTTTCTTCTTGCCACTCTTCCATAAAGGCCAGATTTGTGCAGTATACGACGGATTGTTGTCCTATGGACAGGGTCTCCCACCTCAGCTGTAGATCTCTGCAGTTCATCCAGAGTGATCATGGGCCTCTTGGCTGCATCTCTGATCAGTCTTCTTTCTCCTTGTATGAGCTGAAAGTTTAGAGGGACGGCCAGGTCTTCGTAGATTTGCAGTGGTCTGATAGTCCTTCCATTTCATTATTATCGCTTGCACAGTGCTCCTTGGGATGTTTAAAGCTTGGGAAATCTTTTTGTATCCAAATCTGGCTTTAAACTTCTCCACAACAGTATCTCGGACCTGCCTGGTGTGTTCCTTGTTCTTCATGATGCTCTCTGCGCTTTAAATGGACCTCTGAGACTATCACAGTGCAGGTGCATTTATACAGAGACTTGATTACACACAGGTGGATTCTATTTATCATCATTAGTCATTTAGGTCAACATTGGATCATTCAGAGATCCTCACTGAACTTCTGGAGAGAGTTTGCTGCACTGAAAGTAAAGGGGCTGAATAATTTTGCACGCTCAATTTTTCAGTTTTTTTATTTGTTAAAAAAGTTTGAAATATCCAAAAAATTTCGTTCCACTTCATGATTGTGTCCCACTTGTTTTCGATTCTTTACAAAAAATGTGTTTTATATCTATGTTTGAAGCCTGAAATGTGGCAAAGGGTCGCAAAGTTCAAGGGGGCCGAATACTTTCGCAAGGCACTGTGTATATAAATATATGTACCGTATTTATCGGCGTATATCGCGCACTTTTTTGCCCTGAAAATCAGGGCAAAATCGTGGGTGCGCGATATACGCCGATACCCGCGCCGAATTTTTTATACTGCGCAGTACACTCGGGTATATTCGGCCAGTCTCGGCTTCTTCCGCGGTCACGTCCTGGACGTACAGGACGTGAGCGCGAAAGTTGCCGAGCCTGCCCGAGTGTACTGCGCTCAGTATATGCTGGCGCAGTATTCAAAACTCGGCGCGGGAAACGAGCGGGGAGACGCGAGGACGCCGGACCCGCCGAAGAGGACGCCGGACCCGCCGCAGAAAGACACCCGAAGCCGCAGAAGGACGCCGAACCCGTCGAGGCCGCCGATGGACGTCGCGCAAGACACCAAAACTGTAAGTACAAAATAACTTTTTTTCCACAGGATTGGGGGGCACTTTGGGGGTGCGCGGTATACGCGGGAGCGCGTTATACCACGATAAATACGGTATATATTAGGGATATCCGATACCAAGCATTTCCCCGAATACTTGTACTCGGGGGGAAATGCTCCCATGCCTCACCCGATACCTGGGCAGTCAGGGTGATCGGTGCGGCAGGGGAGTTGCAAGTCTTCTCCGTGCTGCCTTCTATCCCCCCCGTTCTTCCGTGTGCTGCCTTCTCCCCCCCGTTCTTCCGTGTGCTGCCTTCTCCCCCCCGTTCTTCCGTGTGATGCCTTCTCCCCCCCGTTCTTCCGTGTGATGCCTTCTCCCCCCCCGTTCTTCCGTGTGCTGCCTTCTCCCCCCCCGTTCTTCCGTGTGCTGCCTTCTCCCCCCCCGTTCTTCCGTGTGCTGCCTTCTCCCCCCCCGGTCTTCCGTGTGCTGCCTTCTCCCCCCCCCCCCGTTCTTCCGTGTGCTGCCTTCTCCCCCCCCGGTCTTCCGTGTGCTGCCTTCTCCCCCCCCCCCCGTTCTTCAGTGTGCTGCCTTCTCCCCCCCCGGTCTTCCGTGTGCTGCCTTCTCCCCCCCCCGTTCTTCCGTGTGCTGCCTTCTCCCCCCCCGGTCTTCCGTGTGCTGCCTTCTCCCCCCCCCCGGTCTTCCGTGTGCTGCCTTCTCCCCCCCTGTTCTTCCGTGTGCTGCCTTCTCCCCCCCTGTTCTTCCGTGTGCTGCCTTCTCCCCCCCCGTTCTTCCGTGTGCTGCCGTCTCCCCCCCGTTCTTCCGTGTGCTGCCGTCTCCCCCCCGTTCTTCCGTGTGCTGCCGTCTCCCCCCCGTTCTTCCGTGTGCTGCCGTCTCCCCCCCGTTCTTCCGTGTGCTGCCGTCTCCCCCCCGTTCTTCCGTGTGCTGCCGTCTCCCCCCCGTTCTTCCGTGTGCTGCCTTCTCCCCCCCCGTTCTTCCGTGTGCTGCCTTCTCCCCCCCGTTCTTCCGTGTGCTGCCTTTTCCCCCCCGTTCTTCCGTGTGCTGCCTTCTCCCCCCGTTCTTCCGTGTGCTGCCTTCTCCCCCCCGTTCTTCCGTGTGCTGCCTTCTCCCCCCCGTTCTTCCGTGTGCTGCCCTCTCCCCCCTGTGCTCCGTGTGCTGCCCCCTCCGTGCAGTCTTCTCCCCCTTCGTGCCGGAGGTAGGAGCCGCTAAACCTGGCTCCTACCTTTTCCGAATGGTCAGTGATAACTGACTCTGTCCATTCACATAACCGAGCATCGTAACCTGTGATTACGATGCTTCAGTTTATCAATGGGGAGGAGCTTCTCTCCACTCATTTTAGCTGAGGCTGCTGAGAAAGGGACTGGGGATTATGTGTCCTTAGTCCCTTTCTCTGTCTTAAAGGAGATATATCAGAGGTCTGTTAAGACCCCTAATATCTCTCCAAAGACCCCCAACAGGGCTGATTAAAAAAATAAAAAAAAATTGCAATAAATATAAAATAAAAATGAATGTAAATAATAATAAAAAACACACACTGATAAACCCCCCCCCCCCAAAAAAAAAACACATTGTAAAAAATAAAAATTTAAAAAAATGCCATGGTCACATGACATTAAAAAAAAAGTATCGGTATTTGGTATCGGCGAGTACTTGAAAAAAAGTTTGGTACTTGTACTCGGTCTCAAGAAAGTGGTATAGGGACAACCCTATAATATATATATATATATATATATATATATATATATATATATATATATATATATATATATATATATATATATATATATATATATTTATTGGCACTTTAATCTATATCCTGTTGCACCATTTTTATTTATTTTAAGTATTTCTATGTCTGTGCAAGGGGTCTTTAATTGATCTATTAAAGTTGAGGTTAATAATGGAATTTTACCTGTAAAATCCTTTTCTTGGAGTACATCATGGGACACAGAGCCTTAAGTAATTACTTAATGGGTTATAGGCCTTGATTTAGACTTACCGGTAACATGTTTTCCATGAGTCTTTCAGGACAGCACCTTGAGAGCGTGGCTCCACCCACTTGACAGGAAACATACCTCTATTAAACTTCTTTAAAAAGGAGGCTCCTTCTACTTATCAGTTGTAGTAGAGAAACCTCCGGCCCAAGCTGGAACATATAATCAGAGTATGGGTAGTCACAGCATAATAATCAAAACAATAAGGGCAGGTTGCTGCTGTCCTGAAAGACTCATCGAAAACAAGTTACCATGGTATATATGAGCTGAGCATCCAGCTCCTCCCAGTGGGAAGGAGGAGCCGCAGGATGTGGGAAGTTACAAGAAGCACAGGAAGCAAGATGGCCGCCAGCACAAGTCAGTGATAAGAAGGCTGCAAAGGAGGTAAGACCATGACACCCACTTAGGGAGGGACCACGGGCTGCAAGACCTTTCTGCCAAAAGCCTGATCGCTTGCTGACAGAAGATCCAGTCTGTAATGACGTACAAACGTTGGGTAACTTGACCATGTAGCCGCCTTACAAATTTGGTCTGGGGTGGCACCAGCTATTTCTGCCCATGTAGAGGCTTGAGCCCTGGTAGAAGGTGCTTTAATTCCCAGTGGGGGAGCTAGCCCTGCTTGGGAGTAGGTTGCCAAGATAGCGGTTTTAAGCCATTTAGCTATTGACCACTTTGATGCTTGGTGGCCCCCCTTTTTTTTTCAGAAAAAAGTATAAACATGGAAACCAAAGACCAAAAATCTTTGGTTACTTCAAGATAATGTAATAAAGTCCTTCTCACATCCAAATTGTGGAATTTGCTTTCCTTCTCCCCCGAAGGGTTTGAGCAAAAGGTTGGTAAGGTGATCTCCTGTGACCTGTTGAGGGCTAATGCCACTTTTGGCAAGAAACCTGGATCAGTTTTCCGTACAATTCTTTCCGTGTAGATGTACAAGGTGTTTTTTTTGTTTTTGTTTTTTAACGACAGGGCGTGCAGCTCACAAATCCTCCTAGCTGATGTTATTGCCACTACAAACAAAAGTCTTGAGAGTAAGGTGTTTCAGGGAAATTGCTTGTAGTGGTTTAAAAGATTCCTTAGAGGGGGCCTGAAGGACCACAGATGGATGTCAATTGGGAAAGTGCTTAGCAGGAGCTGGTCTGGATCTAGTAAGTGCTTTGAAAACTCATATAACCAGGGGCTCCGAAGATATTGGTCTTTCAAGAAAAACTCCCAACGCGGCTATCTACACTTTAAGTGTACTGACTGACAAGCCTTTCTGCCCCATTCTGAAGGAATTACAGAATTGACGCCAAATTTTTTACCACTCTAAGGAGTGACACTAGAAGTTGTAAACCTTCCAATATTTAGCATAGATTTTTCTGGTTACTAACTTTCTACTGAAAAGCAAGGTAGTCACAAAAGTCTGGGACAGACCTTTTCGTCTTAACAACTGCCTCACAGATACCACGCTGTGAGGCTTAGACTGGCCACTTCAGGATGGTGTATTGGACCTTGAAGAAGCAAGTCCTGCCGGAGAGGCAGCTGCCCAGACGGTTTGACTGCCATTCAAAGGCTGGTGTTAAACCATGCCCTTTTTGGCCAAAATTGAGTAATTAAAATTACTTTTACTTTTTCCCGCTGAATCTTCCTCAGTAGCAACAGGATTAGTTGAAACTGAGGAAAGGCGTAACCCAGATGGAAGTTCCAAGGCTGTATTAATGCATCTGTCCCTTGGGAAGTGTCGTTTCTATGAATGGAAAAAAAAACGGAAGTTGACACAATGTTGCCCCCCACCGGCCTGAAACCTCCACCTTAGACTAGGACATACACAAGATGCTGCAGGACCTACCGACCCGGACCGACAGAGTCCCTGATGCTCCGGCCTGGAGGAAACCCACATGAGGGACATCCAGGAGGTGAGGTGTCTAACCTGACCGACAGGGTGGCAACAGGAGAAGCCTCAATGTTCTCACTAGAAGGCCGGGTAACGGCACTGGAGAGGTCCCGCGATCAGCACCGCGACACCGCTGTCTCACTACAGCTACATCTGAAAGACATCGAAGACAAGAGCCGCCGCAATAACTTGTGGCTTTGAGGCACACCAGAGACAACAGAGATGGAGATGCGGTGAGAGAGATCTTCCGCACAGTTCTGCAGGACCCAGAGGCCAATATCATCTTGGACAGGGTACACATGCCTACTGACCTGAGCAGGCCACGGGACATTATCTGTAGGCTCCACTGCTACACCCAGAAGGAGAATATACGGCGACAAGCCTAAGAAATATGGTGACGGAGGCGAGAGGATCACATATTAGGATCCTGCCAGACCTGTCCTGGGCAACCCTTCGATGCAGAGCCTTGCTGCGACCTCCTCCTTGACTTGGCTAAACAAAACGGATTCATGTACTGCTGGGGCTATACCCTGTCGGTGTCCTTCCGCGGAGACCCCGGGACCCTAACGCTACACACCGCCACAGACATACCAGCACTTTTCCGCTTCCTAGATGCGAAACCGATACAGGTCCCCGATGGGCTGCAAATTCATTCATCGCCAGACGGGCAGATCAGGGTCTTCTGCACATCGCGGCCCTCTACCACCCCGCCAGCAGAGGCAGACGGAGACGCCGATCCGCATCGGGAGAAGCTCCACTTGAGCAGGCCCTGGGCCATACAACCCATCCCTGACTAGTGTCCCCTCATTCACCTGCCCTGATGAGAGTCTCCTTTGGCTGATCTAGCTTGGTGACCTGCACGCCCCGATCCCACTAGTTTATGGCGACGGACACCGGAGCCTGTGGTCTCATGCAGCGTTTTCTTCCCCTTTACCAGCAGTGACTTCGAGCCTCCTGCTTGCCCCCTCCCCGGGTTCTCCATGATCTTCCCTCCCCCTGAAATACCCGCCAACACCTCGGGTTGGATCGGTTTCCCAGCAGTCTTTCCACATTCACTTGGGACAGAGACCGCTCAAACAGATGCTGGGAGTGCCCGCCCCATCCCCCCTGGCCGACAGCACACCATGGACTGTCTGGGACACAGCTGCTATTCTGCTCCCCCCACCCGGGCTCCCCCAGCTTTGCACAACTGCATTGCCCTGGCATCACACGCTGGGACACGCCTGAAGGTTTCCCAGCAGGACACATCTAGTATGACAATTGATATGTTTGATGCACTGGTGCTTGGGTGGGGAGGACTTGGCCGAGACACTTTGATTCCCCATGGGGTGTAGCTTTTTGGAGGCGGGGGTGGGAGGATTGTTAACCCAGGAGAGAGATGGATTATTTCTGGAGGGTGGGGGGCTGGTCACGAAAGGACGCTATCTCAGCCTCCACTGGAGATCTGCTGTGATGCTAAACTCTAGCCCTGCATACAGCTGCCTGGAAAGTACACTCCTAGACTGCACAAGGCCCGCTGGGTCTGCACTGTTTTGTAGGTGGCCGTTTTATGACCTCTGAGGGCGGGGACAGGTGGACACGACCCTCTGGGTCAGGGATGGGGGAGGATATCTCATGTGGTCAACAAACGATGGTTCATAGATTATGACTGCTAATGCTGTTTGCACCGTTTCTCTTTTTTTTTCTGCTCTGGTTCTTCTCAATGTTTCTTCATGGTTAAATGTTATTTGACTTGTTACACCGGTTCACATTTTACAACACGCAACTGCCGGGGATGGGTGGGGAGAGCTGTGGGTTCACCTCCTGGCTGTGTCTATTTCCCCACTTAGGAATGCGCTCCATATCCAGGGATATCTCTGGGGAGCGCTTTAGCCAATAGGGCTGCATTAGACTCTCTCCCCCTGCTGCATCCTCTGGTGACAGCCTCGTAACATTTTCATCTTTTTTCAGGGCCCTGCCCCCCCCTTTTCAATTTTCCTGCCGATTCTTTTTTCCAACTCACTCTTATAGCCCCCCCACCCCCTTCCTTTTCCCCTATAAGTTTTCCCTATTGAATTCCACGAACACAGATATGCTCAACATAGTATCCCTAAATGCCAAGGGCCTAAACACACCAGAAAAGCGACAGATGTTGCTACACGACATGCGTCCGCACGAAAGCAAACATTGTCCTGCTGCAGGAGACGCACTTTAGAGAAAACAACTTACTTAACAGACACTGCTCCCTGGCCTACCATTTCAACTACACGGAAGCCATATCTAGTGGAATAACTGTCCTCATCTCAGCTAGAGTGCCCTGGACGCTCATAGACTCACAGACAAAGAGGGTCGTTTCCTGCACCTGAAAGGTTTAATAGGTGACAGGAAGGTAACCCTGGCAAACCTGTGTGCCCCTAATGACTGACAAGACACGTTCCTCGAGAGACAAATAGATGGCAACAGAGGATACCTCATCAGAGAAGTCCTCTACCTCACGTGACACAAACGTACTGGCACAATGCTCCACTCCACACAACTGGTTGACGCTCGGCTACTCTTCCACCCGGGAGAGCGGGATTACACATTCTACGCTAAACCCCACCAGACATACTCACGCATTGACTAATTTCCGATTCCTCACGGACACCTACACGCAATTAAGGACACGCCCCGATAGGTATACGAATATGCAAACGGCCACCTTGGAGACTTAATAAGAGCCTTCTACAAGACCCAGAAGTCCTGGCTGATGTAGTTAAAGAGAAGGTTCACCCTAAATATTCTCTCTCCCATGCGATCCAGCATACTGGCGTCAGCGCCAGTATGCTGTTTTTTTTTTTTAATCCCCCACTTACTGTGAAATCTTTAATTTTAATTTCTTTCCCCCCGTGGTGGATGGCGCTTGTATAGCGTGTCACAGCTTCCAAAAATACACGAGTCCTAAATCGGGTATTTCCGGCGCAATGCGGCGCCTGCGCACAGACCTAGGAGCTGACTGCGCAGGCGCCGTATTTCTCCGAGTCCTATGGCTGAAAAGCCGAAATAGGCCTCGGAGAAATACGGCGTCTGCGCAGTCAGCTTCTAGGTCTGTGCGCAGGCCCTGCATTGCGCCGGAAATACCCGAGTCCTAAATCGGGTATTTTCGTAAGCTTTGACAAGCTGTATAGGCGCCAGCCACCGCGGGGGAACAATTTCACAGTAAGTGGGGGATTAAAAAAAAAATAAACAGCATACTGGCGCAGACGAATAGACAAATTGGATTTGACCACCACACCATTCGTTCACAGATCACGACCTTCTGCAATTCAAATCTGCCGTAGGAAATATGAATCCGGCAATAAGTGTGGCAGACTTCTAGCCCAAACTTTGCGAGGACAGCGAACGGCATCCTACATCTTGCATCTTATCCGCCACTGGGCGGAAAGCGTCCTTGCCCCAACAAATCTCACAGGAATTTAGAACCTTTTACAGCTCCCTATACAACCTATATGATGCACCGCCTACCGACGACACCGTGATGGAATATCTAGAACAGTCCTTAATGCCCACACTACCACCGGGAACACAGGAACTTTTGGAGAAACCCATTACACTGCTGGAGATTCAACTGGCCCTGAAAAGTGCCAAACCAGAAAGCCCCAGGCCCAGATGGTCTTACCGCCTTATACTACAAGACCCTTCTCCCTTCCCTTGGCAAACACTTGGTTATACAACAGTCTTGGCTCAGGGAAATCTTTCCACAACACCACATTGCTGGCACAAATCTCGGTCATTCCAAAAGAGGGCAAAGACCGGGCCCAATGCAGGATCTACCGTCCAATCTCCCTCCTAAACACAGACCCCAAAATTTTTACCAAAATCTTGGCCACCAGACTACACCACCACCTACCACACCTGGTCCACCTAGATCAAGTTGGCTTTGTCCCAAGCAGGGAAGCTAGGGACAATGCGACCAAAGTTCCCCCACTTGCTCCATATTGCAGTAAATAGTAAAAACGGTAAGTATCTTTATTGAAACAGACACAGAAAAGGCGTTTGACTGAGTGAACTGGAAGTTTGTTTGCGACGGTAAAACACATATAGGCGTAGGGGAGTAAAATGTAAAACTGGGTGACTGCAGCCTACACGCCTCCGCCAACCAGGGTGAAGGCGAACGGAGTACTCTCAGACATTTCCAATCATGAATGGGACCAGGCAGGGATGTCCTCTCTCGTCCCTACTATTTGCCTTGACTCTAGAACCCTTCCTCTGCCACGTCCGCAAAACTTAGACATTACCAGTATAGGAGCCAAAGGAACGCATTATAAAGTATCTGCGTACGCTGATGATCCAATGTTCACCCTCACAAACCCCCCCCGCCAGTATCCCTACCGGGCCTTCTACGGGAGTTCGACATTTATAGCCATCTTTCCAATCTAAAAAAACATTTTAACAAATCGGAAGCGATGGGTATACGGATCCCACTCCCCCAGCTAACGTGACTTAAAGACAGCTTTAATTTAAAATGGACTGACACAGCCTTGAAGTACCTCGGCATCTATATACCCACGTCAGGCTCAACTTCCCACCCCTTTTAAGGAATGTTCAAAAACTACTTGATGGATGGGACGGCGAGCTCCATTCGTGGCTCGGCCGCTGTAACATCCTCAAAATGTCTTTGCTGGACTCCGTGGTGCCACACAGCCTTACACTTAAGCAACACACTCTGATAGGCTTTAGTGGGGGGGGGGTTGCCTCTTCATGATGAGGCTTTAGTATTCTGCTTTGCAGGTTTCCGACCCCAGGACTTCTTTTGAGCCTGGGGCTGACTAAGGTTTTCCTCTAGAGTCTGACGGCGGAGGTAGTCGCCACTGCCTAGAGGCGGAAGCCCCTGGCATAGGGGAAAGAGCCAATTTAAATGAAGGGCGTTTATACTTTCTTTTGACTGGCAAAAGAGTACTTTTCCCACTAGAAATTGTTTAGATATATTTGTCCAAGTCTTTTCCAAATAGTCACTCCCCATGAAAAAGGAACCTAGGTTTTTACATGGTACAGAAAAAAGAAAGTTTGGTCAGCGGGACTTTAAATGAGGCCAATCACAATGCGGAGTAAGCATGTAAGGTATATAGTAGTGCTTAATTAGGTTCCAATACAAAAGGGGGAGTTGGTTGAGGACTTGCAATGAGAGGTGTATGACAAAGAGCAGCCTTAGCAGGGAGCATTTTATTATGCCTTGTGATATAATATCAAGCATACTGAATGACAAAAATTGCATCCACAAAATCGCATGAACGTGTTACAAATTACATATGCATAACAACATGATACTTGGCATATCGTGAAGTAAAAATAAGTCCTGCACAACATGAACCACTGGAGGTACTTGATACTATGATAAGAATCTAGGAGTAAAACAGTATACAAAACATAAAATCATCTGTATCAACATCATGCATCTTATGTATTCCCGACGCGTTTCGTTGGGATATACCAACTCTTCAGGGGCGAATGCAATGGTGATGTCAACTGTATGGATGTGAGTACAGGACCAGGGCCGTTAAAATTGTCCGGCATGGGAGCTGAGGTAGGGACACATGGACAGACAGGGAGCACTGTGGATTCCCCAATGTGTGAAAGCGGAAGACAATGGGCCAACACTTCTTGTTAGAAAACATGGAAGAAAGGAGCCAAACATAAGTGAGAGTTTTTTTTATGAAGGTGTTGCCATAGAGAGTTTTTACATGGTGGTTCAGCTGACCAGTTTTTTAACTACAGGATTCTACGCATATGCACAAGCATAAGTGTAAGGTGGGACGCCTGGTGAATAGAATGTTTATTAGCATCTATGGCAAAGCATAGTGCTTTTAGTAGTTCAGCCAAATCCCAAGCCTGTTGTGCAGGAAGCTCTCTAAGGGCCTGTTTAAATTGGTCCTTTATTGACAGGCACCTATTGCAGCGACTGCAGGCTGAGTAACGCCACCTGCCATGGAAAAAGTAGATTTTTAACAGGCATTCCAACTTTTTATCTATTGGATCCTTAAGCATTTTCGTCTACAGGACAAGTTAGACCTTTATTCACAATGGAAATCGAAGCGTCAACCGCTGTTTCCTCCACAGAGTCATCATCAGTTTGTATTTCCTCCTAATCGACCCCTCATCCTGTGCCCACTGTTCCCCTTACAAAGGTTCTGAAGTGGAAGTGGGGATCTAGCACGCTTCTTATCTATTTGAATGGAGGATTAAAGCCGCTAATCTTCCTCCCAGACCCTGCAGGGAGGAAGAAAGGACAGCTCCAGTCACGTATACAGGGGCTGAGATGTGAGAAGCATTTGCACCATCAATTTGTTCCCATGGCTCACCCTGGCTTGCCATAACTGGTATTTCAGGTGATTATGACAGCGTGGAAATGCGACTCAAAATCCTAACCCCTAGGGGTGAAACCTTAAATTTTTTAGTGGTGTCTTTTTTGGTAGGTATAGTCCCAAGTACAAAAACAGAGGCACTATACAATGTGCACTTAATCGCTGAAAATAGTCATGACATTTAAAGCCTGAAATAAAGTTCAGCCTAGTGCTGGGAAAAAGGTGTCCTTCCTGTATCAGGAATGCCAGATTTTCACCCTCACGTGTCCCACGTGTGTTGCAGGTTGCTTGTTTCCTCCTCATCAGCCGAGCAGAGACTGTCAGAGCTGCAGTTCTATCCGTTTTGCATGCCGTGCGTCCTTGTGGATGTTCATGGCACCGCGCTTAGGCCCCTTTCCCTCCGAGAAAACAATTCAATTTTTTTACTTTTAAAATGTTCCCGTGCTTGTGCGCAGCGTTTTCGGGTCCACAGACCCAACGAGGGGTGGGTGGGTGGTTGGGTTGCTGCTGCGTCCACACACAGAATGAGCTTTGCAGTGAACACAACAGAGTAAGGTATGTGCATAGACTCCCTCTAGTGGAGAATTAAGGCATGACAAAATGTTTTCCCTAATGGAAAAATACATAGGTGTTTTTTTTTCTATCCACTTTCTTTTTCTTTTCTTATTTCATACATAGATATGCCTATTCGGCATCCATTGCAATCCAATTAGAATACATTATACAACATTTTTACATTCACATAATATTCCAATGTACATTATTTTTATATGCCAACCCATCCCCCCCCGTCCTCTGCACTCTACATAGAGAATCTATCCATCACCAGTTTTGGTGGTGCGACACTCGCATCTCCCAACCAGGAATGCCGCCAAATCTCCTCAAATTTACCCTCTGCTTTCCTTTGTTTGTAGACCAGATGTTCTCTACCCAACAGGGAGTTGACATACGCAATCCATTGCTTCCCTGTGGGGACCCCGAGGCCATCCAATAACATGCAACAAGTTTTCTTGCCAAATACAGCAATCTTATTACCATAATACTTTCCTTGTGTACACTCTCCAGGGTCAATGGCCCCTAACAAGTATACCTGGGGATCCAATGGAACTGGTACCTGTGCTACTCTAGTAATATACTGGGATACTTCCTCCCAGTACCTGTGAAGCTTTGGGCATCTCCAAATTAAATGTATGAAGTCCCTTTGCTGAACTTTGCACTTTGGGCACATAGGTGTTTTTAATACCTAATTTTCTTCCCTTACCTTACCTTATCCCTGCCGCAGGATTTGCTGAACAGACAATCCAACCTTCACCCATCACGGCGAAACCTCTTTGGGATGCGACGGCCGAGGACACAGGGATGGAAGGCCAAAACAACTTTCGGAAGAAAAGAAGGCTGGGGGTTGCAAAACCACCTTATCCTTGTGGAGGATCAAGTAGGGGGGGCTTGCGAGACGAGGCTGCCAATTCAGAAACCCTCCTGACTGATGTAATAGCCACCAGAAAGGCCACCTTCTGAGAGAGTGTCAAAAGGGGAATCTCTGATGTTCTCAAAAGGATGTTTCTGAAGTGCAGAGAGCACCAGATTCAAATCCCATATGGGTAGTGGTGACCGAACCAGAGGGGCCACATGTCAAACCCCCTTGCATAAAAGTTCTCACCAGTGGATGAGCAGTCAAGGGTCATTGAAAGAAAACAGCCAAGGCTGAAATCTGCCCTTTTATGGTGCTTTGATCCACCCTACGCTGTAAAATAAAAAGCAGGATCCTCGAAACTGAATAAGCCCGTGGGTCCCACTCCATCTACTCACACATGGAGATGTAGGCCTTCCAAGTGCGATGATAGATTTTCCGAGAAGAAGACTTCCGTCCCCCTCAGCATGGTGGAAATTACCGAGTCAGACAGACCCGGTCCCTCGGTACCTGACTTTCAACAGCCATGCCGTTAAAGCCAGCGACTGTAAAGCAGAAAGAAGTATAGGACCTTGCGACAGAAGGTCCTCCCGCATTGGCAGTCGCCAATCCTGCACCAGGCATACAAGGTTGACGTACTAAGGGCGCCGAGGCCGATCTGGAGCAATTAGAATGGCCGGGATCCTCTCGTTCTCCACCCTGCGAAGCAGACGAAGAAGCTTTAGCGGGGGGAAGGCATATATCAATCGATACTGTCCCCTTATAGTACCACCAACGTGTCCACCCAGGGATCTTTGGATCTGGCCACAAAACTCAATACCTTCCGCTTGAGTAGAGAAGCCAGGAGATGCATGTCTGGCGTGCTCCATCTCCGGCAAAGTAGCTGAAACACATCCAGGTGTAGTGACCATTCTGCTTGGTCCAACATCTGGCAACTTGGGTAGTCTGCTTGCCAGTTTTCTATGCCCGGAATGTATACGGCTGGCATGCTCCACACACTGAAGGATGTACGCAACCTCCAATGCTGCAGCTGAGCTTCTTGTTCCTCCTTGATGGTTGACATACACCACCGCCATGGTGTTGTCCGGCTGGATCCTGACTGGACGTCTCTGAAGCCTCAGAGACCATGTGGAGAGGCAGCAAAGCCCTGACTAGTTTGACGTAGACTTGTCCCATTTGGACAGGATTTCCTTCTGCAAGACAGGCGTGTGGAATTGAGCATACGGTACCGCCTCGAAGGTGGCCACCATGAGAGCCAGGACTCGCATGCAGAAGCGCAATGTCAACCATCTGCGGGATGCCAACAGCTTCACCTCCAACCGAAAAGTCTGCAACTTCTCCAAGGGGAGGTAAACACTCGCCTCTGAGGAGCCCAGAATTAAGCCCAGGTACTCCAGGCGCTGAGTTTGCACCAACACTGACTTATATGGGTTCAACACCGAACCAAACTCTCGAAGAGTAATTGGCGAACCCCACATCTTCCTAAAATTCTGAGCCCGTAGTGGCTCTGAGCAGGAGGTCATCCAAGAAGCCCACAATAGCGATTTCTCGCCGTCTCAGCAAGGTCAGAATCGGAGCGAGCACCTTGGTGAAAACCCTTGATGCCAGGCCAAATGGTAGAGCCACAAACTGGTAGTGGTTGTCCACAACTGCAAAGCGCAGAAAGCTCCGATGCCTGGAATATATGGGGTACGTATGTGTCCTTGATGTCCAAGGATGCCAGAAAATCCTCCAGATGGAGTGCAGCGACCACAGAGCGAACTGATTCCATCCTGACTTTTCGCACCATCACAAAGGCATTGAGGGCCTTGAGATCCAGGATTGGACGGACCCAGGACTTTTTCGGGACTAAAGATTGGAGTAGAATCCCTGAAACCTTTCTGGCAGCATCACAGGTACTAGGGCATAGGGCAATAGGGCATCCCGACGAGCCGGAAGATGACGCTTTGAGGGAAAAATGTGTTTGGTGGACAAAAAATAAATAAAATAAACCATCTTGTACCCTGATAAAACCACTTCACAAACCCACTGGTCGGAAAGCAGGGAGGTTCATCGCGCTGCAAACTCGCGAAGGCGACCCCGCACCCGAGAGTCGGGTGGGGGCAAACCTTAATGCTGTCGCAGATTTGTTCACAGGCTTGTTTTGCTTGCGAATCCAGGGACTCAGTATCTCAGCTGGCCCTTGTCAGCCTGAAAAAAAATACTTACTTGTGGGCCTAGACTGACGAAAATACCGCTTCTGAGCAGAAAAGGAGAGCCCTTGCCTACGGTGTGGCTCCTTACCTTGTGGGAGTAACGTGCTCTTACCCCAGTGGCATTCTTAATGTCATCCAGTGTGACGCCAAATAGCCTCTCTCCCTGGAGGAGTAAATCTGCCAGAGCCTTCTTGGAAATCTGGTCCGTGGACCAGCATTTTAGCCAAATCGGGCAAGGTAGTACCACAGCAGATACTGAGGCTCTGGAGAGCAAGGGAGCTGTATCCAAGGCTGCATTGCAGACGTACTTAAGGCCATGCACCAACTGGTCGGCCAACTCCACACAGACCAGGGAAGCCTGTTGTTTCTTTAGCTCGCGGTGCAACAGATATATATCTATCCCAACAAGAGGGGAGGGACATGTGTCCCGGGGTGTACTTACAGGATTTTTTTTACAGGTAAGCTGTTATAAAAATCCTATTTTCTTTCTCGTACATCACGGGACACAGAGCATCATAGTCATTCCTATGTGGGATGTACCAAAGCAATGCCATCTGAGGGGACGGAGACACAAAATAAAGCAGACTGCCATTACATGTGAGGACCTATACTGCTGCCCGCAGTACACTGCGCCCAAAGCCTTAATAATAACCTTGAAATCCACCTAGAAATAGCCAATTTTTATGCTGCCTGCCCTCTCCTGGGGCTTTCTGGCAGCACAAAGTGTCAGTCTTCTGCATTTAAGCAGTCGCTTTCATATAGAGCTTAACCGCTCTCACTACATAAAGTGGAATCATTTATTTTCTGCAGAACAGGGTTGTGGAAAAAATGAAGGTTGGGAAACCTTTTGATTCATATGAACATTGGATACCACCTTAGGCAAAAATGATGGGTAAGGACGCAACACCACCTTATTCTTATGAATAATCAAGTATGGCTCATTACAAGAGAAAGCTGCCAACTCAAACTCTTCTTGTGGAGGTTACCGCAACCAAGAACACCAACTTCCTTGTCACAAGGATTGAGGGCACATAGCGCATCAGCTCAAAAGGCTGTCCTTGTAAAGCGGACAAAACTAGATTCAAATCCCATGGGCACAAGGCAGGCCTAACTGGCGGATTTATACACGTTATTCCTTGTATAAAAGGCCCAGACCAAAGAAAGCGAAGCAAGCAGCCTGGAAAAACACTGACAAGGCAAAGATCTGACCTTTTCTAGTACTCAAGGCTAGCTTAATTTCCAGTCCTAATTGTAGGAAGGCATACTTCCAAGGGTGACACACTTCCAAGGATGCCATCCTTTGGTTTCACACCAGGAAACTTAGGCCATCCAGACTCTATAATAAATAGTCCTAGAGGCTGGCTTTCTTGTAGGAATCAGGGAAGTTACCACTGAACCTGAAAGCCCCTGACTCTTTAGAATGTGGGCTTCAATAGCCAAACCATCAAATTTAACATTTGTAAGGCAGGATGGAAAACCGGCCCCTGCAAAAGCAGGTCTGGCCGAGATGGAAGGGTCCAAGGATCCCCTACTGCCATCCTTACAATCTCTGCATACCAGGATCTCCTGGGCCATGCTGGGGCAACTAGGATTACCAGCTTCTGTTCATCCTTGATCCTGCGTAGAAGCCGCCGTACAGCTGAACTGGGGGGGGGGACGCATAAATCAGCGAGGACTGATCCCATGGAGTCATTAATGCATCCGTCCCGTATGTAAGTGGATCCCTGGTCCTTGACACAAAGCAGTTCAACTTCTTGTTGAATCTGGACACCAATAAATCCGGGGTACCCCATTTCTGGCATATTGGCAGAAAAAAAATAGGATTTTTTTTTAATACAGCTTACCTGTAAAATCTTTTTCTTGGGAATACATCACAGGACACAGAGCCTTAATTACTTAATGGGTTATGTAGTCACCACAGGTGATTGGACACTGGTTAACACAATTAGAATGGAGTTCCTCCCCTATATAACCCCTCCCAAAGGGAGAGTACCTCAATTTTGTAGCAAAGCAATAAGTGTCCCACGTTTAACTCTGAAGAGGGGCGGGAGCTCTGTGTCCTGTGATGTATTCCCAAGAAAAGGATTTTACAGTTGAAAACAGTTGGCTCATGTGTGGTGGCATGATGTTGCCATCATCCCTTGATCCATGGAAATTCGAATACCTATAAATGAGTGGGATTTTCTAGGCAACAATAATAGGGGGTGACAACTAGGTCATAAAAATAAATTAGTATTTTTTATGACCTAGTTGTCACCCCCTATTGTTGCCTAGAAAATCCCACTCATTTAGAGGTATTCAAATTTCCAAGGATTTTACAGTTAAATACATCACGGAACAGAGCCTTAATTACTTAATGGGATGAATAAAGTGATACTCCCGCGCTGTCTGTGAAATAGTGGATGAGGGGGAAAGGGAGAGGGTTGGGAGCACTGCTGCAAACACTAGAAGAGTCTACCTCAATAGACACAAGGAAATATATGTGCAAGTGAAAGGAGTCTGCGCTGTGAAAATAGATTGAAAAAGGGCACAAGGCTAGGAAATGGGTGTGGGAAAGGGGCACGGTAGGTGAAAAAGTGTTAGCTAAATAACAATGATACACCTAGACAGCAATAAACATCTCCAATTGGTAAACTGATGGTAACACATAAACGGCAAAGTATAGTCCAGGAAAGACAAAATTAATTTAGGAAGTCCAGTACTGGAAAATAAAGATAAAAATAACAATAAATTCCTCAAGGAAGGGAACAGATGAGGAGAGACCCAGCAGCCAATTCTGTGAAAGAAGTCGAGCCGTCACCCAAGAACAACACGCACACCTCAGGTGGTCCCAGCAGCTCACCTCATGGCTACCAGATATAGCCTAGCCAGCTGCTTTCACGCGGAGTCCAAATGAAGGTAGAATGTTCTTAAAGTCCCGGGATCAGGCACCACATACGGGGAGAGGATACACAACAATATATAGTGTGATACTGATATGAAAGGGGAGCCAAAAACGCCTGCACGCTATGCACTTACATAAAGTAAAGGTACAAGGGCTTATCTCCACGAGCGGCGAGCTCGTCAGTGTCCTCCTTTTCCTCTCACTGGGAGTCCGCTTGGTCTTAGGCTGATGGTGCTCAGAGGCTTGGGTGATATCACTCACGGCTACCAGATATAGCCTAGCCAGCTACTTTCACGCGGAGTCCAAATGAAGGTAGAAGGTTCTTAAAGTCCCGGGATCAGACACCACATACAGGGAGAGGATACACAACAATATATAGTGTGATACTGATATAAAGAGGAGCCAAAACACGCCTGCACTCTATGCACTTACATAAAGTAAAGGTAAAGGGCTAATCTCCACGAGCGGCGAACTCGTCAGTTTCCTCCTTTTCCTCTCACTGGGGGTCCGCTTGGTCTTAGGCTGATGGTGCTCAGAGGCTCGGGTGATATCACAGAAAACAAAAAAGGTGGTACATCGTGTAATCCAGTAAAAAGGATTTATTTAAAACAACTTAAAAACACTCACATAGACGATGGAGGAACGAATACAGCATCCACGAGTGGCGAACTCGTCAGCCGTCCGTCAGGTGCTTCGGTTGTCCAGCGCTCCAATCCCGACGCGTATCATCACACCACATCACACCTGATGAAGTCACGTGGTGTGATGATACGTGTCGGGATTGGAGCGCTGGACAACCGAAGCACCTGACGGACGGCTGACGAGTTTGCCACTCGTGGATGCTGTATTCGTTCCTCCATCGTCTATGTGAGTGTTTTTAAGTTGTTTTAAATAAATCCTTTTTACTGGATTACGCGATGTACCACCTTTTTTGTTTTCTGTGATATCACCCGAGCCTCTGAGCACCATCAGCCTAAGACCAAGCGGACCCCCAGTGAGAGGAAAAGGAGGACACTGACGAGTTCGCCGCTCGTGGAGATTAGCCCTTTACCTTTACTTTATGTAAGTGCATAGAGTGCAGGCGTGTTTTGGCTCCCCTTTATATCAGTATCACACTATATATTGTTGTGTATCCTCTCCCTGTATGTGGTGTCTGATCCCGGGACTTTAAGAACCTTCTACCTTCATTTGGACTCCGCGTGAAAGCAGCTGGCTAGGCTATATCTGGTAGCCGTGAGTGATATCACCCAAGCCTCTGAGCACCATCAGCCTAAGACCAAGCGGACTCCCAGTGAGAGGAAAAGGAGGACACTGACGAGCTCGCCGCTCGTGGAGATAAGCCCTTGTACCTTTACTTAATGGGATGTCCCATAGCAATGCTAAAATTAAGGGGAGGGAGATACAGACCAGAAAACAAGACAGCAATCGGGCCATAGGATCTATACTGCTGCCTGCAGTACACTACGCCCAAAGGCGGCTTCCTCATACCCTCTCGCATTTACCTGTAGAACTTAGTAACTGTATGGACCGAAGACCAAGTAGCAGCCTTACAGATCTGAGTAATGGAAGCCTGGTGATGGACTGCCCATGAAGCACCAACTGCTCTAGTAGAGTGCGCTTTCACCTGAAAAGGAGGAATCTTCTTTTTTAAACCATAGGCCTGAATAATGACTTGTCGAATCCAACATGCAATAGTAGATTTCGACGCTGCCTGGCCCTTCCTTGGGCCCTGTGGCAGAATAGATAGGCAATCAGTCTTTCGTATCTGAGCCGTAGCTTGCAGGTAAACTTTTACCGCTCTTACAACATCTAGAGAGAGTAGACTTTCTTCCTCCTCACACTGCGGATCTGGAAAAAAAAAACCAGTAAGACGCATGCAGCACCACCCTATCATGAATAATCATTTACGGTTCTTTATGTAAGAGCCACCAATTCCGATACACTCCTTGCTGAGGATTGCCACAGTTGCATTAATACACCAAAGTCTGGATCCCAGACCTCTGCAGAGAGACATTACAGGCAAACCTCGTTTTTTCTTTACACAAGGCCCGGGTACCACCCATCTTAGGCTTTTGATATTGGCCTGAGGTATGGATCCGGTTATAGCTCCTAGGCCTCTGCAGACAGACCATCAAAGGAGCATTTTTTTTTAGCACATGTTCAACGTGACCAACCACCTTAAACACTGGCGAAAAAAAAGAGGTACTCTCCATTTGGGAGGGGTTATATAGGGGAGGAACTAAATTCTAATCACCTGTTGGGGCTACATAACCTATTAAGTAATTAAGGCTCTGTGTCCTGTGATGTATGAGCAAGAAATAGGATATTTGTATTCACCGTAAAATACTTTTCTCTGAAGTCCATGGACGGACACAGCTTCCTTAATTCTTGACATTAGGGTTATGTTCCGTCTATTAGGAGAGGACTAGGCAGGCAAAAGCTGAACAGCCCCGCCCAGGTGCCTCTGGTCATAACCCCTCACCCTGCAATCAGCAGCTCAGTTCATCAAAAAGCAGTACAAAATAAAAAGGAGGGGTGGATGCTGTGTCTGTCCATAGACTTCAGAGAAAGGGATTTTACGGTGAGTACAAAAATCCTATTTTCTCTTTCATACATGGACGGACACAGCTTCCTTAATGCTTGACATTAGGGACGTTCCAAGCAGTGTAAAAAAACTGAGGGGTGGGAACAGCAAACAAACTTCACCCCAATAAGAGCTCTTTAACGGAGGAGTTGCAACCTTAAACAGCTGCCTGCAAAACCTTGCGGCCGAAGCAAGCATCCGCAGACGCCTGCACGTCAACTTTGTAAAACTTGGTGAAAGGGTAAACGGACGAACAAGTCGCCGCCTTACACACCTGTGAGACAGACGCTTGATGTCGGAAAGCCCAGGAGGCACCAATTGCCCTGGTCGAATGCGCTGTGACAGGAAAGGGGGGAGCCCGCCCTTTAAGGGCATAAGCCTGAATCACAATCTGTCTCATCTACTGAGAAATGGTGGCCGACGTGACCGCCAGGCCTTTCTTTGGCCCAGTCACCAACACAAACAGTGAGTCTGACCTCCGAAACTGAGCCGTAGCAGAAAGATACACCCGCAGAGCAAGTACCACATCTAAGGAATTTAATGCAACCTCTTTGAGATGCGACGGCCGAGGACACAAGGATGGAAGTACAATGCCCTCATTCAGATGAAAGGCCGAAACCACCTTCGGAAGAAACGAAGGCTGCGGGCGTAGCACTGCTTTATCCTTAGAGGATCAAGTAGGGGGACTTGCAAAACAAGCTCGCCAACTCAGAAACCCTCCTGACAGAGGAAATAGCCACCAAAAAGGCAATTTTCTGAGTGTGTCAAAGGGGGCATCTCTCTGATGTTCTCAAAGGGAGGCTTCTGAAGTTCCGAGAGCACCAAATTCAAATCCCATGGGGTAGTGGTGGTCGAACCGGGAGGAGCCATTGCACTAACATACTCACCAGTGAATGAGCCGCTAAGGGTCGTTAAAAGAAAACAGCCAAGCCTGAATTCTGCCTCTTAATGGTGCTTAAGGCAAGTTTCAGATCCACTCCACACGCTGTAAAAACAGCAGGATCCTGGAAACCAAATATGCCCGTGGACGCCAGCCCTCACAGAGATGTAGGCCTTCCATGTGCGATGATAGATCTCCCGAGAAGATGACTTCCATGCCCTAAGCATGGTGGAAATTACTAAATCCAACAGGCCTCGGTCCCTCAGAATCTGACCTTCAACAGCCATGTCGTTAAAGCCAGGGACTGTAAAGCAGGATGAAGCCTAGGACCTTGTGACAAAAGGTCCACTCGCATCGGCAGTCACCAAGGGGCATCCGCCACCAGGCGCACAAGGTCGGCATACCAGGGACACCGAGGCCAATCTGGGGCAATTGGAGTCACCGGAATCCCCTCTGCGAAGCAGACGAGAAAGAAGAAGTTTCAGTGGGGGGGGGCATAAATGAGCCGATAATGTCCCCGCGGGGCCACCAACGCGTCTGTCGCGTCTGCACAGGGATCTTTTGACCTGGCCACAAACCTCAGTACCTTCCAATTGAGTCGAGAAGCCAGGAGATCCAGGTCTGGCATGCCCCATTTCAGGCAAAGGAGACTAAACACACCCGGGTGTAGCGTCCATTCTCCTTGGTCCAGCATCTGGCGACTTAGGTAGTCCGCTATCCAGTTTTCTACGCCCGGAAATGTAAATGGCCGATAGAGCCGGCACGCTCCAGTCTGCCCACCGCAGGAGGTGAGCGACCTCTGATGCTGCAGCCGAGCTTCTTGTTCCTCCTTGAAGGTTGACATGCGTCACCTCTGTGGCGTTGTGTGGCTGGATCCTGACTGGACGCCCCTGTAGCCTCAGAGACCATGTGGAGAGGCACTGCCTGATCGCCCGAAGTTCCAGTACATCAGGGGAGCCGTATCCAGGGCTGCATTGAAGGCATATTTTAAGCCATGCACCAACTGGTCAGCCAGCTCTAACCAGACCGGGTAAACCTGTTGCTTCTCTTACTCCCGATGCAACCATTTTGCCCATTCCGTAAGTGTCGAACACCAGGGCCGCAGCCAAAACTGTCCGTAATGCTGACCCCAGCATTGTGAACATGGACCGGGCCACCGCATCGGACATCCTATCTGCAGGATCCTTAAATGCAGGGGTCTCCTCAACCGATATCGTGGTTACCTTGTTTAACCTGGATACTGGGGTGTCCACAAATGGGGGAGATGTCCATTTTTCAGAAGGCTCTCCTCAAAGGGGTAACGGACCACCATGCGTTTTGGAACCAAAAAGGTCCTCTGACATTCTTTGTCTATCAACTTATCAAAATAAGTTACATAAGGAAACACCTTAGTAGTGCGGGTCGGCTTGTGGGACCCAAAAGGGACCGACACCTCAGTAGATGCCCCAGCCGCATCCTCTAGCTTGAGGGTTTCCTGCACTTCTGTGACAAGTGCTCCAACAAGCGCCTTCTCCTGCATTGACCCAGACATGGAGTCTTCCTCACTGTCCGAATGGTCCTGTGTCACAGCCAGGCCCAAGTCTGAGTCAGAGCTTTCCTCAGAAGATGGTGGGGGGTGGGGGCATTTACCCTCCTTTCACCCGCACACTGCCTCCACCCTGGCAACAAATGATTCCAGGACCGCCGACAAAGCGTCCACAGGTACCGCAGGTGTAGGGGCACATGTTGCCATCACCGGAATGTCTGGGGAAGAAACGCCAGCTTCTGACGCCATGCTGAGCCGCTCACCTGACAGCCACTCATGAACTAAGTCAAGGAACAAAAAAAGGCCCACCCTCCTAGCTGCCCAGACCGAGGGGTATTCCCAGAGGACTCACCACCCTGACCCAGGCACTGCTTAGTGCTGCCGACCGCTCTTACTCCTGCACAGTGTGTGCCTGAGGTGATCTGACGTTTGTGCGGTTCATGGCGACAAACTAGCGCTAGAGGTCAAAACCAATGTTAAAAAAAACAAAAAAGATGGCCGTCGGCTGCCTCAGAAAAAAAAGCGTGAGCAAAGAAAGAAAGAAAATGGCCACCACTCTATTAGCAATAGGAACAGCGCGGCTACAGGAAAATGGCGTTGGCGCACCCAAAATGGCGCTGAATCGTTAACGAGGTAAAATAAAAGGCCACAAAAACACTCTGTGTAAAAAGTGGAAGGTTGGGACACACAGAGAGATTTATTTGGTTTAGTGCTTTTTTGGGTTGGTATTTTTGAGCCTGGTCATTAAGGAAACAATCTCTTATTTTTCTTAATATATACTTAATCGCATTTGGCTATAATCGCATCTCATTTAAAGTCCCAACCTTCCACTTTTTACACCTTTACAGGGATGGAGGCCTGTGGTGGTGCATACCACATGCCTCATATAAAGTCCCAACCCCATTCGAGTTTTCTAACAAAAACACTGGGTATCTGAACAGAGGCCCCCCAAAAGGCAGACCACTTACACTAGAGCGGACCCGGACACCCACAGCCAGGCCCCAGAGCCCCCTCAGGGACCCCCCTTGGTGAGGTACACAGCAGGCCCAATGGGGAGGAGGGATGGACAGTTACTTACCGGTAAATGCTTTTCTAGGATAGCTTCCAGGTCGGCACACCTGAGAGATGACTGGTCCACCTGACAGGAAACACCACATGAGGTTAAAAGGCCCCTCCCTTCCCCCTGAACCTCAGTTCGACCAAAGTAAGTTCTACCAAAGTAATAGGCTATCCAGGTGCCAGAGGGCAACACTGCCCATAGTACTTACATCAAACCAGGGTGGGAAGTAGCCCTGCGATCCCGGAAGATATCCTAGAAAAGCAGTTACTGGTAAGTAAGTCAATTTTCTCTATTCATCTTCAAGGACGGCACAACGGAGAGGATGGACAAGAAGTTCAAGGCTTACCTTAAGGTGGCACCTTCCTTCCAAACGTCAGATCCTGAGGCGATAGCAGTTCCAATCTATAGTGCTTTAAGAAGGTGTTCTGCTTCGCCCATGTGGCTGCTCGTCAGATCTGTTCTATTGAGGCCCCCGCTTTTTCTGCCCAAGAGGCCGCCAAAAATCTTGTTGAATGAGCTTTAATGTTACCTGGTACTGGGGAACCTGACTGCTCATAAGCCATAGCTATGGTCTGCCTAATCCACCTAGCCACTGTAGATTTAAAAGCCTGCCCTCCCTTCCTAGGGCCGCTAAATAAAACTAAAAGGCGAGTCGACTTTCTGAAGTCGTTCACTCTGTCCAAGTATCCTGACATCTAAAAACTGAATTTTTTCCTCTCCTTTGTTCTTTGAGTTTTCGCAAAAGGAAGGCAAAATGATCTCCTGAGACCTATGAAACTGTCATCGACTTTGGGAAGAAAACGTGGGTCTCGCTTTAGCACCACTATCTTCCAGTATCAAGAGAAAAGGCTCTTTACTTGACCAGGCCTGCAGGTCACTTACTCTTCTGGCTGTTGTGATGGTCAGTAAAAAAAAAAAGCTAACAAGCGTCAAAAATTTTATGGAGATCTTCTGAGCTGGCTCGAAAGGCGCTTTTGTCAACGCTTCCAAGACCAACGTTAGATTCCAAGGAGGGAATCTTATAAACTTTATGGGGGTTACCTCTCCCTAGCTACTAAGAATCTCCTAATCAGCATGAGCCTCTAATCCAAAAATACAGATAGAGCAGCTATCTGCACCTTCAGGCTATTTGTAGCAATTATTTTGTCCACCCCTGCTTGTAAAAATTCTAGTATCACTGGTACCGAAGGACTAGATACTTCTCTATCTTGACACCAGTGATAAAAAGTATTCCACATTTTTGAATATATCTTCCTAGTGACTGTTTTTCGACTACAGTACCTGTCGCCGACAATGTGTTTCCAGCAGAACGGCATTGCGCTGATTCTCAGCGAAATGGTGCCGACATCTCGCACTCGCTGGAATAGGAAAAGCACATTCCAGCGAGCGCGTCATAGAAGCGATGGGGATCCGATTTGGATTCCCGCCAATTCTAGCTGCGCCGTTTGGTAGGAATCATGAGGGGGAACTCCACGCCAAATTTTAAATAAAAATCCGACATTAGTTCCCCCTCAGGGGGCATACCAGGCCCTTAGGTCCAATATGGATTGTAAGGAGTACCCCCCCTACGCCGGAAAAAAACCCGGCATGGGGGTTCCCCCCACAATCCATACCAGGCCCGTATCCAAGAACGCCGCCTGGCCGGTCAGGTTAGGAGTGGGGGGCGAGCGAGCACCCCCCCTCCTGAGCCTTACCAGGCTGCATGCCCTCAACATGGGGGGCCCCCCACCCCAAAGTACCCTGTCCCCATGTTGATAAGGACAGGGCCTCTTCCCGACAACCCTGGCCGTTGGTTGCCGGGGTCTGCGGGCGGGGGGGCTTATCGGAATCTGGGAGCCCCCTTTAATAAAAGGGCCCCCAGATACCGGCCCCCCACCCTAGGTGAATGAGTATGGGGTACATTGTACCCCTACCCATTCACCTGAAGGCAAAGTGTCAATAGAAAAAAAAAAAAAACAACACAGGGTATTAAAATATTTTATTAGTCAGCTCCGGGGTCTTCTCCACTCTCGGGGGTCTTCTTCCATCTTCTCTGCTCTCCCCGGGTCTTCTCCCGCTCGCTCTCCGGTGCCTTCTTTGGGGCTGGCCGCCGCTATCTTCTTTTTAGGTAAATTACTAGCGGCGGCGCAACCCGCTCTTCTTTGCCGCCTTCCGCCGTCTTCGTTTCTTCTTTTCTTCAGATGTTGACGCAACACTTTCTCCCGCTGTAATGCTGGGTACGCGGCTCACACCGATTAATATAGGCCTCCTATGACATCACAGTCCCATCATGCTCCGGGTGGGTACCCGGAGCATGATGGGACCGTGACGTCGTAGGAGGGAGGAATCGTCAGGTCAACATCTGAAGAAAAGAAGAAACGAAGACAGCGGCAAAGAAGAGCGGGCTGCGCCGCCGCTAGTAATTGAGATAAAAAGAAGATAGCGGCGGCCAGCCCTGAAGAAGGCACCGGAGAGCGAGCGGGAGAAGAACCGGGGAGCGCCCAGACGACAGCGGAGAGCGAAGAAGGTGGAAGAAGACCCCCCGAGAGTGGAGAAGACCCCGGAGCTGACTAATAAAATATTTTAATACCCTGTGTTTTTTTATTGACACTTTGCCTCCAGGTGAATTGGTAGGGGTACGATGTACCCCATACTCATTCACCTAGGGTGGGGAGCCGGTATCTGGAGGCCCCCTTATTAAAGGGGGCTCCCAGATTCCAATAAGCCTCCTGCCCGCAGACCCCGACAACCAATGGCCAGGGATGTCGGGAAGAGGCCCTGTCCTTAACATGGGGACAGGGTACTTTGGGGCGTGCCCAAGAGCACCCAACCCCCTCATGTTGAGGGCATGCGGCCTGGTACGGCTCAGAAGGGGGGAGCGCTCGCCCCCCACTCCTTTCTTTACCGGCCAGGCGGCGTGCTTGGATACGGGTCTGGTATGGATTGTGGGGGGATCCCCACGCCGTTTTTTCGGCGTAGGGGGTTCTCCTTACAACCCATACCAGACCTAAGGGCCTGGTATGCCCCGGGGGGGAACCCAATGCCGTTTTTTTATTTAAAATTTGGCGTGGAGTTCCCCCTCATGATCCATCCCAAACACCGCGGCTAGAATTGGCAGGAATCCAAGTCGAATGCCCGTCGCTTCTATGACGGCTTTGTCCATCGCGGCGAGCCGGCTCCCGTGATGGGGCTCGTAGGTTGTCAATCTCGCCGAGAAAGGGAGCGAGTTTGACACAATATCGCGGTCACCCACTGTACCTCTCAATCACTTTATCAGAGCATAAGGATGCTTCAGAGAATCTCCCTCTCAAGAGCCATGCTGTTGACTTGAAGAATCCTGGGTTGGGGTGAACGACTGGCCCTTGCAGAAGAAGATCCTGCCTGGCTGGGAGAGGAAAAGGAGGGGTAACCGACCTTTTCTTTAGAGTAGAAAACCAAGTCCTCTTGGACCACCAAGGGGCTATCAGAATCAGCTTGCACTCAGAGTTGGCCAGCCTTTGTAGAACCCAAGGAATCAAAGCTAGTGGAGGGAAAGCATATGCTAGATGACAGTCCCAGTTCTGAGCCAGAGCATCTATTCCTTCTGAGCCTCCCTCTCTGGTGAGAGAAAAACCCGCTCCACCTTTTTGTTCCCTCTGTGGGCAAAAAGGTCTATCTCAGGAAACCCGACCTTGTGACCTATCTGGAGGAATACGCTCTGGTTGAGTTCCCATTCTCCTTGGTGGACGGGTTGTCGGCTCAGGAAATCCGCTGCCACATTGGTGGTCCCTCTTATGTGGACCGCCGATATGGATTGAAGGAACCCTTCGGCCCAACCCAGAATCTCCAGGACCAGACTTGGTAATCTTCTGGATCTTGCACCCCCTTGACGGTTTAGATAGGAAATTGCGGTCACATTGTCCAAAAGGACTTGGACGTCTAGTCCCTGAATCCTGCTTTCAAAGCTCTTAAGAGCCTGACCCACTGCAAGAAGCTCCCTGGAATTGGAGGAGGCTCTTGCCTGGATCAGGTTCCAGAATCCCTGTGCTTGGAGGTCCCCAAGTGAGCACCCCAACCCCAGGCGCTTGCATCTGTGGTAATTTGTATAGGGTTCCACTGGGCCCAGGGACGACCCAATGCAAGTCTGTCCTGACTCAGCCACCAATCTAGGGAGGCCCTTAACCTTGCTGGAATGGCTACCTTCCCATCCAGAGACTATCTTCTTGTCCCAGGAGGATAGAAGGAAATACTGAAGCTCTCTGGAATAGAGCTGAGCCCAGGGAACCACCGGAATACAGGCAGTCATTAGGGCAAGGACCCTCATGACCTGTCTGCAAGAGGAGTCCCTGGGTTCCAATAGAGAGGAAACCGCTGACATTACCTTTAACCTTTTTTCCTCTGGGAGAAGAAGCTTCTGAGCCCTTGTGTCCACTGAGTATCCTAGGAAAATCTTTATCTGGGATGGTACTAGGGATGATTTTTCTTTGTTTACTATGCAGCCCAAGTTCTCCAAGGTGCAGATCACTGTCTTTACATCTGCTGTCACTTGTTCTAAAGACTGTCTATAGATCATAAGATCGTCTAAATAGGGTATCGGAGAGCAGGGATTGGTTTTCTGGGGCAATAGGCAGGTGGAAATTTACTGTGGCCATAAAGGCATCCTTTAATAGATGTTTCCTCACAGCATATATGCTTTCCACCCAAAAGCTCTTGTGCATCAGAAACCTGTTCAGCTTCCTGAGATTTAATATCAGGCATCATTTTCCTGACGGTTTCTGGACCACAAACACGTGGGAGTAAAATCCCTGGTAGAGCTCTTTGGGTGGAAAGGGGACAATAACCTCCTGGTCCGCCAATCCCTGCAAATTGTCCATCAACACTGCTGCTCTCAATGGTTCCTTGGGGAGATGGGTCAGAATAAAATTTTAAGGGGGAGGAGAGGAAAGTTCCAGATGACATCCCTCCGTCAGGATATGCAGGATATAGGGGCTTTCAGAGATCCTTCTCCATTGAGGGACAAATCGAGAAAGTCTCCCCCCTACCCTGACGTCACTTTGACCGCTTGCTTGCGTCCTTGGGTCCGGAGAAGAGAAAGCCACCCTTCTGTCCGCTCTTTCCCTTCCCCCATCTTCTATTTGTGTCCTTCTTGGCCCTGAACTGGCCCTGATTAGGAAAGGCACGAAAAAAAATTGCCTTTAAACCGGGAAAGTTTAGCTTTTTTCTGCAGAGCGTGATAGGACCTGATCCAGACCAGGACCAAAAAGCTGTGAATCTTCAAAAGGTAACCCGCAGAGCCGTGACCTGGACATATGGTCTCCCTGACATGATTTAACCCAGACCGCCCTCCTTGTGGAGTTCAGGAGGGCCGCTGATTAGCCAAGGTCCTGACCGCCTCCACTGTCACATCTGCCAAATATCCTACTGCCTTGTTTATCATTTCAAGAGTCTATAACCTCTTCGAAATTGTCCCCTCTTGCAACATTGGCCAGAGAGCCTACCTAGCCAGGCATTCACATTCCTGGCTACGCAGGCAGATGCTAGAGCAGGAGCCATGGCTGCCGCATTGGCATCCCATGCTCTGATCAGAAGCGTTTCAGCCCTTCTATCCATTTGGTCCTTAATGCTACCCAGCCCTCAAAGGACAAATCGGATTTCTTAGAGACCTGAGAAAGGGCTGCATCTAATTTGGGGGGGTCTTAAAAAACTTTCTTCCTCCCCAAATGGAAACCTTCTCTTCCAGGTTTTTAGCTTAAGGACCTTGCTTTCCGGGTCCTTCAATTCCCTCAGAATTACTTCCTTAAAGGGGTGTTCCAGCCTTGTTTTTTTTTATATTTATTAGAATTTAGCAGCTACAAAAAGTGTAGCTGCTGGATTTTAATAAACAATCACTTACCTGCTCCAGGGTTCCAGCGACGCACCGGCCGGGGCTCCACTCCTTTCCCCCGCTCCCGGCTGGCGTCCTCATCAAAACTGTGGGCCGCTGATTGGACAGACGATCGCATGGGACCTGTCATGTGTCCCATGCGATCGCCTACAGGGAGCGGCTGCTGTCCCATGCTTAATCGCCTAACCAGCCCCTCGGCGGAAGGAGGAAGTGGGACAGGAAGTCCCACTCCCCCCAAAAAAAATGACATGCCAAATGTGGCATGTAAGAGGGTGAGGAGTGGGATAAGCGGAAGTTCCATTTTTGGGTGGAACTCCGCTTTAAGGGTTTGGTGCACCTGGAATACCCTGGACTGAGGTTTTCCTAAGCCTTTATACAACTTATCCAGGGCAGTTGTCTGCACTGGAGGTTCTGGGATATCTTCAGAGGCATAAATTGCATGAGTAACTGTCCCATGTCCTCCACGGGAAAGAGATGCCCAAGTCTAGGACTTCACTGTCCTGGCTTTCGGGGTCTGAGCCGTCCCCCTCCTCTAATGTGTCCTGCTCTGACTCCTCCAGCTCATCTACTCCTGAAGCAATAGAAGAGGGAGGCCTCTGCAGGGTTTTCTAAATTCTGTCAGATGAATGCCCCAGAGATGAAGTCCCTTCCCTAGAAGACAGAACCTCTCTGCCACTAGTGCTAGGCTCTTTCTTAGATGCAATAACTCTCTTAAGGGATTGGAGTGTAGTCAGCATCTCTGACTGTACTGTAAGGAAGTCCCTCATCACCTGTTAAGGTTTCCTTACTCAACAATTGATGTAAGCACTTGTAACAAAAAGGTTTTGCGTGATCCTGTAGGAGCTTTTCATTGCAATTTCCACACCTTTTTGCTCAAGGGGCAGGAGTACTTTTGCTTTTAACCTTGTGGGCCCCTTGAGCAGATCCACTGGGTTCCAAGGAGACAAAAAGACAAGACAGCACTAATTTTTAGCAGGCTGTACTCTCTATAGAGGAAAGACTCGCCACTCGTGGTCCCCTCCTGGGTTGTAGCCACCGCTGTGTCCTCCTCTCCTTCCATTCCTGGTCTCAGCTGGTTCCTTCTTCCCAGGAGCTTTGCTGTGAGATTCCAGGTGGTGAGAGGGGCCTGTAGGACCTCCGCCTGGCTCCACCGGATTTTTAAGGGCAGGACGCTGATCGGCGCCATTTTGCTGGAGTCCCGCCGACGAAAGTAGTCCCATTTTGGCCTCTAATGTCTGGATCTGCCATTTTGGTGTGTACCGGAAACAGGAAGTGATGTCGCCCGGAAACGGAAGTGGCATTATCTTGCTCCAACCAGCCTCAATGCTCACTCCTGCCTTAAGAGCATAGGCCTGTATGACTATCTGCCTGATCCACCTAGAAACGGTGGTCGACGAGACCGACAGGCCCTTTTGTGGACAAGACACCGACACAAAAAGTGAGTCAGAGTCCAGAAACGGAGCCGTAGCAGACAGGTACACCCACAAAGCGTGCATCATGTCTAAAGTATGCAGTGCAACCTCTTTAGGATGTGCCGGCCAAGGACACAAGGATGGAAGTACAATGTCCTTGTTCAGCTGAAAGGCCAAAACCACCTTCGGAAAAAAGGAAGGTTGCGGGCGCAACACTGCCTTATCCTTATGGAGGATCAAGTATGGCGACTTGCAAGACAAGGCCGCCAACTCAGAAACCCGTCTGACAGAAGCAACGGCCACCAAAAAGGCCACCTTCTGAGAAAGTGTCAAGAGAGGAATCTCTCTGATGTTTTCAAAGGGAGGTTCCTGAAGAACCGAGAGCACCAGATTCAAATCCCATGGAGGAAGAGGTGGTTTAAGAGGCGGAAGTATATGACGAACCCCCTGCACAAAAGGTACCCACCAGAGAATGGGCTGCCAAAGACTGCTGAAAGAACACAGCAAAGGCTGAAATCTGTCCCTTAATGGTGCTTAAGGCAAGTTTCTGATCCACTCCACGCTGTAAAAACAGCAGGACCCTGGAAACCTAATACGTCCGTGGACTTCACCCCCATCTCTTCGCCCAAAGCTGTAGGCCTTCCAGGTGCGATGGTAGATTTTCCTGGAAGACTTCCATGCCCTTAGCATGGTTGAGATGACAGAGTCGGAGAGACCCCGGTCCCTTAAAACCATGCTTTTAACCACTTTAGCCCCGAACCATATTGCTGTCCAAAGACCAGAGCACTTTTTGTGATTCGGCACTGCGTCGCTTTAACTGACAATTGCGCGGTCATGCGACGTGGCTCCCAAACAAAATTGGCGTCCTTTTTTTCCCACAAATAGAGCTTTCTTTTGGTGGTATTTGATCATCTCTGCGTTTTTTTTTTTGCGCTATAAACAAAAATAGAGTGACTATTTTGAAAAAAATGCAATATTTTTTACATTTTGCTATAATAAATATCCCCAAAAAAGATTTAAAAAAACATTATTTTTCCTCAGTTTAGGCCGATACGTATTCTTCTACATATTTTTCGTAAAAAAAAAATCGCAATTAGCGTTTATTGATTGGTTTGCGCAAAATTTATAGTGTTTACAAAAAAGGGGGTAGTTTTAAGGCATTTTTATTAATATTTTTTTTTTACTAGTAATGGCGGCGATCATCGTTTTTTTACGGTACTGCGATATTATGGCGGACACATCGGACACTTGACACATTTTTGGGACCATTGGCATTTTTATAGCGATCAATGCTATAAAAATGCATTGGATTACTATAAAAATGCCATTGGCAGTGAAGGGGTTAACACTAGGGGGCGGGGAAGGGGTTAAGTGTGTTCCTATTTGTGTTCTTACTGTGTGGGGGGGGGGTGGACTCACTAGGGGGAATCATTAAACTTCCGTTCATACATTGTATGAACGGAAGATCAGCGTTTCCCCCGCTGACAGGAACGAGAGCTGTATGTTTACACGCACAGCGCTCGTTCCCCGCTCTGTAACGAACGAGTGCGCGTGCGTGCCCAGCGGCGATCACGCGCGTAGAACTCGGGGGCGCGGGCTGCCGGCGGCGCGCACGCGCCCCCTAGTGGCCGCGAAAGTCCCGACGTAGAGCTACGGGCTCTCGCGCAGGAGTGCCGACCTGCCGCCGTATAACTGCGGCGGCTGGTCGGCAAGTGGTTAATAGCCATGCCGTTAAAGCCAGCGACTAAAGCAGGATGAAGTATGGGACCTTGAAACAGAAGGTCCTCCCGCATTGGCAGCCTCCAGGGTACATCTGCCACCAGGCGCACAAGATCGGCATACCAAGTACGCAGAGGCCAGTCTGGAGCGATTAGAATCATTGGGATCCCCTTGGCCTCCACTCTGCAGAGCAGCCCAGGAAGCAACTTCAATGTGAAAAAGGCATAAGTTAGTCGATACTGACCCCACGGGGCCACCAATGCGTCTGCTCAGGGACCTCTGGACCTGGCCACGAACCTCGACACCTTGCGGTTGAGGCGAGAGGCCAGGAGACCCATGTTCGGTGTGCCCCACCTCCTGCAAAGGAGTTTAAACACCTTCAGATGCAATGATCATTCTCCCTGGTCATCTGGCGACTCAGGTAGTCTGCCTGCCAGTTTTCTACGCCTGGAATGTAGATTGCCGACAGCCGGCACGCTTCTTTCCGCCCACCTTAAGATGTGAGCGACCTCGGACATTGCAGCCGAGCTCCGTGTCCCCCCCCCCCCTAATGGTTGACATAAGCCACTGACGTGGTGTTGTCCGACTGAATGCTGATTGGGCAACCCTGCAACCTCTTCGACCACAAGGAGAGGCATAGCCTGATCGCCCGAAGTTTCAAGACACTGATCGGCAGACGGGATTCCTCCAAATTCCAGTGACCTTGGGCCGACTGCACCCCCCAGATGCCCTCCCCCCCAACCTGTGAGGCTGGCGTCCGTTGTAATCACTGTCCACTGGAAGGGAAGAAACGACTTTCCGGACCGAAGGGCCAGGGATCTCAGCCACCAATTCAGAGAGACTGACTAGGTGGCTTACCTGAAACTGGTGGAATTGGGTATACGGTACCGCCTCGAAGAAGGCTACCATCAGACCCAGGACTAGCATGCAAAAACGGAGAGACGACCATTTTTAGGATGCCATCAGCTTCACTGCAGACTGAAGAATCTGCAATTTTTCCAGGGGAAGAAAGACTCTCGCCTCCGAGGAGTCCAGAATCAACCCTAGGTACTCCAAATGCTGAGTCGGTACCAGGACCGACTTCTGGATGTTTAACACCCACCCGAATTCTCGGAGGGTCCAGCTGGCTATCAGAAGATCGTCTAAGTAGCCCACGATGGCAATGCCTCGCTGTCTCAGCAAAACTAGGATCGGTGCGAGCACCTTGGTAAAAACTCTTGGTGCCGATGCTAGTCCAAAGGGAAGGGTCACAAACTGATAGTGGTCTTCCCCCATCGCAAAGCGCAGAAACCTCTGGTGACATGCGCAAATTGGGACATGCAAGTATGCATCCTTGATGTCCAAGGACGCCAGAAAGTCCCCCGGATGGAGCGCAGCCTCCCCCGAGCGAATGGAGTCCATGCAGAACTTCCGTACTCTCATAAAGGCATTTAGGGCTTTGAGGTCCAAGATTGGATGGACCCCGTTCTTCCGGACCACAAACAGATTCGAATAAAATCCCCAAAACCTCTCGTCCTGCGTAACAGGTAAAACTACCCCGCAACTCAGCAAGTCCTGCACTGCCCCCAATAGGGTAGACCGACAACCCAGAAAGAGGGGGAGTTTTGAGGGAAAGAATCTGTTTATTGGACAGGAAATAAACCATCTTGTACCCCGAAGAGACCACCTCGCAGACCCACTGGTCGGAGAGCAGGGAGGTCCACTGAGCTTTGAACCTGCAAAGCAGTCCCCCCACCCATGAGACGGGCGGGGGCAAAACTTCACGCAGTGGCGGGTTTGGAATGCCGGTTAGTTCGGCTTTGAGCCTATGTCAGCCTGGGAGGATTTATTCGCGGGCCCTGACTGGCGAAAATACTGCTTCAGAGTGGAAAACTAAGGCCCTGGCTTATGGCACGACTTCCTCCCTTTGGTGGACTGAGGGAGCAGAGTGCTCTTGCCTTCAGTGACATCCTTAATGTCGTCCAGCGAGGTACCAAAAAGCCTCCCACCCTTGAAGGGTAAATCTGCCAGGGCTTTTTTGGATGCTTGGTCAGCAGACCAGCATTTGAGCCAAATCAGGCAGCATAAGACCACTGCCAAAACAGAGGATCTGGATATCAAGGGGGCTGCATCCAGTGTAGCATCACAGACATATAGAAGGCCCTGGACCAACTGGTCGGCCAGTCTAATAAATTTGGGAGGGAGCTGGTGCTCCTCCACAGTCTGGTGGAAAACTTTTGCCCATTCGGTGAGTGTCTGAGACACCAAGGTTTCAGCCACAATAGGCTGCAATGCAGACCCCAGCATGGTAAACATGGAGCGGGTCAGCGCTTCGGAACTCTGGTCCTTGAAAGCAGGGGTCCCTTCTATAGGGAGGAGGCACTTTTTACCCCCTTACACCTGCACGCCGATTCCACCCTGGCAACAAATGTTTCCAGGACTGCTGACAAAGTGTCCCTGAGAAACCGCAGGTGCAGGAGCACCAGCTGCAACCTCTGGAATGTTTGGGGAAGAAGGGCCAGAATCTAGAGGCCAAAATCCCACATAAAATGGCCGCCGGACGCCACAGATAAAACAGGGCACAGCCACAGTAAAATGGCCGACCGCAATAAGCTATGCCATAGTGCGACCACAACAAAATGTCTGTTTCAATGCAAACCGACTGCAAAAAAATGGCACGGCCAAAATAGCGGCGAAATGCCGCCCTGTGGATGAGAAGGTCGAATTGGGGTTTTCTAAGGCAAAGCACACCCCTACAGATAAAAATGGGCCCAGACACCCCACAGTCCCCCGGTGGGAAAGGGAACCCTCACCACAGGTCCAACCCCGGTAGCAGCAGTAGAGCAGCAGAGGGAAATATGACAGAGCAGGGAAAGGGAGGATTGGAGGACCGACCCTAACTCCAGGAATGCCCAGCCGAACCGACCTGCCGAGGCAGGAAGGACTGTACTTAACCGTCCGTGCGAGAACCCGCCGACACATTGCTGACAGGCATACAACCACGTTGGAGTAGCTGTTGGCATGGTCCACTGTGAGTGATTCAACATCACAGCCCAGTCATGTGTGGACCCTGGAGCAACGAGCTCACCGGCCACCCTCAGGTCATGGGGTATGTCATGGCAGACCCAGACCCTTGCCTACGGTGTGCCGACGCTCGCTGGCCCGACTGAGGAGGCTACAAGGATCTATATATCCAGCCTGTCACCCAGCCGGCAGTTGATAGAAGATTATCAAATAAAAAACAAAATAAAATGAAAAATGTCTTTAGGGCGCTGAGCCCAAAGGGAGCCACATCCTTCTCTGCTAGGCAGAAAAAAAACTGAGGTTGCATGCTGCAGGGAGGAGGGTTATGTCCGGAGGGACCGCCCCCTGGGCGGGGCTGTTCAACTCTGTTAAAGTAACATGTATTTAAATATCTAACATGTTCTGCTTAGTCTTGTCCTATGAACAGGAACATAACCCACTTGTCAAGACTTGTGAAGGCTGTGTCCGTCCATGCACGATAAAAGAAATAAACGTTTCGCTGCCGGGAAACACAAAAAAAAATACTGAGGCACAGGGGGAAGGGAGGGGCCTTTTAACCTTACGTGTTGAGTTTGTCAGGTGGACCAGTCATCTCTCAGGTGTGCCGTCCTGGAAGATGACTAGAGAAACACTCTTCTGGGCTGCGTCTATAACCAGATCCAAGAACTCCAGCCTTTTTACTGGTTGTAAGGACGATTTCTCCAAGTAGATAATTCAACCTAGATGTTCGAGATACCCGACTGTGCAGACCACACTTTGGTCTAACCATGCTATGGACTGATCTATCAGCAGCAGGTCGTCTAGGTACACCATTACTGCTATACCCTGGGCCCTTAGTCTTTCCAGAACCTTTGTAAACACTTGCGGTAGCCAACACGAAGGGCAAGGCCAAGAACTGAAAGTGGCGCTGTTCTCCTGCGAACCGCAGGAACCTCTTGTGAGCAGGGAAAATTAGAACATGTAGATGTGCATCCTTGATGTTTATTGACGCTAGAAGTTCTCCTCCCCTCAAGGTAGTCACTACTGACCTGATTGATTCCATGCAAAAAGAGTGTAAGTCTAGGAACCGATTCAGACCCTTGAGATCTAGAATGGGTCTGACATCACACTTCGGTTTTGGCACTGTGAAGAGATTTAAATAAAATCCTATAGCCTGCTCTTCTGAGGGGGTCTTTATGATTACACCCTGCAACATCAATCGTTCTAGCGCCATAAATAAAGACCTTCTCTTCACTGGGTCTTTGGGGGTGTTCGAACTTACAAAGTGAACCGAAGGAAACTTCTGAAACTCTAGTTTGTAGCCTAGGGATACCACAGGTGGTAGGCCCTAGATCTCTTCTTGCCAACCCTCTTGAAAACCACAGAAGTCTGCCCCCACCTCGATCGAGCGGAGGCGCCCCCTCATAAGGAGGCCTTGGGACTCCGTTTTGTAGGCTTCTGCCCTTAGGCACTTCTGTAGTCCTATACTAACAAACACATAGGTAAATAGTTCCAGAAAAAAACAAGTACACATGTTTTAATGTATGCAGCATGTGTTAAAGCAATATGCCTCCGAGTTCAAACAAATATGCTTTTAAGCAAAATGTGAAAAGTGTGTGCTGTACACACGCCTTCATGTAGCATGTGCGCCATGGAACGAGCATCTTTGCAAAGCAAGCATATGTTTATAAAAAATGTTACGCAACATTACACAACATGTACTGCATCTATGCAGACATATATTCCTATGCCAGGGGTAGGCAACCTTGGCTCTCCAGAGGTTTTGGAACTACATTTCCCATGATGCTCAACTACACTGCAGAGTGCAAGAGCATCATGGGAAATGTAGTTCCAAAACATCTGGAGAGCCAAAGTTCCCCATCACTGTCCTATGCGATCATGAGGAATCATGTATATTTAAGTATTAACATGCCTCATTATGCAACCATGCATTTTTAGGCAATCATGTAACTTTAGGCGATTATGTAACTTTAGGCGCTCAAGCATTCCAGTGCGACCAAGCACCCTCCCCTTTTTTACACAAACATGTCCAAACATGCATTTTGCACACCCATGATCAAACATGTGAACTGGTAAAAACAGTTATCAGCAACCGCGTGCTCCAGCAAATATGCTTTTAAGCAACTGTGCATTTAGGCAACCGTGTGCTCCAGCAACTGTGTGTTCCAGCAGTCTTGCGTCTTAGATAGTTTGTAAGCAAGCACCCGCTCAACTGCAGTTGATCCTCTACTCAGACCTGCAGGATACCAAGCACATATGCACTATATTGGAAATGCTCCCTAAAATGCACCCAAAGCTCATGTTTTTGCAAACGTACTTTAAAACATGCAATTAAGCAATACATTTGCAGCACGTATATTATGTTGTTCCTGCCTACAAGCAGTTAACACTTTTAAAGTGAACTGCTATTAATCCAGAGGTGTACATATTTACAGATATACAGGCCACTCGGATAGGCAGAAAATATACAGCATGTAATCATGACTTGCCTGCACCCAGTTACCCCAAGCAGTTCTGTCTATCTGAACCTATCACCACATGGCATCTCTTCCAATTCCTACCTATATAAAAAATAGGCTAGACTTGAGCAAACCTGCAAGCTCTAGTGGCTGAGGGAGAAACAGCAGCCCGCATTAGTAAGAGCGCACAGCATTACTGAACAGCACACTGCTCCCAGTGGCCACTGGGAGAAGACAGTCAGATCTCTCTCTTAAAAGAGAAAACTGCAAACAAATGCAGACTCACCATTCCTCACTCCAGGACTCTGTACATAACAGGAGTCCAATCTTCATGGCGAGCTTGTGTCACGACAGACCTTCAAGGACCAGGTCCCTTTTGCATATAGGGTCCACTCCCTTGGACCTGTACAGCACCCTGCTACAGCAAACTTGTGGTATGGACCAGGGTGCTGGGTCCCAGGGTCAGAGAGAAGCATTACAGGAAAAAACCTTGTTCTTCCATTTCGAGGCTCGGGTACCATTCGTTTAGCCTTTTTTGTTTCTGGCTCTTTGAATTGATCAGATTGCATAGCCCCTCCTGATCCTATCGAGGTTCACCTGTGGAGATCTTTATTAACAGTGACCAACACCTTAGACACTGGCGAAAAAACTGGAGGTACTCCCTGTATGGGAGGGGTTATATAGAGGGGGACTTCCTGTCTTTGGTTATGCCAGTGTCCAATCACCTGAAGGTGGTGTATAACCCACATAGTAATGACTATGGTGCTCTGTGTCCTGTGATGTATGATAAAGAAATAGACCTGCAAGTCTACCCAATGTAAGGAGAGGGGGTGGAATCCGGTAAGTGTCAGGAGGAAGATGATGTTTCCTCCTGTGTGGGAGCAGTTTCTAGGCGAGTCAAAAGAAGTATGCAAACCTGCTAGTTTGGGGCTTGGCATACGAATCCAAGTAGGGACAATAAGTAGTGTTTGTTAAAACTGGTTGGTGAGGGAGTACTGTCTACTCCAGTCCTGATGTATACCATTAGGAAAATTGAATGGCAGCTAGTGAAGAGTGTGGAAAGTGACATGGTAGGATGTGATCTTCCCAAGTAACAGAATGTGGGTATGTTGTGAGACTGGTAGTGTGGTTTCTTTGTTATTTTGTTTTTGTTTTCTATTGTTGTTTAGTAGGAGTTGGATATGGTGGGATGCACTAAAGCCCATAATACAAATGATTACACGTTTAGTTAAACTCTATTGATTAAAACCAGACACTTTACGTATAAGAAGCTATGTATACTGTTTAATGTTCGCTCCGGCCAGGTATGGTTAAATCATAAATAGTGTGAATTAATTGTGTTTAGCCAAACCTTGTACCAATTTAAAATATGCTAAATTATAGGAGATATCAGTCTAACCTTTTGACCCAAAAGAAACATTTTCAGGTATGACATGGCCTCACAGACCTCGTTAGTCTCCCGCCGGAGTTATGAGTAATGGAAAGTAGTGGAGAGATTCTAGTACACAACAAGGTATAATTTTCCAGGAAGGGTTAGAGAGAGTTTGACTAGGAAGGTAGTACTGTATGGTTCTCTTTTTTTCTTCCCCTCTTCGAACATTATCCTTGGGTCTATTAAGAATGTGGGAGACAAAGGGTCGGAGGCAAGCTTTTGATTTAATTTTGAATATATTTACAAGGTGTTGGCAGACAGTATAATGGCTTAAGCTATCATGGAATTAAGATATAAAAATCTAACATAAAACAGATACCTGGGATAAGGTATAGTATCTAGTGACAATGTCTTATTTCATTATTGCACAGGATGCAATTTGAATAGGCAAGCTTGACTCATTGTATTGGCAAAATAAATTATAAAAATCTCCATTCAATGGTCATGGTGCTATGGTTTAACAGCCATTGAGGGAGTGAGCGACCATTTAGGATATGAATTGCCAGCCACAATAGTGAAATATAAGAACTCGCTTAGAACTGGAACAGAACTACCCAAGTGTTTGGTGATGGGTTCACTCGAAAGTCTTTTAAGTGATCACATGGTGCTTCTTTAAGAGAGTGTTCTTCCTGGATAACTGAAGAAAAAAAGGAATTCAAATGTACGGTTAAACAAATATGAAAACATTCAGAGCATGTGGGATTTGTACCCATGTTGAGGAGATAGAGTAGGAGGAAAACTTGAGGGATAGGGCAGCGGCCCTCCTGTAGTCTCCAGCA
Organism: Rana kukunoris; assembly: GCA_029574335.1. NCBI lineage: Eukaryota > Metazoa > Chordata > Amphibia > Anura > Ranidae > Rana > Rana kukunoris. Next base: position 35,871,503 of record CM056058.1, read on the forward strand.
AAGGGATTTCAATGTGGGGGGAGTAGAGATATGTTGTAGTAGAATGCTCAGGTATCCATGCAATCTCATCTGGGTGGGGAGAGACCAGGGCTTCTTGGGGCTTTATCTCAACGATTTTGGGAGTGAGCTGAGGAGCGATATCTGCGGCGACGATCTCCTTGTCTTTGTGCCTTGGTGTGAAGTTGTTTGATACTTTTGTTCACTGTTCCGAGATGGAAAAGGAGCTATACCAGTCAGGGACTTTAATCGCAGGTAGATTTAAGCCCTGGACAAACGCTCAGTTTTCTCGGCTGTAAAAAGTCTGCCGAGAAAACTGAGGGCAAAGCCGAGAACCCGGGAGGAAAACTGCCATGGAGCTTTGGCTGGGAATCCCGGCCGTGTGTATGCGCCATTGGCACTGCCTAGCAGTATTTCCCATAGGTATGTAGTAGATCTGGCGGGGGGGAAAAAAACCCACCAGGAATCCCAATGGGAGAATAGAGAGCAGGTTCTCTTTTGCCAGACGGGGATTCCTTACTGAGAGGAAGCATACACACGTCCGGTTTTTCCGGCCAAAAGCTCTCCTGGCAGTTTTCCTGCCGGGAAAACCGGTCGTGTGTATGAGGCTTTACGGTGTCGCACAAGGCTTGCAGGTCATCAGGGGTGCAGAGGTGTGCAGTGTGACCTCTCCATGTGGCTGATAAGCAGAATAGGAATGTCCTTCTGTATGGAATACCTCTGGTACGGAGTTGATCCAGCATCGGCTGAAGTGCTCAGCGATGTTGGAGAGTGATATTAGATAGGTCCTGAAATAATTTGATTTCAGACCCATTGAAGAAAACCTGATTGTGTTCTCTTACTTTCCTTAGGATCGCCTCTTTGAGAGGGAAGTTCAGACAACAGATCATGTCTCTTGGTGGATTGTTTTTGCAGTTTCTTGGGCAAAGCGCTTTGTAAATCCTCTCCATCCCTATTGGGGAGTCCACTAGGCTTTCAAGGTCATTAAAACGCTTGCAGTTGTTTGTTCTAGGAGCAGCTGCTCAATGGTTTCTGGGAGTCCCCTGATTCTAATATTGTGGCTGCGGCCATGGTTATCAAGGTCCTCCAAGTGTCTTTGGATCTCTAATATGTGGGAGAGATTCATGTCAGATGATTTCTGCATCTAATGGCGTCAGCATAGCAGGATGAGGTCTGTTCCACTACTCCCATCCGAGCAGCTATTGATGGTATATTTGCTTCTGATTTTATGTCTGCTGTGACAAGATGCAAGTCGGTGAGGCTAAGCGTTTGTGCAGTGGCAACAGGCAGACTGTCACTCTCCCTCTGAGAATCCAGCGTTGCTTAGAGCATGGCGGCTCTGTCCCTGAGGCCGCGTGTCCTTCTCCTAATACCATTTGGAACATCGCCGGTATGTTAGCCGATTGCTAGTGTTCGTCTTTAGGGCTGCGTGTTGTTGGGGCTCCTACATCATTCTTCTTCATGGTCTGGCAGCTGATAGTGTCCCTGAAGCGCTGATTAAATCACTGTGAAGCAGGAGAGCTCAGTTCAAGCGACCATCGTTGACCAGCGCTAGACCAGCGCTAGTTTCTTGCTTAGTTAGGATTCCATTGTACTGCTTCATGTCTGGTTCTACGTCTATCTCCATGTGGTGACAGGGAACTCCATATGGGTACCGGGCGGGGATTAGAGGGGGGTCCGTAGTAGATTGCTCAGATCCAAGAGACCCAACTTGATCAAGATATCTTGTCCCTCTGGAATGGCGGTGGTGATGCATGTGGTGTCATTATGAGGAATAAAACAATTTAAAAAGGGAAGCACCATCTATAATGAATCCTAGCTGTAGCAAGTACAAAAGGGATCTCATTTTTTCTGCATCGGTTTAATGTAGCTTGTGAAATTTCTGGATAAATTTGCAGAGGTACACCATCAAGCATTATATTCCTAGCATTTTGTGCAGCATGCATTTTTTCTTCTATTACTAGGAAATCTTCATGCATAGGACACTGTCCCTGGGTGGCTTATCCAGAGGAGGTTTAGCTCTTAAAGCACAATGGACATGATCACATACTGTACGAAAGACTGAATGTCTTGGTTTGGCAGCAGAGACGAAGAGTTTTGTAGAATAAGAGGGAAGATTCTAGGGTACACCTTATTCTGAGGTTATTGCTTGTTTCTATTGTCTAAATCCTCTACATGGGACTGTAATTGAATGAACGCTTAGGATAATGCTTAATGCACCCTGGAAAGATCATCAAGTGCTATAGCAATCTCATGTTTGTTTTCCAGAAGATCTGTGTGAGCCCAATACTGCAATTTCCTGAGAGAGAGAGAGTTATAGTGGATATTTGTATTACTGTCTGAAATGTTGTAAGTAACTTGGAGTAAAGCGTGTCCAGGCTAACATCCATATCTGCTTTGGTGAGAGGAGTGTACTCACTGGTCTCTCTGCGGATCCTGTACTTTGCAGTTGTTGAACAGTGGAGAGAGAGGAATAAGCAGGAGAGGTGGGCAGGGAGACGGCTCCATCATCAGCCATGCTGCGCCGTTCCTGTGATCTGAGGAGGTAGTGTGTGAGTTTTCGGTGCCCCTTCTCGCCTCTTCTTGGATGTCCACAGAGGTTCTTGAGTGGGGGATACAGGTATTTTGTGCGGATTGCGCTTCTTATTGACCCTGGATTAATGGCTTAAAGCAATGAGAGAACCAAAGCCTTCTTCAATAGCGGCTGCTCTACTCGTTGCCACGCATGCGCCCTTGCCTTTAGTTTTCTATATATCTTATGTATGTTTGTGCCGTTGGTTGATCTGCGTTTTTTTATCGTTTTATTTTTTCCATTATGGAGATGGAGGCACTTGGCCTTACCAGGCCTACAGCTTCATTTAAAGTCCCATACTCCCAATTTCCCCCCTTCTCTATTAAGGAACCCAAGTAGGCTTCCTCAGAAGACCCCAGCACTGCCACATAAAGAGGACCCATCTCCTAATCAAGTTCCACAAAGGCCTCCAGACTAGCATCACCCCATTTAGGAAAAGTTTGTAGTTGGGTACCAGTGTGAACTGTCTGCATACTGGTCGGGGAACTACAGGACCCTCCAGTGATGGGCACTTCCTTTAAAGATGGAAAGGAGGGACACTCAAGTGCTGAACCCTCACTCTTCAATGAGAGGACCATCAGTTTTGGGCGGGGGTCTGCAACCCATCGATTGCTGACAGGTGACTCGCGAACATGTCCCACTCCCGACCCGGTCTTCTCGGGAGTGCATGTTCATCTGATCGAAGGCTGCAGAGGAAGCACCTGCCACTTGCATAAGTGCGGCTGCGGGGTGGGGAAAGCCTCTGGAATCACTTGGCAGTGTTCAGGCTTTTCCGAACACGTCTGAGCTATTGCTTTTCCACGGTCATCCCCACCGTTCCTCCTACACGATATACAGGGCTTGTGGATGATGGGTGCACAGGTGAGAGAGAATTTGCAGCAGGACATGTAGACAGCCCTGCTGACACCCCAGCACAATGCCCTCTGATCCCCCAGTACTGTGCCCCCCCCCCCTGACATCAGCCACTACATCCTACAGACTTCTGTATGCTACCCTACATACTACCGACCTCTGAGCGCTTACTTACATACTACTGACCTTTGTACGCTGCCCTACATACTACCGACCTCTGTACACTGCCCTACATACTACTAAAAGTAAATGGAGGATTTCTCACTGAAGCTATCTTTTAAAAGGTAGGTTAAGTGTATATCTTTAAATTGACATTCATTTTAGATGATTTTTCTAGGTTTTCTTCATGTAGTCTTTGCTTTATATTGGGGGGCTTACTAATTTTATTTATTTTTTAAGAAAAAGGGGGAGTGGGAGGTGCTGCACCACAGTGATTTTTGATCTCTTCAATGTTGTCCAGGGAGATCTCCATCTCTCAAATGGTTGCCTACCCCTGGTTTAAGGGATCCAAAGACCCTTGGAAACGCAGTGCAGTCACGAATGACAGTTAATGTGGTTTAACGTAGAGAGCAGGTTACAGGATCTGTTACAGGGGAAGTTCCCAATCCCTTCTGGGAGGTGAAAATTCTGCAGTATGTAGATCATGCCCAGCGGAGGTCAGAACTGACCGACAGGATCCCTTGACAACTCAGGAACTGCCTAGTTCAGAGAATCAGACTCAGGGGCCAGGCAAGAGGATATGGCTGTTGGGGTGGGGGTTCCCAGGGTGGGGGGAAAGGGACCATCCTCTCCCAGACCAGAGACTGGGACTTAATCTGCGGTGACTTGGTCCAAAAGGGACCATCTTGATGTCTTGCCAAGATTTAAAACTCCCTAATCTGGGGGAGAGGTCAAAATGGAATGATAAGTCTCACAAGAAAGGCAGACTGATAAGTGGGGATTCTCCAACAATTTCCAAGGGAGAGGGACGAGGAAAAGCCTGCTAAACAAAAATAAGGGGTCAAAAGTCCACAGAGATTTGACTTTAACTAGAACTTTTGCAAAACATCCTCACTCGAAAGAGCTTGAATCTAGGAAATGTCAGGGAGGGTCTCCTAAACATTTCACAATGGGGATGCCAAGAAGAGTAACTGGGGTGGACACATAAGGCCGTGTGTTGTAAGCCTGGGCAGGTGCTGGTGAAGCAATCTGAAGGATTAAGTCCTTACTAGGGAAATTAGCAGTGGGGCTTGATCCCTGTCAACTTTTTAGACCAAGAAGGTCCCTTAAAAGAAAGTAAGAGTTGATCGAATGGGAAACCAATTCTAAAGTCTTGTAGAGCAGGAGAATTAAAGTTTTATCTCTGGATGTTAATCCCCTTTTTAATACATGCCAATATTCTGTTTGCTTTGTTAGCAGCAGATTGGCATTGCTAAGCCAGTCGTTTACTAGGACCCCCAGGCCCCTTTCCATCCTAGATTGCCCCAAAGGTTCTCCCCCCAGCGTATAGATTGCTTTCATATTTTTGCCATCCAAATGCATTATTTTACATTTTTCTACATTGAACCTTATTTGCCATGTAGTTGCCCACCCCATTAATTTGTTCAGATCTTTTTACAAGGTCTTCACATCATGCAGAGAAGTTATTGACCTGCTTAGCTTAGTATCATCCGCAAATACAGAGATTGAACTGTTTACCCCATCCTCCAGGTCGTTTATGAACAAATTAAAACAGGATTGGTCCCAGCACAGAACCCTGGGGGACCCCACAACCTACCCCTGACAATTCCGAGTACTCCCCATTTATCACCACCCTCTGAACGCACCCTTGTAGCCAGTTTTCCATTTATGTACTCATCCTATGGTCCATGCCAACAGACCTTATTTTGTACAGTAAACATTTATGGGGAACTGTGACAAATGTTTTTGCAAAATCCAGATAAACCACGTCTATGGGCTTTCCTTTATCTAGATGGCAACTCACCTCCTCATAGAAGGATAATAGATTAGTTTGGCAAGAACGATTTGTCATGAATCCATGCGGATTACTGCTAATGATACCGCTCTCATTACTAAAGTCTTGTATATAGTCCCTTATCATACCCTCCAAGATCTTACATACTATTGATGTTAAGCTAACTGGTCTGCAATTCCCAGGGATGTATTTCGGGCCCTTTATAAATATTGGAGCTACACTGGCTTTTCTCCAATCAGCTGGTACCATTTCAGTCAGTAGACTGTCAGTAATGAAAAAACAAAAAAAAGAAAAAACAATGGTCTTGCAATTACTTGACTAAGTTCCCCAAGTACCCTCGGGTGCAAGCCATCTGGTCCCGGTGATTTATTAATGTTAAGTTTCCCAAATCTAATTTTAATTCTGTCCTCTTAACCATGGAGGCGTTTCCTGTGTTTATCCTCATGACACATCACTGCAGTTTTGGTAACTGAAACCCCCCAGATTCCCTCGTGAAGACTGAGGATAAGAATAAATTAAATAAAGTGGATCAGAGCTGCAGGCACAAACTCAGTACATGTTGTGTAACTCAGATGGATTGTTTGCCCCCCCAAAAAGAGGACCACCAGCCACCACTGGCCAGAAGAGTATGTGCAGAGGACACCCAATTCAGTAGGACTGCCCTGTGTGTCTTTGAGAAGACATGTTCCACCGCATAGCAGAAAACCTCTATCCCTGTGGCAAGACCTTACCCAGCAGCAGTTGCTCATGAGGGTTGCAGGTGGCCGGAGGTGACCAAGTGACTGTAGGCAGTAGGTAGAGCAAAAGAAAGATGGTGCTTTCTCTAGGTTGAATTGGCGGGGAGAAAGCTGCACATTATGTCAGAGCTCAATTCCCTCAGTGTCGTGTACCTAGTGGACGAGCCCGATCTGCTGAGGAGGGCCTCTCTTACGGCTCTGACTCAAGGTCCTTGGTAGAGTGAACAGGAGGCACAGGAGTCAGGAGTGGCACAAGTACCTGGCAGGATCAACAGCAAGAGGTTGGTCTGGAGTTCTGTGCAGGGAGACAGCAGGCTGGAACTGGACAGCAGGCTGGAACCTGGAACAGGCTGGAATTGAATGAGAAAACACAGAAAGGTCATGCAAGCCGGGTCGGTTATCAGGCAGGCAGTAGAGGGACCAAACGAGCAGGCAGAAGAGAAGTCAGACAGGCCAAGGTCGAATGCAGGCAGATTGGCAAGGATAGTCAGGAGCAAGCCGGGTAAAGCACAAGAACAGATTTCAGATATCAGGAACACACGTAATGCTGTAGAGCAGACAGCAAAGTCCCAGTGTGTCAGTCTGGTTTAAATAGACCGCCTGGTGTTAGTGGGCGTGCACGCACGCTCGAGAATGCGCATTGGCACCCGCAGACGCGCACCAGCAAGTCCAGCACGCCTGTTACTGGCAGGATCTTTCTGCATTTGTGAGCCAGCTCCCAGTTCTTTAGCCTGACCACTCTTACTCACTACACGAGTCTTCAGAGAAGGAGACACACCAGAGGCTGTGTCATGGCTCTCGATGCGGAAAGTGCACTGTGGCTAACAGTAAGCGTTCCAAAGTCACATTCACGGCTAACCCTACAATTTATAGTCCAGAGGGGTCCAGTTATGGCCTCCAAAGCTACTGCTGAGGATACACTGATCTGGACAATTGCTATGTAGAGACCAGCTGAAACAACTGTGCCCACAATAGAGAAATACTTTCTCTATGTTGTACACTGAAGGATACAGCTCTCTTTTATAGCATCACCTACTGGGACATCCCAAAGTAGTGCCACAACAGGGTAGGCAAAAATTCAACAGAAAACCAGACTAGCCCTCCTTAAAGAAAATACAGGCCAGTCAAACTGCCCCCTACATTTTTTTTACACCCAACATGAACCGCCTGAGATTCAAACCGTGTGTGGGCAGGCTAAATTTGCCAAGTTGATCGATCAAACAACTTGGGTACAACCAGCCTGCCAGATTGTCTTGGCGCTAGTGGCTGGCGTCTTCTCTGGCCCCCCCCCGGGAGCAGACAATAGCCAAGTAGGAGGGATTCCCCTGTGAGCACTGTGTTTATTGGGGAACCTGCGGTGCAGGAAAGAAATTTGCACCATCTAGGGTTTGACTTACTGCTCTCATGGAATGCACCAATACCAGAAATGGTGGTTATTGGTGCTCAGACAACAGTTTGCTGGATCCAGCAAGAGATAGTAGCAGTCAAAAAGGTACAAGAGCCTTACGTGGGGCCTTTACAACCATAGGCAATATGACCTAGAAAACCCGGATGTGGCATTTTAGAACACCTTACGATGGACCGACTTGGTACAAAATAACATAAGCACAATGTATTTATTCAAGTGGAAAGCTGATATCACTGTGGAAGGAAAAAAGTCTTGAATACAGTGCGGTGGGTTTTGCCCACCAGTATGGGCCATTTTCGGGCCGTCTTGTTTTTTTTAGTTGTACCTGGTGTCCTGTTATGGCAGGTGGCACTATACCCAATATCTGATGATCTAAAGCACAGGTGTCAAACACAAGGTCTGTGGGCCGAATACGGCCCTCCAGGCCATTTCATGCGGCCCTCGCACCTCTCCTGTAGCTGCAAGAGAGCATCAGCCCTCCTCTGGTCTTCATCCGTACCCTTACTTTCTGCTTTCAAGCAATGCATTTTTTCCCAGCAGCAGTATAACGAAAGGGGGGTGCACTGTGATGCAAAGGAGAGTGGGGGACTCAACTTCTGATGGTAGGGTGGCTCTTAACATCTAATGTAAGGGGAGGGGATGCGCTGGACATCTAATCTTAAAGATACAATCGTCCCTTTTGAGGGCAATCATAATGCTGATGCAGCCCACAATGAAACAGAGTTTGACACCCCTGATCTAAAACATAGCTGTACCTTGCAATAAAAACAAAGAAGAAAAGACAAACATCTATGCAACATGCTTTGCACATGCACTCACCTTTTCGCACAAGTAGTCCCACATTCCAGTGACTGGCTTACGATAGATTCCCATGCCAGTTGCAACAAACACCTAAAAGGAAACAATGCTTTTTATCCAGCTATATCAAGAGACCTGTAATAAAACTTTGAGTTATCCATGAAAAAAAAAAAAAGGGACCGGTTAATGTGCAGGCACATTCAGACCCGGGCATTATTCAATCAAGGGCCAAGGCACACACATTATTTTCTAGTAGCTACAGCAATTTTGTAGCTACAATTACTAGAGTTGTAACTGGCAACCGAATCACCAGCTTACTCAAGTTTTCCAATGCAGCTACTGATGAGCATGACCCACCAGCATTTTGTAGCTGCATAGGTGTTTTCTGTATCCAACTCCAGAAGCAAATCTGAAGTTGGCTTCAAATCACATTCTTGGAGTACTTTAACCACTTCACTACTGGCCCATAGTCATTTGATGTCCACAGAGAGGATCTCCAATCCTGGGTGGACGTCATATGACATATGGCTTTGTGCAGCGATATCTGAATAATGGGTGTGAATAAAAGTGATGAGCGCAAATTAACTATACTACATGGGAGCGAATATCACTCCTATAGTGAAAGAATATATAAACATGTACAATAAAGCTGAAAGTGAAAATGTATAAAATATATATAAAAGTTCCAAAAAATTGTTTAAAAAAATAGTGAAGTCCGGGTGATTATAAACAATGTGTGCATCAACCAATACGTAAGCTTCTATCCATGTAGGCAATGGAACAATCCGGACGAATCTTCAATGACAAATGTGCTCACAGAGCGCTTACCTTCCAACAGCGCTCTGTGAGCATATTTCTCATTGAAGATTCGTTCGGATTGTTCCATTGCCTACATGGATAAAAGCTTACGTATTGGTTGATGCACACATTGTTTATCATCACCCGGACTTCACTATTTTTTTGAACTTGTATATATATTTTTTACATTTTCACTTTCAGCTTTATTGTACATGTTTATGTGTTTTTTCACTATAGGAGTGATATTCGCTCCCATGTAGTATAGTTAATTTGCGCTCATCACTTTTATTCACACCCATTTCTCTGTTAGCACACACTAGATTTGAGCAGCATTTTGATTTCACTGGTCTGTATTGTTTTTATTTACTGTTGGCTAGCGCTTTAGTTTCACTTTTTGATATCTGAATAATGCCTGCAGCTAGAGGCATCATTCAGATATTCGTTCGTGCCGGCGATTCTGTGCACGATAAGAACGATCATAGTGGCAGTTCCGCCACTTGATCGTTCTTATAGGCGGCGGGAGGGGACATGCCCCCCTCCCGCCGCCATCCGGTGCTTCTCCATCGGGGGCCCGGAGAAAAAATCGTCCGGCGCAGGCTAGGAAGCATAGAGATGACTGGTGACCAGATGGTCACCAGTCATCTCTATGACCGTCGGAGGCCCAGGCGCGATGTGATGACGTCACGCCCGGGTACCCAGAAGTAAACAAAGCTGCGACTGTGGCTAGTAAGCATGAGATAGGTGAATTTTTTTCACAATCTCATGCTTTCCAGCCTGGAGGAGAGATACGGGGTCTTGTTGACCCCGCATCTCTCCATAAAGAGGACCTGTCACACACATGTCCTATTACAAGGGATGTTTACATTCCTTGTAATAGGAATAAAAGTGAAAAAACAAAACAAAAAAAAAAATGCAAAAAAAAAAACACCCCTGTCCCCAGTAGCTCGTGCACAGAAGTCCCGCCCACATATGTAAACGCCGTTCAAACAACACGTGAGCTATCGCCACGTGCGTTAGAGTGCCAGCAACAATTCTGGCACTAGACCCCCTCTGTAAATCTAAACTGGTAAGCTGTAAAAAATTTCAAAGCGTCGCCTATGGAGATTTTTAAGTACTGAAGTTTGGTGTCATTTTATGAGTGTGCGCAATTTTAAAGCGTGACATGTTAGGTATCTACTGTATTTACTCGGCGTAACATAATCTTTCATATTTCACAAAAAAATTGGCCTAACTTTTCTGTTTTGTTATCCAATTCATGAAACCATGAAAAATTTGTGCGCAAATACCCTGCAAGATAAAACTTTGTTTTATTCCCTGGGGGGTCTGCTAAGAAACATATATGTTTGGGGGTTCTGTGTAATTTTCTAGTAAAAGAATAATGATTTGTACATGTAGGAGAGAAGTGCCAGAATAGGCCCGGTATTGAGGTGGGTATAAAAGCCCGGTATTGAAGGGGTTAATCACTTAATGTTGGGGCAATTTTTTTTTAATTTTCCATACGTTAAATCAGGATTAATGGTAGAAAATTACTTAGAACCTCCCAAACATATTTTTTAAAAGCAAATGGCCCTGGAGAATAAAAATGGTTTATTAAATGCACATTTTCAGCAAAACCTGCACAAAATTTTAGTGCACACAAACGTAATACCAAAACCTATTTTTGTTTTTTGTAAAATTTAAAAGTTTCTGTTGGGTTTAGTAAATAGATCACAAACATGTTAAGACTCAAAATTGTGTGTGCCTATAAAATGGTGACAAACCAAACCACAGTAAATAATAAAATAAAAAATTCCTAGGTGACGTTTTAAACGTCAAATCAGTGTAGAGTTAATCATGAATAAAGGCCCTAGATGTACTGCTTTTTTCTCTGTGGTGATACCGCACGTGTGGTGCAATTGCTGTTTACATACTGTATGGGTGAAGAACCTACACACGGGGACAGGGTGGGGTGCTTGCAAATCTTTCAAATTATTTATACTTCTTTTATCAATATACATTCTATATTTATACTAGAAAAAAGATTTCTGGGGAAATTGTGTGACGTGTCCTCCACCAATACTCCTCACTGGAAACAGTGCCCCTGGAGATGTAAATGTGATCCAACAGTGTGTCGATCCATTTCTCCATCAAAAACTACTCCATCCTATTTGCCCCATCAAAAACTGGTTACTATGGAGGGTTGCTATGGACTGGCTGCTATAGAGGGTTGCTATGGACTGCTGCTATGAACTGGTTGCTTTGGATGGTTTCTATATGCAGAGTATGCTAGTATGCATAAGTTACGCAGAGCCAAAAAAAACAGAGCCAATTCCCCTAACAGCTGTGTGGGAGGAGCTATAGAATCTCCTCACAGCTGTGTGTGAGTAGTTTTCATTACCTCAGCGTTTCCTAGGAAACCAATGTTTGTTTATAGGCAGCCTCTAAGCACAGACTCAGATTCTTGCCTTTTGTGAATATTTCTCCTTCAAACGATTGTATTTTAAAAACTATAACTCGTACAGCGAATATCTTTATATTGTGTGAATCACAAGACCCAGACCTACATTTTGATGCATAGTCTCTAAAATATTAAAATTTAAGGCACAGTCACAGGTTTACATATAATAAATATAATTATAATAAATATAATTATAAGTCAATGGATGGTGTGGGTTGCAAACAAATGGTCGTACTGTGAAAACGTTTAGGACGATCGCTTAGCCGTGGACATGTGTAGTGGCAGCAGGGATAGCTGAACATTTTGATTTGTGTATGTCTGCTTGAAAATGAGGGAGTGGTCGCAGTTTAGAAATCATGTCCCGATTTTTCATTTTTTGACATCCCACACTCTAGCTTCACCATTCATTCCTATGGGAAAATTTGGACGCAAAAACGACGATATTTCGCGAACGATTCGGCGAAACGTTCCACAAAGTAATAGCACACCGATCGGGAACAATCCGCACGTTTTCGAAATATTACTCGTCTGGGAGGAGTTAGGGTGGCAAATATGGCTATAATAAGAATAATAATATATATGTGAGAGAACAATAAGTGATCTTGCTATGCAAGAACACTTAATCAGGGTTGTGAAAATTAAAGATGAATTATATATATATATATATATATATATATATGCATACACACACACACACACACACACACACACACACACACACGTTATATATATATATATATATATATAATGTGTGTGTATGCATATATGTATATGTATATATATATATATATATATATAAATAAATATGTATATATAATGTGTAGGTGTGGGGCAAACACACAAACACTCTTACAAAAATAAATAGTGTTACCATCACATTGGTGTTGAGCCCCCTATGTGATCGCTTTGGGCGGGTGACAAGTACTTTTTATGGAGACATCAGATTGTGCTTGATTGGAGGGAATGACAGTATATATATATATATATATATATATATATATATATATATATATATATGGATCTATATATCCGATGCTTACCAAGAGGTAAGTGGCTTGGACAGCTAAACACATCCATTAGTCACATCCATTCACTGATCTCCTGTGACTAGTGAAGCCAGAAACATTTCAGAGCCGTCATTGCCTGGGTGCTACAGTCAGGGAAACTTCTAATCAAGCACAATCTGATGTCTCCATAAAAAGTACTTGACACCCGCCCAAAGCTATCACATAGGGGGCTCAACACCCATGTGATAGTAATACATTTTATTTTTGTAAGAGTGTGCGTGTGTATTTGTGTGTATGCCCCACACCTACACACACACATGCACACTATATATACACATACATACATACATACATACATATATATATATATATATATATATATATATATATATATATATATATATACACACACACACACACACACACACACACCGTATATACACAGTGCCTTGAAAAAGTATTCATACCCCCTTGAAATTTTCCACATTTTGCCATGTTACATTCAAAAACCTAAATGTATTTTATTGGGATTTTATGTGATAGACCAACACAAAGTGACACATAAATGTGAAGTAAAAGGAAATTGATAAATGGTTTTAATTTTTTTTTTTTACAAATAAATATGTGAAAAGTGTGGTGTGCATTTGTATTTAGCACCCCTGAGTCAATACTTTGTAGAACCACATTTCACTACAATTACAGCTGCAAGTCTTTTAAGTATGTCTCTACCAGCTTTGCACATCTAGACAGTGACATTTTTGCCCATTCTTTGCAAAATAGCTCAAGCTCTGTCAGATTGGATGGCGAGCATCTGCAAACAGCAATTTCGAAGTCTTGCTACAGATTATCAATTGGATTCAAGTCTGAACTTTGACTGTGCCATTCTAAAAACACTATGCTTTAACCACTTGCCTACCGCCAACAGCTGAAAAACAGCTGCCGAGTGGTCGGATAAACCTGGGAGGGCGTACTATGATGTCCTCCTAGAAGCGCACTCTAGCGGATCAAAGTATAGGGCCGATAGCAGCAAATCTTTACCACGTGTAAAAACATAGAATATTCAGGCTCAAACTTACTAACCAATCAACAACCAAGCAAATTCACCTGTCTAACTGTGTGCGTTAAAAACAGAGGTTTAGTTGCACGCATTTGCAAATGCATGTGTAAGCTGCAAGCCCCGTCAAGGCGCTCTGTATACTGCAGTCCTAACTATAACATTGCATTTTAAGTCTCCTCAGTAGGAGCACATGACTGCTGATGGATAGATAAGGGGCAGGTGACTGGAGGTAGCCCAGCCCTCATTAAAGGGGCAGGAGCACACTGCACACAGCACATGGAAGCAAAGGTGCGAGTGAGCGCCTTGACGGGGCCTGCAGCTTACACATACATTTGAAAATGCGTGCAACTAAACCTCTGTTTTTAACGCACACAGTTAGACAGGTGAATTTGGTTGGTTGCTGATTGGTCGGTAAGTTTGAGCCTGGATATTCTATGTTTTTGTATGTATATCCACCCTTTCCAGCGCTCCTTATTGTATAAAGCAGTCATCGGTAGGGGCAGCTACTTTTGTTCTGCATCAAATGGCGGGGCAATCACTTGTAAACAAGCCGGCGCATACCCAGGTCATCTCTCCCCTCTCCGTATCGATCGGTACAGTGTGAGAGGAGAGGGAGAGAGATCAGTTGCAGCAGCAATGTGGGCTAAATCCATAGTGCCCACAGCACTGCTCCGTGCCCATTCCAGCCTCATCTATCCTTGCTCAGCCATACCATCCATACTCGCAGCCATCCATACATTCTTAGCCATCCATGCAGAGCCATCCCCATCCATGGCTCAGCAACTATGCCTCTTACTAAATACTTTGGAATGTCTACTTTCCAAAAAGGGGAAATTTGGGGGGTATTTGTACTTTCCTGGCTTGTTAAATTGTATAACCGAAACAAAGAAAAAATATTATTTTTTTTACCATTTATAGCAAAAAAAAAAAAAGTGGTGACCAAATACCACCAAAAGAAAGCTATTTGTGTGAAAAAAAAAAAATCATTTATGTTTTTGGTTGTAACATGACAAAATGTAGAAAATGTCAAGGGCTTTGAATACTTTTCAAGGCACTATATACACTATATACAGTATCTCAGAAAAGTGAGTACACCCCTTACATTTTTGTAAATATTTTATTATATCTTTTCATGCGACAACACTGAAAGCGGAGCTCCAGCCGCGATTTTTTTTTTTTTAAAGTCAGCAGCTACTAACAGTGTAGCTGCTGACTTTAAATAAGGACACTTACCTTGTCCTACTTGCCCGCGCTGATGGGCCCCCCCGATGCCGGTCCCACGATCGCTCCGGGTCCCGCGCCGCCATCCACACTATGGGAGTCTCACGCTGGCTTGTGAATGGGCGCGCTGCTCTCTGAGAACACACACAGTTCCCAGAAAGAAATCGGACCGTGGTGCAGGTGAGGCAGATTACGGACTTCCGCATAGCAACAGGTATTTCGGGTGAGTATTTTTTTATTTTTTCAGTTTTTTTTTATTTTATTTTTTTAAACAACATTGTAAAATGTTGTTTTCCTGCGTGGAGCTCCGCTTGAAGAGATGACACTTTGCTACAATGTAAGTGAGTGTACAGCTTCTATAACAGTGTCAATTTGATGTCCCCTCAAAATAACACACAACCATTAATGTTCAAACCGCTGGCAACAAAAGTGAGTACACCCCTAAGTGAAAATGTCCAAAATCGAGCCCAAAGTGTCAATTATTTGTGTGGCCACCATTTTCCAGCACTGCTTTAACCCTCTTGGGCAGGGATCTCCAAACTATGGCCCTCCAGCTGCTGTGGAACTACACTTCCCATGAGGCATTGTAAAACTCTGACATTCATAGACATGACTAGGCATGATGGGAATTGTAGTTCCTGAACACCTGGAGGGCCATAGTTTGGAGACTCCTGCTCTTGGGCATGGATTTCACCAGAAATACCATATTCACTGGAGTCCTCTTTTGCTCTTCCATGACATCACAGAGCTGGTGGATGTTAAAGATATTGTACTCCTCCACCTCCTGTTTGAGGATGCCCCACAGATGCTCAATTGACAAAAAGAAAAAGGTCTGGTGCCACCCGAAAACCACCGACATCAAAAACATTTTTTTTGAATAATTTCCCCCCCTTCAAAAAAAAAAAAAAATCTTCAAAAATGATTTTGTTATTCTGTAGTTTTAGCAATTCAGCTATTCTGTACATTTTTTGGCTCTGTGTAACTTCTGTATACTTTCAGCTATTAAAACCATTCAACTTTTAAAATGTTCAGCTTTTTTAGCTAATGATAGGACTTCAAATATTTATACTTTTTAAAATATTAAACGGTTTGTAAAGGTTCGTCTTTTATTTTCTAAATAGGTTCCTTTAAGCTAGTGCATAGTTTGTTCACTTACCTTTTCCTTCAATTTCCCTTCTAAATGTTTTTTTTTCTGTGCTTGAATTTCTCACTTCCTGATTCTCCTCAGTAAGCTTTCCACCCTCATCCGAGCGGTGGAAAGTCATTTAGAACAGCTAACTGAACACCTTACTGAGGAGGAACAGGAAGTGAGAAATTCAGACAAAGAAAAAAACATTTAGAAGGGAAATTGAAGGAAAAGGTAAGTGAACCAACAATGCACTCTCTTAAAGTAACCGATTTAGAAACTAAAAAAATAACCTTTACAACCCCTTTAAGATTTTTAACACTTTTTTTTTTTTTTTAACACTAAAGTGAATGAGAGTATGCTTTAAATCCTTCAAATCTTCTTCTGCTCCAAAAGTTTCAGCTCCTTCATACTTTTCACCTACAGATGCCAAACTTTAAAAATGTTCACAAAATATTCAGATATCCGGCTATATCTTTTCAGTTTGATATCTTTTACAGTTTTTGTGAAAAAGACTTTTATGTTTCGTGATCATTTCAGAAAATGTTATCGATTAAACGGAGTGTGTATTGGGCTGCTTAGAGTGGATGATGTCATAGCTAGAGCACAGAGCCTTATTTTTTTATATCTTAGTTCCTTCTTTATAAATTGCTCACACCCACAAGATCTACTTGTCGTACACAATTTACACATCAAAGCTTAGGTATTTTTGTCTAGTTTCAGGCAATGTTTGTGATACGTTTTTTACTTTTGGCTGGTTGAGCCTCCAAAATGACAGGTGTTCTACACTTTCTTCTATTGATTGTCCTGTATAAAATTCTTCAAATTTCCCAGCGAAACTCACAGCAAACTTTTTTAAATCGCTGACATGCTCACATTTTTAAGTTTATCAACATGAATTTCATACCGATAGGTTCACAAAGGCTGTGTGTCTCTAACGGTGAAGTTGCTGTTTCGATAGCATGTACGGTTTTGGAGGCTTGTTTGAAGGGTTCTCTCACACTGTCTCTCACTCATTAGGTGTGGGCATTAATGATCAAAAAGCTTTTCAAAAAAGCTTTAACCACTTTAGCCCCGGACCATATTGCTGTCCAAAGACCAGAGCACTTTTTGTGATTCGGCACTGCGTCGCTTTAACTGACAATAGCGACGTGGCTCCCAAACAAAATTGGCGTCCTTTTTTTCCCACAAATAGAGCTTTCTTTTGGTGGTATTTGATCATCTCTGCGGTTTTTATTTTTTGCGCTATAAACAAAAATAGAGCGACTATTTTGAAAAAAAATGCAATATTTTTTACATTTTGCTATAATAAAAATCCCCAAAAAGATATAAAAAAAACATTCTGTTTCCTCAGTTTAGGCCGATACGTATTCTTCTACATATTTTTCGTTAAAAAAAATCGCAATTAGCGTTTATTAATTGGTTTGTTTTATGGCATTTTTATTATTATTTTTTTTTACTAGTAATGGCGTCGATCAGCGTTTTTTTTGGGTACTGCAATATTATGGTGGACACATCGGACACTTTTGACACATTTTTGGGACCATTGGCATTTTTATAGCGATCAATGCTATAAAAATGCATTGAATTACTATAAAAATGCCATTGGCAGTGAAGGGGTTAACACTAGGGGGCAGGGAAGGGGTTAAGTGTGGTCCTGGTGTGTTCTAACTGTATGGGGGGGGGGGGGTGGCCTCACTAGGGGAAATCACTGATCTTGTATGGACAGAAGATCAGCATTTCCCCCGCTGACAGGAACAAGAGGTATGTGTTTACACACATACCTCCCGTTCCCCGCTCTGTAACGAGCAATCGCGGGTGCCCGGCAGCGATCGTACCCGCCGGGCACGCGCGCGGGACTCGGGCGGCGGCGCGCGCCCGACAAGCTGCTAAAGGGAGGACGTAGAGCTCCCGCGTAGCAGTGCCACCGTCCCGCAGTAATATGACGGCGGGCGGTCGGCAATTAGTTAAATATTCCACATCTTTCATACATTAGTGGTGTTAAACTTTAATGAAATTCATGTTTATTTTAAAACCATTCCTACTTTTCCAACTAATCTCATATCAACCTTTTTTTTTACAGATTTATGCTATTCATCCAGTTAGCTTTTCAGCATTCCTGCGCATTTTCTGCAGGAAATGCATTTTCTAGTCAAGAATAATAAACACGAACAATAGTGTGACTTTTGAAGCATTCCCACTAATAAATAAATTTAAAAAAAAAAACAATAGTGGGACTGCTAAAGCAATCCCACCAATAAAAAAATGAACAATAGTGGGAATGCTAATGAGCATTCCCACTAATACATTTTGAGACTGCATTTACTCTTAGTTGCTACCTAACTGCATTCACCTTATTTAAAGTCCAGGGGCGATTTTCAGTTTTTTTGCTCAACAGATGCTCAATAGGGTTTACGTCTAGAGACATACTTGGCCAGTCCATCACCTTTACCCTCAGCTTCTTTAGCAAGGCAGTGGTCGTTGGAATACTGCGCTGCGGCCCAGTCTCTGAAGAGAGGGAATCATGCTCTGCTTCCGTATGTCACACAGTACATGCTGGAATTCAATGAACTGTAGCTCCCCAGTGCTGGCAGCGCTTATGCAGCCTGAAACCATGACACTCCCCACCACCACATGCTTGACTGTAGGAAAGACACACTTGTCTTTGTATCCCTTAGCTGGTTGCTGCCACACACGTTTGACACCATCTAAACCAAATAAGTTTATCTTGGTCACACCAGACCATGGGACATTGTTCCAGTAATTCCATGTCCGTAGTCTCCTTGGCTTCAGCAAACTGCTTGCGGGATCTGTTGTACATCATCAGAAGAGGCTTCCTTCTGGGACCAATTTGATGCAGTGTGTGGCCTATGGTCTGAGCACCGACAGACTGACCCTCCACCCCTTTAACCTCTGCAGAAATGCTGGCAGCACTTATACGTCTATTTCCCAAAGACAACCTCTGAATATGATGCTGAGCATGTCCACTCAACTTCTTTGTTCGACCATGGCGAGGCCTGTTCCGAGTGGAACCTGTCCTGTTAAAACGCTGGTCTTGGTCACTGTGCTGCTGCAGCTCAGTTTCAGGGTCTTGGAAATCTTCCTATAGCCTAGACCATCTTTATGTAGAAGAACAATTATTTTTTTCAGATCCTCGGGGTTCATTGCCATGTTGAACTACCATCGACCAGTAAGAGAAAGAGCGATAAACGCCAAATTTAACACACCTGCCACAAGTAGCACTAATGAGTCACACCAGGGAGGGAAAATAGCTAATTAGGCCCAATTTGGACATTTTCACTTAGGGTGTACTCACTTTTGTTGCCAGCGGTTTAAACATTAATGGCTGTGTGTTATTTTGAGGGGACATCAAATTGACACTGTTATAGAAGCTGTACACTCACTACTTTACATTGTAGCAAAGTGTCATCTCTTCAGTGTTGTCACATTAAAAGATATAATAAAATATTTACAAAAATATGAGGGGTGTACTCACTTGTGAGATACTGTATAATATATATATACACACACACACACACACACACACACACACACACACACACACACACACACACGTCAGCAAGTGGTTAAAAGGAAACACCTCAGGTACCCTGGGTTATGCTGCAGTCTACAAGTGATTTGGCACTGACACATTGGCAAAACACAGATATAGACAGCCCACTACAATTCCTCTCACTCCCAGCCTGCCTCATTTTTGCAGCAAGCAACAGTAGGAGTGGATCATAAAAACAGAGGGGCAATACTTGGGCTCTTTAATGTACCCCAAGAAAAAAGATTTTACAATAGGTCAGAAATCCTATTTTTCTACAATAAGGGACACAGAATAAAGTTTTCAGGGTACATCAAAAAGCAAGTCAATGAAAGGCTAACTGTCTTTAACAGGCAACGATTACCATTTAAAAAAAATAACTTTTTAACCAAGCTGGCGGATGCCTTAACCTCCTTGGCGTTTTTCCCGTGTCTGACACGGGGTAAAAATTTGCTGCTACTATTGTTGATCCCGTGTCAGACACGGGCTCGCCTCGCTGAATCCAGAGACTGTTTACTTACCTTCTCCCTGGATCCAGCGATGCATCCAAAATTATGACAGCAAAAATTCTGCAACTGAGCAAATTTCAGTGATTTTGATTTGATTACATTATTGAATAATTTTTACTATAATTATATTAAATAAAAAAAAAAATCATACCCGGGATGCCTATTAGACTCTTTTAAGTACTTACAAAACAATTGCAACGCTTTTGGTACAAAATTCCAGACAGAATCATAACGCCAGGGAGGTTAATGTCCATCTGGTAAAACTTGGAAGTGTGAACAGAAGTCCAGGTGGCAGCCTTGTAATCTGAGAAACAGATGCTGGATGCTGAAAAGCCTAAGGCCTCTTACACACAGATCAGTTTTTCTTCAGGTTTTTCTTTTCAGTTTACCAAAACTATGTAGTACAAGGGCCTGCCTGATTGCATACAAATTGAGACTCTTGAGGTTTGACCTCATATCAGATGGATTTGGTAAACTGAAAAGAAAAACATGAAGAAAAACTGATCTGTGTGTAAGAGGCCTAAGAAACATTAACTTAAAAATGGCAAATCTTGCTACTGAGGTCATCAGTTTGAATGAGTTGTTGAATCCACCTGGCGACAGCAGAACAAGAAGCAGGCTGTTCCCTATAAGATCCTCCATGAATTAGAAGTACAGAGTCAAAACGGTCTAAAGAAGCTGCAGAGAGGGTGATAGACTTGAACAGTGCATACCACTTTGAGGTTTTGGAGTAGGACAGAGATATGGTAAATCAATGTCCTTATAAGCTGAAAGGAAAAAATACATCTTTTAACTTCCTTAATCTCCGTGCCATTAGCTGTAACCCCGAGCCATACTCAAGATTGGATTGCTGAATCCTGAAAGAGGTTACTTACCTTGTCCCCACGGTCTGGCGACCGGATCTTCCGTCCGATGCTTTGTGTGTCCTGGCTTCTGTTCCCTGCGAGCGTTGCAACGCATGGGGGTGGAACCGGTGGCAATTTCAAAATGTATAAATCACAATACACACACACACACACACACACACACATTGTAATCTTATTGGATTACATTACTGTGTGAAATCATTTGACCTCAGTTTGTCCACAGTGCTTCGTCCAGTGCCCTGCCTGTAGTTTTACTGTTCTTTCTGCCTTGAAACTGGAGAACATCCATGGCATCCAAAAAGTGTGCCTCTACATCAAAAGTGGTTTATGACCTGCTTAAAAATTGGCGATAGTGCTACAGAATCACTTTCAGAATTGAGTGATAGCGATTTGTGTAGAAATTCGTCATCAGACACAGAAAGTGAGTGGGGGGGGCGTGTCCAGATATGAGCGGTGGCGGAAGCATTTGAGAGGTGCACTGGGATTCCTAAATACCATCCTTTGCCATCTGTGCATTTAAACCACCCAAAACGACCTGCTAACCTGCCTGACTGTTCCTCTCTGTCCCATGCTGCATCCACAACCACTATTGAGTGGAGGCTCGGCTCATGGTCACCTAGGGAGCCTCAGCCATTGCACACATGCGGCCGTTGCCATCTGGCCAGCCTGTGCCCTGCTGGAGCGAGTCGATCCCAGCCTGGCCAAGAGGTAAGGGACGCTCATCCACCATCCTGCCTGCCCTTCCACCTGCCTGGAGCAATCCGGTAGTCCGCAGGGCCACTGAAACGGCTCATGGTGGCCCCGGCCTAGTAAAGTCTGCCAATCACCGGTGTTCAGTAACATAAAGTGAACACAAAAGATACAAAGCATAAAAGACATTTTACAATAAAGTAAATAAATAAAAAAGTCCATATAGTGCACAGGTGAGAAGAAAAAACTGATAATGCTCCAATCCAAACGTGACTGCGTGCACATTCCAAGATCAGTGACCACAGGACAGATCCTCCACCAAATATTAAAGATGGCCTCTCACCTGAACTACTCGACCCAGGGCTAGGTCACATAGCATAAACACAACAGACGCATCCAGATCTCATACAGGGATAGCAATCAGCAGGCAGTTCGGCAGTTCCCCAGATCCAAGGGATGAAGGAAGATTATGCAAATACAGAAAAGGGAAAGACTAGTGCTCTCTGTATAGCAAAAAGTTTTATTAAAACAAAGAGTAAAAACTCACAATTTCAGACACTCGCGGCAGAGTGTGTGGTATAAGCATTTCCTGGATCTCCAGGTATCCAGCTACACAAACAGCAACGGATCCGAACGCAAGGTGGCGATCGTGGGTGATGTCACGCGACTCCTCCCCCTCGTACGCGTTACGTCCCAGTGGGCGGGACTTCATTAGCGTGGGGTGAAGAGATCAGTGTGAGCGGCCCGCAATGGTCTAAATAGTGCGCCGTTGCCATAGCAACCAAAGGCACAATAAAAACCTGCGCCACCTAGTGTCTCCTTAATGAAAGGCAACGATTATACAAAGGAGAAAGGTGCGCAACAATGTGACATATATAAAAATATTAAATACACAAATTAATTGTATGGAAACTAATAGAAACAAAGTCCCATATATGATTCCAAAATGGTATGTGCTCGAAAAAGTCCTATCAGGATACCATAGATACACAGTTCATAGGGGGAAAAAACTCTTAATGACATGTAGATGTTTAATCAAAAAAAATCAGCTGGTGGACAGCATCTGCTCTGTTCAAACGAGTAATAGATGGACCCTTCCAGGGGTCAGTCAGGCACTCAACATTAATGTCCTCTGCTGGGTCAGGGGGGTTGCTCCACTGTTGTCCTCTCAGGGTCACTCCGGAACGCTCAGGGGTATGGACAGAAAATTTTCCACCATGTACTTCAGGACGTGGCTCAAAGATCTTTGCACTCAGGTAGATCTAATGTGTCATGAAATTAAGATTAGAAAAAATAACTCCATATGTGAATCCTACAAGATGTGCAGTTACTTCACACTAATTTGTATCTTTAGGATTCACATACGTGCATGGTGGAGGACTGTTTTTAACCTATGTCAGTGCAAACTGAATAAATGTCATTCCTTTTAACCCGCTGCACTATGGAGTTTTTTTTTCTAATCTTAATTTCATGACACATTCGATCTACCTGAGTGCAAAGATCTTTGAGCCATGTCCTGGAGTACATGGTGAGAAATTTTCTGTCCATACCCCTGAGCGTTCCGGAGTGACCCTGAGAGGACAACAGTGGAGCAACCCCCGTGACCCAGCAGTGGATATTAATGTTGAGTGCCTGACTGACCCCTGGAAGGGTCCATCATTGCGGTAAGCGGCCATCTATTACTCATTTGAACAGAGCAGATGCTGTCCACCAGCTGATTTTTTCGATTAAACATCTACATGTCATTAAGAGTTTTTTCCCCTATGAACTGTGTATCTATGGTATCCTGATAGGACTTTTTCGAGCACATACCATTTTGGAAACATATATGGGACTTTGTTTCTATTAGTTTCCATACAATTAATTTGTGTATTTAATATTTTTTATATATGTCACATTGTTGCGCACCTTTCTCCTTTGTATATATATGTTGTGTGGAGCCCCATATTGGGCTTCTTTGTATTGAGGTGAAGCACTTTCATTCATTTTTTCACTTTATTTATAATTTATTGACCATTTCACCAAGGGGGTCAAGCGCGGATGGCTTTTGTCTTTAACAGTCACAGGAATAATGGTCTCACTTGAAAAAAATCAAAAAGGACCAGCAGGTATAAAAAAGACCAAACAAATATTAAAACACGTAGTACCATCTACATGTAAATTTAAAACCAAAAAATGAATTAGTGACGTCATCCGTAATCGCCTCCTTATTACATAAAAAATATACAAATACAATATTGACAAAAGAGGCTCGGCAAGCTGACAATATTAAAGTACCATTATCATTACATTAACTTACATAACCATTAAGATACAATGAATGGTAAACATTTCACTATAATGAATGGTGGTGAAAAATTTGAATTTAATAAATTAACCCCAATACAGTAAAGATCATAATTAACGGTCAGAAATAAAACAATTGAGATCAAACTCAACATTGAGACCAGCCGGAAAGGAAAACTTGGTTTCGTAAATCCAAAAGGATTCTCGGCGGCTCAATTGGCGGATGTAATGCCCACCTCTCCAGTGTTTGGAGACTTTCTCTATGCCCCAAAACTTGAGACCCTTAGGGTCCCTATTATGACAATCCCTAAAATGCTTAGACACTATGATCCTTAATACCACATCTGATGTTACTAATATTCTCCCACCCTCACATGTAACTCATGTGAGGTGCGTCCAACATATTGTATTCCACACTCGCATTCAAGCATGTAGACCACGCCCATCATAGAGCAGGTGATCAACTGCTTAATTGGGTATTCAGTCCGGGTGACATTGGAAACAAATGTTTTACGTTTTTTGATGTTAGATTTGGCATGCCTACATGTCGCACAACGGCCACAAGCGTAAAAACCTGACAGGAAATTAAAAAGTTTGGGTCTGGGGATAACTGGTGGGGCCAAACAGTCCCTAAGGGATGGGGCCTTCCTGTATATGAATTGTGGATGCTCAGGAAGAGCCGGACCAAGGACCACATCCCCTTTAAGGATAGGCCAATGTTTGGCCACAATTTTTTCAATTTTTTTGTGTTGAATGTTAAAATCCAACAACATTTTAAAGTTGGCTATTTCTTTATCCCCATTAGGAGGTTTATCTGCTATTATAGAACTCCTGTCAGTATTCCTGACTCTCTCAATCTCCTGCTTGATTGTGGGCAAGGGGTAACCTTTAGATACAAACCTAGTGGCCAGTTCCTGAGACTGCACTAGATAGTCAGACTCTAAAGTGCAGTTCCTACGAAGCCTAACGAATTGGCCACGTGGAATATTGCATAGCCATAGACGGTGATGACAGCTCGTAAGGGGAATATACCCGTTACGATCAAGTCTTGAAATGATTCCTAGTAAGTAGTTTGGATCCAGACTTGAAGATCTCCAGGTCCAAAAAAGTGACCTGATCTTGTGAGATTGTCCAAGTCAGGACAATATCTTTGTTATTGGTGTTTCCCTCCCAGATCATTACTAGGTCATCAATATATCTGCGTAATATCCTGTTTCCTGGGCCACCACCTCGCGGAAGTGTGCCGCGGCTGGTCTTTCCTGGGCTCAGGAGCATTGCCTTGCCGTTTCCACCTGCCTCACCATCCGTCTACCGCCCTGGCCATATCCTGCTGTGCTGTCCACCAGAGACTGTTTGTGTGGGCCAGCTGAGGAGTCCTGGGGCCTGGAATCTTTAGCCATCCTTCTGTCCCACTGCTTTGGGCCTTCCTTAACGTGGCACTCCCAGCCTAATAGCCTCACTGAACTGCCTCTGCCTGAGTGTTTGTTGAGAGGTGGGGGGTTGCTGGCGACCACCGACTGCCTATCCCGACAGATCTTCTGGGGCTCAATATCTTCTGCCAACTTGGGTTACCCCCTGCTGACTCCTGGAGCCGAACGCCTTTCCTCTTATCAGATGTCGTCCTCCAAAAAAACGGGAAAAGGAATTCCAAAGTCGCTAGGATCAACTCATCGCTCCGGCTACGCCCGCCCTCCTCAGATCCCATACTGGTTGGACGACCCCGGGCCTTGTTGGCTGAAATGGAGATGGGTCCCGGGGAGGTTACTGTAACAGAAGGGCAAAACCCGCTATCCCAAGGCAGTAGGGCCATGATCCTTGCTGCAGTCGACCACCTTACTAAGGAGTGTAATCTTATAAGGAATGACAAAATAAGGGGGAGTCCAGAATATTAGCCACCGAAGATCTTATAGCCTCCCATGCCACCTCCATTGCTGAGCTAAAACGAACAGTACAGTCCCTTGTCACAAACTCGGACGACGCTGAAAACCGCCTTAGGCGCAACGTCGTCAGAGTCTTGGGGCTGCCTGAAAAAGAGGAAGGGGATCGCCCCGGCTAAATTTGCGGAGAAGTAATTTAAAAATCTACTAGGTTTTATGGATGTCCCTCCTACCTACAGTGCCTTGCGAAAGTATTCAGCCCCTTTAACTTTGGGACCTTTTGCTACATTTCAGGCTTCCAAGATATAAAACTAATTTTTTTGTGAAGAATCAACAAGTGGGACACAATCATGAGGTGGAATGAAAGGTATTGGATATCTCAAACTTTAACAAAAAAAAAAACTGAAAAATTGAGCGTGCAAAATTATTCAGCCCATATACTTTCAGTGCAGCAAACTCTTTCCAGAAGTTCAGTGAGGATCTCTGAATGATCCAATGTTGACCTAAATGACTAATGATGATAAATAGAATCCACCTGTGTGTAATCAAGTCTCTGTATAAATGCACTGTGATAATCTCAGAGGTCTGTTTAAAGCGCAGAGAGCATCATGAAGAACAAGGAACACACCAGGCAGGTCCGAGATACTGTTGTGGAGAAGTTTAAAGCCGGATTTGGATACAAAAAGATTTCCCAAGCTTTAAACATCCCAAGGAGCACTGTGCAAGCGATATTGAAATGGGAGTATCAGACCACTGCAAATCTACGAAGACCTGGCCATCCCTCTAAACTTTCAGCTCATACAAGGAGAAGACTAATCAGAGATGCAGCCAAGAGGCCCATGATAACTCTGGATGAACTGCAGAGATCTACAGCTGAGGTGGGAGACTCTGTCCATAGGACAACAATCAGTCGTATACTGCACAAATCTGGCCTTTATGGAAGAGTGGCAAGAAGAAAGCCATTTCTTAAAGATATCCATAAAAAGTGTTGTTTAAAGTTTGCCACAAGCCACCTGGGAGACACAAACATGTGGAAGAAGGTGCTCTGGTCAGATGAAACCAAAATCGAACTTTTTTGGCAACAATGCAAAACGTTATGTTTGGCGTAAAAGCAACACAGCTCATCAACCTAAACACACCATCCCCACTGTCAAACATGGTGGTGGCAGCATCATGGTTTGGGCCTGCTTTTCTTCAGCAGAAACAGGGAAGATGGTTAAAATTGATGGGAAGATGGATGGAGCCAAATACAGGACCATTCTGGAAGAAAACCTGAAGGAGTCTGCAAAAGACCTGAGACTGGGATGGAGATTTGTCTTCCAACAAGACAATGATCCAAAACAAAGCAAAATCTACAATGGAATGGTTCACAAATAAACATATCCAGGTGTTAGAATGACCAAGTCAAAGTCCAGACCTGAATCCAATCGAGAATCTGTGGAAAAAAACTGAAAACTGGTGTTCAAACGCTCTCCATCCAACCTCACTGAGCTCGAGCTGCTTTGCAAGGAGGAATGGGCAAAAATTTCAGTCTCTCGATGTGCAAAACTGATAGAGACACACCCCAAGCGACTTACAGCTGTAATCGCAGCAAAAGGTGGCGCTACAAAGTATTAACTTAAGGGGGCTGAATAATTTTGCACGCCCAATTTTTCCGTTTTTTATTTGTTAAAGTTTGAAATATCCAATACATTTCGTTCCACTTCATGATTGTGTCCCACTTGTTGATTCTTCACAAAAAATTACAGTTTTATATCTTTTATGTTTGAAGCCTGAAATGTGGCAAAAGGTCGCAAAGTTCAAGGGGGCCGAATACTTTCGCAAGGCACTGAATATGGCTGAAAGGGCCCATTGGGTGCCCACGGGCTGTGCTATTCCAGGGAACCTTCCCAGGCCTTTTCTGGTCCGCTTCCTTAACTGTCGGGATAGGGACAGGATTCTCTCTGAAGCCTGCAAACATCCCACACTGAAATATGACTTTTCATCTGACTTGCAACAGAAGAGGAAAACTTTCAATGATGTTCGTAGACTGCTCGGAGATAAGAACAGAAAACGCAGCATGCTTTACCCCAGCTGCCTGTGGTCCAGCACAATGTAGCAATACGGTTCTTCGACAACCTCGTGGATGCTGGCGACTGGCTGATCACCTTGCACTGAAGCACTTTTCCCACAAAGTTACCAGATGCATGAAAATCCCACATCTTTGCCTGCTGTATCCTACAAAAATTTCCTGTACACAACGGAACCACCTCAAAAAAGGTATCTCAACACGTGATTCACACTAGAAACTAGGGTTGTCCCGATACCACTTTTTAAGGACCGAGTACAAGTACCGATACTCTTTTTCATGTATTTACCGATACTTTTTTAAATGTCATGTGACCGTTTTCAAACCACAATACAGAATATGGATATTTTCTTTAGAATTATGAAGAACTCTAACTCAAGACATTATAAAAGAATAAAAATGAATACAAATGTTTTATTTGCTTGTCACGCAGTAGTAAAAAACGCAAAGAATTTTCACAGAAAAAAAGTATCAGCAGAAGCATCGGGAGCATTTGCGCGAGTACAAGTACTCCCGCAAATACTCGGTATCGGTCCCGATACCAGTATCGGTATCGGGACAACCCTACTAGAAACCCACAGTTTTCTAAAAATTGGAAGACCTGATTCTCTCAATCTTCCTTGAGAAACTATTGCCCGGTCCCTCCTACTGTGATGGGATACATGTCCCCCCAATCTCGCCTACAGTTATAGGCTGCACATGAGCTGGGAATCCCCCTGGAACTCTAAGCCTATGGTTGGCGTTAACTACTATCAAGTTTTGTGGTTTAAAACTGCTTTGGTGACAGTTGGGGTTATGTCAGGCAGTAGGGAGTTACATATATCTTTCATTGGTTACCAAGTTTACACAGATTTCTCACATTGTTTTTCTTGCTGAACTGTGCTTTTTCTCCACTTTTCTTCCCTACAGAATATCCAGAAGGCAACATCACCTGGACTACCTCTGCCCTTGGTCTCTGGGCAGGACACGGTTGGGTATGGGCCTTCTACGATTCTAATGTTACCGACTCTTAAATGGGTACAGATCTGAAATTGATCTCTTGGAATATCAGAGGTCTGAACGTCAAAGTAAAAACATTTCTGTTTAAGTGTCGTAAACCTCACGTTCTGTTTCTGCAAGTAACTCATCTTATAGGCAGTAAGATCCTATCTCTCAAGAGGGCATGGGTTAAACAGGGATTTCATGCCACATACTCCTCCTATGCGAGGGGGGACCATTCTACTGAGCAAGTCACTACCTTGCTTGGTGGAACAGGTTTTCCTTCATCCTGGGGGACGCTATGTTATTTTAATTCTTGAAAAGTATGCTAAACATTGGGCGATGGAAAATGTGTATATCCCTCTTCCGTTTGATCCTGTATATTGTCACAAAACTTGCTCCCGTTTAGGTCTACAAAATTATAGTCGCCATTCTAGATCAAAACTAAAGACCAGTGGCGGCTGGTGCTCAATATTTTGGGGGGCGCAAAGGAAAAAAAATGCAGTCTCACTGTGGCCAAACGCAGCCACTGTGCCATGATATCAAACTCAGCCGACGTGCCATCAATTTGCACCACTGTGCCATGCAATCAAATGCAGCCACTGTGCCATCCATTGTCACCAGTGTCCCATGCCATTAAACCAGCCACTGTGCCATCCATTGTCACCACTGTCCCATGCCATTAAACCAGCCACTGTGCCATTCATTGTCACCACTGTGCCCATGGTCGCCACTGTGCCAATTGTCCCCACTGTGCCCTGTAAATTGCTCTCTTCACCCCCCCGCCCGGCACTTACCTTTACTGGAGTCAGGCATCCACGTCCCACGATGTCTTCTCCCGCCCTCGATGACTGACAGGCGTCTCAGCCAATCAGGTTACCGGTAGCCAGAACCGGCCAACCTGATTGGCTGAGACGCCTGTCATCTTATCCAAGGGGCGTACAGTCTGTGCGCTCCGAGAATAAGCTTCCGGGACCCGAGGGCTGTACTGGAAAAGCCCATCAGAGCTGTTGGCTCTGATAGACATTTCCGTACAGCCAACCAGCTGGCGTTATTCAGATGACCGGACATGAGCGCCGACCATCTGAATAACAGCGGCAGCGGCGATAATAACAGATTCGTGCAATGCATTATTAGACCCAGAGGCAGTGAGAGCCAGGGGGGGCGGTGCTCCAGCGCCCTCTATGGACGAACCGCCACTGCTAAAGACACTTCTAACCCCATTAGATCTGCCCAACCTGAACTGGAACTATGGGCAGACACTGCTCCAACTCTGTTATGCTTGACCCTTGGTGCCTCCCATGAGCCCGGATGCTGGAGGTTAGCGTCACATTGGATAGACAATACTCAAATCCAAGAGGTGGTGGGACCAAAACTTACAGAATATTGGACGCTCGACAAAGGTTCAGCTTCCCTTGATGTGGGAAGGCAGGCAAGGCTCATTCTCAAGGGGAATATGTCTATGCTATTAAGACAGTGAGATCCGGATTTGCATCACAGACCACTCAATTGGAAGAAGATGAAAAATGATGTTAGAGCTTTTCATGGTGCATCCCACACCTAAACATGATGCCTCCCTAGCCCAAGCAAGAAGAGCTTTGAGGCTCCATTACACTTCGCTGGTACAATCCGATACGTGGACGTTTGTCAAACTCTTTAAATCAGGGGACAAGAATGGTGTTAGCCAACCTGGTGGCAGAACCCTCACTCCAAACAGTAATTCTTAGGACCCAGACTTCCATGGGTGTTCAAATTACAGACCCTAAGGTATACTGAAAAAATTCAATTTTTTCTATAGTAAATTATATGACGAACCAAACCTTACCCAGCTTCAAGCCATACTTGAGGAATTGGGGGAAATAACCTTGCCTTCTCTTTCTGAGGAGGGCAGGGACACACTAGATAAGCCCTTAACATGCCAAGAGATAGTAAATACAATCTACTACTTACCCAACAACAAATCTCTGGGTCAGGATAGACTACACGGGGAATGGTATAAAAACCATGCGACACTTCTGGTTCCCAGGCTAACTCAACTCTTTGCAGAGTGCCTGGAAACCAGGCTCACATTGTACCGCTACCCAAGCTAGGGAAAGACCCCCTTTGTTGATCATCCTATAGGCCCATATCATTATTGAATTACAACCTTAAGATACTTACCAAGGTGCTAGCCAATAGAATTATGCAGGTGCTACCGTCCCTTGTCAAAATAGACCAGACCGGCTTTATGCCTGGCAAGTCTACAAACATAAATCTTGGACAAGTTTTTACTCATCTCCAGCTCCCAACTGAGGACAACTTTTCACTGGTCTTGGTAGCCTTCGACAGAGAAGGCCTTTGACATAGTCAGATGGTCATATATGATGCAGATTCTCAAGAGTTTCGGCTTCGACCCAACCTTCTGGAAATGGATCGGTTTATTCTACAAGTCCCCTATGGCCTATATTAAATTTAACGGCAATCTTTTTCCCTCCTTCTGGAGCAGGAGGGGGGACGGGCAGGGGTGTCCCCTCTCTCTCTCTCCCCCCTGCATTGTTTGCCCTGTTGATGTAGCCTTTGGCAGACTTTGGCAGAAGTCAGATGAGGTGTTTTGGATCCAGGTCGGCTCAATAGTTGAGAAACTAGCACTATATGCGGATCTAATCCTCTTTTTACGAGACCCTGGCCCCTCACTTTTCAGAGTGCTCCAGATTCTGAATCGCTTTGTAACTCTTTCTGGTCTCCACACCAACTAATAAGGAAATATTTGCACTTGGAAAACAAGGAAGAGTTTGACAAAACTGCTCATCCAGCACCAAAAGAAAATTTGGGAAGTATAGCAAATGATTCTGAAGAATTTCAAACAGAGCTACGTGCCAGATAGAGATATTAGCATAGATGAAAGTCTTATGGCCTACAAGGGAACGCTTAGCTGGATCCAATACATGGCGTCAAAGAGAACGATTTGGTGTAAAATCCTAAATGCTATGCAAATCAACTGGTTACATTTGGAATTCTGTCCTATACCCTGGAAAAGGAACCAAAATTCAACCCAAAATACAACTACGTTCTTTCACTGATTGAGCTATTGCTAAATCAGGACTATTGTGTAGCTACCGACAACTCTTATACATCTCCTGAACTTTTTTATATTCTTATGGAAAAAAAAAAAGAAAAAAGATGCCTATAGAACCATTAGTGCTAACTAGTGCGACATGCTGCCAATGTTTAGCAATAAGAAGCTCAAGACTGTAGAAATGATTGCCTGGCAGAAAGGCAAAGTGATGGCACTGCAATGGCGTGACAAAAAAAGGGTTGCCTAATGAGTACAGTCCATAATACCTCTGCTGTTATGGTACACACAAATAGTGGGAATGAAATCATAAAGCCACAAGTAGTGATAGACTATGATCCAATCTGACTTTGCCAAACTGATCTTCGTAAACCACGAAACACCAATGGTTGTGAATAGAGCTTGACATCATGCTGCTGGTGTTGTCAACCAGAACGCCTGACTTGTTGTCACTTCATGAACTACATCCCAACTGAGAAAAAGTCAGCACCTACAAGGATGTGTGTGGTTTGTTGCTCAAAGCGAGATGACATTGGAAAAAAAAAATTGAAAGGAAATCGGGTTCTATTGTTCCGATTGTGACGTCGGACTTTGTGTGCAGTCCCACATTTCAAAGTTTTTCATACCCGGGATGTTTACTGAACCAATATGACTAGTAATAATGCACCCTTGTTTGGACAAATTTCAGTGCTTTTGATTTGATTATATTATTGACTAAAATGTATTGAATAAAAATGTATTATATAAAATGTGTTATTTATTACAATTTATGATTTTGTGTTTCAAACTTTATTATAACCGAGATGTCTACTAGACTCTTGTTTGGACAGTTTTAAGCAAGTTATTCCTAAAAATTACAGGCCTACAATATAAAACCGCCAAATTTCCATGCAAAACAATGCACCGCTTTCAGACATAATCATACTACCAGGGAGGTTAAAGAAAAGAGACCTTGGGCCTCAAAACAACCTGGTCTTTAAAGTTGTACAAGAAAGGCTTCTTTCCAGGTTAAGGCTCTCAGTTCAGATTCACCTCACAGAAGCGATGGTTATGAGAAAGTAACATAACCAAGGAATGTGAGAGACTACCTGTACACAGGCTTTCACCAAGGAGTTAGTGAGGGGCAAGCAGCCCATGAAAAAACTGCCAAGACTGAGATTTACATTGATAATGCTCACAAATTCTTCCAGATCAGACTGGAAAACTTGGGCTGGAATTATCTGACCTCGATTAAAACAGAGGTTTCAATCTAACTTTGTGAGAAGTTGATTTCCGAGCTTTCAAGAGCATAGAGATAACCAAAACTGACAGGCCTCTGTCTCCCAGGACATGGGCATCAACAGCCAGACTGTTAAATCAAGCGACCGAGAAGCAGGGTGGTAAACCGGCCTTGAGATAGAAGATGAGGGTAGAGCCAGGAGGGCCCACCCACAAAGTCTGCGGAGCTTTGAGCACCACGTCCTCTTGGGCCGATTTGGTGCGATGATTCGTTGCATCTCATGTTTTTATGTATATAACATACATGGAGATGTGTGTATATGATATGTATATTTATATACATTTCTTGTGACTATCCCAGCCTCACATTCACAGTCACTTGCGTCTATCTATTAAGGGTACTCTGCGGTGTAAGCAAGAATGTTCAGACCTCTGCAGTGTACACATGTTCTTTTGCTATACAAAAATGCTTCACACAAAACTATTACAATGATAGGAATACCATACAAAACTGACAGATATACCTATAATGGAATGCTACCTACTTCCTGGTAAAACTATGGTCTGTATACAATAAGAATACATGAAAAGGTCACTTGACTCCGCCTATAGAAACATCACGGTCTCCTTGGCAATGAGGACCCCAGGGAATTGCAGGAGATTGGGCAAAAAAGCATCTTCAGGTTCCAGCAGAGACCTTCCTTGGTGTTATGTCATTACAGAGCGTTCTGCTATCATTCTCTGTTCTTTGCTTTTATTTGGAAAGTTTTAAGAAGACAATCCCACCCGGGCATATCCTTTTCTGCCCCATTACACTGATGTCAAATATAGCAAATTGTTAAGCTAGATATTTATAGTTGACCAAAACACCTGTATAAACAATAGCAGAGAGGGTATCTTGCATAAGCACTCCAGGACATCTGTTGGACAAGTATCCAGTTGCAGAAAGCCTGCGCAAACAGACCAAGACTGAGTGAGTGGAAGGCTGGGAAAGTCACAAGAAAATATATGTATACATATCATATACACATATCTCCATGTATATTATATACATAAAAAAAAAATCTGAAAATCAGATGCAACACAGATGAGAATCACCAGAACGCCCTCCATCTCGATCTGGCCGAGTAGACAGGGAAGAAGTTTCATAGGAGGCAAGATACAGATTAGGTTGAACTGATCAACAGGACATCCGCTGCCATCCCTGAATTTGCAAATCTGTTCAGCTTATTGAGCTTGGAAGCCACGAAGTCTGGTGTTCTCCACCTGGCGACCATTCTCCAGAGTTCATAGACAGATGACTGATGAAGCCTATTTGACAATTTTAAATGCCTGGGATGTGTACAGTGGACAAGGCTGAAACATTATGTTCTACCTAAGCCAGAATCAGACCCACTTCTCCTTCAGCTGCAAGAGTTCTGGTAACTCCCAGATGGTTGATGTACGCTATTGTAGTTGCATTGTCCAACTGGATCGTGGTCAGAAAAGAGCTCCTGCATTTTAAGAATAATAGAACAGCTCTAAATTCCAGGAACTGATCGAAAGTCAAGCTTGATCCATTTCATTCCATGGAAATACCACACGCCATAAAGTCCAGTCCAAAATGTTTTCTTAAGAGTATTAAAGTCCACCAAAAACATGCAGTAAGGTAAAATCCCCCACACGATGTTCCTTGAACAACTTGACAACTCCACTTGTGAAGCCACCAACCAATGAAATCTGTCACTCCACTTACCTGTTTTTTAAAAAGGGAGGCATACACGCACAGATCCAATCCATATAACACATCTCCCATCTTTCGCTCCAAAACTCTCACAGGATTAGACTAAAAACACAAAGATACAGCGCTCAGAATGTTCAGTGATGTCCATAAAATTAAGCTCAGATGTCCATGTCTATAGAATAGCAATCATATAGGAAATGATTTGTAGTGGATAACCAGGGCTGCTTCTCCATGAGTGAAGACACTTGAGAAAGGAGCGTGCGGTTTCTCCTATGGACCTGCGATATGCTCTGAAACGCGTTGTGTGAACTTTTGGCCCTGATCAGCCACCATCCTCCACTGTCCTCCTGACGTCACCACCCGGAACATGAGCTGTTTCTCTCAGAGCTCCCTGATCCTGGACACCGCTCTGCACCAGCCTATTTTCAGCCTAGGATTGCTGACATCCTGATGAACTTCTCCTCACCAGCCGCTCCCCTGTCAGCACGTCCACCTCCTGCAGTGACACACTCGGCGCCTCTGAAGCCATTGATTGTACGTTCGATACAGCCTGCATAAGCCTGAGACCTTCCTGCTCTCCTAGACTGCCAGCATTTCATCTCCGGCCGATATTACACTACATGTAAGTGTTAGATACGTCCTACCTGTTATTAAAAATCCTACTAGATAACCCAGAGGCGCTATTCTCCTTCTCTTTTCTCTCACAGGATTAGACCAGATGGCATCCACTCAGTAATAAAAATTAAGGTCATTATAAAGCATAAATAAATGTAGATTGTTATTTTTTTTTTATTTACCTGCAAAAAGATGTGGATTTATTAATTTTGAAAAGGTGAACTTATCTTTTAATAAATTGTGTCCCGAGTTACTACACTATATGATCCTTTCTTTTTAATACTGAGTGGATGTCATCTGTCTAATACTAAGAGAGATTGGGCCGGAACATGGGAGATCTGTGACATTGGTTGGAACAGCAGATCTATGCATGTATTGCCTTCCTTTGGAAAAAAAGGTAAGGCACTGAGATCCGGTTAGTGCGAAGAGAGATGCCATTGGTGGTGGCTTCACAAGTGCAATTGTCAAGTTGTTTAAGGCATATCAAGTGGGGGATTTCACCTTATTGCATGTTTTTTGTTGGACTTTAATACTTTTAGGAACACATTTTTTTGGTTGGGCTTTATGGTGTGTGGTATTTCAATGGAGTGGATTGGACTAAAACTCTTTATATATTTTATCAGTTTTATGTGGAAGTTTTTTTTGCAAGAGACATTTATATACAAGAAATTATTGCACTTTAGCACTGGTCCATTTAGTGTGCAGGCTCTTTCTGGTATTGCTTTGAGCGCTGAGCTTTTGTTAAGAGAATTCACCATTCTCTGAATATTTGTTTTCATATTTGTTTTCATGTGGTTTATTTTAAGAAATTACCCTATAGAGCGGAGTTTAGGTGATTGCATTTGTTTATTACACTTCTCTGGATTTTAGTTTTGGTGTGATTGAGATGGTTCCAATGCTGTTTTTTAAAGATTTGGGATCTATCCTAATCTCTGTAGGGTCTACACAGTCTGTTAACTGTTCCTTCAGAAGAAGGCTGTCCAGATATCCCAACTATGGGATTGCCCTGAGAGAGAAGCAACGCAAAAACAGAAGTTTAGCACCATGGCGATGACCTGTGGTGCAGCAGAAATGCCAATGGCAGTAAATTGGTTATGTTGTGTGCCCACAGTAATACGCAGGTAAGGTTGATGTGTTGAGAACATGAAAGTATGCATCTTTGATGTCCACAGAAGCCAGAAGGTCTCCCAGACAGAGGGAAGCAATGACTAACTGAAGAGAATAGAAAGGTAACCTGAGAATGGGGAGCTAGAGTACCCACATAATCAATGCCATGGGGTAATCCCAAAAAGGAGCACAATTAATCCTGGATCGCTGTATCCACCCAGGGAGACCAAAATGTAATCAAATTTAACTTATTCCGACCACCCACCGCACAAATATTGTGGCAGGGCGGCCTGACTATGTTAAACAACGTTGTTCATGCTCCCACTGTGATTGGAATGACGAGGGGAAAGACAGAACGGCGGCAGGAAGAGAGATCTGCGATTCCTACTAATCAGAGACATCGATCTCTCTCTTTGTCTAGTGTCAGCCTCCCCACAGAAAGCACACACAAGGAACACATATAACCCCTTGATTGCCCCTGATGTTAGCCTCTTCCCTGCCAGTGTAATTTCTATACAGTGGCAGTGCATTTTTTTTTTTTTTTTTTTTAGCACTGGTTTTCAAAAACTGTCACTAAAGCCTCTCGCACACGATCAGATTCCATCTGACTTTTCTGTGGATTTTGGTCCAAAGGGCGTTGACTGAACTTGTTCTGCATATACACGGCAGAACATTTTCAGCCAATATTCACCAAATCACATGGTTTATCAGCTCTTTACCGCCACCCTTTGGGCAACGTCTGCTATTTTTGTCTGTTTAGCATTGGTTCTGAGCATGCGTGTTTGCTCTTCTTTTTTTTTGGATTTAAGTCTTTTTTTATTTGAAAATAAAATAATAGTACATGTACAGGTAAATACAACTGAACCTATAATATACAACAATATGGTACATACTGTCATGTGCCCCTTTAAACCTTGGTCATCATCGTCCTTGCTTCCCAGCCCTATTTAGGCCCTCCCTCCACCTGGTTATCTGGGGGGAGCAACAGCACTACCTAAAAACCTGAAACACACACTACATAAAGAAAAAAAAAAAAAAAAAAAGGGAAAAAAGCAAAAGAGGACCACAAAACAAAAAATGAGGGAGAGGAGAAAAAAATAAATAAAATAAAATAAAATAAAGGAGGATGGAACGGGAAACTCCCTCCCCTCCCTATTGTCTCCCTTTATACCTATCCCTCTCTATAGTAGTTACCCTTATGTCACTACCCTAGATACCAGGAAGGTTTCCCAGGAAGACCATATTTTAAAGAATCTTTCTTGTTGGTGTCGTGCTGTCAATACAAGTTCTTCTAGCTTACTAATTTCTTTCACCTTATTTATCCACATCTCTATAGTTGGTGGGGCTGGTGATTTCCACCTCTTTGTTATACAGGCTTTTGCCGCATCTAGTAGGTGGCGTATACTTCTCTCTATATACTTTTTAAGGGATTTGGTTCATATGTAGGAGGTAAAATTCTGGATCTTCAGGTATCTCATATTCTGAACAGAATTGGAGGGCCCTTTTGATCTCTAACCAAAAACCCTTTAACAAGGGGCAGTCCCAGAATATGTGCAACATCGTTCCTTTACTTCCTTGGCACCTCCAACATTTATCTGACACTTCTGGGAAGATTTTATTTAGTCTTTCTGGTGTCCTGTACCATCTTGCAAAAATCGTATAATTTGTCTCTTGGGTCCGCGCGCAAATTGAAGTTTCGTGCGTTCGTTTGTATATACGTTGCCGTTGTTCCGTATTGAATGTCTTTTTTAGTTCCCGTTCCCAGTCTTGGACACACTTCGGGGGGCAGTTCCCTGATCGTACTAATATTTCATAACTCCTCGATAGGGTATGTAACAGTGTTCCCCTCTCACTACACATTTTCTCAAATCTCGTGAGTGGTCTCTCAAAAACCCCCGGGTTTGGTAATGTGTTCAAGAAATGAGCCATCTGGAGTGCGTTCCAAAACTTTAGACAAAATACATTCCCTTGTTCCATCAGGTCGACTATGGTGACCCATTTTCCCCTTTGGATAAAGTCAGCCGCCTGCGTGTGTTCTCTGTCCCGTAGGTGTCGAAAGGCCCCATCTTGATATCCCGTTGGAAACAACGGGTTACCTATTACCGGGTATAGTGGGGAGGTCCTGACGTCAATGCCAATCATAGGAAGCGCTACTGCGCATATCTTCACTGTATTTCCCCATATTGGGTTCTTATTTATTTCTTTAGGTAGTGAGGCAAACCACCATGGTGCTCTTTCTAATGGTACTTTGGATTGGGACAGTTCTATTTGTACCCATAATTTTGTACCTGAGTGCCTGTTCCAGTCTATTAGCCTACTCAGGTGTACAGCATAGTAGTACTTCCTTATGTCTGGGACCCCCAGTCCTCCCTGTTTGGTATACAATAATTGTCTCCTTTGTATCCTGGGATTTTTGTGTGCCCATACAAACTCAAAGATAACACTCTGACATTGTTTAAAATACTGTACTGGGATGTGTATTGGTAGTGTTTGTAGTAAGTAGAGAATTTTCGGGAGTATACTCATCTTAATGATATTGCATCTGCCCAGCCAGGTATGGAACCCTTGGTTCCATTTGTCAAGCAGTAACTTCACCTTTTGCAATAATGGTGGGAAGTTTAGATCGAAAATCTTGTCCACTTTCCCTGGTAATTGTATGCCAAGATATGTCAGTGCTCTATCTGTCCATTTGAACTTAAATGTTTTCTTTAGGTGAGTTATAGATGTTTGTGGGACATTGACTCCCATTGCTTCTGACTTATTAAAATTGATGCTTAAGTTCGAAAGATATCCATAGTTCTCAAATTCCTTCATCAAATTCGGGATTGAGATCAACGGATTAGTGAGGGTAAACAGCATATCGTCTGCATATGCTGTAATTTTGCAGTGGTTCTTCCCTATTTGTATTCCTGAGATATCTTGGTTCCGACGCAGAGTACACAAAAATGGCTCTAGTGACAGGGCGAAGAGGAGTGGGGATAGGGGGCAGCCCTGTCTAGTTCCATTCGAAATCTGTAGAGGCTCAGATAATATTCCGTTGGCCCTTACCTGGGCCGTTAGGCCTGTATACATGGAGAATATCCATTTTATTATTTTATTTCCAAAGCCTCCGTGTTGTAGGACTGCCTGCATGAACCTCCAATTCACCCTGTCAATGGCCTTCTCTGCGTCTGTATTTAGGAACACACATTGCGTCTGAGTTCTGTTTGCCATCTGTACCAGGTTAATGGCTTTAATAGTATTGTCGCGTGCCTCCCGTGTAGGGACGAATCCCACCTGGTCCAGATGTATCAGGTCTGGGATATGCTGTTGTATCCTATTTGCCAGGACCTTGGCGAAAATCTTCACGTCTAAGTTTAGCAAGGAGATCGGCCGGTAGCTTCCGCATACTTCCAGATCTTTCCCCTCTTTTGGTATAACCGAGATGTACGCTAATAAAGTTTCTTTCATTAAGTTAGCCGCCGTCCCCAGCGCATTAAATAATTTAGTCATGTATTTCGATAGTGAGGGGAACAAAATTTTATAATATTGACACGTGTAGCCATCTGGTCCCGGGGCTTTCCCCATTTTAATTGAACTTACTGCCTTTTTTAGTTCTTCTTCAGTTATGGGGGCATCTAAGCTGTCTTTGTCTGATTCTGATAGTCTTGGGATATCTGATTCTTTCAGGTACCGATCTATCTGTTCTAGGGTCGGGTGTTTACTCTGTATATTGTAAAGGGAGCAGTAATATTCTTGAAACTCTTTAGCTATTTCATTTGGCTTAGTGACCTTCGGTTTCTTTGGTGGCTTAATCTGTGGGATATAATTACTCATTTTTTGTTCTCTTAATAGTCTGGCAAGTCTTTTCCCGCATTTATCACCTGATTCGTATGTAAACTTCTTGCATCTCTGTATTGCTGCTTTAGCTTTGTAGTACAGTAGATCTGTAATTTCCTTTCTCTTCCTAACCATCTCTTCTTCAACTCTAGTTGATCTTATTTGCTTATGTCTGCTCTCTAGTATGGCTAATTCTTCTAAAAGCCTTTTTAATTTTTCAGTACGTTTCCTTTTTATTCTAGATCCATGCTTAATTAGTACCCCTCTGATTACCGCCTTATGAGCCTCCCAGACGACGCCTGGGTCGCATTCTGGGGTGTCATTAATGCTGAAGTAAAACTCCAGCTCTTGCATTACATCTTCTAGCACTGCTTTGTCCTGCAGCAAACTTTCGTTTAATCTCCATTGATTTGGTCTAGTCTGTCTTAGATCTTGTATCTCATACTCCAGGAAGATCGGTGCGTGATCTGACCATGTAGTATGTCCTATTTTAGCCGATTGTACTGAGTGCAGTTGGGCATGTGGGATTAGGAAGAGGTCTATACGAGAGTATGTTTTATGTGGAACAGAATAGAACGTATAATCTTTTTCTTTGTTGTGTAGCAACCTCCATATATCGATCAACTGGTTTTTATGCAGAGTTTGAATGGTACGATTTCTCACACCATGTGGGGTAGATAACTTCCCGGATGATGTATCCTCTTTAGGAACTAACGCAACATTCAGGTCCCCTCCCAGGATCAGATGGCCTTCTGTAAAATCTTGCAGACTCGTGAGCGTTTTGGCTAGGAAGCTGTCCTGTCCTTCATTCGGTACATATACCGTGGCAAATGTTACCCCCACTTCCCCTATCCTACCTTTCACAAATATATATCTTCCTCTCTGGTCTCTCAGGGCGTCTACATATGTCCATTTAATTCTCCCTGCTATCAGGATAGACACCCCCTTAGACTTGGCCTCCTGATTTGTCGCGTGGTATACTGTTGGATATATTCTATTCTTTAGGATGGGAGTTTTATCTTCTTTAAAATGTGTTTCCTGTATGTATGCCACGTCTACTCTCAAACTCTGCAGGTCCTCCATGAGTACCCTCCTTTTTTCGGGGATATTTAATCCCTTAGCGTTCAGTGATAGTATCTTTAATGTTTCCATCCTCCTTTCCTATTTCCCAACCTAAATTTTTATTGTACTTATAGTGGGGAAAATAAACCTTGGGGGGAGGGAGGGGAGAGAGGAGAGGAAAAAAAAAAGGGGGGGGGGGAAGGGGAGGGGGAGGACAGTCTCCCACTGTGGTCAAGTGGGAGGTCCCCCCTCGCTTATGTTAGCTTCTTGCTACAAAACCCTCACCGTGTTACCGGTATTGAGCGTCGTCCTATGTGTAAGGGCGTGCGCCTTGGGTGGCATCTATATTATTCCTATGTCCTTATCCTTTATCTTAGAAAGATTAAGTGTTTTCCCGACAAGGAAAATAGATATACGAAACTCTGGATCTCAGGGCATAGGTACTCCCTTTTTTCGGGACAAAATAGAAACAATTCTTCCAGAGTCTAAAAAAAAAAAAAAAAAAAATATAAGAGAGACAAAAAGAGAATTGGCAGCTCCAGGCCTCACCATGTCTCCTGTATGTTTTTTTTTTTTTTTAGCACTGGTTTTCAAAAACTGTCACTAAAGCCTCTCACATACGATCAGATTCCATCTGACTTTTCTGTGGATTTTGGTCCAAAGGGCGTTGACTGAACTTGTTCTGCATATACACGGCAGAACATTTTCAGCCAATATTCACCAAATCACATGGTGTATCAGCTCTTTACCGCCACCCTTTGGGCAACGTCTGCTATTTTTGTCTGTTTAGCATTGGTTCTGAGCATGCATGTTTGCTCTTCTGACATTTACATTCAACAAGGTGTTTATTGAGAAAATGCAAACACGGTCAACAATTGGATTAGCATACATGAGTTACAGAATTGACATGCAGAGCAGGTACAACGTACCGAGCATTCACAGCTGGCTGCTTACAGTGGTTTATAACGGATTAAAATCATATGGCCATAGACAGGCAGTCCTTAATTTAAAGTAAAGGCAAGGAAAAAAAACAAAAAAAAACAGCAAGTATAACATAGAAATCTGTCGAGAGAGAGGCGCATGCGCGCGGCTGATCATGGCAGACGCGGCTTGAATCGGCTCCGCCGACCTAACCTGGCTGCATCCTGCTGATCCGGACACCCAGGATCCCCGCAGAAAGCCTCCGCTCCATCCTCGCTAGTTGGGCCGACAGTTTATGGCCAGAAAGCCCTCGGAACAGCCACACGGTCCTCATTGTCTCCCGGTCGGCTCAGGCAAGATGGCGGCGCCGCTGACACACGCGGCTCCCCTCCGGACGGACCATCCAGACCCGGAGGGGCTAACCTCCTCCATAGAAGGCAGCAGCATCACTTCAGCAGCCCTTCACCCTCCCCAGGTTGGAGAGTTCTCAGGCGGTGAGTCCCCCTTTTCCACTGAATCCTCCATGGACAGAGCCATAGGTGACATCTTCACCAGCCAGAATAGCTTGCAGGCCTCCCAGGAACTGGTCAGTCAGCAGCCCATTGTTCCACAGCCAGTGTACTCGGGTGACCCTATCCTTCTTGCTAGGTTCTCTACCATGCTAGAACAGGGTCTGGAAAAGACTGGGGGGAAAAAATCACAGCAGACTTGAAAC
This sequence comes from Rana kukunoris, assembly GCA_029574335.1. Lineage (NCBI taxonomy): Eukaryota > Metazoa > Chordata > Amphibia > Anura > Ranidae > Rana > Rana kukunoris. The sequence continues at coordinate 35,914,523 of CM056058.1, forward strand.
AGGAATTTCATGATCTGGGCTCAAGGATCAACACCATTGAGAATAAGCTGGGTGACACTGTGTCCATAACCAATCAAAACACGGATCGCATATGCGATCTGGAACCACGCTTAGAAGAGGCTTTAGCAAAAATCGATGACCTCGAAAATCTGTCTCGCAGATATAACTTTCGCATTAGGGGGTTGCTCGAATCATTTACGGATGCCCATGAAGCTACCCGCTGCACTGCTATATTCATTGCTACCTGACACACCTGCCCACAAGCTAGAGCTGGACCGTGCCCACAGAGCTCTCACTGTCGTACGTCCGGAAGGCCCTCCCAGGGATATTATTGTAAAGCCACACCATTACTCAACCAAGGAAAGCATTATGCAAAAAGCCTGTGAACTGCCGTCAATCCATCTTTTTGATCACAAAGTGCAAATTTTTGCAGACATCTCCCCAGCTACTGTGCAGAAACGCAGATCCTTCAAGCCTTTATTATTGCCGCTACAACAAAAGGGCATAAGATACCGCTGGTCATTCCCTTTTCGCCTTTCCTTCCCCTACCAAGGCAAATCTTACTAGTTTTCTACATTCTCAGATGGGGAAAGATTGTTGAAACGGCTGGGCTTCATCTCTACTTCACCCCCGTCATCACCTGATCTCCGCAATGCTCCATCGACAGACCGTGACAGAGGCAACAAAGATCGTCCAGTTTCACCAACATGGCACGCCCCAAGAGCTACTAGAAGCAGATCGCGCCGCCAAAACAGACCACCTTGATAGGTGCGACAAGAGGATTGGAACATTCCCTGAAGGAAAGGCTCCCTAACCCTTATCCTGGGACTCCCATTGATAGATAGTGAACCTGCTTTGAAATAACTGCTTGTTAATTCATGGCTTAGTTTATTTTTTTGTTCCTTCAAATTTGGGACACGGTTGGAAAATCCTTGTCCTCTTGTCTCGTGAACTTATGGTAATGCAGTTCAAATTTTTTTTTCTCTACCAGAGGACAGGGGTGTAATAGGTATATGGTGGTTTTACCTCTGTATGCCCTTTCACCATGACAATTTGTTCACCTGTTTAAAGTTTTATGGCAGGCCGTCCAGGGTCGGGTCGTTTTGCCTTGCGCCTTGTGCTTATTCCAACCCCCTTCCCTCCTGCTGGAAAAGCGGGGGGCAGGGATTTTGGAAGTCTTGGGCCCTCTTTGTGGCCTGCTTTGCTGATTGATCGTAAGGTCGGTTAGCTGAGCTATTGGTCCTAACTTTTTTCTTCAGTTTTTTTGTACTTTTGTATTTTTGTTTTATTTTTGAGTGCTGTTTTACCTTTTTTGTTTTCATGTCTCTCGCTAATGATGTCTCCCTTGGTTCCTCTCTCCAGGCCACTACCCTCATGGGTGCGTCTTATCTTCTTCTTCTTTGTCTTTTCTCCTCACCTCTCGTGCTCCATCCGGGAATCCGGTGTGCTCAGTCCTCTGGGGACCGTTTGATCTCAGTGTCCCAGTTGAACAAGGTAAGCGATCCCAACTCCATCAAACACCATGGCTGATCAACATTCTCCCAAACCCATAAGATTTCTAACTCATAATGTACAAGGCCTTAACTCACCAGTGAAAAGGCGGAAAGCCTTTAACTGTTTTCATTCGGTAGGGGCTGAAATAGTGTTTCTTCAGGAGACCCATTTTCCCTCCTCTTACAAACCCTCCTATATACACAAGCAATACCCCACCTTTTTCCTTGCAAATGCCCCTGATAAGACTCGGGGAGTAGCGATTTGCCTCGCCAAAAGTTTATCTTTTGCCCCCTCACAGATCATTTCAGACCCAGCTGGGCGCTACCTATTAGTTAAGGGGAACTTGGAAGGAACCTTGGTAACTTTTCTGTCTACGACGGCAGAAAAACAACTACGCTGGACTCGGGCACGATTTTACTCCCAATCTGATAAACCAGGTAAATTGTTGTCAACCAGGTTGGCCCCTAGGCGGGCCCCCTCACCATGTCCCTAAAATCAGAAAATCCGACGGTTCCTTTACTCAGAATCCAGAAATGGTACTGCGGGGATTCCAAGCTTTTTATCATAGGATATATAATGATGGTAAAGACTCGGGTCAACGGGAGTTCGACACATTCGTTGAACACCTGCCTAGTCCGTCCTTAACGGAGGAACACAGAACCTTCTTAGATAAGGACATCACAGTTGAGGAGGTTTTGGCTGCTATCAACCAGGCCCCCAAGGGTAAAGCGCCGGGTCCGGATGGGTTAACGACCCTTTATTATAAAAAAATTTCCACCTTACTGGCCCCCTCTCTAGTGCGCGTCTTTAGGGACATACAGAAAGGCGGCCCCATAGACACTGATTCCAACAGAGCCTTTATAACCCTTATTCCAAAACCCCACAAGGACCATAGTGATGTAGCTAATTACCGACCTATATCCTTGATCAACACAGATCTAAAGCTACTTACGAAAATATTGGCAAATAGGATGTTGACCTTTTTGGCCGACTATATTCACCCTGATCAGGTGGGTTTTCTACCACACAGACAGGCAGCTGACCAGATAAGGAGGGCGATCGATCTTATTTCGATTTTACGCGGGATGGGGGAATACACCGCAAGGGGATGCTGCTATCCCTAGATATTCGCAAAGCATTCGACTCCTTGTCATGGCCCTTCCTATTTCGAGTATTGGATAAATGGAACTTTGGCCTGACCTTTTTGGCGTCACTGCGATCACTATATAGCTCTCCGTCGGCTCAAATACTGCTGAGGGGCCACAAATCCGACTTGATACTGATCTCTTCGGGTACTAGACAGGGATGCCCATTATTACCGATTCTATTTGTGATAGCCTTCGAAACCCTAGCGATAGCGATCCGTCATCACCCTGATGTCATGGGTATAGTAAGTGGGGGGAAGAATCATAAGTGTGCATTATTTGCGGACGATCTTCTGTTTATCACATCCCCCTATGTCTCCATACCAAACCTTCTGTCCCTATTAGACCGATTCGGTAAAATTTCCGGCTTACTAGTGAACCAGGACAAATCAGAGGCTTTGAATATAAACTTATCAACTTCAACCCTAGAGAGTATTAAATCTCAATTCCCTTTTAAATGCTAAAAGTCGACCCTTTCTTATTTGGGCATTAATTTGACCTCCGATGTGCCCACGTTATACAAGACTAACTACCCGCCCCTGTTTGCCTGCCTAATTGAGGACGTGAAGACATGGTCCGATGTGAACCTGTCCTGGTTGGGCAGAATCGCATCTGTTAAGATGACTGTTCTTCCACGGCTATTGTACTATTTCCGGGTCCTGCCAATCCAAGTCCCCGCTGCTGAGGTACGCCTCTTTCAATCAAAAATTTTCCAATACATCTGGGGTCCAAAAGGTCCTAGAATAGCTCGAACAACATTGCACGCACCCAGGGAGGAGGGGGGTTTGGGAGTGCCCGAGTTTCGTAAGTATTACATGGCAGCTCAGTTGACTCAATTACTTCAATTGCACAGCCGACAATATTGCCCTGAGTGGGTCTTACTGGAGGCTCAAGCGTGTGCTCCATTAGCAATAGACCTTGTCCTGTGGACATCCCCTAAACACTGCAAAGCGATTTTGAGCCCAACACTCTCTCATTCCCTCAATGTTTGGGAAATGGGATGTAGAAGATGGGCTCTGAGGTCCGCACACACTCCAGTGGCCCCACTCTTTGGCAATCCCCTTTTTCCCCCGGGTAGGCGTCCCGACGGATTTAGTTGGTGGGTTAACAAGGGTTTTTTTTACGAATAGGCGATTATCTTGACCACAAAGGAATACGCCCATCACACTACATAGGCAGCTTGGAGATGCCTTCCTCGGAGAGCTTTCACCTAAGGCAAATTCAGCATTTTCTACGCTCTTTAGAGAACAAAGAGTCTGACTTGAACATGCGCACCACCTTCGGGAGTAGGTGTATGCAGGACTCCGCTCTCCGAGGGGGCATCTCCGTGCTCTATAAACAGCTGGCCTCACCCCCAACTAGTCTTCCATATCAAGTGGCATGGGAAAGTGACTTGAACATTAGCCCTGAGGCAGGGGATTGGTGTAAGTGGAGTACAAGAATCCACAAAGGCATACTCAATGTGGCCCTGATTGAGGCGAGTTACAAGGTACAGGCCAGATGGTACCTGGTACCAGAACGCCTCTCCAAAATGTTCTCAGGTGCCTCGGCCCTCTGCTTCAGGGGTTGTGGACAGGTGGGCACACCACTCCACATGTGGCGGACGTGTCCCAAGGTGCGCCGTTTCGGGATCAGGGTCCACGCGCTTATCCTCTCGATCACAATGGTGAATATCATCAAAGATGCCTCAGTCGCCCTCCTTAACAAACCAGTGGACAATATTCCCAGACATAGGCAGACTTAGCTATTTTAGCAGCTAGAAATATATAAAATATCAATCGCGTCAGCATGGAACACCCCCGTTGTAGACTTAACGTTGTTGAAACGTAAATTAAACTGGATTATGTTGAATGAGAAAATAGTGAGCGTTTTAACCACTTAAGACCCGGACCAATATGCAGGCTAAAGACCCAAGGTGTTTTTACAATTTGTCAGTGCGCTGCTTTAACTGGTAATTGCGCGGTCATGCAATGTTCTACCGAAACGAAATTTGCGTCCTTTTTCCTCCCACAAATAGAGCTTTCTTTTGATGGTATTTGATTGCCTCTGCGATTTTTATTTTTTGCGATATAAACGGAAAAAGACCGAAAATTTTGAAAAAAAAAGATTTTTCTTATAACAAGTAAAAAATATCGAATAAACTAAATTTTAGTCAAACATTTAGGCCAAAATGTATTCAGCCACATGTCTTTAGTAAAAAAAATCGCAATAAGCGTATATTTATTGGTTTTCGCAAAAGTTATAGCGTCTACAAACTAGGGTACATTTTCTGGAATTTACACAGCTTTTATTTTATGACTGCCCATCTCATTTCTTGAGGTGCTAAAATGGCAGGGCAGTACAAAACCCCCCCAAATGACCCCATTTTGGAAAGTAGACACCCCAAGGAAACTGCTGAGAGGCATGTTGAGTCCATTGAATATTTTTTTTTTTGGTCCCAAGTGATTGAATAATGACAAAAAAAATAAAAATAAAAAATGTTTACAAAAAGTTGTCACTAAATGATATATTGCTTACACATGCCATGGTTATATGTGGAATTGCACCCCAAAATACATTCTGCTGCTTCTCCTGAGTATGGGGATACCACATGTTTGGGACTTTTTGGGAGCTTAGCCGCATACGGGACCCCAAAAACCAAGCACCGCCTTCAGCATTTCTAAGGGCGCAAATTTTTGATTTCACTCCTCACTACCTATCACAGTTTCGAAGGCCATAAAATGCCAAAATAGCACAAAACCCCCCCAAATGACCCAATTTTGGAAAGTAGACACCCCAAGGAAACTGCTAAGAGGCATGTTGAGTCCATTGAATATTTTTTTTTTTGATCCCAAGTCATTGAATAATGACCAAAAAAAAAAAATTACAAAACTTTGTCACTAAATGATATATTTCTCACACATGCCATGGGCATATGTGGAATTGCACCCCTAAATACATTCTGCTGCTTCTCCTGAGTACGGGGATACCACATGTGTGGGACTTTTTGGGAGCCTAGCCGCGTACGGGGCCCGGAAAACCAATCATCGCCTCAGGCTTTCTAAGGGCATACATTTTTGATTTCACTCCTCACTACCTATCACAGTTTTTAAGGCCATAAAATGCCAAGATGGCACACAACCCCCCCAAATGACCCCATTTTGGAAAGAAGACACCCTAAGCTATTTGCTGAGAGGCATGTTGAGTCCATGGAATATTTTTTTTTTTGGTCCCAAGTCATTGAATAATGACCAAAAAAAAAAAAATTACAAAACTTTGTCACTAAATGATATATTTCTCACACATGCCATGGGCATATGTGGAATTGCACCCCAAAATACATTCTGCTGCTTCTCCTGAGTACAGGGATACCACATGTGTGGGACTTTTTGGGAGCCTAGCCGCGTACGGGGCCCCGAAATCCAAGCACTGCCTTCAAGATTTGTGTGAGTGAAATCAAAAATGTATGTCCTTAGAAATCTTGAAGGCGGTGATTGGTTTTCGGGGTCTCATACGCGGCTAGGCTCCCAAAAAGTCCCACACATGTGGTATCCCCGTACTCAGGAGAAGCAGCAGAATGTATTTTGGGGTGCAATTCCACATATAACCATGGCATGTGTGAGAAATATATCATTTAGTGACAATGTTTTGTACATTTTTTTTTTTATTATTTTTTTTGGTCATTATTCAATCACTTGGGGCAAAAAAAAAAAATATTTCATGGACTCAATATGCCTCTCAACAAATAGCTTGGGGTGTCTACTTTCCAAAATGGGGTCATTTGGGGGGGTTTTGTGCCATTTTGGCATTTTATGGCCTTCGAAACTGTGATAGGTAGTGCGGAGTGAAATAAAAAAAAAGGATTTTTAATAACAGCTTACCTGTAAAATCCTTTTCTTGAAGTACATCACGGGACACAGAGCGCATAGCCATTACATATGGGTACCTTCAGGTGTGGACACTGGTGTAATCACAGGAAGTTCCTCCCTATATAACCCCCTCCCACTGAGAGTGCTTCAGTTTTGTAGCAAGCAATTTCTCCGAGGTTACACAATGTTCCCCAAAAGAGGGGTGGGAGCTCTGTGTCCCGTGATGTACTTCAAGAAAAGGATTTTACAGGTAAGCTGTTATTAAAAATCCTTTTTTCTTTATCGTACATCACAGGACACAGAGTGCATAGCCATTACATATGGGATGTCCCAAAGCAATGCTCCATGAAGGGAGGGAGACCGTAAGGCCAAAAATAGCCAAACAAAAAACATCATCAGGAGGTAAAATAGCTCCACCAACAGAAAAAAAGGGGGCGTGAACCGGGCCAGAGGATTTTATACTGCTGCCCGTAGGACCGCCTGCCCAAATGCTGCGTCCGTAGCCTTTGCGACGTCCAACTTATAATTTAGTAAACGTATGTACGGAAGACCAGGTTGCCGCTTTGCAAACCTGTGCCATAGAGATCTGATGGTGTGCCGCCCAAGAGGCACTCATGGCCCTCGTAGAATGGGCCTTAACTGATAAGGGAGGTGGAACGCGCTTCAGACCATAGGCCTGAAAAATCAGCTGCTTAATCCACCTAGCCAAGGAAGACTTGGCAGCCGGCTGACCCTTTTTGGGGCCATCCGGAAGAACGAAAAGCACATCTGTTTTCCGAATCTTCTCTGTAGCCTTGAGATAAACCCTCATGGCTCGGACCACGTCCAAAGTATGAAGCAGTCTTTCCTCTCTGGACTGGGGAGTAGGAAAGAAGGATGGTAGGACTAGGTCCTGATTCAAGTGAAAACTGGATATGACCTTAGGAAGGAAAGAAGGTTGAGGCCGCAGAACCACTCTGTCCTTATGCAGAATCAGGTACGGTTCCCTGCAAGACAAGGCTGCCAGCTCGGAGACCCTTCTGGCCGAAGCCATAGCCACCAAGAAAACCAACTTTCGGGTTAGCAGCACAAGAGGGATTTCTGTCAGAGGTTCAAACGGCTGCCTTTGTAAAGCTGACAAGACCAGATTTAAATTCCAGGGGCAGAGGGGAGCTCTAATAGGGGGATTTACATGCAAGACCCCCTGCAAGAAGGTTTTCACAAGCGAATGCGTGGCCAAAGGCCTTTGCCTTATCGATATGGTTTCAGACACCTGCCCCTTTAGAGTACTAAGAGCCAACCCCTTGTCAACGCCAACCTGGAGGAATCGCAAGATCCTGTCAATAAAAAACTTGCGAGGATGCCCTCCTTGAGACTCGCACCACTCCACATAGGTCCCTCCAGACTCTGTAATAGATATTTCTAGAGACTGGTTTTCTAGCCTGAATTAACGTAGATATGACCTGGGCTGAGAGGCCTCTGCCCTTAAGAATTAGGGATTCAGCCGCCAAGCCATCAAATTTAGCTGCTGTGAAGCAGGGTGGTAGATCGGGCCCTGAGACAGCAGATCTGGGCGCAGGGGGAGTGGCCACGGTGCCCCTACTGACATCCTCACGATGAGTGCGTACCAAGCCCTTCTGGGCCAGGCTGGGGCCACCAGGATCACCGGCCTGCGCTCCACCCTGATCCTTCGTAGAAGGCGGGGAATCATCTGTAGTGGAGGGAACGCATACAGGAGAGAAAACTGGTGCCAGGGGCAAACCAACGCATCGGTCCCGTAGGCCGAGGGATCCCTGGCTCGGGATACGAATTTGTCCAATTTCTTGTTGAATCTTGTTGCCATGATGTCCACATCGGGAACTCCGAATCTTTGGCAAATCTCTTGGAATACCTGGGGGTGAAGAGACCACTCTCCCGGGAGTAACTGTTGACGACTCAAAAAATCTGCTTGAGAATTGTCTATCCCTGGGATGAACACTGCTGAGATGCAGGGTACATGGGCTTCGGCCCATGAGAAAATCAGGTTTACTTCCCTTTGAGCCGCTAGGCTCCTTGTGCCCCCCTGGTGGTTTATGTATGCCACCGCCGTGGCATTGTCGGACTGTATCCTTACTGGCTGACCCTGCAGGGGGAGAGTCCAGGCGACCAGGGCCAACCGAGCAGCTCTGATCTCTAGGACATTGATGGGAAGCAGACTTTCTGCCTCCGACCACTGTCCCTGCTGGGTCCGTTTTCCTAAGATTGCCCCCCAACCTGTTAGGCTGGCATCTGTGGTTACTATTTTCCACGTGATGGGGCAAAAGGTTTTCCCTTTTGACAATTTTTGAGGGACCAGCCACCAGTACAGGCTGCGCCTGACCCCTGGGGAAAGAACTAATGGACGGTCTAATGCCTGTATGGACCTGTTCCAAGCAGAGAGAATAGCTGCCTGGAGAACTCTGGTATGGATCTGGGCATAGGGCACTGCTTCGAAGGCGGCTACCATCTTTCCCAGCAGTCGCATGCATAGGCGAATAGTCGGCCTCTTTTTGCCTAGGACTATTTGAATTGTTTGAGTCAATGACCTGATCTTTTCTTGAGGTAAAAATATCCTCTGGCATTCTGTATCTAACCGAAGGCCTAGATATTCCAACTGTCTTGTGGGTTGCAACCTCGATTTTCCTTGGTTCACAACCCACCCGAATTCTTCTAGATGCCGAACTGTGCGGACTACTGCATGATTGAGGTTGGAAGCTGATCTGTCGATAACCAGGAGATCGTCCAGGTATGCCAGGACCAAAATGCCTTCTGTCCTTAGGACGGCTAGCACCGGGGCTAACACCTTTGTGAATACCCGCGGAGCTGTTGCCAACCCGAAAGGGAGGGCTACGAACTGGAAATGACTTTGATCTATCATAAAACGAAGAAACTTGTGATGTGCTGGGTAGATCGGCACATGCAGATATGCATCCTTTATGTCTATAGATGCTAGAAAGTCGCCTTGATGCAGGCTGGCTGTCACTGAACGTATGGAATCCATACGAAAGGTCTGAATCTTTAGAAAACGATTTAGGCGTTTGAGGTCTAGGATAGGCCTGACGTCGCCATTGGGTTTTGGTATTATAAAAAGGTTGGAGTAGAATCCCAGACCCCATTCTTGGGTTGGTACTTCTACAATTACTCCTTGGAGCAAGAGGCGATCCAACGCCTTTACGAGAGAGGCCCTCTTTAATGGGTCGCTTGGAAGACTTGACCCCTGAAAATGAGGAGGGGGGATTTCTCGAAACTCTAGTTTGTAGCCTGTGGCTACCACGGACCGAACCCAAGAGTCGGGAATTCTGGCCTTCCAGACTTCGGAGAAAAACTGAAGTCTTCCCCCCACCCAAGAGAGTGGGGGCGCCCCTTCATGAATCTGACTTGATGACTGGTTTAGCCGGCTTGCGAGACCAGGGCCTCTTGTTTGCCGCGGTTTGTCCCTGTGGGCGGCTATTAACTGCTGAACGCCCGGGAGGCCGTCGATACTGACGGGAAGTCGAAGGGGCCGAGCCTGCAAAGGCCTGTCGATTAAACGCGGGCCCACGCGATCTTTTCTTGACCGGTAAGGAAGAACTTTTACCACTTGATATGGTTTGGATATATTTATCTAGGTCTTCACCGAATAGTCTTCCCCCATGAAAGGGAAACCCTGCTAAAAGCTTTTTGCAGGGTGCCTCTGCTGACCAGTTCTTTAGCCACAAAAGACGACGCATGTGAACCACCAGCAGAGATAAACGGGATGCCTGTTGGATGGAGTCCTTAATAGCATCTACTGCAAAGCAGAGAGCCCTAGGGAAATCTGCTAATTCACGAGTTTGCTGAGCCGGCATGTCCTTTAATATCTGTTTTGCCTGATCCTTTAAGGCCTGACAAACGCCAATGGCTGCCACCGCTGGCTGAACCATGGCACCTACTGTGGTGAAAGAAGCCTTCAGTAGGGTCTCTAATTTTTTGTCGACCGGATCCTTGAACATCTGGACATTTTCAACCGGACAGGTCAGGGATTTATTCACGCAGGAAATGGCCGCGTCCACTGTGGGGAATGCCCATTTCTTTAAAAATTCCTCTTCCATAGGATAGAGAATAGAGAACCTCTTAGGAGGGATAAAGATCCTATCAGGTCGAGACCAATCCTGGTAAATCACGCTCCGCAGAAGGGGGTGAATCGTAAAAGACACACAAGTTAATGGAGCCTTTAAAGAACCCAATGAGGATACCACAGGGGCTACTAGTTCTGGCACTGGAAGTTTAAAAGCAGTGTGAACCATATCTGTCAAAGACTGGATCCACAGGCTCTCCGCTTGAGAGGCCGAAAAATATTCATCTACAGTGGAACCCTCCATGTCTGAACCGTCGGGACTTGGGTCCGCTTGATCCCCTTGTGGGTCCCGTTCCTCCGAAGAGGAGACCTCCGCATCTGAAAACACCAAACTAGGTGAGGGGGATCTAGCCCGTTTGCTACTTGGCAAAGGGCGGGCAAACAAAGCAGTTAACCTTTTCTCTAGCCCACCCAGGGTGGTCGCTAGCATTTCTTCCGTTACGTAAACGGGAATGGGTGGATCGGGGGCGGCCTCTACCCCCAGCACCCCCAATGGCTCTTGTACTATGCTACTCGGTGGTCTAACTGGTGAGGGTGGGGCCGTTGAAGCCTGGCCCAAATCCTCTGACCCCGATGGAGACCCCTTTTGTTTCTTGGCACCTTTTGCAGCCTTGGCTGGTCCTGATCCCTTTGGAGCCATTGCACAACCTTGAGTCACCCCTATAGCCAACACCTGACTGTTGTAGCTAGGAGTAATTAATATGAGAACAGGCTGAGGAAAATGAAAAATTTTGTATATATATATATATATATATATATATATATATATTTTTTTTTTTTTTTTTACCCGCCTGGGAGGTGGCAATACTGAGGAAAACCTGTGAGTATTGCAACACCAATGCCCGTTAGCCGGAGTCCAAGGTTGACTCAGATACTGCTGGATCTAAGGCTGAGTCCCTTTAAGCAAAAAAACTTTTTTTTTTTTTTTCTCTGGTCAATAGTGGAACTAAGTCCTAGACCTGAAGATCCACAAACCGCCACTAGGTGTCACTGTGTGGCCAAAAGGCCCAGCTGCGCGCTCTGTGTCCTTCTTCCTCTGCTTCCAGGAGGGAAAAGACCAGCCAGAGAAAAACGTTTTACTTTTAACTGACCCTGACGCTGCTGGCCCGCCCCCCAACGCACGCCGACGCTATAAAAGGCGGCGTGCACGCGCCCACCCCCCCCCCCACGCTGAAACAACATGGAGGAAGCAGAGAGCAGAGGAAAAGCATGGACCAGCGCCAGCAGCACCAACAGACACCAGGTAAGCACTAATCCTTACTGTAGTGCACACAGAGAGGAAGCTGTCCCCATAGGCTTCCTAAGAAACAGGAGTTTTCACCAGCAATTCCCTCTTTACAGTACGTGGGGCTGCAGTATCAATGCTAACAGGCAGACCTGGGGTGAGTAGCAAATATATATCTTAAACAAGCATACATATATCTACATGTTATCTGGGTAAACATTAGTACATCCCATCCTGCCTAAAAAGACATAGTGGAGATAGTGGCTGATGCACAAGCATACCATTAGCCAACCCAGAACCCCCAGGGGGATACCTACTGTCGAACCAAGTCCCGCAGGTTCCCTCTTACCTGCTCCACGCCGCAGGGTATTGCAAACTGCAAGAGGCCCAATCTTCTCCCATCTCCGTGGGTATTGTCTCGGACCTTCAGGGACCGGGGTCCTATGTTTAAGGAACCCACACCCCTGGACCTATATAGCATCCTGGCATCAGTAGCGTTTAGTCCTGGGAGAGACCAAGGCACTGGAGCCCAGAATCCAGCCCTCCAAGGAGAGGCATTATAGGCAACACCCCACGCAGGCAGGGCCCGGGTACCGTACTCCTTGGCTTTGAAGCACTTCGGACGGATCCGGCTAGCTATCCTGGGTCCCGAGACCTCCGAGGGACAGCTAGACGTGACCAACACCTAAGACACTGGCGAAAAAACTGAAGCACTCTCAGTGGGAGGGGGTTATATAGGGAGGAACTTCCTGTGAAGTTGATTACACCAGTGTCCACACCTGAAGGTACCCATATGTAATGGCTATGCGCTCTGTGTCCCGTGATGTACGATAAAGAAATTTGCGTCCTTAGAAATGCTGAAGCCGGTGCTTGGTTTTCGGGGTCCCGTACGCGGCTAGGCTCCCAAAAAGTCCCAAACATGTGGTATCCCCGTACTCAGGAGAAGCAGCAGAATGTATTTTAGGGTGCAACTCCACATATAACCATGGCATGTGTGAGCAATATATCATTTAGTGACAAACTTTTGATTTTTTATTTATTTTTTTGTCATTATTCAATCACTTTGGACAAAAAAAAAATCTATGGACTCAACATGCCTCTCAGTAGTTTCCTTGGGGTGTCTACTTTTCAAAATGGGGTCATTTGGTTTTTTTTTGTGCTATTTTGACATTTTATGGCCTTCGAAACTGATAGGTAGTGAGGAGTGAATTTATATATGCCGAAGCATGGGGGCATCCTCCCGCAAAAAAGTTATGCTGCGTACACACGGTCGGACTTTTCTATGCCGCGTACACACGGTCGGACTTTTCTATGCCGTGTACACATGATCAGACTTTTCCACGGGAAAGCCTCCGTAGGAATGTCAACCGTATGTACGCGGCATTAGGAGCAAAATCGCTCCTCCACCCCTAGTGCCCCCATGCTTCGGCATATATGCTCTTTTTTTAACTGTGGTGGTGAAATCACCTCCTACAGCACTGGAGTCACGGCTTTATATATCGTGGGAGCAAACGCTGTTGCTGTCAAGATAAATAAGTCCGCGCAACAGCTGAATGGCGTACCTGAAAACAGTAAAGTAAATTACTTACCTGAAAAGCAAGCATGAAAAAACATAATAAAACTTTGCAGAATAAAATAGAGTAAAAAAGAGCAGAACAATAGAGAGAGAATAGAGAGGGAGAGAACAATAAAAACGACAACTATTTTTGTTTTTTTTATTTTATATTTTTTTTGTGTTTTTTTACTTTTTTTTTTTTTTTTTTTACACTTTTTTTTGTAACTGTAACTGTTCAACTTTTCGGTTCCAGGTTTGGGTCTCTCAAAATGCGATGGCATCTTGGGAGACCCTGTGTACGTGTGCCTAGCCTGTGATATGTTTTGCCCTACGCTAATACTTCACTATTGTGTGGAAGCGTTCAAAACATTTACCAATACAAAGACCAGGATCGTCAGGACATCGGGGACAAAAATAACGGGTGTCACACCTAAATCCGCGCTTGCTACAGACACGACATCTTCTTTGGGGGGCTCGTTGGGTAGGGGTACTCTCAAGGGCATATATAAAATGCCTCTCATGCAGTCGGCTTACTGCATTTGGTAGGGGATGGTGAGGTGGAAAACCGCCTGGATACAGGAGTCCGTTGATGATATCCTTCTGGAATTGGAGGAAGGATACATTCTGTCCTGAAGTTTTGTATAAGACAAAGGCATTCAGCAACGTCAATTGGAATAAATGTAGAGACACTTTTTTGTACCAGCGTCTCGATTTACGGGCAATATGATACGGCGCCATCAACTGGTCGTTGAGGTCCACCCCTCCCATATTTTGGTTATATTCGTGGACACAGAGGGGTTTCTCCACAACACCAGTCGCCGTACGAATTTGTACTGTCGTGTCTGCGTGAAGGGTGGTAAGAAGGAAAACATTCTTATTGTCCCGCCACTTCACAGCGAGCAAATTATTACATCTGCAGCAGGCTCTCGCCCCCAGCTTTATACGGGCATCTACAAGCCGCTGGGGAAAGCCCCGGCGATTAGGTCGCACGGTGCCACATGCTCCAATCTGATGATCAAACAAGTGACTAAAAAGTGGCACGCTGCTGTAATAATTGTCCACATACAAGTGGTACCCCTTTCCGAATAAGGGTGACACCAAGTCCCAGACAATCTTGCCAGCGCTCCCCATGTAATCTGGGCATCCTTCCGGCTCTACGTGACTATCTTTGCCCTCATAAATCCTAAAGCTCCATGTGTAGCCTGTTGCCCTGTCACAGAGCTTATAGAGCTTGACCCCGTATCTGGCACGCTTGCTGGGAAGGAACTGCTTGAAAGACAAGCGGCCAGCAAATTTAACCAGGGACTCGTCAACGCAGACAACTTGCTGGGGATTAAACAAGGCTGCATAACGTTCGTTGAAATGGTTTATGAGGGGCCGAATTTTGTAGAGCCAGTCAAATTTAGGGTCTCCACGTGGACGACAGAGTGCATTGTCGCTGAAATGCAGGAACCGCAGGATCGCCTCGTATCGTTTCCTGGCCATGTGAACAGAGAATATGGGCATTTGGTCAATTGGCTCTGTGGACCAATACATGCGCAATTGAGGAAATGTATGTATGCCCATATTGAGGGTAAGGCCCAGAAAGGACTTAAATTCGGAAACCGTAAGAGGTCTCCATTCTTTGGCAAGGAGGGTCTGGGGATTAGCGGCGATGTAGGTACCAGCATATAAATTAGTCTGGTCCACAATAGATCTATAGAGATCTTCTGTGAAATACAGCGAATAAAAATCAAGTGGCATAAAATTCGCTGTATCCACCTGAATTCCGGGTTTGCCAGTGAATGGGGGAAGTACGGGTGCTACAGAAGTGGTGGGGACCCAATCAGGATAGGCGAATTCTGCAGGAAGGGCACTATGGGCACGACGGGCCTGTCTTTGTCTTCTTCTTGGTGGCAGCGGGTCACTACTTGTGCTTGCCACCTCGCCAGCTTGAACTGCACTTATGGGACTCGCCACGTCACCAAGTGTTACTGCAGTGCTGGATGAACGACCAGGGTGTACTAGGCCGCTGGTGCTTGCCAATCCACCAAAAGGAATAGTGGCGCTAGTACTCGCTCTCTGCTCCATACAAGGGTCCTGCGGTTCTTGCTCCTCAACAACCTTAGAACGGGGTCGGGTGCGCCTGGCCTTAGCAGGGACCACTACTCCGTCGTCCGAGCTATCTGACATGGAGCCGCTGTCGTAAACAGGATCATATTCTGAGCCCAAATCTGTCAGATGCGTGACCTCCTCATCATCATCTGACGACATGCACATGATCCTAACAGCCTCTTCACCAGTGTACATCCGCTTTGCCATTTTGGGCTCTAAATTTAGTTGTAGACTGGTGATGATTCACGGGTAAAAAAAGCACCTGGCTATAGAAAGGCAAATGTAGAAAACGCTTCAAAAAAACTGTTGGCGATCGCAGGTATCAGGCCTGTCTCTGCGAACGCTGCAGTTGTGTGTGATGTGTTTTTGAAGTGACAGTGATCGATCGATACTGCACTTGGGTGGGTTGGGCTGGGCAGAGGGGCAAAACGCAAGTGCTAGCGGGTATCTGGACTGATTCCGCTAACAATGCATTTTTGGGTACCCTAAACTGCTGGGTACGCTAGTATAGATCTGATCAGATCAGGTATAGATCTGTTCAGATACTATACCACTAAGGGGGGTGTATGCTTTACGAGTGGGTGTAAGCGTTACTGGCACTAACCTAACACTGCCTGGGGCGATGCACACCCTAACTGGCGCTAAAATTTAATTTAAATCACCCGCCGGGCGATCAGGGGGTTAAACCTTTATTGGGTAATATACGGCGGGTGCGCTGATGCTATAAACAGCAAACTAACTAACCAGCGTCAACCGTAACACTTATACGGTGATCACTGGTGAAAGGGTTAACTAAGGGGCAATCAGGGGGTTAAAACCTTTGTATGGTAATATATGGGGGTACCTAACGCTTTCTAAAAAACTAAATAACTAACTGGCTAACCTGCGTCACCAGTGACACTTATATGGTGATCACTGGTGAAAGGGTTAACTCTAGGGGCAATCAGGGGTTAAAAACTTTATTTATGGGGGTACCTAGCGCTATATAAACCTGGCGGCGAACCTCAAAAAAACTAACTGCCTAGCGGCAACAGTGACACTAATACAGCGATCAGAAAATCGATCGCTTAGTGACACTGGCAATAGGGGGTGAAAGGGTTAACTAGGGCAGTGATCAAGGGGTTAAACCTTTATTAGGGGGGGGGGGGTAGGGGGCTACCCTAGACCTAAAGGGGGCTAAGACTAACTGCCCTGACACTTTTTACTGTAACACTGACACTAAATGCAGTTATCAGAAATAAATGATAACTGCATTCAGTGACACAATTTTACAGTGGACTGGGGGGGGCGATCGGCGGTGACAGGAAGGGGTTAAGTGTGCCTATGTGTACCTGTGTCAGTGTGATGCTTGGTGCAACTTACTTGGTGATGTGTTCTCTCCTCAGCGTCGGACGAAAAGACCGATCGGACCCCCGAACCCCCTCAAGGCACCAACGTATATATACGTTGATGTGCCTGTCGGTGCCATTCTGCCGACGTAAATGTACATGCGGCGGTCCTTAACTGGTTAAATGACAAACAACCCCTTTTCGAAAAAATTTGGTCCCCCTGGCTCACTTATTTACAGGCCCCGGAGACCTAAAGATACCCTTTTTTTTTTCAGATGATCGAGCGGAGATTCCCAGATGGACACACCTTTCTCTCTTCTTTTTCTTCTTTCTTCTACCCCTAGGGCTTTACCTTCACAAACTTTCTGAATTCCCCACCCCTATCCCCACACTTAATTTTTATTCCGTTGGTTAACCTGGACCTCTTCCATTATGTTGGTGATTATAGGTTCTCCTATTGGGGACAAATCGGTTGAATAAACGTTGAATATACCTTAGTTGTTGCTTTCAAGCTGCCCAGATTCTCTTGCTGTGAAGTTACTCAAACCGGAATTCTATACAATGACCTAGTTACTCTAACTATCTGAACCGTGTTGCCTATTGGAATGTTTTTTACTATTGAATACAGATAGATCCGTGGAATTTCAATGTCTTGATACTGTTCACTGTTTAACCTCCAGCATTAACTGTATTATAGGAGCTACCTCACTTAACTGTATTATACAGTGGGCCGCAATTCAGGACCTATCCTGTGAGTGGGATCCATATTATTATCATTCTTTTAGTTTGTTAACCAGAATTATTTTATTTTGATCTTTATTGTGCTTTGTTAATTTTCTTTTTTTCCTTACGACTTTATACTTGCAGAGAACGCGAGGATTGTTCGCTGCTCTACCTGTTGGAACTTTAATCCTCTACTTAAAAGATTAATAAAAACTATTGAAACAGAAATCTGTCGAGAGAATTGTACTTTACCGTGCAGGTTTCTGAGTCTCCCAACCAGCGATCCCAGACTGTTATATTTGGCTGGGCAGCCTCTATTAATGTACATGCATTTCTTATAAGGTAAGGAGACGTTCACCTCTGCCTTCGATTCTGAATAACTGGGAGGTGTCGGCCTCATCCACTTTCTAGCTATGATTTTTCTGGCCGAGAATAGGGACTCGTGGATGAATATTTTGGTATATTTATCCATCTCCTCAGGGAATATTCCCAGTAGGCACTGCTTGGGGTCAAGGGTGACAGGGGAACCCATATCATCGTGCAAGAAAGTTACAATTTGTTTCCAAAGGTCTTTGATTTTTGGACAGGCCCAGATCAGATGAAAAAAGGTGCCCGTTTCTAGGCCACACATCGTGCAGAGGGCAGACTAATCACATTTGTATCTAGCCACTCGAATGGGAGTGAGGTAGCTCCTGTGTGTTATGAAGACTTGTGACAGCCTGTCCGAGAGCTTGGGGGGATACTGTCTTACAGGTCTCCAATGCTTCCTCCAATTCCTCATCATCCATGGAACCCACTTCCCTCTCCCATGGATAGTTATGTGAAAATTGTACCTGGGCTGCGTGTCTGATCTGAAAAAACCTAAAGAGCATATGGTCGGGTAATGAGAACCCCTCTTTAAGCATTTGGTAGGTTTTGAGTTTTCCAGCTGTAAGTAATAAACACCCTGTGCTGCCCATAATTCAGATCCCTGAATATGAGCAAACTCCTGCAGTCCCCTGTTATGCCACAGTGGTGTATAGTAATTGTGTTGGGGTATTCCTAGCTTGGTGGACGCAAGATCCCAGATCCTCCTATATTGATACAGCAAGGACTTTGCATCTCCCACCTGTTCGGCACTCCCAGACCCTGCCGATATTGCATAGAGTGCATCTCCTGTGACTCGGGCCTTCTGTGGGCAGAGCAACAGGAGAAACCGTGTACCGTCTACATTGTCAATATGGTATAATTGGGAAAGCTGTGCGGCAATGTAATGTACCGTATTTATTGAGGTATAGCGCGCTCCCGCGTATAGCACGCACCCCTAAATTGGCCCTCATTCCTGTGGAAAAAAAGTTTTTTGTACTTACAGTTTTGGTGTCTTGCGCGGCGTCCATTGGCGGTCTCGTCGGGTGCGGCTTTGGGTGTCCTCTTCGTCGGGTCCGGCGTGCGTCTGCGGCTTCGGGTGTCCCCTTCGTCGGGTCCGGCGT
The DNA here is from genome assembly GCA_029574335.1 of Rana kukunoris. Classification (NCBI taxonomy): domain Eukaryota; kingdom Metazoa; phylum Chordata; class Amphibia; order Anura; family Ranidae; genus Rana; species Rana kukunoris. The sequence goes on from CM056058.1 coordinate 35,933,497, forward strand.
GGGTCTGCGGCTTCGGGTGTCCCCTTCGTCGGGTCCGGCGTGGGTCTGCGGCTTCGGGTGTCCCCTTTGACGGGTCCGGCGTGGGTCTGCGGCGTCCTCCACGTCCAGGACGTGAGCGCGAGAGGAGCCGAGCCTGTCCGACTATACACGAGTGTACTGCGCTCGGTATACGTCAGCGCAGTATTCAAAACTCGGCGCGGGAAAGCAGGTATCGGCGTATATATCGCGCACACACGATTTTGCCCTGATTTTCAGGGCAAAAAAGTGCGAGGTATACGCGATAAATATGGTAGGTTAAAATCCGGTAAAGCCGTGCCACCCAATGCCGTCAAATTTTTTAGGGCTTGCCAAGCTAGTTTGTGCCTATTGTTGCCCCATACGAAGGACTTGAGGAGGGCTTCAAGGGTCTTAAAGTATTTCAGTGGTAGGTATATTGGGGAGTGCCAGAGAACATATAAAATTTTTGGGAGAAGGACCATTTTTGTTCGGTTCACACGGCCCCATACCCCTAAGGGCAAGCGGGCCCAATTTCGAATTTTAGATCTAACCAGCGAGAAGAGGGGCTCGATGTTAAGGGCAATATACTCGACTGGGCTCCTTGTGATATGTATTCCCAAGTATTTTGTGACATCTGTCCGCTGTAACTGGGTTCCTGACATGGGTTCAGATGGCGGGAAGCTATTAACCGGTAGAATCTGCGATTTTCCCCAATTATTCTTAAGCCCGGAAAATGTTCCAAACCTCTCGATCAATCGGAGTGCAGCCTGAAGGGAAGGGCCCGAGTCAGCTAGGTAGAGCCGTGTATCGTCCGCATATAGGCTGTTTTTTTCTACCAAGGAACCCATCTGCAGACCTACAATCTCTGAGTTTGTGCGGATGGACACGACCAAAGGTTCCGAGGCAAGAGCGTACAAGAGTGGGCAGCCCTGTCTCGTACCCCTGCTGAGGTTAAACATTGGAGATGGCCACCCATTCGCCACCACTCTGGCTGCAGGAGCCAGGTAAAGCAGCCGGAACCCATTTACAGAACCTGGGACCAAAACCATATCTCTCCAGGCATCACCACAAATATCGCTAATTCCACAGAGTCAAATGCCTTAGCCGTGTCCAGTGCCACAACCACCCGGGAGCCTACGTTTTAATGGGTTGCCTGTAAATTAATGTAGAGTCTGCGTAAATTAAAGGAGGTGTTACGGCCTGGCATGAATCCTGCCTAATCTGGGTGAATTAAAGAGTATTACTTGATTGAGTCGATTTGCTAGAACTTTGGCAAGAATTTTGATGTCTACTTGTAGGAGGGAGATGGGGCGGTAGGATTCTGGGTATCCCGGGTCTTTTCCTGGTTTTGGTATAAGTATTATGGTCGCCTCTCTTATGGATGGGGGGAGTGTAAACGTCTTAAATAAGTGATTGTACAAGGTTAACAGCCTGGGGGTGAGGACCTTACTATACTGGGCATAAAATTCAATCGGGAGGGCGTCAGATCCTGGAGACATGGATCTAGCAAACCCAGCTATGGCATTCGCTATCTCCTTCGTGCTGAGGGGCGCTTCAAGAAGGTCAATTTGATCAGTAGATAAGTGGGGGAGTGTGATGCCTTCGAGGAAGAAGGTCATCGGGCCCTCATCGGCCAGACTAGTGGATGTGTAAAGTTCCTCAAAGAAATCTCTGAACTGGGAGGACACCAGTGACGGTTCAGTGACCTGTTGGCCATCTGGGCCATGAAAGGAAATGACTACTGGGGGTCTGTCCTCGCTGCGGTCCAGGTAGGCCAAAAGTCTGCCCGCCTTCTCCCAATGCTCAAACATCTTTTGTTTAGCAAAAAAAGTTCTGTCTGGCTTTCTCATATTGCATATGATTCATTATTCTTGTCTGTTGTTTCAGTGCACTTGCTTTTTCCGGGGTGGGATCCTTCACATATCCCTGTTCTGCCAAGGACAGCTCTGCCTCCGCCTTAATGAAGGAGGAGGATATATGGACAGCCGCACTCCAATGATCTTAAAAAATCAGTAGCCTTTTGATAGCTACTTGTAAGATCAGGCCAGTTCAGTCCAGCGGAAACAATTGAATAAGGCAGTGAGCTAAGGCATGTGGGGAAGCACGGACTTAGTTCAGAGCCACAGGTTGCCTCAGGAAAAATAAAAAAAGGGGGGGGGAGGGAGTCTAACCCACTGCCGCTTGTACATGAAGTGTGAAAGGGTGAGTACTCACAGTGAATCAGTCAGTGTTTTCAGGTTCCGCTCTGCGCTCCAGCCAGTCGATCACATCCACAGGATTTTCAAAAAAGAAGGCCCGGCCGTCTCGTTCCACTCAGAGACGGGATGGAAACAGCATGGCGTACTTGAGGTGACGAGTGCGTAGTTTGCGTTTGGCCTCCACGAACCCCTGGCGACGGCGTTGGATCTCAGCCAAGAAAATTTGGAGAGCTGCATCACGGTCTTTATAATTTAGGAGTTTGGTGATGAAACTGTGGGGGGGGGGAGCCCCCTGCGGGGAGGCTTAGCAGTCATTCGATGGGCTCTCTCCACTGTAAGTATTGGGGAGAAGGCTTTTCTGCCATAAGGTATTAACAAGCAACTGTTCAAGAAAGAGTGGCATCCTTACCCTCTGCACCCTCAGGCAGGCCAATGAACCTCAGGTTACACCTTCTGATTCTGTTTTCCATGTCGTCTTGCTTGGAGAGAAGAGCTGGTTAATCCGACGATGCATGCGGTCTGTGCCCTCCTGCAGGGGGGGGGCGGCATCCTCCACAGTGCTGAGTCTGGTCTCTGCTGTTTTGACCCTGTCCCTGAGCTTATGCAGGTCTTGTCTCATCAGAGATATGTCGACCTTGACCTCCTCAATTTGTGCTGTGAGCGTGGTTCTGCAGAGGGTGATGGCTTCAAGAAGCCGAGCCGTGTCTCCCGCCGTGCGCCCCCCTTCCGCCTTCTCTCCGCTTTGCCATGGTCGTGGATTTCTGACCTTTTGGAGGAGACATGCCGCCCGAGGTTCCGCTTGATGTGGGAGTCGAGGTAAGAAGTTGAGGGTCGTCTGCGGTGTATAGGATGGGTAGAATACAGGCGTAATGGACGGAGATGCTCCCGGACACGTCCTACTCCATGCGGTGCTAGGCCACGCCCCGGCACTTCGGACATTTGTTGTCGAAAAGTTTGAGAGCATGCACAGCGAACATTTGTCCATGGGAATTGCGACAACAATTGTCCGATGGAGCATACAGATAAAACACGTCAGTGGGACCGTTGTTGTCAGAAAGTCCAATCGTGTGTATGGGCCTTAAGTGTCCAATTTGTCTGTCACAATGTCGCAGTCCCGCTAAAAATCGCTGATCGCTATCATTACTAGGAAAAAAAAATTTATCCCATAGTTGTAGGCATGATAACTTTTGCGCAAACCAATCAATATATACTAATCAGGATTTTATTTTTTTAACAAAAATATTTAGCTGAATACAAACTGGCCTAAACTGATTAACCTGTTCCTTACCGAGCCATAGACAAATGACGTTGGCAGAAACCTTTCGTCTTTCAGAGTGGACGTCATATGACGTCCACCGCTTCTCGCCGCTACTGCGCCCCCATGGGGGCCTGCATCGCAGCGATCGGTAAACGAAGCGTGTCCCTTGGACACAGCCCAACCCCGCACAGCACAGCCCATCCCCAATCTGGAGCTTTTTGTGCTGCTCTTCTCTTGTTTATGTGACCGGCTGTATTCAATCACAGCCGGTCACATTGCCTACATCCGTCGTGCATGCTGCTCCTGCACGCCCCTGGGGCGTGCAGCGCGGCGATTGGGGACAAGGTTAGTCCCTTGGACATAGCCCAGCCCTGATTAGGGTAAAGAGCCCAGATTGCCCCCCCATCAAGAGTAGCCGTCGCCCCCCCATCAAGAGTAGCCGTCGCCCCCCCCATCAAGAGTAGCCGTCGCCCCCCCCCCCATCAAGAGTAGCCGTCGCCCCCCCCCCCCATCAAGAGTAGCCGTCGCCCCCCCCCCCCCATCAAGAGTAGCCGTCGCCCCCCCCCCCCATCAAGAGTAGCCGTCGCCCCCCCCATCAAGAGTAGCTGTCGCCCCCCATCAGGAGTAGCCGTCACCTCCATCAAGAGTACCCGTCACCTCCATCAGGAGTACCCGTCACCTCCATCAGGAGTACCCGTCACCTCCATCAGGAGTACCCGTCACCTCCATCAGGAGTACCCGTCACCTCCATCAGGAGTACCCGTCACCTCCATCAGGAGTACCCGTCACCTCCATCAGGAGTACCCGTCACCTCCATCAGGAGTACCCGTCACCTCCATCAGGAGTACCCGTCACCTCCATCAGGAGTACCCGTCGCCCCCCATCAGGAGTACCCGTCGCCCCCCATCAGGAGTACCCGTCGCCCCCCATCAGGAGTACCCGTCGCCCCCCATCAGGAGTACCCGTCGCCCCCCATCAGGAGTACCCGTCACCTCCATCAGGAGTACCCGTCACCTCCATCAGGAGTACCCGTCACCTCCATCAGGAGTACCTGTCCCGTAAGAACAGACAATTTCTAGCTGACATACAGCCCATTAGTGCTTGTCGTGCAGCCCTGTCAAACAGCCAGCCAGCCAGCCACCTCGTCCAAAAGATTATACACCCCAGAAGAGGCATACCAAATGCTAGCCCAGACCAACGAGAGCAGCGGAGAGCTCTCAACGCCCCAGTACAGTTCCGATTTTGGTTCGCAATATGAGCCCCCTGAAGGCAGTATACCTGAATCAGAGGAGGAAGTAGTCCGTCCGAAAAAAAATACGGTCTGAACCCCAGGCAGCTACCAGCAGAGCTGGACACCCCAATGGCCAATCAGCAAATGCCAATGGCGCTAGACCCCGGGAGGAGAGGCCAAGTACAAGCACTTCTAGACCCCAGGAGGAAAGGCCCAGTACCAGCTCTGAAATTCCACGCCGAAGAATTAGGGCCTAAACCCATCTTCCGAATGCCTTGACCAACCCATTGTGGCTGCCTTCTAGCCAATCCCCCCTTTCACAGCACAGCTAGGTGTGCAGGCCAACACCGAAGGTTGCTCTGAAATCGATTAATTTAATTTATTTTTCCCTGATGAGTTACTACACAGCATCTTAGACCAAACAAATGTTTTTGCTCGTCAATACATACAAACCAACCCCAACTCATGCTATGCCCGCCCTTTTGTATGGAGACCCCCAACAATTCAGGAGCTTAGATTGTTTTTATGCCTTACAAAAAAATGAATTACATTCATATTGGTCTAAAAAGCCCATCCACCATATGCCATTTTTTTCAGCTACGATGCCGAGGTCCCGCTATGACAGGATCATGCGGTTTTTGCATTTCAGCGGCAACTCACAGTGCCCCCCCCCCCCAAAATCATCCAGACTTTCATAAATTGTATAAAATTCGCCCCCTAATAGATTTTTTTTAATAAGAGGTTTGCCGAACTTTACATCCCAGAACAGTACATCTGTGGACAAATCCCTGGTTCATTTCACAGGCCGCCTGGCAATTAAGTAGTATATTCCCAGTAAGAGAGCGAGGCACGGCTTGAAGCTAAACAAGCTGTGCAAAAGCTCCTCCGGCTATGTGAATGCCTTTCATGTGTACGAAGGCAAAGACTCTTAGCTCCAGCCCTGTGATTGTCCATCGTATATGGGAATAAGCAGGAAAATTGTATGGGAGTTGGCATTCCCACTTTTCCAAAAGGGGTATCACATATACATGGACAACTACTACACCAGTCTGCCCCTTTTTCGCCACCTATTCCTGATTAAAACTTTGGCCTGTGGTACTGCACGTAAAAACAGGAAAGACTTCCCACAGTGTCTAGTTACCACAGGGCTACAAAGGGAGGAATCTACAAGCCTGAGGAACAAAGACGTTTTGGGCGTGAAATGGAGGGATAAGAAAGACGTTTACATCATGTCCACCATTCATGATGACACCTCAGTGGAACTTCACAGGAACACCTACCTGGGCTTGTGCACTTGGACCAAGTGGGATTTGTCCCAACCAGAGAGGCGAGGGACAATACTACCAAAGTCCTCAACCTGTTACATGTTGCGACCAGAGGCAAGACGCCCTGCAGGGGACAGTGGTAGAGAAGGCGTTTGACCGAGTCAGCTGGGGGGTTCTTATTCGCGACATTAAAGCATATACGTCTCGGGTCCCAGATGCTAAACTGTGTGGCGGCGGTGTACTCTAACCCGACAGCCAGGATCAGGGCGAATGGAGTGCTGTCTGAGCCATTCCTGATTACCAACAGGACCAGACAAGGATGCGCACTTTTGCCTCTGCTCTTCGTTCTGACCCTGAAACTATTTTTGTGTCACGTATGCTTGCATCCGGAGATCTTCGGAGTATCTGGGGGGGGGGGGATACAGCATAAGATATCTGCGTACGCGGATGACAATGTTTACGCTCACGAAACCCTCCACCTCGTTGCATAATCCCCTGATGGAATTTGATACTTATGGCAAACTCTCCAACTTAAAGATCAACTTTACCAAGTCGGAGGCCATGGGGGTGGGGGTCACTCCTGCTCAACTGGTGAGGCTCAAGAGCAGCTTCAATTTAAAATGGACGGACACGGCCCTGAAGTACCTGGGCACGCTTATATCCGCGTCCCTCTCCCGAGACTTCCAGCTTAACTTCCCTGCACTTCTGAAGAGGGTGCAGAGACTGCTGGAGCAGCGGCCTTCACTCATGGCTGGTTCGTTGTAACATCTTGAAAATGACATTTCTGCCTAAGTTTCTTTACCTTATGCAAGCCCTCCCAATAGCCATCCTGGGTATTTTCTTTAAGGAGACGCACTCCGCCCTGACCCGATTTCTCTGGGCGGGGAAAAGTCCACACCTAAACCGAAGTATGCTCGCCTGCCCGAAGCTCCACGGCGGTAAAGCCATGCCGGAAATACGTACGTATTACCGGGCGGCTCACCTTAACAGACTCCTGGACTGGTGCCGACATTCCGACACTAAGCTGTGGACCAAAATTGAACAGACCTAGAGCCTGACACCACTTCACAGGGCCCCCGTGGTGTCAATCATCCTTGCCCCCCGAAATTAAGCGGCATCCCCCGATAGGCACGACCACTAGAATTTGCGCACAGCTACTGACAGAGTCCCGCCTCTTGACCTGCAACTCGCCCCTGAGACCGGTGATAGGCCATCTCCTATTCCCCCCGGGGCTACAGGACAGGAGATTTCTAGAACTACAGGACACAGAGTTATATCAGGCATCACACTTTAGCGCAGTGGACGGGTGGAGGGGGACAGCGGAACTCATGGACCCTGCCGGCCCATTTGGCCTGGACTACATGAGGGCCCTGCAGCTCAGCCACTTCCTAGGTAGCTTACCACCACCGGACAGCACATCTCCCCCACCCACAACATTTAAAGACCTCTGTACAGAAACCGGGATGCTGCCCCATGCGCTCTCCCTGACATACAATATGCTGATCACACCTCCAGCAGACAGCCCAATCCCCTGTCTCAAACAAAGAAGAAGTGTAGCGCTAAAAAAAGAGAGACTACTATTTATATAGTCCTTTTACCAAATAAAATGTCCATAATGTGAAAAAAGTTCATATTGACAATCCAAAACTTTTATTCACCACAAATAGTGACTCAATAAGTAACGAAGTGAGTGTTAGAGGATCCGCCACCAGTGTAATGTAACTTCTGAGGCTTACCAGAAAATAAAGATCTGAATAAGCATATACTCATCAGATCAGTAAAGCTTCAAACGATATCCGGGATCCGAATATGTTTATGGATGTTGAATATTCAGTGGAACTCCTGGGATATCCTCATAGGTGATATGATGAATCCACGGAAACTATTTGATTGGTTACAGATGTCTAAACTCAAATGAAGTGATTACCATGTGTGGTAATATTTTAAATAGCCAAAGGACAAAAATATATAAAGTGCACATAGGGCCAGATTCAGGTAGTCCAGAGCATCTTTGCTCTGGAGTAACGCTTCTCATTTGCGTTGCGCTGCAGAAATTTTAGGAGCAAGTGCTGTCATTCACGAAGCACTTGCTCCTAAAGTTGCGGCAGCACATCGCAAATGAGCCGGCGGAATTCAAATTGGGCGGGTACGGGGCGTGTAGTATGCTAACTACGCGCGATCCCGCCGCCAACGTACTGCGCATGCGTCGAGTGTCAAAACATCCCCGTGCGCATGCTCCAAAATCTGTGAATGAATGTCAATGACGTCACATTCCCATTCATGACCGTTTTACGCAAGCGACGTTTTTTTTTTTTTTTCCCGACGCGATGACGACGCCTATACCTAACATAGGATACTCCAACCCCATGTAGGTATATCTATGCGCCGCGTATCCCGTCCGGAAACGTCGTATCGTCATTGCGTCGCGCCGGAATTCGATCGTGAATTGCCGATTTCCGCTCATTAACATATTTTTTGAGCGTAAATCGGCGGGAACGCCCCCGGCGCCATTTTTAAGTTGAAGTAACGATGCGATGGCGAAACTCAGTTACGCTGCTCGCATCGGAACTTCAACCCGGCGTTTCTTGTTTTCTGGTTACAGAAAACAGAAACGCCGGCTCAAAGTCACAGTTAGGCTGGCGGATCACTCGATCCGCCAGCCTAACTGTTCGTGAATCTGGCCCATAGCGTAATTCTGTATTACCAAATAAATCAATTTTAATAAGAAATTATTGCACTTACATTTATGTAGGATACAACAAGCGCTTAATAATAAAGTAGAGCAGTGGGGTCAGTGGGGCCTCCCGACGCGTTTCGTTCCCTTAGAACGTCATCTGGGGCCCCAGCTACACTAATTCTTTGTTTGTATGTTTCCAAAATTTATCTATTTTGCAGTGTTGGCTGCTTACATTTGTGACGTTTGAACAGCGCGGAGATATATATACTATTATATATACAATCCCCTGTCTCGCCAAGTGGGAAAGAGACCTTAATTGCCAATTCACCAGCAGCATGATACAACATATATTTACTTTTACACATAAGTCTTCTCTGAGCTCTAGGGTGCAAGAGACGAATTGCAAAATCCTTACCCGGTGGTACAGGATGCCCCAACTGCTGCATCTATGCTGGCGTTGCCGGGAGGAGAGGGGCTTACTCTTGCACATATCTTGGTCATGCAATCTGATACAGGACTTCTAGAGAGGTCCGACGCATAACTCAGAAGTTCACAGACCGAGTGCTGGAGGACGACCCGGTGTTTTTCTTGCTACATGCGGCAGTCATCCCGGTAAAGACCTATAAGAAGTCAATCGTACGTCACCTGCTAGATGCGGCTAAGGCCTGCATCCCCTTATGCTGGAAGTCCCAGCACCCCCCAACTGTGGCCCAGTGGCTCAGGAAAGTCGACGATATCGGTCGAATGGAGGACATTATCCTCACTACTCAGCATAGACAGGAGACATACACAGAGACCTGGCAACTATGGAATCTGTTTATGTACTCTGAGGAGGGACGGAACCTTAGAGGGGAAGTCCAGGAGGTAGATCAGTTCAGACCAATGCGCAAATGCCCAGGCCTCTGGAAGTTTGGATCGGGGGGCAGACTCGGGGTCCACAAGGCCTTGTTAGGCCCCACTTAAGGACCCATGATTCGCACCCAACCCTCCCCCCTGCCACCCCCCTCCCTCCCATCCCCCTGCCTTTTAGGCTATCCCACTTCTTTCTTTCCTTTATGGCCAGGAGTGGTTCCTGGCTCCCTTTCTACCCTGTCTTTTTACTCTTCCTTCTGTCTGTCCTTCTTTCTTTGAACCTAACTTTAGAAAATGCAGAGCTGGCTGGCCCATCACACTCTAAGACTATTAACCCAAATCTCTAATAGACTGCCATTTCCCCAGTTTCAATTTCGGTGCTGATTATTTCCCTGCTGCCTCAACCAACCAACCAACCTAATGCCTCATCTTAACTGACCCTGGCCTGTTTATCTATGCTTCTGCCTGTCGTCTGCATTGTTTATCCGCCATGTTTCTGCCTTTCACGTTAACTGACCCTGGACTGCTTCTCGACTATGCCTCTGCCTACCGTCTATTTCTGCCTTTTACCTGCACTGACCTTGGCTTGTTGACCATGTTTTTGCCTGCCCCATGGACTGATATTTCACCCTGCTACACAGGGGTCTCACATATGAGGGGCTCCAGAATAGTGTTCGGAGTTCAGAAAACCAGTGTTTGGTTTTCTGTGTTCCCAGAACAGGATCTGGTTGCCCGGAGGCTTCAAAATCGATTTGGGTGGGAGAAGCCTCTACCCCTGTCCTCATTGTTCCCTGACCGAGGCCCTAAACTTGATGGTCCTGCCTGCTGCCTGGACCAATACTTTGGCTGCACTAACCATATCTCTGCCTGCTGCCTGTACTATGGACAGTATTTCTGTCTCCTGCATGGACGATTCTTTCGCTGCTGCTGACCACATCTGCCTACTACCTGGACCAATTGCTCTGCTCTGTGGACCACTGCACTACTAAAACCACAGGTAATCTTTTCTTTATTCTTTGCTCAGAAGAATGTATTTTGGTTTGTAATTGGTATGTACAGTACATGCTATGGGTTAGAAATGTGAATGACCTTCAACAATGTCATAGGTTGGCAGGAATTTGTGTGTGTAATATATGCTCCTAGAACGCCTGTAGGGACTACTTCAATGTTGGACCTCTGTATGTGGCCAGGCTGTGTAAAAGTCTTACACATTTGGTATTGTTATACTCAGGAGTAGCAGAATGTATTTTGGGGTGTGATTTTTGCTATGTACATGCTGTGTGTTAGAAATATCTTATAAATGGACAACTTTGTGTAACAAAAAAGTGTTTTCATTTTATTTCCACATTTTCCAAAATGGTGTGGAAAATAATAAACTGTTCAAAAAACTCATTATGCCTCATAGCTTATATGTTGGGGTGTTAGCTTTCCAAAATGGGGTCATTTTGTGGAAAATTCCATTGTCCTGGTGCTCCATGGCCTTTTTAAAAATGTAACAGGTGGTTGAGATATTAGATGTGTAATTTATGCTCCTAGAACGCCTGAAGGTGCTACTTCAATGTTCAGCCTCTGTATGTGGCCAGGCTGTGTAAAAGTCTCACACATTTGGTATAGTTTTACTCAGGAGTAGCAGAATGTATTTCGGGGTGTCATTTTTGCTGTGTACATGCTATGTGTTAGAAATATGTTATAAATGGACAACTTTGTGTAAAGAAAATAAAATAAATGCGTTATGTTTTTCCATATTTTCCAAAAACATCTGGGAAAAAAAATGAACCGTTCAAAAGACTCATTATGCCTCATAGATTATACGTTGGGATGTTAGTTTTCCAAAATGGGGTAATTTTGTGGGCGGTTACATTGTCCTAGTGCTTCAGGGCCTTCAAAAGTGTGAGTTGTCAAAGGTTGTCATCTAATGAGTAATTTCTGCTCCTAAAATGCCTGGAGGTGCTACTTACATGTTGGGCCTCTGGTATGTGGCCAAACTGTGTAAAAGTCTCACACATGTGGTATCACTATACTCAGGATAAGCAGCAGAATGTATTTTGGGGTGTCATTTTAAGTATGCATATGCTGTGTGAGAGAACTAACTTATGACAATTTTGTCAAAAAAATAAAAAAATCTTAATTTTCCAAGAATTGTGGGAAAAAATTACAACTTCACAAAAAATTCACCATGCCTATGTAGCGTTACCCCCGAAGGAGCCACTGGTTAAATACTGGGATTGGCACACCAAGTTACCCTGGTGATGTCTAGGGGTGAAATACCAGTGGAGGAGCAATGAGCGAATGTCCAGACAGTCACGTTTCCTTCAATGCTATTTTATTTTGCAGCCAACAAGGCAAACACTATCTTCAGTTTAAGGAAAGGAAAGTTTATGAAGGAAGGATAAGAGAACCTTGTGGTATCAGGCTTGGATGTGAACAGGGCAGGCCTGCCCTTGACAATAGCAATAGTTGAACTCGTCGACACTCCCGAGTGGAGTGTGTAAAGTACCCACGGGCAGGTTCCCACACTAACCTGGCAGCCGAGGTGTCACTTCGGATAGTTGGATGGGAGCGAATCCTAACAGTAAATTTCCTTTAGCATAGGTCACCGGGTGACAGCAAAGTGTACCTGTCAGCATCCCGGTCACCAGATCCCCGATTGGTTCGTTCAAGCCCTGTAGGACAACCTGCCTTCGGGTTCTCCTCAAGCCGATCCCCCAATTGTATGGCACCCAGTCTGGGATCTCTTCAAAAGAACTGGGAACCCAGTAGAGGACCCAGCAGAACTGCCTTAAGCACATGACACCTGTCACAGATATATCCCTCCCCAGCATGCCCCGCAATGGAAAACTCATCCAATTGGCTGCTGGGGAAAGCGTGCTCTGTCAGATCCCCATCTGCCATCAACTGCTGACCAGGGATGACGACACATCCCTAGAGTGCAGACTGGCCCAGAGGACACTTCTGAAATAACAGGGGTCGTCACCATCTTAACAATTGTGATGGGAGCAAGGTAACTCTCCCATTCTTGCTAAATTTAGACTAGTGCCCGCACTGAAAGTAAAAGGGGACGCTACACCCATTTATACCTTGGAATGTCTACTTTCCAAAATGGGGTCATTTGGGGGGTATTTGTACTTTCCTGTCTTGTTATGGTTTTCAAGAAATGATAGGACGTCAGTACATCATGTGTGATCATTTTTCAATGATTAGCACCATAGCTTGTAGACCAACATTCACAGAGACCAAATAATACAGACTAATTTGTGTAATTTTTACCAAAGATATGTAGCAGTATACATTTTGGCCCAAATTTATGAAGAAAAATTATTTTTTTGCTAAATTTTGAGATAGAAACTAAAAAAAAAAAAAAAGTGTTTTTTTTGCAATATAAACCAAAAAAAAGAGTTACCTTGCTCCCATTCACACAAAAGAAAGCTCTTTTTGTGAGAACAAAATTATAAAAATGTTGTTTGGCTACAATGTAGCATGACTAATTGTCAAATTGTGAGAGCACGGAAAGCTGAAAATTGGTCTAGGCAGGAAGGGTGTATTAATGCCCTGTATTAAAGTGGTTAAGAAATTAGACTTTACATATTTTTATTGGATATTTTTTTTTTTGCTGTAATTGTTACTCTGATTATAGCGCAAAAAAACCTGCAGAGGTGATCAAATACCAAAAGTAAGCTCTATTTGTGGGAAAGAAAGGACATCAATTTATTTGGGTACGATCACGCAATTGTTAAAATAACGCAGGGCTGCATCAGGCCATTAGGCGGTAAATCCTTCTGGGCCTAAAGTGGTTAATGGGGCATCCCCTGCTGTTAAATTTGGCTTTACACAATGTAAGAGTATATTTTATAAGTGATTTCCACTTATTGAGGGTAGGTGGAGCAAGGGACTTTTGTCAAAACCATTGCTTTCCTTGCATAATAAAGCCATAAACCAAGTAGCAATCTAGTAGCCCTTTTGTGGGCCAATGGCACCACCAGAGGTATCTGAATATTAGAAATAGTCACAAAAAATTGCGAGACCCAAGACCAACAGGGTTCTATTTCTGGACAAGTCTAGAAGATGTGAGAAAAGCCTGCATTTTTACTGGCACATCTGCAGCACACGGCAGAATTAGAGGTCAAAAATGTCTCATCCTCGCAGGCAGGTGTGAGGTAGATTATTTTTAAATTGTACAGGTCTGTCTCCGGTGGATATTAATTTCTTAAATGGATAATCCCAAACATGATCCCAATCATCAATGTCAAGGTCTGAGATCCAATGAATATTTCTCCCTACATTTAAGCAAACCCTGCTGCAAGGTGGGACATGTCAAAGCTTTTTTTAAAGTCGAGTGGGCCTTGAACAACGACTCCTCACACATGAGTTTATGGTGAACAGTTTTAACTATACACCTGGAAAGCTTGACCCCTTAAAAGAGAAGTTGCAACACAGCAGCACGGAAGTGTGGCAAGTTTGACAACATGAAGCGTGGAGGTAGAGCCGAAAACTCAAATTTGTAGCATATGGACATAGCATGTTGGATCCAAACATCTGAAATGTCCTAGGACCAGGCAGCCATAATGGGCAGCAGACATTTGTACCACTCTGATAACTGGGGGTGCCCCTTATGTGAGGATGATGTGTTCATGGACCTAAAGGACTTGCGTAACCTGGACTTACAGCAGAAATGAGTTCCAGGCTTTGCTTTGGAGGCTTGGAAGAAACAAATGCAACTCCTTAGCAACAGGAAAAGGCAAATCCCTGGAATTTTTATCAAGGTGGTCATCGGGGGGGATAAATACCCTTTTGCCTCAGACAGGGTCACCCTGCTCCACTGTCATTTCCTTGATGGTTTTTCCCCAGTTTGGCAATTTTATAAATAAAAGGTGATTTTTACAGTAGTGAGGCCGTCAATACTTTGTTTTTCTCTTATCGGCTGAGAGCTCGGCCAGGGTCTGTTCGGTGCTATTGTGGCAGTGTGTGGCTGGTGGACCTGAATTGGTGTTTTCTATCTTGGAAAGGCTGAGCAAAGCCAGTGAAGTGCCTAGAGTAAGGCAGGGAAACAGACTATCTGAACAGAGGATACTAGTGCCCTGTGGAGATGGACTTACACCTAACACATTTGTGGAGTCTCAGCTAGTAAGGCCATCTGACCCCTTATCCCTGCACCTGTGATCTGCCACGTGTGGTATAAAAGTATCCCCAGAGGGATACTCACAACCACTGCTGCTAAAGAGAGGTCTGCAACCATGTAGGCATCTGGGGACTGTGATATTCCATACTCTGGAGGGAGCCTTGGATTGCTGCTGGCCAGAGAAAGTACATTCAGAGAAGGAAAATTACACATCTTCAGTTGGCTGTTGGCGCTTCTTAGTGATTGAATCATGGGAGCACCAGCCCTCCTGGGGCAGATACAAGGGGAACAAACCCTGTACTTACCATGGCAGATGTCTTCACACTCCAGACAAAATACAAGGGGAAGACTCAATCCTAGCTACACCCTCCTAGTGGGCATATCCCCCAAAGGGACTATCGGCTACAGGGCTCCACTTTAAGCATACCATGGCCCTGGACCTGCATGGCACTCTGTGGCCAACTCAAAGCAGTGTGCCAAGTGAGGGTCCATGCAGGATCCAGTACCCAAACAAACAATACAGGCTGGCCTATCATCTTCATCCAAGCAGGGTCTCCCCCCCCCCCCCCCCCCAAGACTCACTTGTGACATCATCAGATCTAAGAGCTGCAGTTGCAATGGTGAAGCCAGAAAATCCACAGGAAAGAGGTACATTGTCTAAGTAAAGGGAAGAGGTCCATTGCCTAAGGAAACTAGAAGAAAACTGAGGAATCTGTGAATGAGAGGGGTTATAATAGGAGGAATGTATCTAAAGCTTTTTTTTTGCAAGTGTCCAATCACATGAAGGTACATGCATATAACACTATGGCTAATGAGTAAAGATCCTGTGTCTTGTACTGTATGATTAATAAACACAACATCCCATCCGAGTGTGGAATGTAATACTTTTGGGTTTTTAAGAGAAGAGAACACCAAGATAAAACCATTTTTTTAATCAGCATTTTGGGGTGTTTAATACTGACCTGTACAGGTATATCAAGTTGATCCAAAATTGCTTCAACTTTCGCTTTGAAAACTTCAGGCCTCAGTTTACCACGGCTAATTCCCATCTGATTGGTCAAAAAAACCACCTGACAGAACAGCAAAAAGATGAATCAGTAAAAAAAATAAGAGGCATTGGAGGAAATTTATGAATACCAATAAAATGCAACTTTAGAACTGTTTCCATATAGAGTTTTGTTATATTGCAGCCATTTGCTAAAATCAGCAAATGAGCCACCACCTTTTTCTCCTCCTCTGCTCCAGACTGAATATCTCCTTTCCCTATTGCTGAAGCCCGTCTGGCACTGGCGCGTCGGTGCCTGCTCTACCACACATGCACGTGTGATGAAATTAAATCTCCTGGGATCTTCCTGACCAAGTGAACTGTGGTATGTGACACAATGTAAAGTACAGTCACATAGGGCACACTACACACACAAAGTGTACACTATACCCATGTACACAAAGCATCACCCTCTCCCCCACTTATCCCCAATTTCCCTCCTGTCCTCCCAATGTTCCTCCTGTCGCTTCACTTATCCCCAATGTCCCTTCTGTACTCCCACATATCCCTAAAGCCCCTCCTGTCCCCCTATTTATCCGCAATGTCCCT
This sequence comes from Rana kukunoris, assembly GCA_029574335.1. Classification (NCBI taxonomy): domain Eukaryota; kingdom Metazoa; phylum Chordata; class Amphibia; order Anura; family Ranidae; genus Rana; species Rana kukunoris. The sequence goes on from CM056058.1 coordinate 35,949,685, forward strand.
CCTGTCCCCCCACATATCCACGATGTCCCTCCTGTCTCCCCATTTATCCACAAAGTCCCTTCTGTCTCACTGATAATCCCAAATGTCCCTCCCTCTCCTCCCACTTATCCCCAACGTCCCTCCCTCTCCTCCACCTTTCCTGATTCTTTAATGTCCCTCCTGTCTCGCCATTAATCCCAAATGTCCCTTCCTCTCCTCCCACTTATCCCAAATGTTTCTGCCCCCCCCCCATTTGTTCCCAATGTCCCTCCGGTCCTCCCAATGTTCCACATGTCCCCTCAATGTTGCTACTGTCCTCCCACTTATCCCCAATGTCCATCCTCTCCACCCACTTATCCCCAATGCCCCCCCTGTCTCACCACTTATCCCAAATGTTTTTCCTTTCCCCCACTTGTCCCCAATGTCCCCCCTTTTCTGACCACCACCGCATCTTAGTTAGTAACTAACGTAATTGCATTGTAGAATATAAAAAAGTCAGTTACTTTGCTGAGTAACTAATTACTTTTTCTTTTTTTTTTTTAACAATCAGGAGTATTTTATTGAAGGAAAATATACAGTACAAAAAGAAAAAAAAGATCCCATAATGCAGCCAATTTAGCAGATAGACACATTACAGTAGCATGGTACAAAACAGACTATCAAAACACCCTCTCAGAATATAGTCTCAGATTCAATAGAGGATCCGATTCAGACTGTGGTCAGGAGCTACAAGGAGGGAAGGGGGGGGGGATGGGGAAGTTAAATGAAGAAAAAGAGAGAGAGGGGGGGGAAGAGCAGAGGGGGAAGGAAAAGACAAGGGAGGAGAGGGGAGGGGAAGGAAGGGCGGCTAAGAGGAGAAGAAAGAGGGAGGGGGGGGCAGGATCCCAGTCCGCCACAAACAAGTTTAGATAGCTGTCCACGGTGACCACACCTTGTCAAATTTCCAGGGACAACCACGGTAATGTATGTCAGTTTGTAGCGTGGAAGGGAATCATTAAAATGTATTTTCCCAAGTAGACACCCTAGGGGGGTCAGAGGAGGTCCACCTGCATACAAATTATTTTTTGGCGTAGAAGAGAAGGTAAAAGATTAACAGCTTACTATGGTGGGACCGCTGCTCATCAATGACACCCAACAGGGCCAATTCGGGAGACATGGGGACAGAAAGCTCCAGGCGGAGATTTTACTGTTCAAACACTCCCGACCAGAAGGGTGCCAGAGCCGGGCAGGACCAAAACATGTGAATATAGGTTCCCCGCTGTGTCCTACACCTTGGGGCAGCATGGGTCAGGGTAAATTCTAGACATTTGTGTTGGAGTAAAATAATACCTATGTAGAAACTTAGTCTGTACCAGCTTATCCCCTGCAGATATAACCAGCCTCGGGCCCCGCTCCAGGCAGTCCACCCAGTCCTCCCTATCCAGTCCCGGCACATCCGCCCTCCACGCCTCCCACAGTCTATCCAGTTTAACAGAATCAATAGGGAGCAGAGTGCCGTACAAGGCAGAGAGGGGCTTCTGCAAGTCCGCACCCGACAATAGTCCCTTAACCGGGTCCAACTGGATACACGGGGGCACAGGGAACTGCGCCTTAACCACATGGCGAAGCTGGGAATAGCGGAAATACATCCAACCGGGCAAGCCGTCTTTCTCAGTCAGCTGGGGCAGTGACAACAGTACGCCTACCGGCATAATGTCCCTCAGCGTCTTGATACCAAAACCTCGGCCAGACCTGTGGGTCTGGTATGGATCTAAAATGAGGCAAATTAGGATTCCCCCAGAGAGGCTGGACCGGGGACCAGCGCTCTGTCCGGTGGAATCTTCGCCTGGCCTATTCCACACCCTAAGCGTCAACTTTGTCGAGCCCGGGAGATCCTCATAGGCCCTCGGCCCTTTATACACCAGATTCTGAAGCTCCTGCAGGGAGCCCAGCCAAGCCACCTCCACACACATCGCAGCGTTGGAGCGGCTGGCCTCAAGCCACCAGTAGACCGTAACGAGCATTGCTGCCCAGTAGTAAACCCTAAAGTTTGGGAGAGCCAGGCCTCCCAGGTGAGTTGGTAACTGCATCGTGGACTTCGCCAACCGGGGGACGGTCCCATTCCAAAGAAATGAGAGAATACAACTGTCCATCTCCCGAAAGAACGATGCCGGAATCCAGGCCGGGCTGTTCCGAAATAGGCAATTAAATGTAGGTAATAAAATCATCTTTATGATGTTGATGCGGCCAATCAAAATTAGTGGCAGACCAGATCAAGACCGACACCGCTCCCTCAACAGCTGAAGCAGAAGTATATTAAGTGAGAGGTACTGGGATGGAGCCCTAGCAACCATCACCCCAAGATACTTGAACTCTGAAACCCTCTGTAAAGAAGCAGGGGTCAATCCATCCGGAGGTCGAGCATCCAGGGGAAAAAGGATCGATTTAGACCAATTTATACGGACCCCAGAGAAGGATCCAAAGGTGTCAAACAATGTAAGGGCAGCAGATAGAGAAGGGCGCCGTCCGCATAAAGGGAGATTTTCTCCTCTAGGCCACCAGTCTGCATCCCCCTGGACCCCCGGAGACTCCCTGACTAAAATCGCCAGGGGCTCCAAGGCCAGAGCAAACAGACCGGGGGACAGAGGGCACCCCTTCCCGAGTGCCCCTATGCAGGGGGAAATGCAGGGGGAAAGACTCGGAGACCCAGTCGTTGGTGCGCACCCTGGCCCTTGGTGCCCGGTAGAGCAGCTGGATCCATCGCAGGAAACCAGGACCAAAGCCAAAACGTTGCAGCACTCCCCACAGGTAATCCAACTCCACCGAGTCGAATGCCTTCTCGGCATCTAAGGAGGCAATCACCCGGGACCCGGCATTATCATGAGTGACAGACAGATTCAGGAATAGACGTCGGATATTTATATCCGTGCCCTTGCCCAGCATGAATCCGGTCTGGTCAATATGAATCAGGGTGGATATGACCGACGACAGACGTGGCCAGCACCTTCGCCAATATCTTGGCATCCACATTTAATAAAGAAATGGGCCTATATGAAGCACATTCCTGGGGGTCCTTACCAGGCTTGGGGATCAGAACAATAATGGCCTCTTCCATAGACTCAGGTACAGAGACTGTCTCCAATAGTCCAGAGAAAAGGGATGCGAGCCTGGGAGCAAAGAGCTCCGCATGCTGCGAATAGAATTCCGTAGGGAGGCCATCCAAACACAGGGTCTTACCACTCTGCAGACTCCCGATTGAAGCCTGTACCTCCTCCAGGGAAATGGCCCTGTCCAAGAGCTCCCTATTTTCATCCGACAGGGCAGGAAAGGGAACACAGTTCAGGTAGTCCTGCAATTCCGACGGGGAAAAAGACACCCTAGAGGAGTACAGTCCCCAAAAGAACTCGACAAACCTGGCACTAATGTCCTCCGGGAAGGAAACCAGAGTACCCTGAGCGTCCCGCACGCCCACAATGTGCGCGGAGGCCGCCTGGGTCCTCGCCAGCCAAGCCAACAGTCTCCCATTCTTATTACCATATTCGAAAATTCTCTGCCTAGAGTACAGCATAGATTCTGCGTCTGCTCCACATTATGCAAGGAGAGGTCCCGGAGGGCCCTCTCCCAGGGTATGTGGGCAGAGACACTAGCGGACTGGATATAAGCGGACTCACACCTTGCTGCCTCAGCCTCCAGGTCTTCCAAGGACCAGGAAGCCTCCCTCCGCAGGGAAGAAATATGGGATTCCCCCCGTACCCAAGCCTTAAAGGCATCCCAAAGCACCAGATCACCAGCGGATTGCCCGTTTTGCAACCAGTAATTACAGACATGGCTTCCTGTAACCATCATCTATAGCCCAGAAAATGGACAGACGCCAAAGTTTCCAACCAGGGGACCTGGCCAGGGTCACAGTGAAGATAAGAGGGGCATGATCAGAGATTTCCTGTGACAAATGCCTAGCCTTCCTCGTCCAGTGCAGGGCCCGGAGGAGGAATACGCCAGATCTATACGGGAGAGAGCCCTATATGAGGTAGAGTGACACAGATACTCCCTATCTTGAGGGTGAAAGTGTCGCCACACGTCCGTGAGGCCAAAAGTATCAGACCAGCTGTTTAATTCTGAGGAGGGCGGGCCACCGCGTGCAGTCTGTCCATGTCCTGTGACGGCACCATGTTAAAATCCCCAAAAAGAAACACTTCCCGAGTATCAAATCCCATCACAATCTGCATAATGTCATACAACAGTTGAATCGTGGTAGGAGGATGGAGGTACAGCCCCACCAGGACCATTCTCTTAGTGTGAATCAAGGCATGCACAATAACATATTTACCCCCTGGATCCGTTTGAACATCCAGGACCTGAAAAGGAAGGGACCTGCGGACCGAAAGGCTAACCCCCTGGCATAGTTGGAATAAGTAGAGTGGTAGTGTGGCCCAACCCACGCCCTCCGGAGGCGGAGGATCCCGTTTGCCATAAGATGCGTCTCCTGTAGAATACAGATGTGGGGGTTATACCTCTGTAAGTATTTAAGGACCAATGATCGTTTGGTGGCAGAATTGAGACCCCTGACGTTCCAAGAGATAATAGATATGTCAGCCATAACTACCGGTAATAGATGAGAGCATGGTCCGCAGTCTCCCCCACCACCCCAGACAGCCCCAGGGGCAAGGGAGGCACCCAAACCACCCTCCTGTGCAGACACTTAGTAAAAACAATGAATATGGTACTGAATATACTGTACATTTGTAGAACAACAGAATTCCAAGCATAGAAGAGCAGTAAAAAAGATAACAAAATAAAACCAAACAAAAAAAAAACCCTGATCTGCAACGGCAGAAACTGTTCCCCCCCACCCCACATCCCCAGCAAGGACCGGTGATGTATCATGTCCAACTCCCCACAACAAGAGTAGTCTATAGAGGGTGCACGCTTAAGGCGAAATAAACCTCCAGCAGATCAACAGAGATGCTGGCAAGCAAGTATAGATTTGTTCTCCTGAGCAATCACAGGGGCACTAACTTAGATTGCATGTTTCAACTATAAAAAACGTAATAAACAGTCAATTGTGCTGTCACAGAGCATTCCCCATAAAGCGATGGCAAAAAAAAAAAAAGGAACAGGAGTAGTAGTCCATCCAAGGCGATGAGCCCCCCCAAACAATAAAATAAAGGGGAGGGAGAAAAACATAATAGGGAGGGCAGTCATGAACAGGCACAGCGGTAATCTGCACCGGGGGGCAAACCGCAGAGGGACCAAGACTGAGCAGCCATGTAGCCCGGGGGAACAGAAGGCGTTAAGAGCATCGGTCCAACAGTACGTGTCACCAAACATCCTCATGGCCCGACCAGTACAGAGACACAGCCATGTATTTTAGTCACAATCCATACAGACAGCACAAGAGCACACAATGTCAACTGATAGAAGTATGAGAGTGTAAAACCCAAACAGGCAAACAGGCTGTAATCCATCAAGGGTTAGTGAGGATGGGGCAGCGACTCCAGCCAGGCCGCAGCATCCCGGGGAGGAGTAAAGAATTGAATAGTCTCACCATCCTGGACCCTCAGCTTCGCGGGGAAAAGGATACTGTATTTAATGTTCCGTGCCCGCAGTCCGGCCTTAACATGGTCAAAGGATCGGCGGAGCTTCTGAGTTTCAAGTGAGTAGTAAGGGAAAAGAAGCAAGGCGCCATTATGATACCACAACTCACCCGCCTTGCGAGCAGCCGGAAAATCAGGGTGCGGGGACGGGCTCCAGGCAGTCCAGGGGCCGGAGGGATCTGATGAGCCCGCTCCACCGTAAAATAAGCAGAAAGCTGTGCCAGTGGCAATAGGCCCCTCAGCAACTCCTCCACGAAGACCGTAGGATTCTTCCCTTCCGCGCCCTCAGGCAGGCTGACCATCTGGAGATTGTTCCTCCTGTTTCAGTTCTCAGCAACGTCCACCTTGTATTCCTGGGCCCGAACTTTCGTCTGAAAAACATGGATGGAAGCAGTATGCTCCGCGACGTCGTCCTCCGTTTGCCCAGCACGCTCCTCCACCTCCGACACTCGTGAGCGAAGCTTGTTCATGTCTTGTCGGATGATACCGACATCCATCTGCACGGCCTTAATCTTCATGGTCAGGGCGGCTTGGCAGGCAGCGATTGCCGCCATGACCTCCTGGAAACCGAGCCCCGTCCCGGTCGACGGCTCCGCCAACTCCGTCTGCGACGCCATGCTGCGGCCACTCTTAAGGGAGGCCACCACGTGCTTCTCCACCCGCGGGGTTGTATCTTCCACCGTCAGCAGAAAGTGAAGCTTCTTCCCCCTGTGTCTGGTCCGGTAGGACATCCGGAGACAGGTTAGTGAGTTTCAGCCAACAAAGTTGCCCAGAGCACGGATAATAGGCAAAATTCCAGCAGAGCTCTGGATCCTGCTTCCTCCCTAGATCGCCATCTTGGCCACCAACCAATTACTTTTTCAATGTAGTAACTGAGTCACTAACGCAATTACTTTTTCGGAGAAGTAATTTGTAACTGTAACTAATTACTTTTTTAAAGTAAGATGATCAACACTGCTCCAGACATAACCCTCCTCCCTGTAGTATGCAGCCTCAGTTCGTAACAAGCAGTACAAACCTAAAAAAGGAGGGGTGGGTGCTGTGTCCGTCCATGGATGTCAGAGAAAAGGATTTTACGGTGAGTAAAAAAAAAAATCCTATTTTCTCTTATCGTGCATGGACGGACACAGCTTCTTAAAATCTTGACAAATGAAACGTCCCCAAGCAGTGCCAAAAAAGAGGGGTGGGAACAGTATCAGCAAAACCAATTTTAACTTCACCCCAAAAACAAGCACAGCTCCTCAACAGAGTAGGTGCAACAGTAAATACCCCACTGCAAAACCTAGCGGTTGAAAGAAGCATCAGAAGATACACTCACAGCAACCATGTAAAATCTGGAAAAAGTGTGAACAGACGACCAAATTGCCGCCCTGCACACCTGTAAGACAGACGCATAATGTCGGAAAACCCAGGAAGCACAAATTGCCCTGGTCAAAAGTGCTGTGACTGGAAAAGGGGCACCCGCCCCCTAAGAGCATAGGTTTGTATGACAGCCTGCCTGATCCAGCGAGAAATGGTGGTCGATGTGGACCAGACACCGACACAAAAGGAGTGTCAGATCTCCGAAACGGAGCCATAGCAGGCAGGTACACCCGTAAAGCACGTACCACGTCTAAAGTAGGAAACACAATCTCCTTAAGATGCGCTGGCCGAGGACATAAGGATGGAAGAACAAAGTTCTCATTCAGGCGAAAGGCCAAAACCACCTTCGGAAACACCACCACGTAATCCTAATGGAGGATCAAGCATGGCGACTTGCAAGGCAAGAACACCAACTCAGAAACCCTTCTGACAGAAGTAATGGCCACTAAAAATGCCACCTTCCGAGATAGTGTCAAGAGAAGAATCTCTCTGATGTTTCCAAAAAGGAAGGTTCCTGAAGAACCGAGAGCACCAGAGTCCAAACTCACGGGGGAAGAGGTGAACCAAGAGGGGGAAGTATATGACAAATCCCTAGCACAAAAAGGTACCCACCAAAGAATGGGGCCGCAAAAGGGCACCGCTTAAGGCAATTTTTAGATCCATTCCAAGCTGTAAAAAACAGGACCCTGGACACCGAGTACGTCCGTGGACATCACCCCATCTCTTCGGACAAAGACGTAGGCCTTCTAGGTGCGATCCTCCGGGAAAGGAGACCACCTTACTTTCAGCATGGGTGAGATGACCGAGTCGGACAGACCCCGGGCTCTTAAAGTCTGGCTTCCAACAGTCATGTCGTGCAAGTCAGTGATCTGGCCACGAACTCTAGCACCTTGTGGTCGAGACGAGCGGCCAGGAGATTCATGCCCTTCAAGTCCCACCTCCTGCAAGGGAGCTGAAACACCTCTAAGTACAGAGACCAGTCGCCCTGGTCCAGCATCTGGCGACTCTGGTAGTCTGCCTGCCAGTATACCTGATGGTAGACCGAAGCCACGGCCGTGGCATTGTCTGGCTGAATCCAGATTGGGTTACCCTTCAACCTCCTCAAACATGAGGAGAGGCACAGCCTGATCACCCAAAGTACTAGGACATCGATTGGTAGACAGGAGTCCACTAGAGTCCAGTAACCCTAGGCCGACTGGACCTGCCAGGCACCTCCCTCAACCCGTGAGGCTGGCGACCATCGTAATCACCGCCCAATGGGGAAAAAAACAACTTCCCAGACCGGAGAGTCGGGGATCCCAGCCACCAATTCAGAGAGACTGAGTAGGTGGCTCACCAGATCTGAAGATCCAGAGACAAAAGAGATTAGTACCACTTGGACAGTATCTCCCACTAAAAAACACAAGTGTGGAACTGGGCATAAGGTACTGCCTCAAAGGAGGCTACCAACAGGCCCAGGACTCGCATGCAAAATGGAGAAATGACCGATTGCATGAAGCCAACACCCTCACTGTAGACTGAAGAGTCTGCAAGTTCTCCAGGGGAAGAAAAACCTTTGCCACCGAGGTGTTCGGATCAACCCTAGGTACTCCAAACACCGAGTCGGAACCAGGACTGACTTCAAAATGTTTAAACACCCACCTGGATTTTCAGGGGGTACACAATGGCTATAGACACATCCTCCACTCATTCTGAGCCAGAAGTTGCTCTATGAAAAAGGGCGTCTAAGCAGCCCAAAATGGCAAAGCCTCGCTGCCCCAGCAAAGTTGGATAAGTGCGAGCACCCTGGTGAAAACTCTTGGTGCTGACGCTAGATCAAAAGGAAGGGCCACAAACTGACAGTGGACCCTCCCCAATCACATAATCTCAGACTTGCACAAAATGGGACATGCATGTATGCATGCATCCGTCAGAAAGTCTCCCGGATGAAGCGCAGCTACCACCAAACGAATGGATTCCGTGCGGAACTACCCATCGTTCACAATGGCATTTTAGGGCCTTGAAGCCCAAAATCGGACGGACCCGTCCATCTTTTAGGACCGAGAACAGATTCGGATAGAATCCCTCAAACCTCTAGTACTAAAGTACAGGTAAAAATTACCCCGCAGCTTAGCAAGCCCCACACTGCCTCAGGGCAGACCGACGAGCCGCAAGACTCTAGGGAAAAAAATCTGTTCGGTGGATAGGACTGAACCCTAATACTCCGAAGAGACCACCCTGCAGACCCACTGATCAGGGAGGTTCACCAAGCTGTGAACCTGCAAAGCCGTGCCCCCACCCAAGATACGGGCAGGGGGAGGCTACATACATTGGCAGGATAGGGTGCCAGCGTGACCAGCAATTCAGCCAAAACAGGGACACTGGACATCAAGGACATATAGAAGTCCCTGGACCAACTTGTTGGTCAGTGTAACAATTTAGGGAGGGAGCCGATACTCCTCCACAGTCTGTGTAAAACCTTGCCCATTCAGAGAATGTCAGAGACACCAAGGTTGCGGCCACAACAGGTCGCAATGCATACCCCAGCATGGTAAACATGGAGCGGTTCATCGCCTCTGACCTATCAGTAGGGTCCCTGAAGGCAGGGGTCCGTTCTATAGGGAGAACAACCTCCTGAGGAGAATTTTTTTAAACTCTCCTCAAAAAGGGGGAAAACCCCAGACACTGAGAAACTAAAAATACTTCTACGGCATTTCCCATTATTTATAAATGAAATAGTCAAAGAAAAAAAATAAGGAAAAGCTTTCACAGAGCGGTCCAATTTGCACAAATAAGACCGAGCCCTCATAGGAAACCTCCGCTGCACAGACAGCATAAGGGAGTTCCATACAGCGCACTGGCAAGTGCTCTACACACATCATAGGATTGTGGATGAAAACCGGATTAACCGGAGAAAACCCACGCAGACATAGGGAGAGAGCATGCAATCTCCAGGCAGTTTGTGTTGGAGTCCAGATTTAAACTCGTGACTCTCTTGCTGCCAGGTGAGGGAGTGAACCACTACACCACCATCCACGTCTCCAGATAAAACAGAACCGGGGATTGCGGGACGTCTGCCTTGTGTTTTTTTTACTGCTGGGGTATTTTTCAAAGAGGAGTTTGCAGATTTGTTAAAAAAATAAAAGCGGAAATATTGCATGGTTTCAAGTGTTCAGACCATTTGCTGTGACGCTCATACAGTGCCTTGCGAAAGTATTCGGCCCCCTTGAACTTTGCGACCTTTTGCCACATTTCAGGCTTCAAACATAAAGATATAAAACTGTATTTTTTTGTGAAGAATCAACAAGTGGGACAATCATAAAATGGAATGAAATTTATTGGATATTTCAATTTTTTTTAACAAATAAAAAACTGAAAAATTGGGCGTGCAAGAGTATTCAGCCCCCTTAAGTTAATACTTTGTAGAACCACCTTTTGCTGCGATTACAGCTGTAAGTCGCTTGGGGTATGTCTCCATCAGTTTTGCACATCGAGAGACTGAAATTTTTGCCCATTTCTCCTTGCAAAACAGCTCGAGCTGAGTAAGGTTGGATGGAGAGCGTTTGTGAACAGCAGTTTTTAGTTCTTTCCACAGATTCTCGATTGGATTCAGGTCTGGACTTTGACTTGCCCATTCTAACACCTGGATATGTTTATTTGTGAACCATTCCATTGTAGATTTTGCTTTTTGTGTTGGATCATTGTCTTGTTGGAAGACATATCTTCGTCCCAGTCTCAGGTCTTTTGCAGACTCCATGAGGTTTTCTTCCAGAATGGTCCTATATTTGGCTCCATCCATCTTCCCATCAATTTTAACCATCTTTCCTGTCCCTGCTGAAGAAAAGCAGGCCGAAAACAATGATGCTGCCACCACCATGTTTGACAGTGTGGATGGTGTGTACAGGGTGATGAGCTTTTACGCCAAACATAACGTTTTGCATCGTTTTTATGGATATATTTAAGAAATGGCTTTCTTTTTGCCACTCTTCCATAAAGGCCAGATTTGTGCAGTATACGACTGATTGTTGTCCTATGGACAGAGTCTCCAACCTCAGCTTTAGATCTCTGCAGTACATCCAGAGTGATCATGGGCCTCTTGGCTGCATCTCTGATCAGTCTTCTCCTTGTATGAGCTGAAAGTTTAAAGGGACGGCCAGGTCTTCGTAGATTTTCAGTGATCTGATACTCCTTCCATTTCAATATCGCTTGCACAGTGCTCCTTGGGATGTTTAAAGCTTGGGAAATCTTTTTGTATCCAAAGCCAGCTTTAAACTTCTCCACAACAGTATCTCTGACCTGCCTGGTGTGTTCCTTGTTCTTTATGATGCTCACTGCGCTTTACACAGACCTCTGAGACTATCACAGTTAGCCCTGGTTCACACTGATGCTACTTTGAAATCGTGCTTCTTTACTTGAAGTAGCGCGATTTCAAAGTAGCAAGGTCAGCGCGATTTCAGGTGCTACTTGATAGACATTTGTGTGGCTTCATACACAGATGTCTATAGAAATCGCACCTGAAATCTGCAAAAGTAGTGCAGGAACTACTTTTGCAAATCGGTGCGGCGCCGCAAAATCGGTGTCGCACCTATTAGAACAGTGCCATTGCCGCCAATAGGCTGCGACTTGTCATGCGATTTGATCTCTCAAATCGCATTACAAATCGCTCCAGTGTGAACCTAGGCTGAAGGTGCATTTATACAGAGACTTGATTACACACAGGTGGATTATATTTATCATCATTAGTCATTTAGGTCAACATTGGATCATTCAGAGATCCTCACTGAACTTCTGGAGAGAGCTTGCTGCACTGAAAGTTAAGGGGCTGAATAATTTTGCACGCCCAATTTTTCAGTTTTTTATTTGTTAAAAAAGTTTGAAATATCCAATAAATTTCATTCCACTTCATGATTGTGTCCCACTTGTTGATTCTTCACAAAAAATTACAGTTTTATATCTATGTTTGAAGCCTGAAATGTGGCAAAAGGTTGCAAAGTTCAAGGGGGCCCAATACTTTCGCAAGGTGCTATTTCTTCTGATCATCCTTGAGATGGTTCTACGCCTTAATTTGAGTCCAGCTGTGTTTGAATATACTGATTGGACTTGATTAGGAAAGCCACAAATCTGTCTATACAAGACCTTACAGCTCACAGTGCATGTCAGAGCAAATGAGAATCATGAGGTCAAAGGAACTGCCTGAAGAGCTCAGAGACATAATTGTGGCAAGATCTGGCCAAGGTTACAAAAAAGATCTGCTGCACTTAAGGCTCCTAAGAGCACAGTGGCCTCGATAACCCTTAAATGGAAAACGAAGAAAAGGTGGTAGAGGGCGCTCTTATACAATAAAGTACATAATAAACTACACATATAATTGTATACACTCAGGTTACAAGCAATGTGATTGTGTTTAGCAATAAAGTGCAATAAAGGTGCAAATTAGGTGCATAGAGGATAGAACTAGTAAGTCCTAAATTAGTTCTGATAATGACAAACAGTGCAGTCCATAAAATCCAAGGGAAACAAACACCAACAGGCTTTCTCAAAAAATTCCACAAAAGATTCCACAGCTCCTTCACCAAGTAGATTGAATCACCCCAACCGTGCTCAGAAAAAGGTTGCGCTTACCAGATGACCTCTTAGCAAAAAGAAGGTCAGTATCGCTTATGCAGGAAAATGCCTGCATTCATTTGGGAAAGTTCTTCACTGGCAAGCAAGAAGATTCACTCCATTGGGAATAGGATATATAAACAAAGAAAAATCTCCCATAGTGCGATCAATTTATTAAAAAAACTGAATAAAAACAATAAGGCCAAAATGCCACTTACATTGGACAGTGCCCTATCCCGGCACTGAGGCTGCAGGTAGTCTTAATCTGTGGGTCAAATGCCGCGCTCGCGTGAGGTAAGGTGACCTCGCTCAGATGCTTAGACATGCAGCGAGTCTTCGTAGATGCGTTGATGTATCGAACGAGACAGACGCCGGGAGAGAGGGCATCTAGCATACATGTGACCAGGCTACGCCAACCGACGTACGTTTCGTATGAGCAACGTCTTCAGGGGGGCGTGCCTGGTCATGTATTTTATGCTAAATCACGGACGTGAATCCGGACGTATGGTAATTTAGAAAACAATAGGTTGGTCAATCAGCTTTGCGCTCTTAGTGTCGGTATAGGTTTACAATGCATAAAGACGCTCGGCACCATTTATGTATATTCTGACTACACTAAGCTAATGGATATAACCCATATATTTCTCAATTTAACTACCATATTTGTCATATATTCATACATTATTTAGAACCATATACACAAGAAAGCAAACAAATCTGCATTCATTGAAAGATTGATTGCACAAATCTAAAATAGGTATATAAAATTAAAATTAAAAAATGGATGAAAATTGGATATCATATATACATAAGTAAAAGGAGATTGTAACTAACTTCCCTCAGAAATCAAAATAAATTGATTTAGATATGGGTATGTTTGTGGTTGTGGGACAACATATACGAAATAAAAAATTGGCAAAATGAATAAAACAAATTAACCCCTGCTACCCGGTTAATTATAAGGAAAATTTGAATGGCTAAAAGCCAGAGCAAGTCATATTTCATATGAGAGGCCTGAGAAGATATAAAGTTGGATATATAGTCTCTATTAATATGTTAGGGATTTGTTAAGGAAAAGAGGGAACTGGTATTACATTTTAACTGATAGAGGTAGTTTTAATCATTGGAGAGGAAGCAATTTAAGTCCAGTTCGATGTTTAATCCTATGTGATATTGTTTTGGGAAGGAACATCGACTAGCCTCGATCATTTTTTAACATTAATGAACACGAACGAATATGGTCTCAAGTTTACGGCTGAAAGTAGTTTGGAATCTATCCACTATCTTGACCTCACTATCAAGAAAAACGGAACTAGGTATGAGACAAAAACTTACTTCAAACCAGTGACCAGGCACGCCCCCCTGAAGACGTTACTCATACGAAACGTACGTCGGTTGGCGTAGCCTGGTCACGTCTATGCTAGATGCCCTCTCTCCCGGCGTCTGTCTCGTTCGATACATCAACGCATCTACGAAGACTCACTGCATGTCTAAGCATCTGAGCGAGGTCACCTTACCTCACGCGAGCGCGGCATTTGACCCACAGATTAAGACTACCTGCAGCCTCAGTGCCGGGATAGGGCACTGTCCAATGTAAGTGGCCCTTTGGCCTTATTGTTTTTATTCTGTTTTTTAAATAAATTGATCGGTTCCGGTTCACATTATATGCATATTTATGATCACGTACATGTTCAAATTTTTGTGGTTAGGGTGATTATCACCACTTATAGTGAATGAATATATATATATATATATATATATATATATATATATATATATATATATACACACACACACACACACACACACACACACATTTTCTATTTTCATTTTCCTGTTTTTTTAGACACTTGAATAAGGGAGACCTTCTATTTTCAGTGCGAAGTGGGACATTTAGTCCCTGCCCCCAACACCCACCTCACAAGTGGAGTGATTTCATTTCTGGCGCTACACTTGCTTTTTTTACACTATTTACAACTTTCTTTGTTGTGTTGGCTGCCTATTTTTTATAGTAGGGCTTTGCGCAATATTTATACACATACAAACAAAATGTAGTATTGCATAAGGTCAAACCATGACCCAGAATGAAGGCATTTTTTTTTTAGAATAGTCCATTTAATGGACTAAAGACCTACTTATCAGGACGACAAAGTGTCTCTCCAAGAAGTAGGTTGAGACTCAGTGCCTCACCGTCGTCTGTCAGTGACATTCAGAGAACCATAAACAAAATTCTTAAGAAACAAGAGATTGATCCCTAAAAATGACAAATCGATAGAGGACATCCCAGGATTAAAAAAAATAAAAAATTATAATTCCATATATATATATATATTTATGGTCGTTACCCTCTGACCGAGAGTGATGTGAATCACAAACACGCGACAAGACATACAACATAAATACACCTGAAGTGTGCCTTGGTGGTCTGGTCAGTATGCCAAGAAAAGGGGGCATACCCAAGGTAAGTAATGGGTAGTTAATTGAAGAAGGATATGCTGAGAAGTGCCCTGAAAAAGGGAAGAGCGGGAGGGTTTCGAATGCAATTGAATGCGCAGACTCACAGACATGAGCTGAGCTGGGAAGAGTCGGCCCAGTGATGTGTAGTACTGTCGTTACCCTCTGACCGAGAGTGATGTGAATCAAATAAACACACGACAAGATATACAACATAAATAGACCTGAAGTGTGCCTTGGTGGTCTGGTCAGTATGCCAAGAAAAGGGATCAAAAGACTCAGATAGGGAAGTAGCTTTTATTGATTTCTTGTATCTATTGAGCCATTCCTTCCTGAGGATTTGGGATGAATGTGGCAAAACAAAGAGACTTCCATCAGCCTGGTATCTTGATTACGTGGTCTGGTACTCCCTGTTGGGAGGCAGCTGAGGCTGCTCTAATTTGAAAAGAATGTCCAGAGAACTGACTGGGGTTTGAAGCCCAAGTTACTTAGGAGGATTCTGACATGCTTGACACACTGGCTGCCACTCAGAGAGCTGGTTTAGAAAGGGTAGCAACGAGCCACCATCAGATTGGCTGGGAAGATGGAGCCGTAGTCGGTCGAGCACCGTCACTGGGTGTCAGGCGTTGTTAGTCTGAAACAGGTTGATGTCAACCCCTGGGGCTGGTTTGTTGCGCTTGCAGACTGACAGTGTAGTGGTTCGAAAGCGAGCCAGGTGGCATTGGAGCACTGTCTGACTACCGAAGCCACCGACTGTAAGTTCACTTGGTTGTTAGGAACCGTAAAAGACCTGGCAGATGGCTGTTTGAGTGACTAGTCTGGGCAATGCCCTAAACAGGGAACGAGTAAGGATTTTAGACATGTCCTTAAAGAGGACATGTCCCTAAGTTAGGCGCTTGCCACTGACTACAGGTTGGTGCTTCTGTATGCCCTGTAGGAGGGACTTGACTGCATGGGCTCGAGAATACTGACAGTTTACTGGGGTCCTGCAGGGACAGGAAATGCTGGATGCCATCTAGATATGGCGTGATAGTATTGTAAGAAAGGGTCAGCTGCGTGTGGCAATACGATATGAAGGCTAGGACCTGTCTAACATTGCCTATTGCTGCGCCGGAGAGCAAGGGGCCTAAAATGAGTGGTTAGTGTTTCAAGCAGTGCGATAGGCCTTCAGTGTGTTGCGT
Organism: Rana kukunoris; assembly: GCA_029574335.1. NCBI lineage: Eukaryota > Metazoa > Chordata > Amphibia > Anura > Ranidae > Rana > Rana kukunoris. Next base: position 35,965,817 of record CM056058.1, read on the forward strand.
GCCAAGGAGTGGTTATTGAGCTGGGTTGCGTTGGTGAGATGCGACTTCAGTCCATCATCAGCAATGTCCACAGTGGGACAGGGATAGTTATTGGGTTGACTCCAGGCTCTTGCTGGAAAAAACAACCATTCCAAGGTTGGAATGAGAAAGCGCATCAGCTGCTTCTTGCATTTGCCTGGAATATGTCTACATAATATATTAACTGGTGACGGAGTGACAGCTGCATGAGCCTGCGCAGGAAGGACGTAATGGGGAGCGACTTAGATCTACCTTAATTGATGATGTCGGCTGTGGCCTGATCGTCTGTGGTGAAGAACACTGTCTGTCCTGTTAAAATGTGGTCCCAGACCTGGGCAGCTTGCCACGATGGGGTGCAGCACGAGGCGTGATGAAGCCTGGGTGAAGCAGGAAATTAAGAGAATTTCTGGGGGCCAAAGTTTGGAGAACCAGTGGCGGCCAAAAATGGCCGCAAAAGCCTGTGGTGACTCGGCTGACACTGCCGGGATGAAGATTGAAATGCTGTTCTATCAGGTGGGGAAGTTGTCCCACATAGCTAAGTCTGCTACTGATGCTTGGTCTAGTTTGAGAACTTGGACTAGATCTTGCGTTGGTGTGAGAAAATCAAGACAATACACAGGTGCTCAACAAGACGATATACGTGCACTCGCTGACCAACGAGTGCACACAGGCCAACGTGCACCCGCAGACCAACGTGCACCCGCTGGTGCTGGATGGAAACCTAAACTAACCGCAAGGAAAAGACAGAAAAGATGAGTGGCCCATGTGCCACTGAAGATGAATGGCCAACTGGGTGCCACTGTGTGTTTGTGTGGCTGATTGTTTGTCACTGAAGTATGTTTGCAAGTTTAGTTTGTATTCGGGTTGCACGTAGGTGCGTGCTGCAAAGTGTTCGATACTACTGCAGACAATATTGTGTGGTTGTAAGGGTGTCAGTGAGTGTCAGGTTGCTGGGACGATATTGTCTGGTTGCAGGGGCCTCGATGAGTATGAAGGTTTGTTTTGAGACAGCATTGCGTGGTTGCAAGGGTCTCAGTCTGGTTTGCTGAGACGTTATTGCGTGGTTGCAAAGGTCTCGATTATGAGGTTTGTTTTGAGATGCCATTGTGTGGTTGCACGGGTCTCAACAAGTGAGGGGTTGCTGAGACGATGTTGCGTTTTGCAATGGTCTCAAATGAGTGTCGGCCGCTGAGACAACTTTTTATGGCTGCAAGGGTCTGAATGTGTGTCAGGTTGCTGAGACGATATTGCATTTGCAATGGTCTCAAATGAGTGTCAGGTTGCTAAAACGACTTTGTATGGCTGCAAAGGTCTGAACAGGTGTCAGGTTGCTGAGATGAGATTGTGTGGTTGCAAAGGTCTAGACGGGTGTGAGGTAGCTGAGATGATATTACATTTAGCAAGGGTCTCAAATGAGTGTCAAGTTGCTGAGACAATATTCCCTTTTTTTTATGAAAACGACTGTGAATGAAACGCTGGTAAACATGGGTTACCGAATCTGGCAGTGTTTACAAGCTGTTTCGAATGCCTCTGAACATCCGTCTAAACCCATTTTTCTTTTTTTCGGGAAGGTTTCTAACTCAACTGCCTAGAAACTATAAATGATTCTGTGTACATGTACTGATAAGATAACAGAGGAGAAATCAGGGGAGTCTGAAAAACACCCAACTGTTCCTAAACATCTGTTTACCAACAGCAGTGTACATGAGGCCAAAGATGATTTGTCTGGCTGCAAGGGTCTCAATGAATCCTAGGTTGCTGGGGTGAGACTGCATGGTCACAAAGGTCTTTGACAAGTGATAGGTTGCTCAAGATGGTATTGCGTGGTTGCAAGGGTCTCGATGAGTGTGGAGCTGCTGAGACGGTATTGCGTGGTTGCAAGAGTCTTGATGAGTGTGGGGCTTCTGAGACAGTATTGCGTTTGCAAGGGTCTTAACTATGGTGTGAGGCTGCTGAGATGGTATTGCGGTTGCAAGGGTCTCAACAAGGGTGTCAGGCTGCTGAGATGATTTTGCATGGTTGCAATGATCTCAACAGGTGTAAGGTTGATGGGCCGAGATTGTGTGGTGGGAAAAAAAATCTACACTTTTATATTTCGTTTTTCTTTTTGTATTTTTTATATATCTTTTTTTTGCGTTTTGTAAGGGTCATGTGTTGCAAGGGTCCTAACAAGGGTGTCAGGCTGCTGAGACGATTTTGTGTGCTTGCAAGAGTCTTGAGTGTGGGGCTGCTGAGACGGTATTGCATTTGCAAGGGTCTCAACAAGGGTGTCAGGCTGCTGAGACGATTTTGCATGGTTGCAATTGGTCTCAACAGGTGTCAGGTTGCTGGGCCGAGATTGTGAGGTGGCAAGACCTTAAGACGATATACGCATGGTTGCAAGGATCTCAATGAGTGTGAGGGCTGCTGAGACGATATTGCGTTTGAAAGGGTCTCAACAAGGGTGTCAGGCTGCTGAGATGATTTTGCGTGGTTGCAGCGGTCTCAACAGTTGTCAGGTTGCCGGGGGCTGAGATTGCCTGTTGGCAACATTTTTATTTTATTGATTTTTTCATTTTTTTGGTTTTTTTTTTAAAGGTCATGTGTTGCAAGGGTCTTAACAATGGTGTCAGGCTGCTGAGATGATTTTGCGTGGTTGCAAGGATCTCGATGAGTGTGGGGCTGCTGAGATGATATTGCATTTGCAAGGGTCTCAACAAGGGTGTCAGGCTGCTGAGACGATTTGCGTGGTTGCAACGGTCTCAACAGGTGTCAGGTTGCCGAGGGGCTGAGATTGCGTGGTGGCAACGTTTTTTTTTGTTTGCGTTTTTTTTATATATATTTTTTTTTGCGTTTTTTTATATATATTTTTTATTTTATTTTGCGTTTTGAAAAGGTCATGTGTTGCAAGGGTCTTAACAAGGGTGTCAGGCTGCTGAGATGATTTGCATGGTTGCAAGGTCTCAATCAATAAGAATTGGGTTACTGAGAAAGGATAGAAACACCTGGTTTGTTTGTACCTTAAGCAAGCAGTATAAGGTAGAAGGACAACGCCTGTTTGAATCATAGGTTCCGTAGGGGCCACTAATGAATGATATGGGAGACAACGAATGGTAGCAAATTGATAGGACATAAAGAATGTAATGCGAGTGAGTTTGCGTCGGACTGTGGCTGGAGTGAAACATTTTGGGAAGGTGTAGCGTGATGCCGTGCATGGGGCAAAACAATGAGGTTTGGTGTAGAAAATAGAACACGAGTAGTGCGTATCAATGCTTTGTAAGCTCCACTGGGGGAACCGAACATATGATGCGGGTGACACCATGAGTGGCCACGAATTTGACATGACAAACAAGCTAACGAATCCTACCTGGGACAGTGAACGTGCAACTGGGTTTGCTTTGGACTAGGAGTGGATGTGCAACACATCCGAAGAGTGTGGTGTGGCGCTATGCATGATGCACAGGCAATAACTTTAGTAAATAAATGAGAGAGAATAACCGTGAACAAACAATTTGTAAGTTCCACTCCGGGAACTAAAAACACACGGCATGGGGGAAACAACAAATGACGACACGGTTGTAAAATGCATGAAACAAATTGGATTTGAATCGGTAGTAAGGAGTATTGAACGAATCTGATACAAATTGGTTGTAGAGTGTATGCTACCCCTTGCTTTGAAACCGAACACCTACCAACCACCCATCCCCCCAGGCTAATCAAGTGCAGACAAGGCACCATGTGAGTCCAATTAACACCTCAATCTGCCAAAGAACCCATACAAACACATGCTAATCTCCAAATGGATTTACAAATGAATCGTATGTTTGGCAGAAGGAAGTTACAAATGTACTAAGCCTGAGCCGAATGATGTTGGAACATGAGCAGCAGTAACTCAGAGGCAGATTTTTTTCAAAAAGGGATGCAGGATAGGAAGCATAACAAATTGCAAGATTGCACAAGATACGAAAAGGTTTGAATCCTACCTGCGACAGTAAGCGGGAACCGCCAGCGAAGACCATGAAGGGAGAAGCCGCAAAGCGATTGCGATGACGAATGCGATTGAATGCGCAGACTCACGGACATGAGGTGAGCTGGGAAGAGTTGGCCCAGTGACGTGTAGTACCGCACACTGAACCGACAAAGAGCATGTGTGAGTGGGCTGCTTAAATACCCTCCGGGCTCCTCCCATAAACTCAGGCCACCATACTGGCCTTCATATATATACGTATATATATATATATACACACACACACACACATATATATATATATATATCTGTTTCGAACAATGTGGATGAGCTGAATTCAATTAACAGGGGCGCTTCTAATAAACTTTCCCATGAAAACCACATCCATAAACAGAAATAAAAATAAATAAAAACTAAATAGATGAATAAAATCAATTTGATAAATCACCTAAAAATCTCATTAACTGATTGCCGCTCGCAGATATACGTCTGCAGCATGGCACGGGCAGGCAAAAGCTACGGTGTAACGTGACCTACACCCGCTGCCTCTATAAAGTCCTACTAAGAGGCATTTATCGGTATCCGGTATATCTGTATGTGGAGTTGTACGGCAGAGGACCAGTAGAAGCAAACCCGCCATAGAGTTACATGCGATTTTTACATTTGGAGCTGGTAAGCAGGCATTCTTATTAGAGGTGGAGGTGCCTTTGTCTGATCTTACTTGAAGAACCTTCTTCATACACATTTTGGGTGCAATTAGGATCCATATGGACTCTATTTCTGTTTCATGGATTGGATTGTGATTTTGTTTGGACTTTTCACTTCACCAGTGTTATATGGAAGTTTATTTTCACATTCTAAGGGATAGAATACTTTGTCCACATATATGCATTTATATTCATATATTTTCTTGCAGCACAGCATACCTTTGATTTATAGGCAAAAGGACGTACCTGTATGTCCCCTTTGATGAAAAGGTTGTTGCGAGCGCGCCCGCTACGATCTCCGTGAGCGCGCCCACGGGTCCCGCGGACTCGATCGCCGAGACATAGAAGGGGTCGATATTAGTGTAAACACAATGGGCCAGATTCCCGTACATTGGCGCATATTTTGACCAGCATAGCGCACCTCCTTTACGTTAGACCGGCGCAATGTAGAGGCGCAATCACCGTATCCTAGTAGTATTTGCGCAGAAATTAGCGCCGGTGTAACGTAAATTCCGAGGCGTAAGGCGGAGTAATTCAAATTGGGAAGGAAGTGGGCGTGTTTCATTGAAATGAGCCGTGACCCCATGCAAATGAAGGGCCGGCACGCTCGCGCACATGAAGCAGACCATGGTCAGCACCTCTGTGCGCATGCTCCCAACTCGGGAACGGCGCAATCAGTGAAATTGGAAGTGGACCCGGGCAATTTAGTGAACTACGCAGACAGCATAAATAGACAGAAACACCCTTCCTTTGCAAAAGTACATCCCTTTGTATCCCTTCCTATACAGCAAGGTGCTTTTGTTCTGTTTGTTGCGTTGTGACTTGTCTTTGTGATATTTGTTGACTGTTTGATCTAGTGTTTTGTAGAATATTTGTTGACTGTTTGATCTAGTGTTTTGTAGAATATATTTGATAGTGTTTTTTGGTGACTCTAGTGTTTTGTAGAATATTTGTTGACTGTTTGATCTAGTGTTTTGTAGAATATATTTGATAGTGTTTTTTGGTGACTGGTTGTGAGATTTTTTTGGTTGATAGATTTTGTTTGTTTCGTTGCTTGATTTTTCCTGCTTGTTTTTGTGAGTGATTTTTGGTGATTGTTTGGGAGAGAGTTGTTGTATGAGTATGACAGAGGAAGCGGAAGAGCAATTTTTCTTTGGGGGAGAAAAATTATTGCCCCGGGCCCTTACCCAATATGGCCGTTTCCTTCACGGCCCGGAGAGTGCCAACACCACCCCGGCCAGGAAGAAGGAGATTTTGCAGAACATTACTTACCATTACTGACCAGGTAAATGCATTGGGGGGGGGGGGGGGGGACCCGGACATGCAAGGGGATTGTAAAGAAAATCAATGACCTCCGGCGTGTGGTCCGTGGGAAGCTGGCCAAAATGGGGCCCACCATGCCCTGTTAGGCTGACAGTGGAGGAGCGTGCGGTGGCCCACACCTTTAATAGACAACAAGTGGAGGGCCTGCCTGGCTATGACTCCAGTCATAAAGCCGTGATGCCAGGTAAGGTTTTTTTTTCCTATCTGGTGTGTAGCATGTGTGGGGGAGGGGGGGAAGGAATATGTGGCAAGAGTGTGGATCCTCCAACCTGTGAATGTTTTGTGTCATCCACAGATGTAGATGTGCAGGAGGGTGCTGGGCCATCTGGCCTGACCGCACCATCCCCGGGACAACAGCCTAATGAGGACCCCCCGACAAGGCCGGAGTCCTCGGAGGAGTTGGCGGAGGAGGAGGAGTTTGAGGAGGAGGAGGATGTCATGTCAGCCAGTAGATTGTTGTTTTTGGAGGAGTCTTCCTCTCTGGCTGGCAGCAGCCAGCCCTCCATAAGGGCTAGCCCCACACACTCCTCCCACAACAAGGCTCCCCTCCCAAGGGCCTCCCCTTATCCCCGGCCACAAGCATCAGCTGGAGGCAGGAACTCATCCCAGAAGACCAGGGGGGTGGCCGAGGTTCTGCCCGCCGATCTGAGAAGGGACCAGGCCCTTTAGACCCACCATCTGGGACAGGTCAGCCAGACTTTAGTGCGAATGGAGGAGAGCCTGTCCTCCATAAAGGATACGCTTGGGGACCTGGACTGCCACTCCCTGGCTCTTACAAACTGCCTAAACGAACTGCAGACTACTACAGCAGACGTTGGGCAGGATGTGAGGGCCCTCACCCAGGCTATCCAGGCCAATACGGCATCACTAAGTGCTGGCCTGACCAGAATTTCCGTGGCCTTGGAGGGCAGAGACCAGGGGCTGCTCCTCCTTCCCCGGATTACCCCCCCTCCCCATGAGTCTACCCTGAGGAGCCGGGACCGTGGCGACCCCTGGCGTGGGTCACGCCAGCGGCATGAATTTGGTTTCCCCTTTTTTTTTTGTGAATGATTTCGGAATGTGGGGGTGACATTCCTGCTGGAAAAGGGGTGTCACCCTCATTTGTGGAGAAGGGTTCCCCAGGACCAGGGGGAAGTGATCCCCAGGTCCGTGTGAATGGTGTATGAATGTACAGTGACATAATTGGAGCTGTGGCGTTGCTGCTCACAAGTCCTGCATGGTGGGCTTGTGCTAATCCAATTTGATGAGGATGTGATGTGTCTGTGCTAGGGACCACAGTGGTGTGCATGCATGCATTCTCATTGTGCCATGATTAATGTGTGTGTTTAACGTGCAAAGATGTCTACTGTGAGCTGTCTCCTGGCTGCTCTAACCTCAGAAGACGGGGTAGCCTCGGTTAGGAGGGGGATTGTCTGGTTCAGGGGTCAGGTCATCACGTATGTCAATCTGCAGGCCCTTTCTCACTGCGAAGTTGTGCAGCATGCACCGATGATCTGGCACACAAAGTTTGGGAAAAACAACAGGGTCCCCCCAGACTTATCTAGGCATCGGAAACGTGACTTCAGGAGGCCAAAGGTGCGCTCCACCACTGCACGTGTTTGGGCGTGGGCTTCATTGTATCTTTCCTCTCCTGGGGTTTGGGGGTTCCGGATAGGAGTCATGAGATGGGGTCCCAGTGCATATGCAGAGTCACCTGTAAGGCCTTGTACACACGAGGGAATAAATCCGCTGAAACTGGTCCGACGGACCATTTCATCCGAAAAATCCGGTCGTCTGTATGGGCAAACGGACCGTTTTGGCCGGATTTTTCCAGCGGAAAAATTTCAAAGCATGGATATGTCCGCTCGTTAGTACACAAAAGCCTCAGACCAAAAACCCGCGCATGCTCAGTCAAAACGATGGGACGGGCGCACTCGTTCAGGAAAAACTCGCGTTTGTTTGGGACTTGGCACATTCGTCACCTAAACTCTCTATATAGTGTTCCGTTTATATCGTTTTTTTGTTCTTTCTTCTCTTGCTAGAAGAAAGCCGTTGTCTTGCTAATGCAATTTTGTCCAGATGTCACATACTGCTAGCTTGCATTTTCATTAGTGTTTTTTCTATTTGACACAGTTTGCTAGCCAGATGTCCCCACATTTGTTTCTGTTCTCCACATTTTTAGTATGTCTATTTGGACTTCATGTTGAGCGTATAATTTTTTTTTATTTTTTTTATTTTATTTTTTACAGTTGGATTTAACGTTTTTTGAATCTTTCAAAAATATATTTTTTTCTTGTTTCACCATGTTTTTTTTTTTTTATTAAAATTTGCCTTTTTTTTCCGCAACTTATGTAATTTAGTTGTTTTGTCCTTTATTTTTTACTTTATTTTGGGGTATTTATATTTTTTTTTTTACATTTTATGCTTCTTTTTGGGTTTACCAAGTTCTAACAGAAAAGGTCCCCCCCCCCCCAAGGAGTTTGTGTCCTTTGCAAATGACACATTTTCTTTTACAAATGTCTGATGCTTACTCACTACAGTATAAAACACAATAGACAAGGTTTGAAAGTAAATCCAAAAGCCATTTATTTCCGGCCAAAAAAAAAAGAGAAATCACCAGAACGGCAGCACTTGATGAGATTGCAACATACATGCATACTTGGGAATTACAACATGATTAAGGAAAAATTTAGTAACCTCAGGAGTCTAACAAAAATCAGGATCAGCAGCACATGAACAAAGGAACCCAAGCTGTGCTACTACAACAAGCTCAGTTTTTTAGACAATCAACTGGATGGCAGGGAATCATCTTCTCGACTTCTTTGCAGACTTCCTTCCAGCGAAACTTCCACGGGTCCGTCCACGGACCCTTGCAGGTGGGGGTGATGTGGCAGCAGGAGGAGGATGAGGATGATGGGGAGCAGGCCAAGCCGAGTCCCACAGCACAGTGTCCCTGGTCAGCTCGTCCCTTTTCATCCTGGCCAGGACCTGATTAATAATGTCCTTGGCCATGCTTTTTTGCTCCTCCCCCCCTTGGTTCAGCTCATTGGCCACAAATGCGCTATAGCATTCCGTTGGGTTAAGGGGGGGCCCTCATGATTTCTGCAGCCTCCCGGATGACCTGAAGGCTTTCATCGTGCACCTCCCTCCTGCGCCTCCTTGCAGCTGGTGGCCTCATCTGGAGGGGAGGAACTTGGCTGATGGTGCTCAGCCTGGGTCTGGGGACCTGCTGCACCTCACTTGGGCCGGCCTCCTCCTGGCTGCCACTCCCCCCTTCCGCCTGGCTGACATGGGCCTCAGAAGCTGCCACCTCCTGGCTGGTCTCTTCTTCCTGTGGATAAAAAAGGCAACATGTTTTTGTTTTTTGCACAATCAATCACACACATTTTCTTTCTCTAGACTGTTTTAGTTAGTATTTTTTTAAATTAAACAGACTGTCCTTCTGACCCCTGTATTTGGCATCCCTGTTTGTTTTTGGGTTACAAGATAAACTCACTAATTCAAAATAAATAGCAGCACCAAAATATTTTTTAAAATACTAGACCTCACTGAAGATGGCCAGATCTGGCTCCATGTCAGCCAGCCCCGCTTCACATTCTGCAGGGCTCCTGGGATCCGGGGAAGTTCCGCTGGGAGGAAGGCTGCAAGGTAGTGTAGAATCCGAAGGCCTGCCATCCAGTTCATCATTCAAAAAACTGAGCTCTTTGTAGTACCAGAGCTTGGGTTCCTTTGTCTTAGCTGCTGCTGATCCTGATTTTGGATATTTCCGTTTTTTATATACATTCCTGTAGCTTCTCCTGAGGTTACTAAATTTTTCCTTAACCATGTCGCCTGTGCAACTTGGCACCCAAGTGTGTAGGTATGTAGCAATCTCATCAAGTGCTGCCTCTCTCTTTCCAGTGTCCAAATAATGTGTGTGTCTGGTGTCCCAAAGAAGGGGCATATCCCGATATCGGGTTATTAGTTCCATTGTTGCCTCCTTCCCTTTCAGCAAATCCATTTTTTTTTCAGCTCCTAGATGTAGCTTCAATAGTAATGTCTAGAATAGAAAATGACAATCAAACACAAAGCACAACTTTAAAAAGGCTCAGCTTTGACATTCTTAAAATATGTGCGCATTCATTCATTTTAGAGCATCAACATTATACAAACACAGTGTCTTCTGCTGCTACATAGCTGGCCAGCTCTGCCGCATTGTTGTACCCCCCAAAAAGTTGTCATTCAGAGCCCATTTTGCAAGTTGTAGCATGTAGTTAAGAACACATCCACCATGAATATGAATGCTAGCAATCATCTCAAGGCACTAGTTCATGTGTAGCTATCATGGCCCTCAGCATTGATGGCAGAAAACACTACCTACTTATCTCTGTCCAACCAACACACAACAATACTTGCATGATCTGACTGCATACTCTAAAATCCAAATAAAGAGGATAGAGCATTCTCTACATATATCTTGATGAAGTGATGTGTACAAGCACTTGGCTCTCCAAATTTTATGGTGGGCCCCAAAATACATAAATAACAGTAGCACAAAAAGGGTGCAAACAACATTGAAAAGCCCCATCCCCCATGGCTGTTCAAATTATAGGCATCTGATCCGATGTTTTCATTTACCTTTGTCTCTCTCTCTCTCCTCGTTTCCGCTCGAGTAATCTCCGCGTAACCTACGTAATCACGTCGTTTTCATTATATCCCCACGCAATCAAGAAACGCCGCCCTCGTCTCCGCCCATGACGTACCAATTCCTGTTTTCCACGCCCATATGCAACGTGGATTGGAAAATATGGCGATGTCACACAAGCGCACATTAGGCTCTGATCGGGATCAGGAAGGGACAGAGGCCGGAACGTCGAGATCCAGGCCAAAACGTTACAAGGCCACAAACATGTCTCTACAAGAGATGGTGGAGTTGGTGTCCATCCTGCGACGGAAGGACTATGATGGTGAGCATGGCCCATACAGCACCCCTAACCGGAGGAAGTCCAAAATTATGGATAAGGCAGCGAGGAAACTTTATGAGATGTTTGGGGTCACCAGGTCCAAAGAGCAGCTCCGGAAACGCTGGTCCGACTTAAAACTGCGCGAGCCAGAGCAGTATCGCAAAATAAAGAAAATCATTGAAAAAAGTAAGTACTTTAAAATTTCTTTGGAGTGCCTATTTTTGGATAAAATGTTTTGCCATTTCTATTTCGCCATCTGCCTCGTTGGCCTCCTTGTATTTTTGAAACCCTGCATTGTAAATGTAGTAATGTTTGTCTAATATAAATCCGACGACTTGCCACGATCGTAGTCAACATCGTTCCATCACATAGTTTATTCTCAATCCGCGGGTCCAGGAACATCACACCTGGACGTGGCTATTTGGCGAAAAACATTGTTTCTAGAAACAATGTGGAAAATATGATGTGTTTGTGCAAACTAAGTTGATTTCAAAAGGCAAACAGGATTCATTAATTCACACAGTGATGAGATAACCTAATAGGCACCTGTTTTGACATCTGTAATTTTGAGAACCTGTCTCCCCCCATAAAATAGTAATTTTGACTTTTGGAGAAGGGACTCCAAAAACTACTTATTCAGGAGGCCAGCCATGTGTGTCACTTCACCAAAAAGCCTCATTATATCACAGCTAGGGAGAAGTCATCTCCCAAAAAAAAATACATAGTTTTTGCTGTAATAAGGCCAAAACTAGAATTGGAACGCCACTTCTAAGCAATGTTTGCAAATTAGTCCCTCCAAAAATATCTGTTTGCTGATGATTTTCCTTATTTTCTGTTGTTTTTAGGGGACAGAAGAGGACAGCGCTATGAGGAGTCAGGGAGGCCCACACTGTCTCCCAAACGGCCCGAAAAAATTGTTAAGCAGGAGGATGATGAAGAAGGAGAGGAGGAAGGGAGAGAGGAGGAAGGGAGAGAGGAGGAAGGGAGAGAGGAGGAAGGGAGAGAGGAGGAAGGGAGAGAGGAGGAAGGGAGAGAGGAGGAAGGCGGATTGGTGGAGGAAGGCGGTTTGGTGGAATTTGGCGGATTGGTGGAGGAAGGCGGTTTGGTGGAATTTGGCGGATTGGTGGAGGAAGGCGGTTTGGTGGAATTTGGCGGATTGGAGGAGGAAGGCGGATTAGTGGAGGAAGGAGAAGTTGAAGAAGAAGGAGAAGTTGTAGAAGATGTTGAACTTGTCAGTACAACAGGTCAGTGACACCCCAGCTTTGCAGGGAAAAAGAGATGTAGATAGGCCTGCACCTTACTTACTTACAATGTTGTGTTTTTCCTTTGGCATTTTTAGGGATGAAGATGGGATTAGCACATCTGTCGCTCCTATTTTTTCTCGTGCAAGTGCACAAATCCTAATACAGCAGATAATGGAGTGCAGCACCGATCTGGCCAATATGAGGGAAAGGATGGTGGTGATGGACCAAAACTTCAAAAACATGCTCGATATTTTGGGACGTATATAGAAGACTATCCCCCCAGCTGCCCCCCATGCCCCCCCTGCCCCCCTGCCCTCACCCCTAACCACCCCACTCTCAAAGATGTTGTATAATGTTCGTTTAATATCCCCCAAAATTTGAGGATGCACACACACACACAGGTTTATTTACTAAAGCTATAAGGTGCAAAAGCAGCATCACTTGGCATATAAAACAATAATCTTCCATGTTTGGATGCGAAGTCTTAATTGACTAAGCTTAATTTAGAAGCTGATTGGCTTATATGCACAAATAAGCCGGAGTAAACCCCAATGTCTGTTCACATGTGCGATCTGCCAGCACAGGACATCAATTGTATGTGCTTTGTGGGTGCAACCCCTTCCTTACTTATCAAGTAGGTGACAGAAAGGGGTTGCACCCACAAAGCACATACATTGATCACCCATGATGGCAGATAGCACATGTGAACATTTCGCATGGGATCTCATGTGAAAAATCACCATTTGGCCCATCACACACACAGCATGTGTGCATCCTCAAATTTTGGGGGATTCCGGCGTGACCTAAGACCATGTTGTCTGGGTTTGTTATGCCAAATAAAAGGTTGAACTTTGTAAGTTCGATTGTTATATATGTTTGTCAAAACCACAAAATATTTTTTGAATAAATAAATACTTTCTAAACCAATTTTTCTAAGAAAAGACAAAGATTTTCGTAAATAAAAAAGAAATAAAAAAACCTTTTAAAAACACACACACACACCAGTGGCTTCTTATTTCTAACCTCAATACCCAGTTTGTAGAAGAGTGACTAGAATGTGCAATTGTGTGTATTTACTAAAACCTGCTAACTAAATTGGGCACAAGAAATGCACTAGTTTCAGAACCTGGAAGACAGCTCAAAAGAGAAAAAGCAATAATGACAAACAACTGTATAAAGTCCAATGGTCAAATTATTTATTATTTCTTGGTAATATTTCTTTATTTTGGGGGCCGAATTATAAAGAAATATTAATCTGGCATAGCTATGGCCCCCCGACCCATAAAGTACTCAACATATTTGTCGCGTACCTCACGAGCAGATTGGGTGACCGAGCCAGCGCGACCAGTGTCCAGCCCAGGAAGGGTATCTGAGGGTAGTCCTGCCTCAGCACCGATGTTGGGTAGGTACGTCTGAGAATGCCTGCGTAAAAAATTATGCAATATGCAGCAGGCCAAAATAACAGAGTTAAATTTATATTCCGCCAGATGTATCCCTGTCTGGAACAGGCGGAACCGGCTGGCGAGTATCCCAAAGGCATTCTCGACTACCCTCCGGGCCCTGGCCAGCCGGAAATTGAAGACCCTCCTCTCCGGGGTGAGGGTCCTCTGGGGAAAAGGCCGCATGAGGTGAGGTCCAAGCCCAAAAGCCTCGTCCGCTAAAAAAACAAACGGAAGTCCTTCCACATTGTCTTCATCCGGTGGCAGTTCAAGACCACCAGTTTGTAGACGCCTGTAAAATTCGGTCCGCGCGAACACTCCCCCATCAGACAGCCGGCCATTCTTCCCCACGTCCACATACAAAAATTCGTAGTCTGCCGACACCACCGCCATCAACACGATACTATAAAAAACCTTTGTAGTTATAATAGTACGAGCCCGAAAGAGGTGGCGGCACTATGCGGACGTGCTTCCCATCAATTGCCCCTCCGCAGTTTGGAAAATCACAACGCTGGGCAAAGTGGGCAGCCACAGTCTGCCATTCCTGTGGCGTGGAGGGAAACTGTGGGGACAAAAGCAAAAAAAATTAGCACTTTGGCACAGAAACAACATTGCAAACACTAGTAAAAAAACAACTTTCTGCAACATCACGGTATTAACATTTCTAAAAATTAGTGTATAGAGAGTATTTAGGGCAACAAATCTAGAGCCAATTATTATCAGACTCCACATCCCGCTGATGGGGCAATACACTTTTTTAGGGGGAGGGAGTTGAACTACAATGGAGAAGGACACCAAAAAAATAAAATAAGGTGTTTTTGTCCCTAGGAGATGATGCTGGACAGGTTAGTAGTGTTGAAGGTAAAAATATGTAGGTAGGCCAAACCACATTAACCTGGAAAGCTTAACAACATGCATGGGGAGAAAAGGGAACATTAAGCACACAGCATATTACAATCATGGCGACTAGGAAAACCAACACAAAAAGGTGAGAAAAATATGCAAACATTATTAAAGACACAGATTGTGATGTTAAAGGAGGAAACTTACCTTAATAAACTCCTCCTGCATGACTTGTATGATGGCAGAACACGTCTCCGGTATGATGATCCCAAGCGCCTGGGGAGAGATGCCTGTTGAGAACTTGAGGTCCTGCAGGCTCCTCCCAGTCGCCAGGTACCGCAACGTGGCAATAAGCCTCTGCTCAGCCGGAATGGCTTGGCGCATCACAGTGTCCTGCCTCGTGATATAGGGGGACAGGAGATCCAGCAGACGGTGGAAAACGGGGTCCGTCATACGGAGAAAGTTCCTGAAGTCATCAGGATTATTCTCCCGGATCTCCCTAAGCAGAGACATATGAGAGAATCGATTACGCTGCCGCAACCAATTCTTGGCCCAGGAACTCCTCCTCCTACTGTTCCTGTCCAAATCACTGGAATGCACACAGACTCCAGAACAAAACCCATAAACAGCACGAACTCGTGAAAAGTTGCGCTGCTGCTCCATCATGGCTTCGAACCGGCCGGCTGGTCAGTCAAGAACACACTCAAACAGAAAGTACCCCCAAATCCAGCAAGACCTGCAAAGATCGCACGTCAAACAGATACGACCGTACAGGACGTCACTGCAAAGCAGAAACGCCGCGTACGGCGACACTGAATGACAAATACAAGCCCACAAGCACACACTGAACCTGAAAATACGACCTGTTAAGCGCGGAGACTGAAAAGCACGAATCAGCTCTAACCAAACCTTCGCTAACACGGAACTAGCAGAAGCGGAACAGAGGGCAGCGCCGATGGCTTCCTCATTCCCCTTTATAGTGACGTCGTACGTGGTTTACGTGCCCGCGTTCTGGTCCGCTGGGATTTCGGTCCGATGGTGTGTACGCTCATCAGACCAACGGACAAATTTGCATTATATGCTGGGAAATATCCGTCGGATGTTTCCGACCGGATACATTCCCTCGTGTGTACAAGGCCTAAGGGAAAAGACAGGAGGAGGTTAGTCATGCATGTGCCCCTTGTGATGTGTGCATCATGGGGGGGGGGGGCAGTCATGCCTGCCACCCATGTCACTCACCAACCAGCCAGGTGTCCCCATACACGTTCTGTTCGAATTCCATTGGGATGGGAATCTGATTGTATATGTAGCTGTCATGGCTGGATCCGGGGGGGTTTGGCACGGACGTGCCATATGAGGCCTTGGGCATCGACGATCACCTGTACGTTGATGGAATGCCAATGCTTCCGATTGCGGTATATGTGCTCTGTCTCATGGGGGGGCTGGAGTGCCACATGTGTGCAATCAATGGCCCCCACGGTGCGTGGGAATCTGGCAATTCTGTAGAAATCTGTCATTGCCTTCAGCCGCAGGTCCTTAGTGGTGGGTTTGATGATTTGGTTGGCCATCCTGTCCCTGAGGATAGCAGGATAACCTGTGCACAACACATGGCTGCATCATGGGAGGATTGGG